>CM060677.1:172771751-173998245 GCA_030686995.1 Artemisia argyi | reverse complement strand
ACTTAATGGAAGTTAGGTAAAAACCCAAATTGGCCAAAAAAAAAGTTGAGAACCTTTATATGCAAGAAAAAAAGTTGGATACCTTGATTGTATATAGACCCTAACTTTGATGCCTTTTTGTGCCATTTGCCCATGTAAAAACATATAAAAACAGACGAAAACGTATAAAAATAGACGTAAACATATAATAACTGATGAAAACGGATAAAAATGTAAGAAAACATATAAAAACGGACGAAAATTGAAAAAAAAATGACGAAAACGGGAAAAAAAATGGACGAAGCCGTATAAAAACTTATGAATACGGATGAAAACTTAAGAAAACAGAAAAACGGACGAAAACGTATTAAAACTTATGAAAACGGATAAAAATGTATAAAAAATGGACGAAAACGAAAAAAAACGGACGAAAACGTATAAAAAATGGACAAAAACGGATAAAAGCCTAAAAAATTAAAATTAGCGTAAATAATAATAATAATAATAATAATAATAATAATAATAATAATAATAATAATAATAATAATAATAATAATAATAATAATAATAATAATAATTAAAAAAAGTAAAGTATAAAAGTAAATTGCAAAATACATCCCTCTTATGAGTAAAAGAGTAAACTGCAAAATACATCCCTCTTATGGGTAAAAAGACCAAAACAACCCTCTATTAGACTCCCGTTAGGAGTTAACGAAAAAATATTTGCGCCGTTCATCCTTAAGGATGTATAATGGTAAACGTTTGCCTAACGAAGGATGTAAGTTGCCAATAGTTTCTGACAGGGATGTAAGGTCTCAAAAACTGCAAACCACAGAGATGTATTTTGCAGTTTACTCCAAATTAAAAGTTTGCTCATCAATCAATGGGACTACAACTCATTTTCTTTGACCATGTTTTACTCCATCACCTCTTCTGACGTGTCAATATTTCATTTACACTAGCTACAATTATGTGTTCAACCTCTATAATAGTGTATTCACAGTTAGTTAAAAACATTTTTTCACCAATATTTTTTCAACATGATGTACCACACTTGAGTAAAGATTAAACAATGACATTTGTTGGTGATTTTACATCACCACTATGAGTTAAGTATAATGGATTGACTTAGTTGACCAATGTGTAATAATGATAAATGTTTAACAAGTCGGGATTGTGTGGAGTGCACACTTGTATGATGTTATTGCGATTATCGCCCCGAATCACGGGGGTCCGGGGGCAGCGCCCCCGGTAGCGGGATTCCAGGGGCGGCAGCCCTGGTAGCAGGGTCCAAGGGGCAGCGCCCCTGAAATTTTTTTATTTTGTATAAAGTGCTATGTTAAAAACACACTTAAAAATAAAATTCCCGGTATTTTGAACCTTAATTTTACCCCTTGATTTAACTGATTCAGTAGTTAATTAACTGCTATGACAGTTACTACCGTATTCAGTTTTTTGGTCATATTATCATTCTGTTCTCTCTGGTTCGGTTTCATAACATCAAAAATACATTCTCGGTTCAAAATCTGAGTTTTATACGATTAAAGATTTCGATAGATCCATCGAAATACTTCAATATGAAAGTGTTTACACGACTCTCGGATTACTGTGATCCAAATAACTCTAACAACATTTTAGTTAGCATCCATCTTAGACATGGTGTCAATTAGAAGATCTGTATGCGTGAAGATCTGTATGACTTTCATCAACAAGAAAACAGTGTCAAACTCGTGGAAATTTATTGCATTACTGGACGACCTTTGAATCTTTTTTATACAATCTTAAAATCTGATATCATTTCAAAAGTATAACATTGAAACTGTCTGATAAGAAGCTGAAGTGATTAATGAAAGTCAAAGCAAAAAGTCAAAACAGAGCATGAATTGGACCTAATGGCTTTTTCCGCCAAAATACCTAAATGCTTTTCCAATTACGTTCTTCATTTCATTAGTGATTTCTAGAAGAAGAACCTATCAAGTGGCATCTTTCCTGGCCAAATACATCATCGATTCTCTTACCATTCTTCCATCTATATATATCAACAAGATCACCACAGTCATCCATTTCTCATAGCCAAATGAGAAACTCATACACATGGGGGAAATATGTCTCCCCCACACGTCTGCCAACTGGTTTGGTTCCTGCAAACAGTTAAATACGTTGCGGTCCTAAATAGTCGGAGATGATAGTAGATGATTCATGCTTGGTATATGATAGGTGTGACAATATGGATGTGACGGGCGAGCTGTATAACTTTTGAAATAAGTCTGTTTGAAATAGGTCATTTTTACTTTCTAGTACGAGTCAAAACAAGTCAGGTCAAGTCGAGCAACACGCTCACTATTGTTAAGTTTGTGAAGTTTTGTCTCATGGTGTAGATAACTATTTTTCATTATGATTAGTGAAAATGTAAACTTGATTAGTATGATTTTGAAGATTGAACTTTCAAGTCATTTGACCCCATTTCCTTTTTAGCTAAAAAATTTATTTGACTCTTTAGACATAACATAACCCGAGTCGACTCATACATAAGCAAACAGGTGGAAGTCATTACGCCTTTTATATGGTGTAACTTGGACAATAAGTGTTTGTTGTATTTGTCTCTTTATTGGTCATCAAGAAATTTCTTTGCTTGGCGTTCTAATTAGGTGTAATGTTAATAATGGTTCTTTCATCCTTGAAACAAGGAAAGTAGATTCAGCAAGGGTAATGTGTGCGTATGATCAAAGATTGTTTTATGTGACTCATACCGTGAATAGACGACTCAAACCATAAACAAGTGTATTTATATATGTTGCTCCTGGCTGGCTGGCTGTCCATTCGATCTCCTCATAAACTGGTGATAAATACGTTTCCTTCCAAGTCGATGGTAAACATGCATATATCGGTACAAGGTAATACAGTAGCTATATATCTGATAGCATAAATTTTGAATATAATCTAGTAACATTCAACCATTAAAAGAGTGGGTTAAAAGATAAACTACGAGCATGTTATTTTAAAAATATTAACTTTATTATTTATGTAATAACTTTTCTATTATAATGCCTTTCATCTGTAATTACACTTTTTCATATGTGTTTGATAACATCAAATAGTATCCGGTTTTTAGTGTTAATTTCCCCTAGATTGTTCATCTTTTATGCTAATTTGTTAGGATACATACTCTTATTTGTTTATATTCTGTTTTCAGGGCAAAGATGAACAAAAGAACGAATAGACGCGGATTTGAAAGGTTTTAGATGAAAATCATTGAAATATGCGGATTCTGCACTAACTACGGCGTAGATGCTCCATCTACCTACGCCGTAGCAATTATTTATGAAGACTATGGGATAGAAACATCCTAAACTACGCCGTAGTAGCACATCAAAGGGTTCTACGGAGTAGCATCTCTCCACCTACGACGTAAACCTCAAAATCAAGCAGTAAAGAACTTTCGAGGCCAATGAGAAAACTTCGGCGTAGTCCCTTGCAAAACTACGCCGTAGATGTGACACCTAATGAATCTAAGACCGTAGCACTTGATCAAGCTACGACATAGTTGATATTTACAAAGGCTATGGTGTAGCAGAGCATAGGGCTACGTCGTAGCAATGTCGGCCCTACAAATACCAGCCCTAATTCTGAGTTTTATCATTCACTATTCACTACACAGAAGTCAGGAGGAATTCAGGGAGCAAGAGGGAGAAGTTCTTTCAAGCATACAAGTCCATTCCAAGGGAGAATTCACCCGATAACCATAAGTTTATTCATTTATTCGATTTGTATTAATTCAATGTTCACATTTATTATGTCAAACATTTGTTTTACTGCATTATTGAACATGAGTGGCTAAACACCTCTTGGTGTTAGCCTTATTATGAAATTGTTATTAATATGATTTAGTTTTCCCGCATCTTTAATCGTTTCATTTGTATATTTTCTTAGCTTGTCTTGGGACACTTTAGCTTTAAGGGTTTTGAGATTGGGTAGTCCTTCGAGGGGAATGGTTGAGGTGACCGTGCCCGCATTTCATTAGAAGGTTGTAACTTGGGGGTGGTTAAGACGAACCGTAGACGCTTCCATCACCATACACGTGCGAATTGACCAAAGGATACCTACGTGATAGATTTACTTAAGAAGTTAGAGGGGAGGTGTATGTGACAACACTTCCTGTTAGGCTAGTCTAAGTTAGTAGAGGTATTTAACGACTCAACATAGTCAACCAGCGACCTCTGTTCATCACTAAAGTTAAAATCCTTAGATATCGGAGTAGGGGATTATGGGAAATAGGATAGGCGATTTGACCAACTGAGCCTATTGAATTGAACCCACAGATAAAATGATAGGATGCATATATAGAAACTTGTCATGTTAATAACAAGAGTAGTAATTAGGTTAACACTACTTTCTCTATCTGATTTCCTTTTACTCGATATTTGCTTGTTTATTTTGTTATTAATTTCTTTAGTTTAGTCAATTTAAAATACCCCTTTTTATTTACTGACATTTATGATGTGTGGGAATTGCACCAGGCTTTACCTCTCGAGGGATTTCGAGAAGCTTACAACCCCCACCAGGCAGTGTACCTAATCGTTGTAGTATAGTATAGTGACAAGTACCGGGGGATTGATCGTTCAACTCAGGAATAGTGTCGCTAGGATTAGAAAGCCTAAAAACTAGGTCTAGAGGTGAGGGAAGATTCTTTTTTGTATTTTTTATATTTTATGGAAAACAAGTAAAATCTCGGGTTTTGGAAGAGTGGGCGGAATTAGTTGCTAGTCAACTAACCCAATAACTAAAGATGCAATAAAAATAAAATAACAGAAATGTAAATAAAGCTAATTACTAATATGGTGTGAACAATAGATGGGAGAATTGTGTTTACTTAGATTTCACTACTCCCTAGATATCTTTTACAGGTTAATTGTTTGTTACAGTTGCGTGGATGACGGGTTATATTCCTTAATACCAATTGTGGGGTGGCGTACGTACTTCCCCAACTCTATAAGCTCCTACTTCACTCCTATGTCGAGCCTGCAAGAAGCTCCCAACATGGGATCACTAGAATTCGCTCATGCATTAAATACAATCATTGAAACCTAGTACGCATTGGTTCATGTTTCTTAAGACGTTCAAGCAAGTTACACAATAGAGATCTGTCAGTTTTCTTAAGCCTAACATTGAAATCATTCATCCATTACAACTATAAACAAGCAATCAACCTATAATCAACATCTAGGTTTCATTACATCTAAGCAAACACACAAAAGATCTAGCCTAGCATGTTAAAATCAAGACAAGCGTAAGATATATTCAAACAATACATAGACATATTGAATGAATTGAAAGGAGACTTATCTCAATTGAACATGAAGGGTTTCAAGGGGTGAAAACCCTTGAAAATACTGTAAAAGTCGTGCTAGGGTTTATTAAGTTCAACCCTAAAATTCTCCTCTCTTTAGAATGAAAATAACAAAGAGTATATATATAGATTTCCTAAGGTGACGGCGTCAAGAAGAAAGTTCTGACGCCGTCATCCCGCCGCCCATAATATTCTCGGACTGCCTAGATCCAGATCTGACGCCGTCACGTGTAAGGTTGTTCTGGGCCGTCACCACTTTTACTCTTGACGGCCATGCTCTGACGCCGTCACGTTTTCACTGGGCCGTCACCTCTTTTGCTCTTGACGCCGTCATCAAATTCCTCTTGACGCCGTCAGGTACTGTTCCCAGCAAGGAAAATTAAGACTTTGCCGTTTTCTTCACTTTTATGCTCCAAAAACGTCTAAAATGCTTCCTTTTCCAGAATTCACTCCAAAAGTACCTAAAATCACAAAATGAACGATTTAGGCCAATATTTGATCAAATAAATTTCAATTCTGGCTTAAATGACCCCTTAAAAACGGATCATTTTTCGCCTCATCAATTTAAACTTAGATATTGTCTGCACCTTAGCTCTTGGGACAACCTCGGCTTTACCATCTAGCTATACCTCACACGACCAGGTACACTGCCCGTTAGTGCATTAGGTAGACCTTAGGTAGACGAGACTTTATAAATTTAAAACCCGGTCAGTAAATCTTGCTTCAGTGTTTCTATGTCATTTTATAGTTTATCAGTATAGCAACATTTAGTTTCCAACACACTTTCAATTAAAAGAAAAAAAAAAAAAAAAGCTACAGCCTGCTGCTATGACTATCAGCCAACAGTTTATATAGTTGTCATCTTACACCTACCGCTTGTTCTACCAAGCATGCCTTAAGTTGATTTGTATACATTAATATGTTTTTGGACATTTTATCCCTAGTGGGCTATAACGTATTACAGGCTTAAGTTTTCGTATGCAAGGCCGCCTCATGATTTCGATGCCCCTGTACAATAACAAAAGGAGGCCCCATAACATCCATAAATTAGAAAGAAATTGCATGTAAACTCGAATTTCACGCCTAATACATGTTTAATACCTTGGTACAGGAAGACTATTCGTACCCTCCAAAACAAGAACTACAAACAATATATGTACCTAAATCATAACAAGCAAAGACAATCATGAAGCAAGTTACCAAAACTTAAGGGGAAAAAAACAATTACAAAATAATACGTATATAATTCACAATAAAAGGATATTAATGAAGGAAATTACAAAAACTAGCCCCTAATGTGGCATAAACAGTAGCTAACCATTTCATTGGCAAGATGTGAAATATTGCCGCTGCAAATGGAAGCGACTATTATTGCAACACTAATAAAGGACATTTGCTTAAATCTGTATGTTCCAACTTATAAACAAACTAAAAGTTTGCTCATCCATCAATGTGGAATTAAAACTCATTTTCTTTTAACATGTTTCACTTCATCACCTCTTTTGAATTGTCAATATTTTATTTACACTAGCTACAACTATGTGTTCAATCTATAATAGTGTGTTCACAGTTAGTTAAAAACATTTTTTCACCAATAATTTTTCAAATCGATGTACCACACTTGAGTGGATATATATTGTGTGATACATAGATGTCAACGTTTTTAAGAAAGAAAAAAAACACGTATAATATAGATAAGTAAAACACTAGTAAGATATAAAACTTGCACTTTTAATAATAATAATAAAAAGGCTACAACTTACAACGATTTATAGCCTTCATCTTAGAGGGTTATAAGCTAGAGCTTGTTTTGCCAAACATATTCGGTTGATTTATGTACGAAGTTTTTGGACATATTATCCCTAGTGGGCTATAACATATTATGGGCTTTAGCTTTCTTGTATCTATGCAGGCCCGTCCTACGATTTTCGATGCCCCAGCCTATGCAATAACAAAAGAAGGCCTCATTACACTCATCAATTAGAAGGAAATTGCATGTTAACTCGAACTGCACGCCTAATACATGTTTAATATCTAACGTATTTACATACTAAACTAGAAAAAATGTGACACCTTTTAAATAAAGGTTCGGTGTGACAACACCATTTACACACCCTTTGAGCCCCATATGTTATGGTTAAAAGTTTAGAAAAAGTCCTTGATTAATGACCATGGTACAGGGAGACTATTCGTACCCGCCAAAACAAGAACAACTACCAACAATATATGTACCTAAAATCATAACAATCAAAGGCAATTATGAAGCAAGTTACCAAAACTTAAACAAAACAAGAACAATTACAAAAACAATTTGTACATTACTCATAAAAATTGAGAAATTATTTTTGAAGCAAATTACCAAAACTTGCTCATAATGTGGGCATGTGGCATAAATAACAGTTAACACCTTTAGTGGCAAGATGTCAAATATTGCCATGCTAATGGAACTGATATTACTGCAACACTAATGAAGGACATTTGCTTGAACATGTATACTCCAACTTATAAACAAACTAAAAGTTTGATCATCCATCAATATGGGACTACAACTCATTATGTTTTACCACGTTTTACTCCAACACCTCTTCTAAAGTGTCAATGTTTCATACTTTCATTTATATAAATCTACATATTATTATACACCATACACAAAAAATTATATGAATAGTTCATAGAATTGTTATCATAAATTTTGATTATGAAATGTTTAAGAAGATTAACATGTTATTATTTACATTCTTCAAACACAATCCATAAATTTGTATATATTTTTTTTAGTTTGTGATTCAAAAAAAGTAAAATCAAATCGAATTAGGTCTTAAGATCAGGATCCTATAAAATTCTAAGCTTGCAAAGATCTTATGTAGGATCGAGTTCATTTTTACTTTACAGTATCGTCAAATTGTAAAATCCTAAGATCAAAATCTAGATCTTAACAACCATGATTTAGTGTATAAAAAGCTCGATAAAGAAACTAAACGCTTTCTAGATCAACATTTAAAATTGGAGCTAATTGATAGAAAGAAAACCTTTCATCTAAGGTATCCAAACAAAGTTACACTTTCATTAAAGCTTTATTTTTCTTAACAAAAAGCTAATAGTGTTTAAAAAGCTACAAAAGTTTTTACGAAACAAACGTTTATATAATTTTACAGTTATCAGCTTACAACTGCAACCTGTTTTGTCAAACATGCCCTAAGTCGATTTATGTACAATAATAAGCTTTTGGGCAGTGGGCTATAGCATATATATTATGGGCTTTAATTTTCTTGGCTCGTACAAAAATCAATTTCCATCTAATTTATTAGTATAACATAATTTCCATCTAATTTATTAGAAAGCAAATATATAATTTACTCCATCACTTATTCTGAAGTGTCAATATTTCACTTACACTAGCTACAATTATATGTTCAACCTATAATAGTGTGTTCAAAGTTAGTTAAAAACTTTTTTTTTTTCACCAATAATTTTTCAACATGGTGTACCACACTTGAGTGGATATATAGTGTGATAGATAGATGTTAACCATTTTCTGAAAGAAAACATGTATAATATAGATAAGTAAGACACTATTAATATGTTAAAATTGCATCGACACTAACATAAAAATACTGTGTCTAAGATTAAACAACAACATTTTAGTTAGCATCCACGTTAGATATGGTGTCAATTAGAAGATCTGTATGCGCGAATCAGGCAGCAAACCCCTTGTTGTATATCATACATCAACAAAATAATGAAATAATTGAAATAAGTAATTGTCAAGAAACAAACAAATGATAACAACAAATGTTGTCATGGATGAATATATGAAGGGGCAAAATCAAGGTCGTCCCGTAGATTATGGGGCATGTGCCATGATAATAAAGCGGACCTTCCATAGGATGTCTCATACGTATCGATGCACTATGCTATAGCTATGCATGCCTTCTAAACATGAAAGCATATCTCAATAATAATAATAATAATAAGTCAAGGATATTCCAAAACAGTGACGACTTATTTGGTCACTGTTGATGCTACATTTGTGACAACCTTTTGTGGTTAATTTGACCAAAATTAGTGACGACTTACAACCATTAGTGACAAATTTGTGACGAAAGATTTCGTCAAAAATTTTAGTGACGACTCTATTTTGTCACATATTAATGACGACATTTTGCATTCGTCTCTAAGAAAAATCAGTGACGGATCTATTGTGACGGCAATGACGACCTCAGTTTTCGTCACCAAGTAGGATTTGTGACGACTTTTTGCTGTTAGTGACGAAATCCCACTTGTGAATAAAACCAGTTTTTCTTGTAGTCAATATTTTATTTACACTAGCTACAACTATTTGTTCAATCTATAATGGTGTGTTCACAGTTAGTTAAAAACATTTTTTTCACCAATAATTTTTCAAAGCGATGTACCATACTTGAGTGGATATATATTTGTGTGATAGATAGATGTTAACCTTTTTTAGAAAGAAAAAAAATGCATAATATCAATAAGTAAAACACTGGTAAGATAAAACTTGCACTTTTAATAATAATAAAAAAATTCTACAACTTACAGGTTTTTAGCTTTCATCTTAAAGGGTTATCAGCTATAGCTTGTTTTGCCGAACATATTCTAAGTTAATTTATGCACGTCATTAAGCTTTTGGGCATATTATCCCTAGTGAGCTATAACATATTATGGGCTTTAGTTTTCTTGCCTCTCCATGATTTTCGATGCCTTTATACAATAACAAAAAGAGGCTCATTACACTCATAAGTTAGAAGGAAATTGCATGTAAACTCAAACTTCACGCATAATACATGTTTAATATATAACGTATTTATATACTAAACAAGAAAAAAAATGTGGCACCTTTTAAATAAAGGTTCGGTGCGACGACACCATTTGCACACCCTTGAGCCCCATCTATTAAGGTTAATAGTTTAGAAAAAGTCCTTGATTAATGACTTTGGTACAGGGAGACGATTCGTACCCGCCAAAACAAGAACAACTACAAACGACATATGTACCTAAAATCATAACAATCAAAGGCAATTATGAAGCAAGTTACCAAAACTTAAACAAAACAAGAACTGTTACAAAAATAATTTGTACATTACTCATAAAAATTAAGAAAATATTTATGAAGCAAATTACCAAAACTTGCCTTAATGTGGCATGAACAGCAATTAACCACCTTTACTGGCAAGATGTCAAACATTACCAGCCTACGGTATAATGGAACTGATATTCCGCAACACTAATGGAGGACATTTGCTTGAACATGTATACTCCAACTTATAAACAAACTAAAAGTTTATCATCCATCAATATGGGACTACAACTCATTTTATTTTACCATGTTTTACTCCAACACCTCTTCTAAAGTGTCAATGTTTCATTTACACTAGCTACAATTATGTGTTCAACCTATAATAGTGTATTCACAGTTAGTTAAAAGCATAATTTTAATATTAAGGGTCATAAGGGAAAATATCTAATGAGAATAATTATTGAAATGAGACGAGCGAGAAGAAATTTTAACCACATATTTCAAATAAGGAGGGATAAATAACGAGGGGATATAAGTGCATCTCAAATTTATGGTTGTGATTTCTTCCCATTCTTTTCATCTTGATTATATTTCTCATTCTTATTTAGAATCATTTTCGTTTTTCCAAGATCTAGATCATAAGATCGGATTGGAATCTTAAGATCTTACTATTATCATTTTCTTAATAATATTTATAATATTATATAAATCTACATATTATTATACATCATACACAAAAAATTATATGAATAGTTCATAGAAATGTTGTCATAAATTATGATTACGAAATGTTTAAGAAGATCAACATGTTATTATTTAAATTCTACAAACACAATCCATAAATTTGTATTTTTTTAGTTTGTGGTTCAAAAAAAGTAAAATCAAATCGAATTAGATCTTAAGATCGGGATCCTATAAGATTCTAAGCTTGCAAAGATCTTATGTAGGATCGAGATCGTTTTTACTTTAGAGTATCGTCAAATTGTAAAATCCTAAGATCAAAATCTAGATCTTAACAACCATGATTTAGTGTATAAAAAGCTCGATAAAGAAACTAAACGCTTTCTAGATCAACGTTTAAAATAGGAGCTAATTGATAGAAAGAAAACCTTTCATCTAAGGTATCCAAAAAAAGTTACACTTTCATTAAAGCTTTATTTTTCTTAACAAAAAGCTAATAGTGTTTAAAAAGCTCTACAAAAGTTTTTACGAAACAAACCTTTTATATCATCTTACAGTTATCAGCTTACAACTGCAACTTGTTTTGTCAAACATGCCCTAAGTCGATTTATGTACAATAATAAGTTTTTGGGCATATTATCCCTAGTGGGCTATAACATATTATGGGCTTTAGTTTTCTTGGCTCGTACAAAAATCAATTTCCATCTAATATATTAGTATAACATAATATCCATCTAATTTATTAGTATAACATATTCTGAGTGGGCATAATACATGATTAATATTTAATGTATTTATATATTAAACTAAAAAAATATGGCCTCCTCTAGTTAATATTAAAAGCTTAGGAAGAGTCTGATTAATTACCTTGGTACAAGGAGACTATTAAGAATATATTTGTGAAGCAAATTACCAAAAATTGCCCATAATGTGACATAAACAGTAGTTAACTGTCACAGTAGCAAGATGTCAAATATTGCTAGAGACGGCAACTACTATTAGTCAGAGATGATTGGTATATGATAGGCGTGACAATATGGATGTGACGGGCGAGCTGTATTACTTTTGAAATAAGTCTGATTGAAATAGGTAATTTTTACTTTCTAGTACGGGTCAAAACAGGTCAGGTCAAGTCAAGCAACAAGCTCACTATTGTTAAGTTTGTAAAGTTTTGTCTCATGGTGTAGATAACTATTTCATTATGATTAGTGAAAAAAATAATTAAAAAATAAATAAAAAAAACCTTGTTTAGTATGATTTTGAAGATTGAACTTTCAAGTCACTTGACACCATTTTATTTTTAGCTAAAAAATTTATTTGACTCTTTAGATATAACATAAACCCGAGTCGTCCACTCATACATAAGCAAATAGGTGGAAGTCATTACTGGTAGCGGACAATATTAGGCTTAGCCCATTATTAGTAAATCGTTTAGTCATTATTGTATGATACATAGACATTATTGTATCCAATTATCATTAAGCAATAATATTGGTTTACATACAAAGGCAATTATTAATATTGGTAAGGAAAAAGATATTAATGAAAAAATTTACGAAAACTTGCCCCTAATGTGGCATAAACAGTAGTTAACCACTTCAATGGCAAGATATTGCCACCGCAGATGGAACGACTACTGTTGCAACACTAAGAATTGTATATTCCAACTTATAAACAAACTAAAAGTTTGCTCATCTATCAATGTGGGACTACAACTCGTTTTCTTTTACCATGTTTTACTCTAACACCTCTTCTGAAGTGTCAACATTTCATTTACACCAGCTACAATTATGTGTTCAACGTATAATAGTGTGTTCAAAGTTAGTTAAAAACATTTTGTTCACGAATAATTTTTCAAATCGATGTACCACACTTGAGCGGATGTATACTGTGTGATAGATAGATGTTAAACTTACAGCGGCATCATCTTAGGCCTTGTTTCTTTTTGTGTTAGCGAGAGAATTGAAACACAAAACATAATTTAATATTTCTTTTTGTAGTAGGGCCTACTAATTTCCACTAATTCGTCTATATAAGGTGGGTGTAAAATATGAGCTCTCTCCATTAAGAGGAAGCAACAGATGTGAGACCAATATATCTCTTAGTGAAGGGAAAAAAAATAAACAGGGCCTTAGAGGGTTATCAACTACAGTATTATAAGTTGATTTATGTATGCTATTAAGTTTTTCGGCATATTATCCCTAGTGGGCTATAACATATTATGGGCTTTAGTTTTCTTGTTTCTATACAGGCTCGTCTCATGATTTTCGATGCCTCTGTACAATAACAAAGGGTGGCCCCATTACACTTATAAACTAGAAGGAAATTGCATGTAAACTCGAACTTCACGCCTAATACATGTTTATTTATATACTAAACTAGAAAAAATATGGCACCTTTTAAATAAAGGTTCGGTGCAACGACACCGTTTGCACACCCTTTGAGCCCCATCTGCTAAGGTTAAAAGTTTTTTTAAAAAAAAGTCTTTGATTAAATGACTTTGGTACAGGGAGACTATTCGTACCCGCCAAAACAAGAACAACTACAAACTATATATGTACCTAAAATCATAACAATTAAAGGCAATTATGAAGCAAGTTATCAAAACTTAAACAAAACAAGAACAATTACAAAAATAATTTGTACATTACTCATAAAAATTAAGAAAATATTTATGAAGCAAATTATCAAAACGTGCCCGTAATGTGGCATAAACAACTAACCACTTTATTGGCAAGATGTCAAATATTACTAGCCTGCCACTAAAATGGAACTATTATTACTGCAACACTAATGAAGGACATCTGCTTCCAACTTATAAACAAACTAAAAGTTTGCTCATCCTATCAATGTGGGACTACAACTCATTTTCTTTTAACATGTTTCACAGGGGTGGCAATTTGGGTCGGGTTCGGGTTGTCAGGTTGGCGGGTCAGAAAACCCCAACCTGAACCTGACCCATTTAAATCATCGGGTCAGCTATGTCAACCCTAACCTGTTTACACGTAACCCGAACCTGACCTATTTAACCCGTATATATACTTAGGTTGACAAGTTAAATAGGTTATATGGGTTGAATATGTTAAACGGGTTTCGAGTTGACCCATTTAATCCGTTTTATATATAAAAGTTAGCACATTACACGAGTTAAATGGGTTAAACGGGTTAGTGGGTTGACCTGTTTAATCCATTTAACCCGTATAATTAAATATAAATAATTTTTAATTAAAAAAAAAAAAAAACTTAAACGGGTTATCGGGTCGACACGTTTATTTTATTTCCAACCCGAACCTGGCCTGTTTAATAAACGGGTTAGATATGTCGACCCAAACCTGACCCACAATCTATTTAGCTCAACCCGAAACTGTTAATTTTCGTGTCAGTTTCAAGTCGAGTTTCGTGTCGGGTCAAAAATTGCCACCCGTAGTTTCACTCCATCACCTCTTCTGAAGTGTCAATATTTCATTTACACTAGCTACAACTATGTGTTCAACCTATAATAGTGTGTTCACAGACATTTTTTCACCAATAATTTCTCAAATCGATGTGCCACACTTGAGTACGTGGATATATATTGTGTGATTGATAGATGTAACTTTAAAAAAAAAAAAAAAAAAAAAAAAAATGTATCTTTTTTATATAATAAAACAAAACCCGTATTAGGAATTTTCTATTTAAAAAAATGGATTAATACCTTATTTAGTAATAATTGTACTTAAAAAAAAAAGATTATTTTCTTATTAAGTAACATTTTATATTTATCCATAACACAAGTAAAAGATAAGTCCAAAAAATATAGATAAGATGCAATTAACACAAGTAGAAGATAAATACAAAAAATATAGATAAGATACAATTAATAATACGATTAAATTTTTTAAATAATTATCTTTAATAATAAAAAACTATAATTAAACATCATAAATCAAACAAAACAAATATTAAATTATTTGTTTTTTAATAAATAAAAATATATGATTCAAAAAATTTTAAAAAACCCGCGCTTGCACGGGCATTATAACTAGTAATATAGATAAGTAAAACACTAGTAAGATGTAAATTTGCATCGACGCTAACAAGAATACTAAGTCTAAAGTTAAACAACGACATTTAGTTAACATCCACGTTAGACATGGTGTTAATTAAAAGATCTGCGCGAATTAGGCAACAAACCATTTGCTGTATATCATACATCAACAAAACAATGAAAAAATTGAAATTAGTAATTGCCAAGAAACAAACAGATGATATCGACAATGTTGTCATGGAGGAATATATGAAGGGGCAAAAATCGTATGCATGGCTATCTTTTATATAATAAAAGAATTACATCATTTTGGAGTGTTTTTGCAAATCACTTCTCATTGAAAAAAAAAATTGAACCAATAGCAGAGCTCGGTTTTGCCACGTAGGCGAAATCGAGCAACGTGATTGGTCAATAAAAAGTCAAAATTAAATTGATTTGGGTCAAGCTTAATAAATTTGGTGGATGATGAGGCGAAAAATGAACCACTTTTAGGGGGTCATTTAAGCCCGGAATTGAATTTATTTGATCAAATATTACCCTAAATCGTTTCTTTTGTGATTTTAGGTACTTTGGGAGAGAAATCTGGAAAAGAAAGCAATTCAGACGTTTTTGGAGCATAATAGTGAAGAAAACGCCAAAGACTTAATTTTCCATGCTGAAAACAGTACCTGACGGCGTCAAGAGGAAGATCCTGACGGCGTCAGGAGTAAAAGTGGTGACGACCCAGTGCAAACCTGACGGCGTCACAACAAGGGCGTCAAGAGTTAAAATCATGACGGCCTACATAAGGTGTACACATGACGGCGTCAGACCCAGATCTAGGCAGTCCGAGGAACTATTTGGCGGCGAGATGACGGCGTCAGCCCTTTGTTCTTGACGCCGTCACCTCCTAAACTCTATATATAGTTTTCTATTTTTCATTCATTAGGAGGAACTTGTGTGGAGAAACCCTAGGGCCGAACTTTGTGAACCCTAGCTCGTATTTTACAGTATATTCAAGGGTTTTCACCCCTTGAATCCTTTCATGTGCTATTGAGATAAATCTTCTCTTAATTCAATCAATATGTCTATGTGTTGGTTGTCTATATCTTGTGCTTGTCTTGATTTCAACATGCTAGGCTAGATTTATCTTGTGTTTGCTTAGATCTAATGAAACCTAGATGTTAATTATGTGTTGATTACTTGTTTATGGTTGTATTAGATGAATGATTTCAATGTTAGGCTTAAGAAAACTGGCAGATCTCCATTGTGTAACATGCTTGAACGTCTTAGGAAACATGAACCGATGTGTACTAGGTTTTATTGGTTGTATTTAATGCATGAGTAATTCTAATGATCCCATGTTCGGAGCTTCTTAGCCGGCTCGACATAGGAGTGAAGTAGACACTCATAGGATTGGGGAAGTAAGTACGCCACCCCATGAATGGTATTAAGGAATACAATCCGTCATCCACGCAACTATAACAAGTAATTAACGTGTAAAAGATATCTAGGGAGTAGTGAAATCTAAGTAAACACATTTCTCCCACATATTGCTCAAAACTTTAGTATAATTTAATTTATTTTCATTTCTAGTATTTTATTTTGATTGCATCTTTAGTATTGGGTTAGTTGACTAGCAACTAATTCCGCCCAAATCCTTCAAACCCGAGATTTTAATTTGCTTTCTAAAAAATATAAAAATTCAAAAAGAATCATCCCACATCTCTAGACCTAGTCTTTAGGTTTTCTAATCCTAGCGACACTATTCCTAGCTGAACGATCAATCCCCCGGTACTTGTCATTATACTATACTACATCGATCAGGTACACTGCCTGGTGGGGGTTGTAAGCTTCTCGAGATCCATCGAGAGGTAAAGCCTGGTGCAATCCCTACGCATCATGTTTTTGGCGCCGCTGCCGGGGAATAGTTATTGTCTAGGTTAGAATCTCTTTTTATTAGGTATACTTGCTAGATTCCTTTCTAGTGAGATTTTATTTTTATTTTTTAGGTTCTCTTTAGTATATCTTATTTCTTTGTTTCCTTTGTTCGTAAACTATCTCGATGGATAACAATAACATTGATCGTTTGATTCCTGTTATTCGTGTTTTTCGTCGTAGGATTTTCCAAATGCCCGCCCCAATCCCTTTAGTGGAAAATGAGAACCCACCTAACCTCTCGCCTAACCACCACTTTGACAATAACTCTGAGTTAGAGGAGTCTGACCATGATGATGACCATAGGGCTAGTCCTTTTTACTATTCAGACTCCGATGAGGATCTTGATGATGGTGATGTGATTAATGAGGATAGGATGGAAGAGGAAGTAAACCCTCTTAGGTATGTCGACCCTAGAACAAGGATTGAGAGTGATAGTTCATTCAACATGCAATTTCCTTGTAAGATCGGATTTATGAGCTTTAACGCTTATCTTAACTAATCTCTCCCAATAAACATAATCTCGCGTAATGAATATAATAAAATCATGGTAGATGAGTTAGAATACAAAGGGGAAAATATTATTGCTAGGGCAATACCATTGCATGTGTTTGTTGGAAGCTTTGTTTATCTCGTTGAATTCATGGTTATGGAGAATCTAGGAGAATTTATTGATAGTACGTTAACCCAAGTTGTGTTTGGAAAACCTTTTACAAGATTGACCAACCTTGATGAAAAACTTATGGAAGGGTTAATTACATTCTCGGATGGGGATGAAGATTTTTTCTACCAAATGCCCCGTGCACACCCTAGGTTAAAGGATTTTTCCATGGAGAAATGTAGTAGGTATCCGCCCATAGAATTGCTAAGTGAGAATGATAACAGAAAAGGGCTTAAATATACACATGAAAAGAACAAAATATATTATCGCGGATGTTTAGAGTTAGGAGACGATTATAAGAAAGATGAGGCGACTATTAGATGGCTCACTCTTGGTTATGTGAGCATAAGCAATACACGGTAACCCATGACCTTGAGTCTAGCTACAAGACTCGTAAATAAAGAAAAGCGCTTCTTGGGAGGCAACCCATGATTTTGTGTGATTTTTATTTTGTTTGTTTGTTATTTGCTTCCGTATGCATGGTTTATTTTTATTGTTGGTAGATCATGTTTCTAAACTAAATAGGAGAAATACTTTATTTTGTTGTTTGGCCTAGTCTTAACTTCACGCAAAGGTATTTTTGCAAAAGATAATTGTAAGGAGAAACCCCAAATATGTTTTTAAGAAAAAAAACCGATCATGATTCTCCACAATATTAAATGAACATGTATATTCGTATTTGTTAGAGTCAAATGCTTGTATCGAGTCATAATGACGTTTTGCAGGATTTTCCAGGAAGTAAGACCAAGTTTTTCCAAAAATTTTCCGAAAACTTAACATAAGAATTTCTGCAGGTCACTTCTGACGGCGTCACGAGTTTACTCTTGACGGCGTCACGTGTAAAAATCTGGAAATTTTACCAGTTTTGTTTTTCTAACGGAGTTTTAAAGTTTTTGTTGAATTATTAGTTTTATAATCTCCAGGAAATCTGCAAACATCATTCCACAAGCATTATATCTTATTTTATTTTCTAGGATTTAGTAACATATGTAGATTGCCGCTGATTTTATGCGAGGTTGCCTTGTCTGCTTTCTCAGGATTTACAGGTTATGTATGACAAGAAGATGATTTATTTTTCTGGAAGGGAAGCTTTGATTGTTCATTTTCTTGGAGAAAGATTTAACCTGGCCACCTTATTATCCATACCAAGCGAATCAGGGGAGTATTTGATTTCATTCATTTTACTTATTTCACTTTTACATTCTTTACTTGAATATTGGGGACAATGTTTATCCTAAGTGTAAGGGGAGGGTAAAATGATGATACCTTATAGATACACTTTCGCTTGAGTTTGTTTGTTTGATAGTAGATGTGTAATAAAACTATGAGAAATACTTGTTAGTGTAATTTTAGCGCCAAATTAAAATTTTTTTTACAACATTTAGGAGTGAAACTTTAGCCATAGCAAGCGTCTCATGGATAGGAGATTGTATGACTAGCACAAAACCGTACTATTCAGAAAAATTTTTCACCCAAATATGTGATGTTCGCCTTTAGATTTGATAGAAAAAGCATTTACTATTAGTGCTTATGCGTGTACCAGTAGCATTTAGATTCTAGAACTTGCGTTAGTGATGCATCCCGAGACCGCTAGTGAGACTACATTCGTATAGTAGGATTTACTACATGATAAGAGGCATTAGGATCACCCTTGTGTTAAACCCGTATCATAATTACTTGACCATTTAAGTCATATTACTTGGCTAGTTAAGTCAATTAATTTTTCCCACACCTTAGCGTTGTACTCATTTTTAGTACACGAACCCCTAGTACACCCCTCCGAGCCTATCTTTTCGTTTCTAACTTTAAACATTTTACTTAAAGGAATAATTTGTTACACCACACTTAAATGTACACCCAAATCGCCTTAGCTTTCCGTGTATGCGCTCATCTTTAATGCATTATTGTTATTTGTTAAACCCTTAGTTAATTATCTAATTGATTATATGGTTGCTAAATCGAGTCATATCCTTGTACATATTGTTTTGGGACGATTGAGACTCATGGGTAAAGTACTTATTTTATGGAGTAATGGGAAGAACATCATTTATTACCCCCATATGTACGTTAATCTTAAAAGTACTCCAAGTGTTTTGATTTTCTTAATTCGAGTCATTAGATTAATTATTTGTAAAGTATGTAAAAATTCAAGTGTAAGGGAAATTTTCATTCCCTATGATGTATTATTTTGGATGGTAGGGTAAGAGTGTATGCAAAAAAAAATAAAAAAATAAAAAAAATAAAATTTAAGAAAAAGAAAAAAATAGAAAAAGAAAAGAGAAAAAACATACGGACTACCATCCCGTTTCATTCTATGTTCATTTTATGTTTTTGTTATTTTTCATTTGTTAGCTTAAGTCGAGTCTAGTCTTGGCTTAGCGACGCCATATTGTACATGTAATTAACCAAGATTGTTAACTCGCCACCAGTAAAGACTGCCTGTATCCAACAAAACCGTGTATTCCATATCCCTACACCTAACGTTACAACCCTATAAAAGACCTATTTGATAGTTTATCCTAGGTGCTTACGCCATGTGGTGGAGGTTTGATCCTTTCCCAAGCCTATGGCAATCTATTTTTCTATGAAAGGTAGTGAGAGATGTTTTCCATTTCCCTATTGTGATATTACTTTATTACACCCGAGAGATGTGAGTATCTAAACACTATTTGTGAGGTGCTAGTGTATGACCTCCGTGCTTGTCTTTGGTCTTTAGTGGAACGATTATTTGTTGTAATTACTTTTATATTAGTGTTAAATGACCCATAACTTGTATTTTGATTAGAATAAAAGCGCATTTGCTTGAGAACAAGCAAATCTCAAGTGTAAGGGTATATGATGAGGCGAAAAATGAACCACTTTTAGGGGGTCATTTAAGCCCGGAATTGAATTTATTTGATCAAATATTACCCTAAATCGTTCCTTTTGTGATTTTAGGTACTTTGGGAGAGAAATTTGGAAAAGGAAGCAATTCGGACATTTTTGGAGCATAAAAGTGAAGAAAACGCCAAAGACTTAATTTTCCATGCTGAGAACAGTACCTGACGGCGTCAAGAGGAAGATCCTGACGGCGTCAGGAGTAAAAGTGATGACGACCAAGTGCAAACCTGACGACGTCACAACAAGGGCGTCTAGAGTTAAAATCATGACGGCCTGCATAAGGTGTACACACGACGGCGTCATACCTAGATCTAGGCAGTCCGAGGAACTATTTGGCGGCGAGATGACGGCATCAGCCCTTTGTTCTTGACGCCGTCACCTCCTAAACTCTATATATAGTTTTCTATTTTTTATTCATTAGGAGGAACTTGTGTGGAGAAACCCTAGGGCCGAACTTTGTGAACCCTAGCTCGTATTTTACAGTATATTCAAGGGTTTTCACCCCTTGAATACTTTCATGTGCTATTGAGATAAGTCTTCTCTTAATTCAATCAATATGTCTATGTGTTGGTTGTCTATATCTTGTGCTTGTCTTGATTTCAACATGCTAGGCTAGATTTATCTTGTGTTTGCTTAGATCTAATGAAACCTATGTTAATACAAATATCGCCTGAAAACGTTATTTATATTTTACGATCTTCGCTAAGTTTTGTTTACGACAAAATGTAAACTTTAGTTTCTAAGCAAAACATAATCTTAGTTTTTAAAACTTGCATAAACTAGACTTTTGCTACATTTTACATTTCATAAAACACAACACAAGTTTATTTCTTAAATTTGAAATTGTCACATCACATTTATGGCAAGTTTTGTCATTATGCATTTATGGAAAGAAATGTGTTTGACTAACTTTGTTGTTGCTTGCAAGCTTTGTATTTGACTTGTTATTATGAGATGTGACATTGTTTGGTTGCTAGGAGTTATGAAACAAGACCTTGTTTGGTTTGAAGAGTTATTGCAAAAACCTACTGCAGCACTGACGGAACCCTGGGGTACACGGGCGGAACCCATCTGAGGGTTCCGCCTGATCCGCCAAGCCTGCAGTATGGTGTGCTATAAATACCAAGCCATAACTTGATTTTTGGCTAACCTCTTGAGATCATATTTTACACACACACTCATCTTTTCTTCTAACCTCTTAACATTGTAAATGTGAAGTTTCTTTTTATATCAAAGAAGCTCACAAGGTCGTGAAAAGTTACAAGTTTCCAACACAACGTTGCAAGACTTGGTAGCTTAGTATTGTGTAAACTCGTGTTGTTTACACTTCATTTGATTGTGTATTTTCAGTAGTGATCGGTTAGTATTTTAGTCCTCAAAATACAAAGAGTGTTGGGAGTTGTTGTACCCTAGTAAAAGAACTAACGGGAGTGGTTGTGCCCTTGTAAAAGAACTCGACATTTAGCTTTGTGTCGGTAAAAGTATAAGCGACGTGTAAGGTTTTCTCCGCCAGTGAAAGGAGCTTGTTGACTAGTGAAAAAAATCGAGTTGGATACTCGGGGCGTGGACTTAGGGCAAGGAAAAAGAGTCCTTGTAGCCGAACCACAATAAATACTCGTGTTGTGGTTTGATCATTTCTTTCATTTACTTGCATGTTATATATTGTGTTTGTGCATATATCTTTGATCAAACGGAAAGTTTCAAAGCTAACTTAACAAGTTAAAAAGATCTTAATCGGTAAACTATTCAACCCCCCTTCTAGTTTTCCACAATTGGCATCAAGAGCTACGTTACTCAAGCTTTTAAAATATATTGTGTTTTAAAACTTGAAACGATCCATGGATTTTGAAAATTACAAAGAAGGGCAATCTATGCAAAGACCACCACTCTTTGAAGAAAATGGTTTTATATATTGGAAAAACCGTTTTGAAACTTACGTGAAATCTAAAGATATAGATTTGTGGTATATAATTATTGATGGTGATAATGTAGTTACTAACATCAAAGATGATGATCAAAAGAAATTAATAGGTAAAAATAATGAAGCTAAAATGATGCTTTACAACGCTTTGCCTAAGAAAGAATATGAAATAGTCTTTTTGTGTAAAACCGCCAAAGATATATGGCGATCTTTAATTGTCACTCATCAAGGAAACTCACAAGTTAAAGATAACAAAATTGATCTTCTTGTTCAACAATATACCATTTGTTATTTCCAAAGATGAGATTATTGATAATGCTTTTGCTAGGTTTAATACTATTATTATTTCACTTGCACTTGACGAATCTTTTTGTAGTAAGAACTTTGTCAGGAAATTTCTTAGAGCACTCCATCCGAAGTGGAGAGCAAAAGTGACGGCAATTGAAGAATCCAAAAATCTTTCAAGCATGTCACTTGATGAGCTAATTGGAAACCTCAAAGTTCACGAAATGGTAATGGAAAAAGATTCGGAACTAGTTAGAGGCAAGAAAGAAAAAGTTAAGTCCATTGCCTTGAAAGCTAGAGTCCAATCAAGTGATGATGAAGAATCTACTTCGGATAGTGATGATGAGGAATATGTTATGGCCGTTAGAGACTTCAAGAAGTTCTTTCGTAGAAGAGGAAAATTTGTAAGGCAACCTAAAGATGACAAGAAAACTTTCCGAAAAGATCGTGATGATAGGAAAGGAAAGGTTGAAAGAAAATGCTATAGGTGTGGAGATACAAGTCATCTTGTAGGAGAATGTCCAAAACCACCCAAGAGCAAACCTCAACAAGCTTTCGTGGGTGGTGCTTGAAGTGACTATGAAGGAGATGACGATGAGCCAAAGAATGACGATATTGCTCTCATGGCTCACAACTCAAATGAGGTATTATCCGACTCATCTTACTCCTCTATTGATGATGACACTTTACAAAAAGAATATAACAAACTTTGTGAATTAAGCTTAAAAATCATAAACAAAAATAAATTTTTGAAAACTAAAAAGGAGTTTTTAGAAAATGAAGTTTATGAGTTAAAAGAAAAAGCTAAGAGATTAGAAAAGAGTAAAGGTATTGACACACCTTGCAAATCATGTGAAGAGCTTAAACTAGAAGTTGAGAAACTCAAAATTAATCAAAATGATCTAATAAAACAAACCACAAAGTTTAAGAAGTTCGATAAGAGCATTTCTTGTGCGGATGAAATTATGAAACTTCAAAAGTCACCCTTTGATAAAACAAGACTAGGATTTACGAAAATAGAAACTTCAACGGGTCAAATGAAATAAGAAAAGATTGCACAAGAAACAAATAAAATTGCTACAGCAGCCTGTGGATCAGTCGGAACCCAATTTAGGGTTCCGCCCATTGGTCCCGAAGGTTCCGCCAGGCCTGCTGCAGCAGTAACCTCATCCACTTCGGATCGTTCAAAATTTGTTAAAGTTACATACAAAAGTTGAACAAAACCTGTGTTTAAAACTGGAGTAGGATTTAGTAAAAATGAATTTAGAGCTAAAACTACTCAACCAAGACCTAAGACTCTAATTCCCAAACGCCCCTTTCCAAAGAGCAACTTCAACGCTCGACCAAACTACCAACATGTTTGGAACTAAAACACTCCTAGACATTACCAAACTCCAAACCACATGCCATGGAACCCTTATGCTCCATTTTCATACTTGGAACAAATTAATGGCATGTTTAACAAAAATGGACCCATGAGAAATTGGGGACCAAATGTTTGAGTGTTTTTCATAAAATAGGTGTACCTCAAAGTTTGTTTGGAACCGGATGAATGGATTAAAGATAGCGGTTGTTCAAGGCACATGACGGGTAACAAAAGCCTCTTCACTTCTTATCACAAATGTGAGGGAGGTAATGTTACGTTTAGTAGTAATGCTAAGAGCAAAATCATCGGAAAAGGTACAATCTCTCATGACTCCCTCTTTATAGATGATGTAGCTCATGTTGATAACTTAGGTTTTAATCTCCTTAGTATTAGTCAACTTTGTCGTAATAAGTATAATGTTCTTTTTAGTGAAAACGGAAGTAAAATACTTAAAGATGGTATAACGATAGCCAAAGGTGTCCTTAAGAACAACGTATATGTCATGAAGATGGATCCAACATCTAGAGACAAACTTTGTCTTACCTCATTAGATGAATCTTCAACTTTATGGCATAGACGTTTAGGACACGCTAACATGAGACTAATACAAAACCTCTCCTCCAAAGACTTAGTTCGAAACCTACCCAAGTTGAAATATGACCAACACTTTTGTGATGCTTGCAAAGTCGGTAAACAAGTCCATAATAGCCATAAGGCTAAAAACTTGGTTTCTACATCTAGATGTCTAGAACTTTTGCATATGGATTTATTTGGTCCATCCGCTATACAAAGTTATGGAGGTAACTTCTACACTTTGGTCATAGTTGATGATTACTCAAGATATACTTGGACAAAATTTTTGAAAAGTAAAAATGAAGCTTTTGATAAATTTGAAATTCTAAGTAAGAAAATTCAAAATCAAGTAGGGTCTAATATTGTGTCTATTAGAACGGATCACGGTCGTGAATTTGATAATGAATTTCAATTTGGTAACTTTTGTGATAATAATGGAATAACTCATAACTTTTCGGCTCCACGTACTCCTCAATCTAATGGTGTAGTAGAACGTAAAAACCAGACATTGCAAGAGATGAGTAGAACAATGCTTAATGAACAAAACATTCCACAAAAGTTTTGGTGTAATGCCGTCGACACTTCAACGTACATTTTAAATCGAGTCCTAATTAGACCATTTTTGAATAAAACCCCTTATGAACTATATAAAGGTAAAAAGCCTACATTAGGATACTTTAGAGTGTTTGGGAGTAAATGTTTCATTCTTAACACCAAGGATTATCTCACCAAATTTGACCCAAAGTCTTATGAAGGTGTATTTCTTGGATATTCAAAAAATAGTAAAGCATACATTGTTTTGAACAAAGAAACCTTAAGAGTCGAGGAATCGTTGAACGTAACATTTGACGAGAGTCCACCTCCCTCTAAGACATCACCTTTGGTAGATGATGACTTAGTTGAAAGCCAAGCAATAGAAAATCAAGAAATTTTAAGTGATGACAAAGAAGATGAATTATTTAACAAAGAAATTGTCAATGTCAAAGAATCTAAAAGTCATCAATTAGATAGTGTCATTGGCAACATTAACGAAAGAACACTAAGGTCAAAAGTTCAAAATGAAAGCAACTACTTTTGTTTCGTGTCAACCATTGAACCTAAAAATATTAATGAAGCAATTAAAGATGAGTCTTGGGTAATTGCAATGCAAGAAGAGTTAAACCAATTTGTTAGGAATGATGTATGGACATTAGTTCCTCAACCAAAGAGTCAAATTATAATTGGAACAAAATGGGTATTTCGAAATAAAATGGATGAAAATGGAATTGTGTCTAGAAACAAAGCTAGGCTAGTTGCACAAGGATATAACCAACAAAAAGGCATTGACTATGATGAAACTTTTGCTCCGGTTGCTAGGCTCGAGTCAATTAGAATCTTACTTGCATATGCATGTGCACACAATTTTAAACTCTTTCAAATGGATGTCAAAAGTACATTTCTAAACGGAGTCATTAATGAAGAAGTGTATGTTGCTCAACCACCGGGCTTCATCGATTTTGAAAAACCAAATCATGTTTACAAACTTAAAAAGGCTCTTTACGGACTTAAGCAAGCTCCAAAAGCATGGTATGATCGACTTAAAACATTCCTAGTTGACCATAAGTATACCATGGGCTTAGTTGATAATACTCTCTTCACTAAGAAGAAAGACTCACATATTATCATAGTCCAAATCTATGTTGATGACATTATATTCGGATCAACTTGTCAAGAATTATGTGTGGATTTCTAAAAAATCATGCATGACGAGTTTGAAATGAGTATGATGGGAGAACTCAACTTTTTCCTAGGACTCCAAATCAAACAACTAGAAGATGGTATCTTCTTTAACCAATCTAAATATATTAAGGACATGCTTAAGAAATTTGGACTAGAAGATTCGAAACCTATCAAAACTCCCATGTCCATAGAAACTAAACTCACCAAGGATGAAGAAAGTGAATCCGTAAATAGTACTAAATATAGAGGTATGATTGGTAGTCTACTTTACCTAACGCCTATTAGACTCGACATTATGTTTAGTGTTTGTCTATGTGCTCATTTTCAAGAAGATCCTAAAACTACCCATCTTGAAGCCGTTAAAAGAATTTTTAGGTATATTAAGGGCACTACACATTTAGGTTTATGGTATCCTAAAGGAACGGGAATAGACACCATAGTGTATGCCGACTCGGATCATGCCGGTGACTATGTCGATAGAAAAAGCACAAGTGGTATTTGTACTTTTGTTGGACATTGTCTCACCTCATGGTTCTCTAAGAAGCAAACGGCTCTTGCTATCTCAACAACGGAAGCCGAGTACGTTTCGGCCGGAAAGGCACGTCAACAAGCTCTTTGGATGAAGCAAGCTCTTGTCGACTACGGAATTCAACTCAACGACATCACAATTCTTTGTGACAACAAAGGTGCCATTGACCTTAGCAAAAACCCGGTTCAACATGCTCGTACCAAACATACTGAAATCCGTCATCATTTCCTTCGTGACAACGTTCAAAAAGGAAATATCTCAATTGAGAAAGTTTCTTCCAAAGACAACATAGCCGACATTCTCACAAAACCTCTTAAACGTGAACCTTTTAATCTTCTTAGGCTAGGCTTAGGACTCATGGAACCTACATTGTAGTTCTGGACATTAGACAAAAATCAAAACAAATCCAAAACCATTTTTCTCAGCAGGGTCGGCGGAACCCTCAGCCATAACGGACGGAACCCAACTCAGGGTTCCGCCGTGTCCGTCGACCTGCAGAATCATTTTCTTTGTTTATATTAAACCAAACACCCATTATCTCATACCACCACTTCCAAACTGCTACTATTTACTTTACCATCCATCCATACCTACGAATTCTTGGTCTTCCATTCATTTACATTGCAACTACATCATTATTGTAAGTATTCTAAACATGATTACAATCCTGATCTGAGTCTAGGAATTCTATTTCTTGCACAAAAACAAAAACTTGGGGTTATGCATTAACTTGAAAAACTCATGCATTAGATTAGGTGTTTAATAAAACTAATAATGTTTCCCATAGTTAGGAATTGCATCTTTAATTAGTATAAACATGTTTGCTAAAACACCCCATGTCAAATCCTTCCAAAAATTTCTCATAAGTAGGACAAATATTTTTTTCGTCTCACATTGATAATACAAAATCAAAACGTTATGTTTAAAACATCACTTGCATAATGTCTCTTGAATGCTAAAGGGAACACATAACCAATATGTATTTTCGGGTACATTCAAACGAAGCTACATTGAACTAGGAGCGTTTGGGTTATCTTTTGTTTTATAACAAAACTTGCATAAAACGATTTTGAAGCATCAAAATGAGTCAAGATAACCGCACCTCCACATTGTTTTCATATAGGCACACACTAGAACATCCATATTATAATAAGTAGTTTACGTAAACTAAAATGTGAAATTTTGTTGTTCTAGGAATCATCATGCCTCCTCTAACCCACTACGACCACAAGGACACCATTAAGTACCTACCAAAACACCACAAAACCAAAGGCCTTACCGCAAATCAAATAAACGTTTTCAAAGCCGTAGAAAAACACTATGTCCATGAGGGTAGAACCATTGACCCATCTTTCCTAGAAGGCACAAACCTTTACGCCGATTTTGCCACAATCAACTTTGAGTGTCTTTTGAATATCGAAGAGCCTATTTGTCCTAGGTTCATTCTAGAGTTCTATGCATCATGCGTCCTCTCCACGGATGATTATGGTCATATGTCTATCAACTTTAGGGTTAGCGGTCATCAATACTCCTTCACTCTTGAGGAGTTTGCTCAAATCCTAGGTGTTCCAAACCGTGGTACTTGCCTCTACTCCGACTTGCACTCCTTCTCAACCCTTGACAACCTTCAAGACCGTATCCACCCTTATGACACACCTCTTGTCTCAAAAGACGTTCTCCGTGACCACCTATTTGTTAGGACCACCACCACTAGGAAAACCCGTTCGGGGAATGAGGTCGATAAGGACCCATATGGAATGGAAATGAACGAACTCAAACCCCAATTCAAGAAATGGGAGGAAGTCCTTAGAGCCAATGTCATTAGCACAATAGGGAACCGTGACCATATCAACCTTTGCCTTTGCTACATGCTCTACTCCTTGTCCGTTAGGCAACCCTTCAACCTTGCCTATTACATGGCCAAGAGAATGGCCGACATTCCCATGCATGGCACAACGGCTATGCCGTATGGAATGCTCTTGACCCGTCTCTTTAGGTTCATCTCACCCATTCCACCAACTCCAAACGGTCTTCGCCTTAACTACTCTCTCATCCCACACACCTTTGTCCCACTAAGTGATAAGAGAGTGTACAAAGCCCAAGGAAAACGTCCACATCCTCCTACCTCATCTTCGTCTTCCTCAATGAGTGAAGATGACAATTTCCCAAACTTTAGGCTCCCTCCTCTCGAATACCTTTCTCAACTTCCGGATATTCCTAATGAGTCGGAGGAGTTCAAGCAAACAAAGGGAATGTTTAAGAATCTTGGAAGGTTCCTTGGAAAGCTCAAGAACAAGATCGACCGTCAATGAGTGCGGGTGTGTAGAAGTGTTTGGTACTAGGTGCTATTTAAACAAATTTGGTCGTTTAAACAATATTTGTGATGAATTTGTGTGTTAGTACAATGTTTGATACAATTTGGAACATGTAATATCTAATTTTGATGCAGGTAGACAACTCTTGGCAAGTTGTCAAATTTTCAAGTTTATGATATTTTCACTAAGTATAATGAAATTCTCGACCTCAAGGTCAAAGTCCTATGAAATGCATGTTTACGTGTCTATTTTTTGCATTGCCCAACCAAAAATGCCTTATCTCTTTGATTTTAGGAGTTTTCGAAAATTTTGAAAATCGTCTCGCGGGTCAGAAACGCGGACTGCCAATTTTTTTAGGTCTGGCGGATCTGGCGGTACCCAATATTGGGTTCCGCCAGTGTAAATTCTGGGAATTCTAGAATTGGCCCAACGGACCAGGCGGCACCCTCAAATGGGTTCCGCCTGTGTATTCTGAGGGTGCCGCCAGCAACCTGCAGAATTTTTTGTTTTCATTTTCACCAATTCAACATCCAAACACCAAAATCCAATCCTTTTAGGTAGAAACCCATTACTTGCAATATGTTTAGCATAATAGGATACTCCTTCTTCCATAAACTTAACCAAAACCAATTCCTGCCAAAATTCAAATTTTGCCATAACAACCTCAAGGACCCCTCAAACATAAAGGAAGGAACCCTTTTAAGGGATCCTTGAAATCCCTGAGATTTATACTACCACAAATCCACCAAAACCACTAAGCATTTAGTGCAAAACTTGTCTTCTCACTTCACCATTTTCATTGGATTGACTTCCATGATTTGACAACCCACAATTAGTTTTCCAAATCATTAGAAACCTCCATTTTTGTATGGACTAACATCAAATCCAAACACTCCTTTCCATAATCCATCAACACTATAAATTAAGCCATCCTAAACACCATCAAATCACACCTTCCTCAACACAATTTCTGAAACTTATAAACCATTTTTCACCATGACCAAGTCAACAAACACCTCTCAACCATCAAGACCCATCCGGAAAACCGCCCGGATTAGTGTTAAACCACTATGGTCCAATCAACCCATCAACCTAAGCTCCTCATCCTCGGATGAATTCACATCACCCATAAAAAATGAACACTTTTTGAACCTTGCATCTCCATCACCATCACCCAATGAACCAAATGAGCTCACTCCACCACCAACTAAATCACCTATTGACCCAACTCCACCAAGTGCTCCAACTCAACCATCCAAAACTTCATCACCATCACCATTACCCAAAATTGAGCCAATGGAACTATTTGGGTCTCCTCCCACATCACCACACCCATTTGTCCAAGATCTTAATGATCTTCCACCAAGACCTACACAACCATCACCTTTTGCAAATGAATCACCAAGGTCAATTCTTGAGCAAGATAACCTTTTTAACCACATTCAACCACCACAACAAGTGTACCATCCACCTAAACCATTATTGTTTCACCCCATCTACCATGACATCCATGATCCTCTATATGGAGAACCAAACTTTGAAAACAATGATCACCCAAATCCACCACATTCTCAAGCCCAAACCTTTGAGACTTTCTTCCCCTCATATGAGGAAATCCAAAGCATGGTTGAGAACCACCTTCGTCAAGCAATGGAATTTCAAACCACCTTGCTTGACTCAATACCAAATCCATCCTCCACCCAAGAACCAAAAACCAACCAACCTTCAAACCAAGAAATCAAAACCAACCCATTTCAACCCACTCATTCCCATGCTTGCTCAAATTGTGAGCAAATGGGTAAAACCATCAAAACATTGCTTAACCAATTCCAAAATGAAACCCGTTTTGCATTCCAACACGTCATAGAACGTTTGGATGCTCTTTCCCACCCCAACAAATCCTAGACAATCCTTGGAGGCCGTTTGCCCCAATTTAGGAAAGTAGGATTTTATTTCTTTTCTTGGTTATTTTTTAGTTTTTGTTTAGAAGTAGAAGAATAGTTCTCATTTCTTGTCTTTTGACTTTTAAAAGTCAAAATTTTACTTGGAATGATATTTCTTTCTACTCACTTTAGTACATTGTTGGTTGATCATGTTTGTGTTCTCATTGTGGTTGCAATGTGTGTGGTAACTACATCCTTGACTATATATATCACCAACTAACAATTTTTTTTGTTGGGTCCAAAATCCATGTTTCCCATCTTGGCACTCCATTTAGGGGAAGTATCGACCAAGGGGGAGCATGGGCATTATTCCGCTTCGCTACTCTAGTTTTTGTTTTGACAAAAAGGGGGAGAAATATATTAAACCTTCAATACTTGATATGCTTTTCGTCTCTTAAGTAAAACAAGGTTAATATAATTTTTTTTAAGTCTTGAAAACCAATATTTTGCGTGTTACTTAAAAACAAAGTTTATGTTTTGTCATCAACAAAAATGGGGAGATTGTTAATACAAATATCGCCTAAAAACGTTATTTATATTTTACGATCTTCGCTAAGTTTTGTTAACGACAAAATGTAAACTTTAGTTTCTAAGCAAAACATAATCTTAGTTTTTAAGACTTGCATAAACTAGAATTTTGCTACATTTTACATTTCATAAAACACAACGCAAGTTTATTTCTTAAATTAGAAATTGTCACATCACATTTATGGCAAGTTTTGTCATTATGCATTTATGGAAAGAAATGTGTTTGACTAACTTTGTTGTTGCTTGCAAGCTTTGTATTTGACTTGTTATTATGAGATGTGACATTGTTTGGTTGCTAGGAGTTATGAGACAAGACCTTGTTTGGTTTGAAGAGTTATTGCAAAAACCTACTGCAGCACTGACGGAACCCTGGGGGTACACGGGCGGAACCCATCTGAGGGTTCCGCCTGATCCGCCAAGCCTGCAGTATGGTGTGCTATAAATACCAAGCCATAACTTGATTTTTGGCTAACCTCTTGAGATCATATTTTACACACACACACTCATCTTTTCTTCTAACCTCTTAACATTGTAAATGTGAAGTTTCTTTTTGTAGCAAAGAAGCTCACAAGGTCGTGAAAAGTTACAAGTTTCCAACACAAAGTTGCAAGACTTGGTAGCTTAGTATTGTGTAAACTCGTGTTGTTTACACTTCATTTAATTGTGTATTTTCAGGAGTGATCGGTTAGAATTTTAGTCCTCAAAATACAAAGAGTGTTGTGAGTTGTTGTACCCTAGTAAAAGAACTAACGGGAGTGGTTGTGCCCTAGTAAAAGAACTCGATATTTAGCTTTGTGTCGGTAAAAGTATAAGCGACGTGTAAGGTTTTCTCCGCCGGTGAAAGGAGCTTGTTGACTAGTGAAAGAAACTCTCGAGTTGGATACTCGGGGCGTGGACGTAGGGCAAGGAAAAAGAGTCCTTGTAGCCGAACCACGATAAATACTCGTGTTGTGGTTTGATCGTTTCTTTCATTTACTTGCATGTTATATATTGTGTTTGTGCATATATCTTTGATCAAACGGAAAGTTTCAAAGCTAACTTAACAAGTTAAAAAGATTTTAATCGGTAAACTATTCAACCCCCCTTCTAGTTTTCCATAACCTAGATGTTAATTATGTGTTGATTACTTGTTTATGGTTGTATTGGATGAATGATTTCAATGTTAGGTTTAAGAAAACTGGCAGATCTCCATTGTGTAACATGTTTGAACGTCTTAGGAAACATGAACCGATGTGTACTAGGTTTTATTGGTTGTATTTAATGCATGAGTAAATTCTAATGATCTCATGTTAGGAGCTTCTTAGCCGGCTCGACATAGGAGTGAAGTAGGCACTCATAGGATTGGGGAAGTAAGTACGCCACCCCATGAATGATATTAAGGAATACAATCCGTCATCCACGCAACTATAACAAGTAATTAACGTGTAAAAGATATCTAGGGAGTAGTGAAATCTAAGTAAACACATTTCTCCCACATATTGCTCACAACTTTAGTATAATTTAGTTTATTTTCATTTATAGTATTTTATTTTGATTGCATCTTTAGTATTGGGTTAGTTGACTAGCAACTAATTCCGCCCAAATCCTTCAAACCCGAGATTTTAATTTGCTTTCTAAAAAATATAAAAATACAAAAAGAATCATCCCTCATCTCTAGACCTAGTCTTTAGGTTTTCTAATCCTAGCGACACTATTCCTAGCTGAACGATCAATCCCCCGGTACTTGTCATTATACTATACTACATCGATCAGGTACACTGCCTGGTGGGGGTTGTAAGCTTCTCGAGATCGCTCGAGAGGTAAAGCCTGGTGCAATCCCTACGCATCAGTGGGAGAAATTTGGTTAAGAAAAAAATGCATAAAAATATAGGTGTCAAATTTATAAAAACAAAAACTTAAAAAAAGATGAGGTAATTAAGTAAAACTTTAGTGATTGAATTTTAAATAATTTATATAAAGTAAAGTGTAAAATTATAAGTTTCCATGTTTTTTAATAATTTTACGGAAAATACAAATAACCCCTTACACTTTATACCCCCTATAATTTATAATGTTAACTTTGTTTAAAATTACATGAGTATTAGTATTAATTTTTAGACTTTCATCCATTTAAATTATAAAATTTGGTAAATATGCGAATTAGTTTTAATATACGTTAAATATTTTTTTAAACTAATGTTAGTTTTAAACTTCATCCAATAGAATATGTTTTTAAAATAAGGACTCGTGTTGCTATTTAAAAGTTTAATTTATGCGTACACGGGTTTGAAATACGGCTAAATTATTAGTAACAGGAATATAAATATCAAATGGTAAGCACGATATTGTGATATGAAAATAAATATACGCGATTCTACTTATAACAACGACTCGTGAAATTGTTATTTAAAATTTGTATATGGATATCCATAAAAACATTTTAAAAACTTTACGGATCGTATTTTAACTTCATCAACGCTCATTATGTGCTACTAAATTCACACATTTTGTACAACATGATATCAATAGTTAAAATTAAACAACAAAATCAACTTCAACCTCAACATGTTTGTCAGTTAAAAACATTATACAAAGCTAATTATTAAAAAAAATAAACAAACACATGGGTTAGATAGTCATTGTTTAATATAAAATGTGTTTTCCTTAAATTATATAAAAAAAAATGCACGCATCACAATTCTTTTTTTTGATAACAATCACCTTCTAAAAAAATAGGTGATAACCTACTTTATTCATTGACGTGATCTTTATCAAAAAAAAAAAAAAAAAAAAAAAAAAAAAAAGTAATAGTTGACCAAACGAATTAAAAGTATGTACATGAAAATTATTCAGCAAGAATATATAATTTTAATCAGGTTATTACCTTTGTATACTGCGATAATGTAATTGAGTTGGTAATCACGGATGTGAGATACAACAATTATTCTATACTTATGATTTTTGTGTAAACATCTTTTTGCTTCTGAATAGAATTCGAAAGAGACCTCAACAGAACTTTGGCTTATGCCTTATATAGCTGATAGTATTTAGTAACATTTTTTATGGTTTAATTTTTTGTTATACACACCAACTTTTAGTAACTATTTTTTATGTTTTATTGAAAACTTATATGCTTAATACTTGTGTGTTTACTATAAACACACTAAGTTATAATAGAATTAGTTGTGAGTTCAGGGTTTTTTATCATACACTTATTGTGTTATGGTAATTGAATAAGCCAATAAGCACCATTAATAAGCATAACCAAACACCCTTTTAGTTCTAATATAATGTTTTCTTATTTGATGTTATGACTAACATGTTAGTGGTTTTTGCAGTTTTATTATCTTATCGCATACATTAAAGTGTAATGCAATTTGTTGTGTGCATTTTTTAGAGGAGGATTAAGTATCAACACATGATTGTCGTGGAAGGATTTTCTACGCCTGCTCAAGGTATGAATGTATAATTTAGTTGAGTTGCTGATTTAGATAATACATGAATGTATTTTAATGTACCAAAGATGTGTTATAGTTCACATATGGGGAATTTTATGGTAGAAATTCTTTTCGTAGTGTAATTTGTCTTTGAATGATTTAATGAAACTTAGCAGGTGTTTGCTGACATTGATAACACTATGGGTGTCAACCAACGGTTTAAAATATGGGTGTCTTTCACCTTGATGATTTAGGCAAATTATAAAGAAAGTTGCATTAAAGTAAAAGGTCGGCAAGGATTCAAACAATCTTAAAAACTTGCGAATATACTCTTTGTCATTTTTTTCGTGCATTTATAATTTACTTATACAAGTAATTATAATTTCCTTATATAGTTCGGGCTTAGAGAAAAATTATTCCTATAAATTATACATAAACGTAAGATTAAATTTGAGTTCTACCAATTACATCTTTTTTCGTTTCTCTTTATGTAATAAATAAGCTATAGTATAAGCATCTATGTTAATTTGGTAATTTTATGATCAAACATGAGAAGTAAATAACACAAATTTATGAAAATACAACTTTCCAAACAAAAAGGTACATTAGTAAAAATGATATGATGTTATTCATAATTAAGGAAATGAATCCATCTTCAAAGCTATCTAAATACGTTACATATTTTAACGAAAATATAAGTAAAAGAAATACCATAATTACAAAACATATCGTAAATTGATAGCACGGGTTTGCAAAACTAAAGCATATATTACTAACATATCATGCAGGTCAAGTATCATCATGTGATTTTGCTTGAATAATAAAATATAATTTTTAATCCAAAAGCATTCTCTTAAAATAATAGATAGGTTATAACATATACATATGATCTTTTATTTTTAGTCCATCAACTAAAATCATTTGAAACATGTTAAGTGGTTCATTTCTTAATCGATAATAATACTTAATTAAAACAAAATTTTAAAAATCTTGTATAACTAGTAATATTAATAAGTCGATTTGTGTATTTGACTATCTATTTTTATCTTATTACTCTTCTTTCTCTTCGTCTACAACTTTGTCAAACACCTATATACGCTCTAAACAAAACTTACATCTTCTTTTTACAGCTTTCAAAAGCAGGACTTAAAAAAAAAAAAAAAAAAAAAAAAAAAAAAAACACACACAAATATAAGAACTTTTTTTTTTGGTGCAAAGGTGAATGAATTATATTAATCTCCAACAATATTACAATCATAAGAATAAAACAAGACTTGGATAAACCCAATCTTGATACAAACACTAAAACTACTACTAGAACAAAAATTGATTATACACTAATGTTTGATATCATATAATACAATGCCTTTATCTGACCACACTATCCTCTGTCAGAAACATAGCATCTCAGAAACATACTACTCTTTAACAATCCTCTTCAAATCATCCTCAATTCATCAATTCACCTTAAGCACCTACCATCTAACTACATTTCCATCTTACCCTCCTCCTATGCTCACTCAACCAACACCCACAGTAAGCATAAAAGGAAAGGTTAATGGCTTCACTAGGCACCCATAACCTCTCCACAGTAGGGGCTATACCAATTATGCTACATTTCCATTTACTACAATGGCTTCACATAATTGGGAACACACACCCTACAGTGAGTACCAACCTTTCCTCCTTGGCAATGTATAGATAGGACCAAGTAGGTTCATCTTTCACACCTCACTATTCCTATCTTCATACACTACCCACCAAAGCTACTTACCCTACACAATTGGAGACCTACTTTATGGATATCAATAACTGTTTGTCAAGTAAACTTATTAATAGTAATTTCCAATTACCTAACAAAGGCCTATTAGAAATTTCCACTAAGGCTTAAAAGAGGAACAGTTAATGATATCCAAGATACAAGGCCATCAATTGTATAGTAGCTTATATCATAGATTACCAGATCTATAGAAGAAAATCTGAATCTATATGGAAAACCATCAATATTGCAGGTATACAATAACCAATCCTGCATATACTTAAGGAATTTTTTGCCATATTTGTTGCAGTAAACCTTGTATCCAAACACCCTTTTTATGTGACCAGCCTATAAGATATCTCCATATAAATTCTATCAGTAGCCCTCTTATTATATTTCTTCATCCCATTTGACATTCCAGAGTGTAGACACTTTGTTAACTGCTATTGACTTTTTCACTTTCAAACCCATAAGTCTGACTTTGACAGTTTCAAAAATCATTTGTAGTACAACTTCCCAACTTCTTTCTTCCTCTTTGAAAAGTCTAAAGTTCCTTTCTTGCCATAGATGATAGATTGTAGCTCCAAGACAAAGTATTCTTACTACACTCCATATACTGTTTGTGCAAGGCATATCAGCAATCTTGGTAAAAATACTGTTCCATTGAGTTTCATCAATATTGCATCCCATCATTTTAAGCATATGAGTCCAAACTTTATTAGTGAAACTGCACTGAAAGAAAAGATGACTATGAGACTCCTCATTACTCTTACACAAACTGCACACCATCATATCATAAGTCCCCCATTTTTTTATTTTATCTTGTGTAAGAAGTTTTTCCTGAATTGCCATCCAAAGTATGAAGGAGTGTTTTGGAATGCACTGAGTGTACCAAATTAGAGGACTCCACTTAACATCCACAGAGTGCTCTCTCAAATCATCATAAACACATCTTGTACTAAACTTCTTACTGGCACCACCATTACTTAACCACACAATCTTGTCATCTAGATCTTGACTAATAACCGGCACATCAATATTTCTTAGAAAAGGAAATTCATCATACCATTCAATAGGCCATCTCCATTGTTCATTACTAACCATATTAGCAATAGTGCTTAGCTTATCAAGCCTTGCATCATAAATGCTTCTATGACCAATGTGATTAATAAGAGGACCCATTGAACACCAGTTGTCAAACCACACTGAAATCTTTGATCCATTACCTACAACATATTTGAAATGGCTGTGAACATAATCTCTAATATCTAACAGATTCCTCCATCCCCAGCTATCATTCACCTCTTTTTGAACTTTCCATAAACTCATACCTTTAAGTTTAATAGTACATACCCATTTCACCCATAAAGTATCTTTCTTATTAGCAATATTCCACAAATGTTTCACTAATAGAGCTTTATTCCATATGGCTAAATCCTTCAAACCAAGGCCCCATGATTTTTAGGCTTGCAAATGAACTTCCAAGCTACCTTTGCCTTTCCCTTGGATACATCAGATTGACTCCAAAGAAAACTTTTAAGGATACTGTTGATGGTTTTGATGACATCTTTAGGAAGAAGAAAAACACTGCACCAATAGACTTGAATTGATTCCAACACTGATGCTATTAACTGAAGCCTACCAGCATAAGTAAGACACTTATTTCTCCAATGGCAGATCTTGTTTCTAACTTTGTCTATCAGAGCCTTGCAATCTTTTATACCTAACCTTTTAGATATCAATGGAACACCAAGATATTTCATAGGAAGCTGACCTTTTGTAAAAGGAAGAATATCTAAGATGCTTTGCTGTTCCTGATCATCAACACTCCCAAAAAACACAGTGCTTTTTGAAAAATTAGGCTTGAGACCAGAACATTTTCCAAACTCTTCCAATGATCTTTTGATGAGATTAACAGAATCAATGTCACCATGGCAGAACATGAGGAGATCATCAGCAAAGCAAATATGAGTAATCTGTAAGTTTTTGCATCCAAAATGATAGTTAAACTCAGAACCACTTCTAACATTTCTATTGACCATGAGTGTCAGAACTTCCATTACTAAAGTAAACAAGTATGGAAACATAGGATCACCTTGTCTCAACCCTCTACCACCTTTGAAAAAACCACAACTCTCACCATTGACATTAATAGAGAACCCTGCAGACCTGATACACTGCATAATCCACACTATCATTGTCTTATGGAATCCAAAATGCTTTAAAATACTTTCCATAAAGTCTTAACTAACAGTATCATAGGCTTTTTGAATATCAATTTTAAAAGCCATTCTCTTTGGTCCTCCTTTCCTATTATATCCTTTCATTAGCTCTTGAGCAAGAAGAATATTGTCTTGGATTTGTCTTCCTGGAATAAAAGCACTTTGATTAAGACTAATCAATTTATCCAAACACCCCTTAATTCTATTAGTCAACACCTTACTTATACACTTAAAGATCACATTGCAACATGCAATAGGACGAAAGTCAGAAACTTTTAAAGGAGTTTTGATCTTGGGGACAAGAGAGATGATGGTGGCATTTAGTTCACCCAATAGTTTTCCAGAAGAGAAGAATTCCTTGACTGCTTTACATACATCATCACCCACAATGCTCCAAGCTTTTTTTAAAAATTTGGCTGAATATCCATCAGGGCCAGGGGCTTTATTATCTCCAATGCTAAACATGGCATCTTTTATCTCCTTATTAGACACCTCAACAATCATCTTATTAGCTTCCATCTCAGTTAATTTCTTAGTAAACAATGAATCAGCCTCTTCTAATGGGACAACAGGAACACTAGTACCCAAAAATTTTTGAAAATGATGAACAAATTGATTGGCAACCATATCACCTTCAAATATAAGAACTTTGTGATAAGTTGGATATATTTACAAATCATTATCCATATAATTTGGTTAAAAACACTATATAAGTTACAGCACACATTGGTTAGTGTATAAGACCACCAAAGATCAAAACACTAAACCAAAGAACAAAAGTATGATAAAAATACAGTCAGGTGTCATGTCTGTTTTATTGTACATTCTTACAAGGTTTTGTAAATTAAACACTACTTTTTGATCTGTATACAAGCACCATATTTGATTCGACAATTCTCAAAACAAATATTGTTGTGACAAGTGTTAAAAATGTCTACATCCACAAATTGCAGTACTTTTTACTACTAGTGCTTTATACGCATTAGTCTTTCAAAAAATGATATTGTGAGTGGCACCACTTGTTGGTCTTCATTGCACGCTCTTTCCTATTGATGGAAATGTTGATCGCTTCATAATTTTTCGTTAAAACAACAAAATATGTACACTGAAGCGAAGCGTGTTAAAACTGTATGAACCACCTGAAAAACACAACTAATAATATACACTGAATCATGTTATCCAATAACTAAGAGTGACAAGAGCTTGAGTGTGAATCAAATAACAAACCAGCAATGCCAAGCAAACAAACTAGACTACTTAAATGTTCATCTTATCTTGTTACAAGAGTTCGTGAGGAATTATGGCACACACTTGAGTACAGTAGGTTATGTAATTGGATCCCTACATGTAGCAATTTCTTATTTAAAATTTTGCTACTTTTACTCTATGTAGCAGGGGCAAATCTCAGCGAGAACAAGGGGATGCTCGGGCCCATCCAAAGCTCGATGCAATAGTACATATATATTGACAACCATAAACAAACTGAAATTGTCAACAACCATACATATCATTGGTAATTTTTGTAACCGAAAATAAAGATTCAGTCCTTTGATAAAAACATCAAGTTAATGGCCATCAAATAAAATATCAAGTTTCGCCTAGATGGGGTTTAAGGTATACAATATGCATATACTAAAAGGTTTTCTAAAGCTTTGATAAAAGTAAAATATATTTGTAACGGTGTCTATATCTGATCTGTTGTTATAACAGTAGTGCAGATCTTAATAAGAAAAGAAAAACTGGAGCCCGCCACTACAACAAATTTACTTTTATTGTCCATTTGAGAAAGATGTCATACCTAAAAGAATGAACTTTGTACTCTTATAATTCTTAAAAACACCTTTGATATTTTAATACAAACACGATGTGAGCTATCAACTTATGACCCACTCAAGTACCAAACTAGCCCAACTTTACAAAAAAATTTAAATTAGAGTACACCAAGTCAGTCTGAGTACGAGTATGCAGATCAAATCAGATCAAATCCCACAAAAAGGCAGTCACCGTTCATATATATTGTCTATAGCTCTATATGTGCCTGCCTATGGGTAAGCAGGAATTACGGTCATGGACTTCTTAAACCCGAGAAGATCCCCACTAACGAACCAATAATGATTCGGTAAACCAATTCTTAATTTAAGACACTGGTATGATGGTTCATCTTCAAGCCATGTTTCATCCATGCATACCCCACACAGCAATCAACTATTCGATCAAGTGTCCGTACATAGGCAGAATAAAACGTGCATTTTATTAAGTGAATGCAACGTGACAAACACATGTCTACTCAGGATGCGGATGCTCGTACCTTTTACTTTCATTTACCTTGGCGTGTCCAAAAGGCTGCCTCCATTATCTGTCTGCAATAACAATCGAACAAAATACAATTATTTAAGTACTAGAAAGCAGTCCAATTATTGTTGTTGTGGTACATCCCATGTTGGACAAAGTTTTTGAGCTTTCTAAGTTTTCACACCAGCCCAGTCCCTGGACCCGGCTTTTCAGTTGAGTGCTTTACCAGTCAGATTCAATACTCTTTAGTCTGCTTTTTCTAAGCTCGCCCCAGATCAGAATGATAACATGCCACCAGCAAAATCCCTAAACTTTTCTAGTGTTTGAATTAAGCAACCAAATATCATTTAATTAGAGTAAATATATTAATAAACATTCACTAAATAAATACTAGAAATTTATATGTATATATGAAATAATTGAAGGGGCATAGTGGTCATTTTCAGCAAACTTGGGGACCAAATGCGCAATTTTTAAAACAGTCAATATAATCATTTTGAAATTTTATCAAATAGACCAGGGAACAATTCTGTAACAAAACAATGTTTTAGGGACAAAAACAGAAGTAGTTTAGGTGAGGCACCAAATCTGTAACTTTGAGCAGGCCACATGGATCATTATTATTATTATTATTTTAATTTTATTTAATGTAATTTACTCCAAAAAAGTTTATAATGTTAGTAGGTTTATGAATTACTGTATGTTTTTATTATGAGTGCACTGCATAGCATAGTTCAAACAATGCAGACCAGTTCAGTTGTCCTCGTCTTCTATGTTGAGCACTGAAAACATCCAAGTGTCCATCTAAGCGTACGTGTACTCAACCTGCATATGTGAAATTTCAAATGCACAAACAACTTAACGTCCCTTGCATCTAATACGATTCTCAAAATGCAAAGGGGTTTTTGATATCTAAAGGTGAATACAAAAAGATAAAGTTGCATGCATGTGCATTGATCATTAACTCCACACGTTTCATTTTTACCATCTTTAACACATACGGTGACATTTTTGGTGCCATCTTAAAAGGAAAAAGTAGTTGCAGAAAAGTCTGTAGCTATCCATATGGATGATGCATGCACCTACTTATTCACTGCTTTAGGTTAATCAACAAGATTCCTAGTTTCTTATTACTAGAATGGTTCCAAGCTTTAGGTTAAACATCTTGCTGTTTGAGTTTGAGAGTGGATAAATGAGGTCATCAAATAAAGAAGTGAGTAAAGATTTTGGGAAGAATATGTTCGATAGTTGATGTGAGAAAAGAGTTTGGTATTTGCAGAATAACTTGAAGGGCAAATGGAGGACAACATGATATGTGTTCGGACACGCGAGGTTTCTATTTTTTTGTTTTTTTTTTTTTTTTTTTTTTAAAGTAAACTTACCGTATTAAACGCTAGTACGCTACCTTTCCTTTCTCTAGCACTAGCACCAACCTCCTATGTATGGCAAAGAAAAAGAAAGAAAAAACACCTTTTTTCCTTGCATTTTGTATTGATATTGGCTTAAAAAAGAGTTACTGAAGGCTGATATTACTTTAATCAGTTATAATTGGTGATGTTACAACAATACAAAGGAACCCTAAAAAAATCCATATCTGCCCAAATAGAATTGAGTGCACAACCAAAGCTTTATCAGTAGATATTATTTATTCTCTTATAATCCAAGCTAAGATTAGCTTCAATTAATGTACAATATTCTCCTTCCAACACAATAATATTTCAGAATAACTAAAATACGCCTCGTAAGAAAAAATTGACAAACTTGTGGATTGCAATCAATCTCACAAATACTTGTAGTGCTAGCTAATAGAAAAATTGGGTATCTTGCATTGAAATGCTTAAAAAAACATAGCATTTTTCTGGAATACACACAAATACACAATGGTAAGTGTTATTTTTTGGGGGATGGAGGGGGAAGCTGATATGTATTCCCTCACAAGTGTTGAAACTTTCAGAGGAAAATATGGGACAATAGATAGGACCATTTTGCCCAAACAATGCTTGTGTACTACACATACGGAATTCACTCAACATGGAAGCCCTGAACATAGTTTTTTTGCACTCATAAATACTTGTTGTCGTGGCTAACATGTCATTGTGAGAGAGAGAGAGAAAGAGAGACTCATTATGTTTTCCACTATTCAACAAAAGCATATGACAAAAGAAAAGATGAACGTCATATGCGGCGAGCACCAACCACAACAAAGATCTTGATTGTGACCTTATTGCCTTTATTCACATAAGATGGATAAGGTAAAGCATCTAGAATTGAGTGTGCGGTGGAGACAGTTTCTTTTTTGACACAAAGCTTAAATCACATCACTCAAAAATAGAACTGTATAATTTCATGTTATCTACACCACTACATTTTTCTTCTTTTTGAATAAAAGGGACTTTGATTTCTTGTTTAACCAATTCGGATTTTTCATTCTGCTCCTTAAGGAATCATTTCACTTTTGTAACACAAAGGTGAAGTAAGCACTATAACTTGCATGACTAATTGATACCAATAGGAATAATGAGGTCCCTTTATTGTGTCCGGAGAATATTAATTACAAGTACCACATTTCTTATCCTCTTAGACTTTAATTAAGGAGACATGAATTGGATAGCAAACATATATGTACTTACAGAATATGATGCAATAAATCTATGTAATCCTGAAAAAATCGTCTAAATATATTCCTTCATGCTTTATGTCTGCACATGTTGATTTAGAAAAAAATTCAGAAAGCAGAATATATGCAGATAAACGTGAACGTAAGCATGCATTTTTGTCTGCATGATTTATACCTATTGCCCGTATCTACCACCCGACAACAATTTAATTTCATCAATAGTAGTCATCAGTATGTGGAAGCTATCAGAATCAAGAAAAAGAGCCACTTGCGATCCTCGTTCTCTTTTGACATTGTTCTTAGGAGTGTTGTAAAATGAACTCATTTTGTGATTTTTTCATAAAATAATCATTTTTTTTTTACTTAACTAAGCTATTGACTATCTAATTACATTATATAATTTGTTACATACGTTACACAAAGAGTCAAGAAAATGACGCATAACAAATTGATTAAACAAACTCCTCCATCGAAAAGTAGGGGCGTGACAAATGGGCTGGATGGAAGCCAAACTTTGAGAGGTTATAACTTCTAAACAGTGAAGCGTTACAGAGCCTGTAAGCAGTCCTAATCTCCACGAAAATCATTGTCATCAAGTTTGGTTTATCATGTCCTACTTGGTTTGGAGCCTTATGCTAAGGGTTTTCACTTATTTTGTAATCATTTATTCAGTAAGTATTTATTTTGGCAATGATTGATTTTGAATTAGAGTCCGAATTGCGTAAAAGCTTGTTTGTAATGTTTGAAACCATGTTACATAAATTATGAGTTTTACTCTCTTGAGGCGTGTATGTAAACACTGTGTTTATGTTTCCATTATGTGTTAGGACACAGCAAACAATAAGTTGAAATGATGTGAAGGAGCCTTAGACATCCAATATGAAATGCCGTGCACCCCATTTTACACATATCAGAATCAATAAAAAAGATTGCATACATATAATCAAAGAGAATCTCAAGTACAGTCTACTAGAGCCTACAAATCTAGTTTGTGGTACGGACGAATAATAAGAAATGCAAAACCATAAGCGTAGCCAAAACAACTATATATAGACCAGTTGCGCTCCTAAACTATATTACCCATAACTACTTCCAACCACAGCTCTAGGTACTTATCCTGTTGCCTTAAATCTCATTCTTGTTACTATTGTTCTTTTATACTTATGGATGGAAAGAAACTGGAATACAAAGGAGATGAGGCTCTGAAGGAGCTTCAGAAGCTAACTTTAGAAGCTGATAAAGTGCAAGAAGACTTGTTGAAATCAATCTTAACAAGAAACAAAATGACTGAATACCTACAAAAACACATGACGGGAGTGTCAATGAGTGATGTACATGAGTTCAAGAAAAAGGTTCCGGTCATCACATATAAAGACATATATCCTTATATCAAAAGAATAGCTAACGGTGAAAAGTCTTCTGTAATCTCTGGTCATCCAATAACAGAGATGCTAAGCAGGTGAACCCCCCCTTGTCTCCCCCGGTTGACCTTTTATTGTTGTGACCACGAGTACAATTAGATGTAATGGGTAACTTACTTTTCTTTTTTGCTACCTGCAGTTCGGGGACATCTGGTGGAAAGCCTAAGCTAACACCATCCATTGCAGAAGATCTAGACCGTCGAACCTTTGTCTATAACTTGATAATGCCTATAATGAATCAGTGAGATATTCTCTTTTAACTTTTGTCATGATTTCTACCTATCTCATCTGTTCCTATATTTTCGTTCAATTTTCATTTTGTTCATTTATGGACCAAAAGCTTAACCACATGACCCTGCCTAAAGGATAACATCCCCACATCAATATAGATCCATGTGTAACCCACATCCAGACAATTGATCTACCAAATCTTGAATTTGGTGTGGTTGTTATCAAGAATAATCACCTAAAATGAGGGTAGTTATTATCATGAATGGTCACTCTCAACTTATGCACTAGTTAGAGTTGTGTAGTATTCACTTTCATGAACACAGTTCAAAGTTCCACTTTAATAGAATATGCATGTGGGGTAGCCACGATAATAATATGCCAATGTAAATAAGTTAGCAGATAAACAAATTACTATCTTGATAGGAAGCGACGATTTATAAGTTTGGACCTTAACACGTTACAAGTTACAACTTGCAGCAAGAATTGTACTACTCGCAGGAAAGACACAAAAAGAGAGATCGGACTATTTCTTAGCCATAACTTAAGATGTTACATGCATGTGCATAACTGCGTGCGAAAACTTTCTATCATTCTCGATTTCTCCTGCCAGTGTATGATTCTTATAAGAAAGATTAACAGTGAGATCCATTACATAGATGAACATAGGTACTACTGGCAAGGAGTATTTCATGTCGTATCATACCATATTAATCACTTGTTTAAAGAGCAATCAAGAACAAAGGATTATACATGTCTAAAGCATGAAACACTATCAATAATTTAGCATAGTGGCCGTTCTATCTCTCTCCAGCCCTAAACCTATTTCAATGACAGGTATGTGACAGGCCTTGATGAAGGTAAAGCCATGTTTCTATATTTCGTGAAGGCAGAGATGTCCACTCCTTGTGGTTTACCAGCTCGGACAGTCCTCACCAGCTATTACAAGAGCAAGCATTTCAAGTTGCGGTCACGTGACCTTTACAATGATCAAACGAGCCCGGATGAAGCCATTCTGTGTGATGACAGCAATCAAAGCATGTACTGTCAGCTGCTAGCAGGGCTAATCCACCGTCAGCAAGTCACGCGGCTTGGAGCCGTATTTGCATCAGCTTTGTTGCGTGCAATCTCCTTCCTTGAACGCAACTGGATTAGCCTGTGCAATGACATCCGCACAGGCCAATTGAACTCTATGATTACGGATTCTGGGTGCAGGTTAGCCATGTCTGCCATGCTCAAGCTAGCCGATCCACGTCTAGCAGATGAGATCGAGAACATCTGTAGCCGTAGATCATGGAAAGGGATAGTGTGTGACTTATGGCCTAAGGCCAAGTACATTGAGGCAGTGGTTACAGGGTCTATGTCCCAATACATACCAGCTCTAGAGTACTATAGTCGGGGAAAGTTGCCACTGGTATGCACCATGTATGCCTCGTCTGAATGCTATTTTGGGGTAAATTTAAAGCCACTAAGTGATCCTGCTAATGTTTCATTTACCCTCTTACCAAACATGTGTTACTATGAATTCATACCCTTGGGTGAAAGCGAGACATACTGGAATGAGGATGAAGAGATTTCCTTGGATAGGCTTGTTGAGCTGGTGCATGTTAAAATTGGTTGCTACTATGAATTGGTGGTCACAACATTTTCAGGTGAGTTTCTCGATCATGATTCTTTTCTTGAATATGTGCTATTATTAAAACTGAAATTACATCATCTCTCGACAAATTCTTTGGGGGAGGTAGAATGTAGACACATCCTACCCCTACCCCAGGACCCGAAAGTAGGGCTTTGTGACAGTGTGGTTCAAAATTTCTGTACCACATCTCAAGATTTTCTGCTTTTATAACATAATACGATAACATGAATCTAAGTATAACACGATAACATGCTTCTGCAGTTCTGTTCTATGGTCAATTAGTATCAAACTTTCTAGTGTTTTAATCCTCAGATGTTTGCATACCTATATTTCATCCTATCCAACTTGCACAGTGTCATCATTCATGAATTGTAAAACTCACTAAAAGTGTTGGATTTATAACTCTCAGGGCTAAACCGCTATCGTGTTGGAGATGTGCTCCAAGTGACTGGATTTCATAATAAAACTCCTCAATTTCGGTTCATCTGTAGGAGGAATGTCATTCTAAGTATTGACAGTGACAAAACTAATGAGGAAGATCTGCATAAGAGCGTCATGACAGCAAAAAGACTTTTAGAACCCTACAATGCTCTACTCGTGGAATACACTAGCTATGCTGATACATCATCAGTGCCAGGACACTATGTCATTTACTGGGAGATCAAACATTGCACGCCCTCAGTCCTAGACAAGGTCATCTCTCCAATTGGCCCTAAGGTGCTTCAAGATTGTTGCATTGCCGTGGAAGAAGATCTTGATTATGTTTACAGGCGATGTCGCACTTATGACAAGTCTATCGGACCACTTGAGATCCGCGTTGTGAAGACTGGCACTTTCGACTCATTGATGGACTTGTTTATCAAACAGGGCGCGTCCATTAATCAGTATAAAACCCCACGGTGCATCAAGTCTGATGCTGCACTGAAATTGCTCAACTCTAACGTGAAGGCCTGCTTCTTTAGTCCCAGGGATCCCACATGGACCCCTTTATAAAAAAAAGTAACTATTTATAATAAACAAGTTCTCCATGTAGTTAGGGGAATTGGATGGGTAAGTGATCACACTTCACCGGCTTTTGTCAAAGCTAATTACCCATTAGGGATTTCACTAGGCAACGACATTTTCAATGTGTTTAACCATTGAGGTAGAATAACTATACTCTATTGTGGATCATGTATGATCAGCATTGGAGTTTATGAGATGTAACAATCTTAGTAATTAACCTTGCGTACTTGAGAATTTAATAGTTTCATTGTCCGTGAATGCTTAACTCAACAACTTATCTGCTAAATTACGTTTTTCAAAAGCAGATAACTAGTTTCGAGTGTTTGGGATTGCGTATATTATCTTCTCATTTGCTTTTATTCTAAGCCGATAAGCAGTTTGGAGTGGTTGGAAGTTGGATAATCCAAGCTGCTGCAACTTATATGCTTATTTCGAATGGCTTATATGCGACGAAATTAAGTTTACTTATTACCCTAATGTTCTTATCTCTAGTCCTCAAGAAAATAATCTAAGAAAAACATAAACAAATTAAGCCGCTCATACGCTTCTGCTTATATGAATTTAGGGTCAACCACTGGTGCTTTAGTCTCTTCCTTGGTCTTTGGCTCAGATAGGTACCCACCACCACAAAACCTATGGGCACACTGGAGAGACTTTGTTGAATAAGATCTCAGGGGTCCGAGTCTCGACTCGTGCTCACTCCGGTTAGTGCCCCACTAGACCAGGAGAGTTGCCGGAGCTATTTCTTGTGGGGTGGACAATGGCGGGTGGTGTCCCCACCAATCTACACCTTTTTTTGGAATTTAGGGTGAAATAATTTATTTATATTTTATAAGCTACTCGTATAACACTTTGGTGAAATAAATTGTTTTCAATAAACTGATGTACTAGTATCTGCTTAATAAGCTTTAAATAAGCAATAAGAAACACACCTCTAAGCATGACTTAAATGATTTGTACGTAACACCAGTTATTGCAGATTTGCAGTAACTAACAATTAAAAAGACCTGACTGAAACTGGAATCAATAAATTCAAACGAAAAAATGAAATGAACATACCAGAATTAATTAATTAATTAAATCAAATGAGATGTTTTATTTCTTTTGGCACAACACCGTTCAAATGAAAACAAGTATTTATACCTTCAAAGGCAAAAATAGGTGTATTTGGGTTTCATGTGTTTGTGTTGTTTGTTAGTTGATTTTGAAATAAGTCTCCCTTTGGTTTATACTTTATACCCAAACGTCCATTAAAAATATTTTATATATATGTTTAATACTTGAACTTTGAATATATATAAAACGAGCGGGGTAGCCCGCGCGTTGCGGCGGGTGTCTTTTGTTAGTGTTATATGTTTGTCGTGTGTGTAGACTTTTATTTTATAAAATTTGTAATATATATATATATATATATATATATATATATATATATATATATATATATATATATATATATATATATATATATATATATATATATATATATATATACTAGACTTCAAAGCCCGCCCGATGGGCAGGCATGACTTGTAATTATAATTTTGATGGTTTTAGTTATCGTAAAATTGTGGTTAGTTTTGTTATGGTGTCAGTTAAGGGAACAATATTTTTATCGACGTCGATTTCATTTAATTTTGAGATATTGAATCCTGCCCGATGGGCGGGCATGATTTATAATTATTGTTTTGATGGTAATAGTTAACAGAAAATTATTTTTAAGGAAGGGGAGCTTGATTTTTTTTTTATCTTTTTGAGTTCATCCTCGAAAAACTTGCAGGAGTCTTATGGTTGTTCTTCGTGTATCTCCAGCCAAATACTTATATGATGCTAAACTTTAAAGTGTGTACCAACTATATGTTAATTAGTAGTTGATACTTGAGAGTACATGTATCCTAATAAGTAAATTCTAACCATCTAATTTGATTTCATAGAAGTGAGTATATTGGTGATTCTAAATACTAATTGTATATAAATAAAGAAAATGTAGTTGTGTAGGTTAGGTAAGTACCAGAAGTGTTTGTATGTGAATTGTGTAGATCAGGATAAAAGTGTATTTCATCTCCACTTAAGAAAATCTGGCTTAACTTGAGCAAGTTATGTGTACAGTCTTATACTATGAGTTCTAGCATGTTCATTCAAAAAATCATAATATCGTATGCTGGGGGTGAGGTTTATGGGTAAACTCATAAGATCAAAGCTAATTTGAGAAACAAATTTTGATGAAATAAAAGTTAACGTGTCATACAGACCTCCCCATATTGGTAATCTTGATCATTTCCTTTCATGGGAATTTTGGTCGTGAGCTCTTTACATCTTCTTCATCCTCGGTAACATGACTTGCAAGATCAAAAGAAACTTATATAACTATTAGAGGTGGTAAGATGGGAGGGTCAAATGGGGAGAGTTGACCCACAAACACTTTTTTGTCCATTTGTTAAAACCTTTTATTAAATACACAAAGAACAGCTTACATTTGCTCTCTGCACATGCACATCAACTTGCGTTAAACCTTAGTAGTCATGATGTGTCAGTCTACCATTGAACATCATGTTCATCTTCCTTGCTATCATCCTTGTCACCAGCTAGTCTTACAGTAGTCCATTCACCCCCATAGCAAAATTGCTAAATCAAGATACGCTACAAAATTAATCCTTATCATATAACAGGGAAAAAAAAAGAAAAAAAAAACCCCCAACTCAAGATACTTTATAGTTATTGGTTTTTGATAAGTGCCTTACAGTAACTTTCAAGATACTTATCTTTGTAACAACTACATGTCATGTATTAAAGAGTATATAACATTTTAATCCTAGTCTCCCCAATTATGCCATGATTTCCAGTCAAAGAAAAAGAACCATTTATCGTATATATTAATTGCAAATAACTCAAACAAAGCTTACGTTTGTCAAATAAAATTAATCATCTTTGAACCGTCTGATTTTTATCTACTTTCATATTTACCCGTGTGACCCGTTATAGATAGAACGTTACTTGAATAGACACAAATTCTGTGTACCCAGGTTGAAATTTCCATTTCAAAAGATTTATGACCCAAGTAATGTGAAGTCATTTTCTCTTCAAGACCTCCAAGCTATTAAATTTTGACCACATTGAGATTCCTATGGTTTTGGATATTCAACACCTGCTACAACATTTTACCCTTTAAATTGCGTACGCTATTTTATATTGGGTGCTAGATCCAGGATTTTCTAATACACATTACAAATGAAGTTTTTTAAGTGGTGCACTGACGCTACTAAAATTTAGGGGCTGTTTGTTTAATCTTATTTTTGGGCTTATAAGCTTATCTTACTCGGCTTATATTTCATAAGCTTCATTTCCGTATATGAGGAATATACCAAACCGAAAAAGTTCTGTATATGCATATTTCCTATATAAATAACAAAATTATGAGAAGACAAATATGATTTGACTAATTAAAAAACTTATAAGCAGCCAACAATGAAAATGCATCCAACAGACCGAACGTCGATTGTGGTAACATAGTTGTCACAGCAGAGCAGAATATCCGGGGCCTGGTACCAACGTGGCCTGGAATAATGAGCAAAGAAGATCCGTGTGTTTTTTATGATGAATGTGGGATTGTGAGGAAAAGAAGCAACTCACTTGGTTCTCTTTTGGACTACCATCAGCTCCATTGTTTTGCCGATTTTCCTTTTCTGCTTGCTGATAAACAGAACCTCCAAAGATAATATTTGAAACAAATCTTGCTAATGAGTTTGCCTTTGGGCTGAAACACGTTAACACCCAACACTTGTTGTATGTACCTGTAGGAAGAGAACAACAAATAAGAGGCTAAAATTTACATCAAGGAAAACATAAATAACAAAGGAAAACAGGTTTTTGCAGAGACATATTGACTCAGTTAACAAACTTTTTAACCCAAATGATACCCATATGAGATTCGATACCTGGGTGCAGTTCTTTAATAGTGTCACTGGAAGCGATTTTAGCCCATTATAATGATGCAATGACAGTAAGAATAACAACTAAAATATTTGAATAAAACAATTAAAGAGCTTGTACGCATTACATAAAGAAAGAAAAAGTACCATTTCACATTCATTAGTTAATGCATCCAACACACTCTCGTAACAATTTTGTCAGTTGTAATACGAAGCGAAGACAACACACCAAACCATGCGGCATCTAGTCTAAACAAACCCGACTCGCGACGCGTTCCATCCAAACTATTTTCTTGTTGGTAATTAATTAATTAAGTGCTGAACACCCTCATCAATTATGCCCAATCTTCCTTTGTGCTACGCTGAGAAGCTTCTCCACGAACATTATATCTTATACTAACGCAATATCTGTTAATTATATGAAATCAAACATGTACTACAATTATTAAATTGAACATATATCAAGATTTCAATATAGGATGATAGAAAATAGAGCGTTTGCATTTTTTTAAGTATGAGGCTTACCATTGAAGACACCAATCTCTAAACATGAGAACTCGTTGCAGCATCCACACAAAACAATGTTGGGTCTTCCTAAATCAAATTCCGCCACATTCCCAAGTGATCAAACTCTGTCCCGTAATGATTGGAGGCGGGTGGGTCGGATTGGATAATCTGTGTAAGGTAACTAAAAAAAATCAAACTAAAAATACTAATAGAAATCAATACTATTTCACTACCCCAAGAAAGTCCTAATTACCCCCATATATACCTGATTCCGAAAAAAAGTCATTGTCGCCTAAGACTTTAATATCCGTACCTGCATAAATGACCAGTTAGTCATCAGCCCATTTAACCGGAATTATTATTTATATGTATGACCTGTTATTGATAAAAATATAATACATACGGACTAATTCATGAGTAAATGTATCAGAATTTCCACCTGTTATTAAAACCTTAGGCCACCGAATATTTTCAGACCGAACATTTTTTTTCCGTGTATAATTATCAAAGGGGGACGACTTATAGAAAACTCGTATGAGAATTGACTTCATGCCCAATAATTTCAGCTAAGGTTATCATGGCTTCAGTAATTGTCAACCTCTTCACTTCTACATTAACAGATGTCAAACAATTCAAACCTCATCTACTCTTTGGAGTTTTTCTACATCCGCCTGCTTCTTCTCCTATTCTTCTCGAGCTTTTTGATTCATTGACATAATTTGGTTTTGAACATCTGATGTGATAACAGTCCTGTGTCTTTGCCTCTCTAAATCTACCCTCCAAAATTTTGTTACAGACAATTTGTAAACCTATATGTGCGGAATCAAAAGTTAACTCGTGGTTTGTAATTAAAGAAATGGAATACAAAAGAGAAGATATCATAATAACTACGTACTTGTTTTGAAAGCTGGATCAGGCTGCTAAGCAATCACAGTGTTAGTTAAGTCAAGAAACACAACAACAATGAGATCCTATTGTCCATCGGTGCTTATAGTTAATATGTACAGATCCATTTCACTCTGCAAGTTTATTTTTCACTTCAGCAGAGGCTAATCAAATAAATGATTGTTTACTGAAGCACAGACTTGAGACGGTGGCTAAGAATACATCATGAACCCGTATCATGACCCAGATTCAGTAGTGTTGATATATTGATTTTTAGGCCATTTTTTTCTTTTTTGTTTACCTTCATTTTTAATAAATGATATTGATCAAAAAAAGTGGACAAATCGTTAAATTTTTTTCTGACCCGTTTTACTTCTAAACTGCTGTCAGAAACACCCCTAAGCTATTGAGGTTAATCCAAAACAGGTAACTATCGCACAAAATTATATTTTTATACAAAATAAAAGATTCTAAAAATAAAATTTATCACTAATTTCAGTTTGTGAGAGCTGGAAATTGTCCTTTAACGGTATCTATTTTCATGCATAGTGTTTTGTTAAGGGTAGGGCATAACCATCATACCTCACGCTGAAATGATGAGGGCCCTTGCAACCTCTTTATGGCCATTTCAGTGTACCTACGAATACCTCGAAATGTACAGCACCTCTTCCCAACTTATGTGACCTGAACCACCCACTGCAAACACTGTATGTAACTTTTATAAGAAAACAACAAAGATTAAAGAAAAATAAGAACTCAAATAAAATTACCATATATACTTCTAGTTCCCCCAAGCTTTTATGCAACAGCCCTTCTTTTCCTCCCGGACTGGAACAGGAAACTCATCTTAAGATGTTCTTGTTGTTTAGCTTGTTCATTGACTGCGAATCAGCAACTTTCACCATAGCCCTGCCATTTCAACATGCATAGCAATTCAGTAGCCTCAGTCAGCTCCACTGGTACATAAAATATGCAGTTATGCTACTAATCACCATGTTAAATTTGTGGAACCTCATAAGCTAATCTTTTTCAGCTACGAAAGAGCAGATAAACAATAATTTAAAGTGACATTTACAGAATTCCTTTTAAATTAATACTTCCAAAAACTACCAATGTATTTTCAGCATGAAATTAAATATTCAAGATAAGTATATCAAACAAAAACTTCATAGGCTGACTTACTGCATCATTAGCCGCTCGAGTACCCGAAGAATACTTTCGCTCTTGATAGGCATGACAACCTTGGGACACTGCTGCACTCATTGCGTTTCGAAAAAAAGATAGAGCATACATTTACACGATTTACTTTTCATAGAATTCAGAAACAGTTATACTATAAAACCGAAAATACTATGAGGTAACATGTTACCAGGAATTCGATATGGCAATTGTTAACCCCGTGTTCAGTGACCAACCAATTTCCGCAACAATCGTGCCACCTAAAGATGATTAAAAAAATGGAAAATATTACAATGGAAATGAAAATAAACATTACGAAGTATTTTATAAGGTACTTCGACGTAGAATGTTTAGGTTCCATTTCCTTTCTTATAATAAATAAGCAATAGAAAGAAATGAAATGTAGTAGATGATAACAGATTTACCATCCATGTCACTTCCTTCCTCAAATGATGATTTTTTGAGCTTATTTGATATCTTGCACCTTTCATTTGAGGCACAAGAAACTATGGATACTATTCAAAGAAAAATACAGTCAGGTAAGAAAAAATGCAGCTAAAGACTGAGGTGATGTTTAGATATGAATTTTCAAAGAAATCACTAATTCAAACAAAAGACCGTTTGTTCCACATCAACTTACAAATTAATAAACCAAAAAGTTGACGTACCTATAATTCGAAACGCAATCTTAAACATGACAGACTAAAACCAACACAAACCATTATACAAAACAGCAAATCAAGCCACAAACACAAAAGCAAATCAACAGAAAAGTACATATATTGCAAAACTAAAAATATTATGTACAAAATAAAGTATACCTTGAATAGCATGTATTCCAATCTTGAAACCCAAATGAATACTCTTCCATCCATTGTTCTTCGAACTATCAAATAATTAACATCACATTTAACACAAATTAAACAAAACTAATATCTTCATTTTAAAAAAATCAGAATACCTAAAAAAATTAAAAAGCAACAACAGAAATTAAAGATATAAATTGCAAGAAAAAACGCACCTTCTAGAGTGTAGTGAAGCTATTATCATCATCAACAACCTCATCCTGATAAGACACTCTTATGGCTCTTGGTAGTTCTGGGTTTGTGAATCTGTTGAAGAAAGAGAAACATCGAGGCGGTGAGTTCTATCTGGTAACTTCTGGATACAGTGTATGAGACCGGGTCAGATAGTTATTTAACCTTGGTAGGAGATTAGCATTATAGAGAAAAACAACATCTACGATCCTTTATCCCAAATATGTGAGAAGCAAGAACTTACAAACAAATCACCCAGGCTTAAACTGCACTAATTAAGCCTTTCTTCATGCATATCTTCTGTCATAATTGGTTGATCCTATGAATAAATGAATACCAAGTAGTAATTCACTGTTGAGCAAACATAAATGTATAAAGAGAGAGTGAGTGACATAAACCTGTGTGAATGGAGCATGCATGTAGTCACGTGATTTCAGAAGCATCATGGATTCCAGAAAAATAATATTAGTTCACTAAAATCGAAAACGAAAGTGAAATTTGGTGATTAAGCATACCTGGATGCTGAGAACAGTGGCCATATCCATACATATAGAACTACCTACAACAACATACCTTGGTACATCGAATGGGCATCCTAACTCCACAGTCGACGATGGTTAACATGTTGTTGGTCTGGTCGGAGATGATGTCACATGAATCCTTCTTTAGTAAATCATAACCACAAATGAATAATTTGTTTCTGAAACAATTGTTACAGTAAATCAAAGTAAAACTTACCATTGTAAAAGGAGGCTACCTATTCATGGAGAGAATTTTGATGATTAGGGTTTATGCAAAAAATATACGTGTGTTTTTTTAATAATAGATAATTTGTTAATTATATATAATTAAGGAATGGATGTGTGTAGGTTTATAGATTTGGTTTTGCAAGATATAATCCAAAAAGTGTATTGGTTAAGTGGTTATCATGTTTGTTTGAGGACTAATAGACCTAGGTTCGATTCTTGTAAAGCTTAAATTTTTAATTTTAATAAATCCGAATTTTTACACACAAATAAATTAAATCAAATAAATGTCATCTGAAATTTTAACAAAATTAAAAAAAAAATCCGTACATCTCAAAAAAAAATACAAAATAATTTATAAAAATTGCTTACATGGCTTGAATGTGATGACATGGCAGATGACATGGCTGAAATTGAATTACTGGGCATTGACTGGACAATGACTGGGCATATCCTTCAAATGCCTCCTGTTATATATAATGTAGATATATATATATATATATATATATATATATATATATATATATATATATATATATATATATATATATATATATATATATATATATATATAATGTATGGGCTTTTATCATTTATTTTGTGACTAAATGGGCTGAACCAACTGTTTGGGCCTTGGGGGGTATTATTGTTTTGTTTTTATGGGCTTTAAAGCCTGAGAGAGGCAAGTTATTTATTTGTACGTTTGGGGATAATATCGAAAGGGGATCTAGGGTTTTCATAGTTGGTTTAACAATTGATCGGTCACAAAAATCTTGGTGAATCAACGACGATGGCGCCTAAATTTCCTAAATGTATGAAGATTGCCCATCAAATTGGTGATAGAGGATTGATAGGGTTCTTCATGAGGTTTTTTTCTAGAGAAAAAAAGGCATACATGAGTCATGAGAAAAACTACTTTGAAATTATTGATGAGATACTGGCGAGGGTTGAAGAGAGGCATGGGATTATTTTGGAGCTGAAAAAGTTTGTTAGTGAAAATGTTTTAGATGAAGCTCCGGCAGATTTAAAGGCGGCGGAGCAAGATGATTTTGCAGAGATAGGTCGCTTGATGCGGATGGCGCATGCTGCTAGTGTTCGTGCTGGTGAGAAATCTAAAATTATCAAGAAGCTTAAGAAATTTTAGTAACTTTGGTTGTCTTGTTGTCTTTTGTATGTGTCAAAAGTCTAGGTAGTCTATGGTTTGTGTTTTTGTGTAGTTTGTTGTCTATGTTAAATATGGTCATGGTGTTTGGAGTCTTAGTTGTAAGTGGAATCTGTAAAATATGTATGGCTTTATGAATAAGAATATTTCTTTTTAAGTTATATTATTTGTGAAGAATTTTTATGACTTTGTGTAGATGATAGTAAGTATATTACGTTTGTCGATTTTGTGTACAGTGAATAAGGGTTGTTGTTTAAGTGGATATTTTGATGAAGTTGTAAGCTTCAAAAGATATTGTATGTAGTGAAATTTTACAAATAAGAGTAGTTTTAGGTTAAATTGTATGTTTTTGGTTGTAAGTATAAATTTAAATAAAGTAGCTTATTGCCAATGTGGTGTTGTCATTGATTTGTAACAAATAAATTGTTTAAAGTGAATGAAGATGATATGGATGAACATAGAAGATAAGATTGTGGTGGTAAAATAGAGGATAAGATTCTGATGGTAAAAGCTGAAAGTGCTGTAAACATTTTCAGATTTGATGAAATTGGTTTCAGTTTTTGTGTCTTACAATTTATTTTTAGATTGTGTTTTATTGTATGTTTGTGTGGTGTAATTTTATTGGTAATATAGTGGTCAAAAGTTAAACAGTTAACAGCTTTAAAAGGTCTATGTATGTAGCTTGTTGTTTTCTGTAATATTTGGAGTATAGTTGGTAGGTGGAATCTTGAGTTACTGTTTTACATTGGAAATATGTGCAAAGTATACACTGTTTTTGTTTAGTTAAAGAAACTGGTTTAGGTTGTTTGTTTGTTTAGCAGTATAAGTAGTGGTTTTGGTGTTTAGTTTTATACATACCCTCTTCTTTTCTTTAAGAAATTTCTTTAAGCTAAAATATGGTGTCAACGCCTAATTTTGATGAACTAAAAGCTATTTGTGGTTCTGATGAGTCAAAAGATTATTTCAAGTTTTTGTTTGTCCAAGAGGAGACTGAAAATGAGGGGTATATTAGAAAAATTGTTGAATGTGTGATGGGATGCATGAAAAGATTGCTAAGTTTGGAGCAATGCTTCAAGAGGGTCAACGTTTTAGCGACTTTGATGTGGCACATTGGGATGGGATGGAGTGTTTGGCCCAAGCCCAAGCCAGGAATGGAGTGATCTTGCAGGCGTTCATTCGTCTGTTGAATGTGTTGCGTGAAGCGCAGGATGAGAAGCATAAGCATGTTATGGTGATGGAGGTCCATGAGTAGTTTAGCTGCTTTTCTGAATAATGTAGTTGTGTCTGCTGTCAGAATTGCGTGTACTTTTTCTGCTTCAAATAGTTATGTTGTTGGCGTCTTGATTAAGATGTTAGTCTTAATCTTTTAAATGGCTATTGTAAGATATTAATGTTATGAATAAAAAGCATCAGTTTTCGTGGTTTTTTATCATGCAATTTTTTTTTTTTTTTTTTTTTTTTTTTTTTTTTTTTTTTTTTTTTATGTGCCTGTTTATGTGTATTAGCATATGTTTGAAAATTTAGAAAATAACCAAGGCCGGTAATAGTAATGTACGATGTTTTTGTATATACAACACATGCTTGCATATAGTGCAAGTATGTTACAAAAGGGTGATAACGTTATTAGTAGATGTTTGTTGCACTTTTATGGTGCTAACTTTTGAGCTGACATACATATTTAGAATAACAGTTATGTTAGGTAACTATTTAACAATTTGCGGTGAACAAAAGTGTGGTGAGTAGATGCTGTCACTTTCTTCTTGTTGACATATTCATTCTTTCTTATTCTTTTTGGCATCTCCTTGTTTCTCCTGGAAGAGTTGTCGCTTAGCTGTTGTAGGTTTGCTGGTTTCTGGGAATGGTGTCTTTTCTGATGTTTTTGCGAAATCTTCTTCTGTTGGTGGTGGTGTAGTACCTGCTGCAAATAGGAATTAAAAAGTTTAGGAAAAAGCGATTGTTTTATTTTTTTTACACATGCATGTATGTTAGGCATAAGTGTTAACCTGCAAGTTCCGTGGCTATTTGTTTTCCTTGCCTTGATCTTATTTGCATATATACATCTATAAAATAAATGTATTTGGCATTTTAGATTATACATAATATTTTTGCCCTAAGTTTTAAAAATGGACTATTATTTACCTGAAGTGTTTTCTTCTTGCAGTGGGTGTTCCTGTGCGGATTCTGGAGCTTGCTGTGTCTTGTTGGTTGACATGAGCGCTTGTGATACTGGTGGTGGCAACTGTATAGGAGCAGATGGTGATTCTGTTGATGGAGTGTACTCAATTGTGGCGATTGTTTGTTGACTTTCAGGTATGTTTGGCTCAATGATTTGTGATGACTCTTGTATTGTTGCTGAACCTGTTGGGAAAAAATGCATATAAATTTTTACAAATATAGCATGCTGAAAGTGTTTTTGCTAAGTTACACAAACTGTTATAAATGTTTTTCTTACCTGATGGCTTATCTTGGATATGGGTTTGTGTGTCTTGTTTGTCAAGTATTTCGTGTAAAATAAAATTGACTGGACCTTGTCTTAATTTTGTGTTATAATGAAACTGGAAGATGTGTTTTTTGCCAATGAGTGCTAATATTGATTCTGGAAATTCTCGTGGGTCTGGATTTTCTAATGAATTTACCAATGTTTCGCACTTAACACCCACAATGTCATCTGCTGCTGGTGAGAAAAATGTCATTGTTATTGTGTCTGTTTCATCTGTCACGTAGGCTTTAAAGTTGTATATGCATAGATGTGGTAATGATATAAGGTAATTGAATGTTTTGAAAATGTAATATGTAATATAATGTTACCTGTAAGTTGGAGATAGTAACGCTCCATGTATTTTGCACTCTATGACTCCTTCGTTTACTTGTATTTTATTTGGACATGTTACACATGAAGGGTAGTACCATTCTCGAGATGTGTCAAGACCTGTGATTGTTCCTTCGCAAGTAAAGCGAACATCCTTTTTTTTACAATACAATATAGTGATGTCAATTGTTGTGTTTTGCTTTGGTAAAAAATCAAGAAAACATGTGTAAAAGAGATTAAAAACTTACAGTATGAGTCATTGGGTTTTCAGTTAAAAGCTTAGAAAATGGTACCCTGTTGCTCATTTTTTCTTGTTCTTTATCTTGATACGGGTGCCTCACGATTGGTAATGGTGGATTTAAATCAAACGCCTCTTTGTATCTGTGTAATATTAGCACCATGGTTAATAGTTGTAGTAGCCAAACAATTTTTATTTAAGTAAGGTAAAAATGTAGTGCTTACTCTGCTTTGTATTGTGCAAGCTGTGGAATATTTGGATTTATATAATAGTAAGTTGCTGGTGTTGATGATAATTGTAAGTTGTTTCTGAACCTTGTAACTCGATAGGAACTAACTGCTATTATGATGGGTTTTTCTAGCGCGTCAACTTGTTCTTTTGGAAAACTTTCAGCTAGGTCGTCCCATAGTGTTAGTTCTAGTGAATTGCGGCTGTGTCAAATAAGTATTTAAAATTAGTAGGTTGTTGTATATTAGTGTTTATTTTATAAATTTTCATAAATGTGTTTTCATTATACTTACTTGAGATTTAGGATCTGTATTCTGCGGAGCAACATCTGGTCTCTGTTAGGGTTTCCCCATTCTTCTATTTCTCCTGAGCTGATGTAACAACCTATGTAGTCTGTGATTGGTAAAAAAAATGATATTATTTTCTTTGTAAACAATTTTATGTGACTTAGAAAAATACAAAATGAGGCTTGTTACCTGTTAAAACTGGATAAACTTTTCGAGTTTTGTCCTCTGGGTCGACCACTCTATAAGGTAATGTAACAACCCGTAATTTTTCACGTCTTCATTTATTTCCTGAACTTTTCAAATTTACTATTCATCGGTTACTATTCATCAAACACTATTCATCATTTCACTATTCATCGTTTTTGGAGTCGGTTAGTGATATTGAGATGTTTTTCAAAAAATTTACTATTCATGAAACACTATTCACTCCCGGAGAAAGTTTTTCATTCATGCGTAAGTTGCATCATTTCTGTATAGGTACGGTTATCTATCTAATAAACGTTATCCTATGAGCTATTATTTTGAATAATTGATCCGACAATCCCGACTATAGTCCTAACATATTTTTACACTCGTTATAATGATATAAAAATTATATTATTAATTTACCCGACGTTTTGAATTTATTTAGTACACGTATCGTTAAACGTTTATAACTACGACGGTTTTCTGTAATTTCAACACGACAAATATTTGTTCACCCGATACCCGCGAGAAATGTAATTTTATAATTTTTACAACTTTAATATATTCCATTTCGTTCCGTTAAAATTGATTTCTAGCTAACCCGGTACCCAAAACTTACAACGTAACACATTTTATACACTAAATGACTAATAATACACTTAATACTATACAAGACCTCAAATATCTTTCAAGTATATGCATAGGTCGACATTTCTTTGCATGTGTACACAAATTATACTTCAACTTGACTAGAAAATTACAAATATGCCATAGATGCAAGATATTTGCAAGTAACAAACACCAAAAGTCTTCACTTATCATATTTTACAAAACCATAAACTAGCAAAACTCTCTTTTGCTTCCTTCCTTGGTGACCCACGGTTCAAAAAGAAAAACAAGAAGAAATCCATCAAACTTTCAAGATCAAGACATAATCAAGCTTTACTTTCATTCCTTGTTAAGGTTTTGTGATAAAAACCTAGGTTTCTTAATCAATTTCTCATCAAATCACCTCAAATTTCAAGTAAGCTTCAAGTAATTTTTTTTAATCTTTTATACTTTCATTTACTTGCTAACATGATGTATTTTCATTATATATTAGCAAAACATGCAAATACTTAAGTTATAAATACCATGTAAGGAATTATTGAAGATACTACTGATTGATACTGTTGACAGGTTCCTGCGGAAGGCTTAGTGACTTTCTGCTGATGACTGGTTCCTGCGGACATATAGAGATCCTACGGATAGAGTTTAACCGTGGATATAACTTATTTATTTTAGGACAAGATATGTAGAATATCTTTTATTAGTTTTTCATTATTTGTTTCTTGTAAGAAAGGTTAGTGTTTCTACTAGTATATAAGGAACCCTAGGTCATTGTAATGTGTACGAGTTTTTAACATTATTAGTAAAAGTTTATCGATCCATAGAGGATCAAGTTTAGTATAAGTTTGTTTTTATATTCCGCAATAATTACAAGCTCACAGAGATTATCTAACTTAGTCTTACTAGTGATTACATTAGTTGGCTAACGATCTATTGGCTCGTGATCTATCAAGGTATAGATCCCTACAATAGATCGTTAGCCAACTAATGTAATCACTAGTAAGACTAAGTTAGATAATCTCTGTGAGCTTGTAATTATTGCGAAATATAAAAACAAACTTATACTAAACTTGATCCTCTATGGATCGATAAACTTTTACTAATAATGTTAAAAACTCGTACACATTACAATGACCTAGGGTTCCTTATATACTAGTGGAAACCCTAACCTTTCTTACAAGAAACAAATAATGAAAAACTAATAAAAGATATTCTACATATCTTGTCCTAAAATAAATAAGTTATATCCACGGTTAAACTCTATCCGTATGATCTCTATATGTCCGCAGGAGCCAGTCATCAGCAGAAAGTCACTAAGCCTTCCGCAGGAACCTGTCAGCAGTATCAATCAGTAGTATCTTCAATAATTCCTTACAATCCTCCCCTAATCTTGAATTTGACACAGTTAAGTTCAAGATTTCTTTATAGATCGCCAATAGCACAAACCAGAGGATTGAGAAGAAACATCAGCAGCAAAGAATCTTCATAAGTAGAATCTCTATGATCAGCAAACAATTGAAAAGCACCATTCTTTGCAGCAACACAAGACTAAATGTACATCAAAACATATTTCATACTATTCTCATCACATCCAGGTGTGTTAACTCCTGTGAGAGGTGAATCATTGAAAATAATGGATTTGATGTCTCTTTACCAATAGCCATCACTACTGGAGTAGCCAAGTGTTCAAAGGTACACTGATAACCACATGATTTTTAGCAAATCGTCAGCTATAAACGGATTTGATATGTCTTTACCTGTAGCCGTTTGCTCAGGACTAGTCAATGATTGATGAATAATCATCTTGGTCAATTGAATACCAAATATGGTTTTTCACTGCCTTTACCACAAGCCATATACATGTGGGCTAGCCAATTATTTGGAATCCATAAAGGAAAAATCCATGGTCAATTGACAACCATTTCAACTACTCAACAATAAAGCATGGGTGAGTTGAAAACCCTATGATTTTGAGCAAACCATTACAGCTATCAACAGAATTGATGAGTCTTTACCAAAGCTGTACCCTTTGGACTAGCCAACTTTTTGATGGAATAGTCAACATCAGGCAAGTTGATGACCACAAAGAGTGTGATAAGAATCAACACCAAACCTGCATACAACATACACAAAACTATACAAATATGTTAGTTTTTTTTTTTTTTTTTTTTTTTTTTTTTTTTTTTTTTTTTTTTTTTTTAACTAACAGAAAATAAAAAAATAAAAAATATATATACAACAAAATACAATACCAAGATCAGTTCATTGCAGATATGAATCCATTTGAATGCCATGCTTGGTTGCCAGTTCCTTCTTAGTCAAGATACTTCTTCTGATGAACCTTACCAATTGTTCAGCAAGATGAAGATCATTTTCAGTCATATCCAAAGGAACAGATAACTTTGTCTCCAGCATGAGATGCATTACTTCCTTTGTGATTGGGTAAAGAACATCAGCCCAGCAATACAAGGTCTTACCAGTGGTTGTGACAATCATATGAACATTAGGAAGTGGAAAGAACTTCCAATATTCAACCACCCGTGTCTTTTGACCTTTCCATACTTGAAACCTTACGCCAGAATCACCTTTATAAGAATCACACAGAATCTGCAAATCACCCATCAAATACATTCCAATGTCATCAGGGGAATGAGTTTGATAGTACTTGGTAACCCAATCATAAAGTGAGAGAAGATCTTGCTTGTCCACCATATGTATGATCTGACTCAGAAACAAGAATGTCTTAGTAGTTCCATCTTGTCTAGTTATGACATTCACTTTTCCTTGACCAAGCTCAGAATCAACCAGTTCCCACTTCACAATTTTCTCCCATACAACAGGGTCTTGACCATCATCAGAAGCATAATCAAAGAAAGTAGTACTATCCTCTAAAGTAATATCTTTTGGAGCCTTCCTCTTTATAGCTTTAGTCTTTCTCCTAGTGCCAGTATTAACAGGAATAGAAGGACCATCATCAGGTTCTTCTTTAGGCACTTGTTTTGAAGTATCAGCAGGAACATCTGCAGAATCATCATCATCAGGTACTTCAATTGGAGTATCTTCTGAAGCATCATTGATAACATCATGTGGAGCTTCAGTGGTATCAGGATGAGATTCAGCAGTATCATGATGAGAAGCAGCAGGAGTATCATCCATCTGAGCATCAGGAGTATCATCCTTCTGAGCATCAGGAGTATCATCCTTCTGAGCATCAGGAGTATCATCCTTCTGAGGCAAGACTGAAGGAAGTTGCACATTCTCCTGACCACCATGAAAAGACCCAATAGACTCAGCAGGTTGAACAGCAGTATCATGAAGCTTAGCTTTCTTAGCTTGAGGCTCATCCAAAAGTCTTCCTCTAAACTCCAAAACATCTTGAACATGTATACCATAGGAATGAAGATTTGAAATGATCTTGTCATAGTAGAAGGTGAGCTGCTTATCTGAAAAACCCCAAACCTTCTTTTGATTCCAGCCTGACCCAAACATAGAACATCCCTGATTCTTTACAAAATTCCTCATGTATTTCTTTATTTCTTGTTTAGTCCAAGGCCTTTCCCTTTGATACTTAGCTTTATTCTCTGCCTCCTGTTGTCTCTTCAATCTTCCTCTTTCAACCATCATCTGAACAAAAGCAGGATTATCAACTCCAAGCTCAGATTCACCCAAATTAGGCTTTGAAGCAGCCTGTTCAGCCAAATTCTCCCATTGTTCAGCAGTAAGATTCTTAGCTATTTCATCAAGTTCCTTTTGTCTTTCAGCAGGCAAGGTGGTAGTAAATTGAGGTCCCATCTTATCCAAGTCATCTTGAATTTTCCTAGCTAATGCTTCTGAGGCTTTCAAATCCAATTGAACTTTAGTAGCTGCTTCATCCTCTTGAGCTTGCAAACGTGCAGCAGCAATCTCACTAAGTTTTTCATTAGCAAGTTCCACCTTGGATTTTACTCTGGAAGGAATGCCTTGATCAATCAATATAGACTTTCCTTTATCTTTCTTCTCAGGAAGAACAAAAGTCTTATCAGGAGAATCATGAGGAAGATCAGCTTGGATATCTACTGATGGACTATGAGTGCTCACTTCTGGCATAGTAGTAGGAAAAGATTCCTTTCTATGAACATCAGCATAAGTCTTCTTTCTAGGAGCATCAGCATACTTCTTATCAGCAGAATGCTTTCTTCTGACATAAATGACTCTGGAGTCCTTTGGTACACTTGCATCAGTAGAATGAGCAACATCAGCAGTTGGAGAAACAGATGGTTCAAGCCTAGTGTCAGCATTCTTCTGAACACTCTCCAAAGTGGGAGCAGCAAGAAGTTCAAGGCCTTCCAAGTCAATGTTGTCAGATGCTTTAGTAGAGTCCTCATCTGAGTCATACACCACACCTTGTTTCTTCCTTTGCTTAAGCTTACCCTCCAACTTCTTAACTCTTCCAATTAGAGTCAGAACAGCATTGCTAAGATTCTTTTTGGTGAAGTTCAAATCATTCTCCAATTTGTCCACTTTAGATACATAACTAGAAAAGTAAAATGTTCTTCCCTGAGAAAGACACACAATGGCAAGAGCAATGTCTGTAGAGAATTGGTCCCATCCACCAGACTTAGAACCCATGCACTGAAGCAAAGTATGTGTCAAAAACCTCCATTTTGGACAAAACAGATTCTTGTACCATACTTTCCCATCACCACTATAGCCGGCAGCCTGAAGGCCTCTTAGTATCTCTGCTTTAGGCAAATCAGTCACCCCTCCTTCATCATCCAACTGAAGTTGAGTCCTAACCAATGACTTAGTAACCACATATTCTTCCCCATCTATGACAGCAACAATCTCTGTTGGTCCATCTTCAACAGTCCTTATTTGTGCGGTTTCCCAAAATTGTACAACAAGAGATTCATGAATAACACTTGGATATTGGAGCAGAGCATAACGAATCTTGGATCTATGAAGAAACTCCATCATTCCCACATAATCTTCATCATTCTTACCACGACTAAGAAAGGCATGTTTGTTATGATCACCTTTGAAATGTAGTTCAGCTAAATTAGGGTTGGAAGTTCTGAAGAATATTGAAATGGTTTTTGAAACTTTATAGCAAGAGGGAATCAGTTAAATTGGGAGTGGGATATGCACGTCTTGGGTAATTATGGAAGTTACCAAACGTGGAATGAAACTGATATGAATTATTGGAAAGAAATCTTTGACCAATAATCAACTAAGGCAAATCCCAATTAACTGACTCATCCGAAGAAACCAAATCAAACGGCTGAAATCAAATGGTCAATCCGCATAAAATAGTCAAACTTTGACTATGGTCAACAGAACCATCAGCAGAATCTACCCGTTAGTGGAAACCAAATATCTTTGAAAAAGATCTCTTAATTCAAATTTCAAAGAACCCTTAATTATCTCCAAACTACCTCGCATTTATGGTAATAAAGACACGTGGTTGGGTGATATTATAAATTAAGTCTAATTATCCCCAAATCACTCCACTTCAAATCAAATCCCTAATTTTAATACCTCCAATCAACAGTACATCCATGGCTTCCAATCAACATATCATCAACCTTTCTTCTGACTCTTCTGATACATCAGACTCACTAACATCTCCACCACCACTCAATATGCCAACACGTCCTCGTGGTCTCACAAAGGAACAAGCCAAGAAGAAGAAACATGATGTCCCTGCTCCTAGTTCATTATCAGAAGATCTTCCACCATACCCTTCTGAAATCGATGATCCAGAGTACCAGAGAGAGATGGAGAGAAGATGGAATGCATTGGAGAAGGCAAACAGAGTTCCCAATCCTGAGGAGTCTCCCTTCATCTTCACTTCTTCTGATAAAGAGAATGATGATAATGATGCACTTTACAATCCTACAACCCCTGAGAAGCCTCAGTCCTCTCGTCCAAGAAAAAGAAAAGTAAATTCCCCATTGCCAAAGACCAGAAAGGTTGTTTTAGGTTTGCCCTGTCCTCAATGGCAAGGACTCTTCAATATCAACAACAAGGGCAAGAAGAAGACTGTGGAAGGCAAGGGCAAGGGCAAAGTAGAATAGGAACTTTTTTGTTAATCTTTCAATTTCACTGTCTTGTATTGTACTTCTTGAAGAATCAATAAAAATTTGCCTTGTTAATTTTTACTTGTTTTAATTCTTCTGATAGATCAGCATTCCCCTGAATAAATTGATTTTAAACCAGTCATCAGCAGGAACACACTTAACAACAAACTAGATAGTATCAGCAGCATGTTGGTCAAACCATTGACTTTCATCCGAAGGATCCACTTAAGTGGACAACTTGCATAATTAGTAATTGCTACTGACTCAACTACCTCCCATTTACTTACATTAACTCACATTTAACCCAAATCATGTCTTTATAAATAAATCTTCAAGTCATAATCAACTCACCATCCCACAAATAACATATCCCAAAGTCTTTCTCACATTCAAAACATGAAGCCATCCCCCAAAGTCATTGAAATCTCTTCTGATTCATCAGACTCTACCTTTGACATACCTCAAATCCAAAGATCATACTATTACTTAGGTGAAGGTCCTTCAGAGTTTTGTCCATCTCCAACCTCATCAGAAGAAACCCCTGAAGCTGAGGAAACACCAACTCCTCTAGCTATGGTTGTCCCTGATTTCACTCCTGTCACTGCATTCTTAACCAGTGAAATGGAAAGATTATGTGCAGATATAAGAAGGATCTCTGTCCCTGAAGAGCCACAGTCCTCAAGAAGGAAGAAGGGTCCATTGAAGGTGGTCCTTGGTCTTGCAGCTCCCAAGCTCTGGAACAAGGACATGCAATCCAGAGGGGTCCACAAGAAAATTCCAGACCCAAAGGACTTGGGCAAAGGGAAGAGAAAGATGGAGTAGGGAGTTGAGGTTTAGGGATGTGGTGGTGGTTGTTTGTTGTTGTTTGATGTATTTTATGTTTCTTCTGATGACAGATCTTGATGTACCAAGCTTTCCACTGATGAATAAAATTTACCTTTATGTCTTTACATCTAATTCCACTGAATGTAGATCTTTGTATATCAGTAGAAACATGATCTGAAACCAAACAGTCAAACAAAAATCAAAAGAACAACCAAAGTAATATACAAAATTAGAAAGAAACCTGCAAAACAAAGTTAGTAAACATAATTCTAGAAAACATAATAATTTACATAAATACAACATGTACAATCCTCCCCTGAGGCATATGCCTCCCCTGAGGCTTATGCCTCCCCTCAAACATAGCATTCAAGGGTTAACCATCCCAATGTTGACAACTAAGTGATTAAACCTAGGTCCATCAAAAGCTTTTGTTAACAAATCAGCCACATTATCATCAGTGTGAATTTTAAGCACTTGAATTAGATGCTTCTCATTTGCATCTCTTATAAAATGGTGCCTAATTTCTATATGTTTAGTTCTCTGATGAAAAACAGGATTTTTAACAATAGAAATAGTACTTTGATTATCAATGTAGATTTTAGTGTTCATAAAGTTAAACCCAATCCAACATCTGATTTTGAATCAAAAGTACCTGACCACAACAATTGGCAGCAGCAACATATTCTGCTTCAGTAGTATAAGTAGCCACTATGGTTTATTTCTTGCACTGCCAAGAGATGAGTCTTCTACCAAGAAATTGACAACCTCCTGTTGTAGACTTCCTATCCAAATTAGCTCCAGCATAATCACTATCACTGTAAGCCTCTAACACAAATGGTGAATCCCTTGGGTACCAAAGGCCTAGTTTGGGTTGGCCCTTGATGTACTTGAAAATTTTCTTCACAGCATTTAGGTGGGAAGTCAGTGGAGTGACTTGATGTCTTGAGCAAGCACTGACAGCAAATGTAATGTCAGGCCTAGAAGCTGTTAGATACATGAGTGATCCAATCATGGACCTATAGAGATGAACATTCACAGCCTCATCTTGCTCATTTGGATTCTTAAGCTTGGGTGGTTCATATGGAGTGGTAGCAGTCCTCAAAAGTTCAAAGTCAAACTTTTTCAAAATATCTTTAACATACTTCTCCTGATGAATAAAGATCCCTTCAGGTTGTTGTTTGACTTGCAGCCCTAGGAAAAAGGTTAACTCCCCCATTGCACTCATTTGAAATTTACCTTTCATCAAATCTTCAAATTCCTTGCACCATGCTTCCTTTGTGGATCCAAAGATGATGTCATCCACATATACCTGTACTAGAATGAAGTCCCTGGAGTTTTTCTTAATAAAGAGGGTCTCATCAATAGCTCCTCTTCTGTATCCATGCTCCAAAAGAAATGTAGACAATCTAGCATACCATGTTCTTGGTGCTTGGTGAAGTCCATAAAGTGCCTTGACAACTTTATAAACCTTCTTAGGATGATGGGGGTCTTCAAAGCCCTGTGGTTGAGTAACATATACCTCCTCTTCAATTTTGCCATAGAGAAAGGCACTCTTGACATCCATCTGATAGACCTTGGATCCCATATATGAGGCAAAGGCTAAAAACAGTCTAATGGCCTCAAACCTAGCAACAGGTGCAAAGACCTCAGTGTAGTCAATCCCTTCTTCTTGTCTGAAACCTTGAGCCACCAATCTTGCTTTATTTCTGACCACAATACCTCTGGCATCCCTCTTGCATTTTAAGATCCACTTGGTCCCAATTGCAATTTTCCCTGCAGGCAGATCAACAAGTACCCAAACATCTTGATTCTTGAATTGTTGCATCTCTTCCTGCATAGCTTCAACCCAGCTAGGCTCACACAAAGCTTGTTTAATGCTTGTGGGTTCAACTTGAGACAAGAAACAAGCAAATAAATAATGCTTCTGATCTGTGTGGTTGTCTCTCTTCTGAGTGGATACATAAGTCAAAAATGCACATTGCCCAAACTTGGTATTCTTAATGGCACTCCTGGTGAGTACCATAGCATTTGGATCACCAAGTATATTATCTTGTGGATGTATGGTGTTGATCCTTTTAGTTGCAACAGGATTAACATCAATTGAGGTATCAAGATTGGTTAAAGTAGGAGCAAAGTCTTCATCATAAGAAGCTGATTGAAAAATACCATCATTTTGCTCAACATTAGCAAGATCTGAGGGAATTGGAAACTTGCCATAAGGTTCATCCAAACTTGTGGAAGCTTCATTGGAAACAGGAACTGTAGCAGAAATGCCTTCAGTAGAATCTCCATCAGCAGAATCAACAGCTGCATCAGCAGAACTAGGTTTTCTGCTTTCTTCAACAGCATCTTGTTTTAAGAGGGTTTCAGTGTCTTGAGCAAATTCAAGACCAAGTCTTCTAGCTTCCTCAGTAGCTGCATGTTCTTGCTTTTTGAGTCTAGCAAGATCTTCCGCATAGGTTGAATTTTCCACATCATCAGCAGATTTGGCATCAGAGGCTTCTTTGTTAGGAGGATCTGCTATTTGAATTGGTAGAGTAGTTACAACAATAGTGGGTTCATCACATTCTGAATCACTGTCTGAATCATCCTGTAGGGTACCTGCATTCTTAGAAGATGACACTTGTATACCTGCAGAGGGGTTAGTTTTGTGTCTAGCATAACCCAAATAATTTGTAAGATAATCAAGGTCAAAATACCATTCATGACCTTTGCCCTAAACATTTACATTATCCTCCAGAAATTTCAGGTTAAGAGTCTCTTCTTCTTTGCAGCCAAATTATAGACCCTATAAGCCTTGCTATGAGCTGAGTAACCAACAATATACCCTTCAGTAGCTTTTGCTTCAAATTTGCCTAATTGATCACTTGTATTAAGAATGGTCACCTGACAACCAAAAGGTTTCAAGTGTTCAATGGTAGGCTTCTTCCCTGTCAATAGCTCATAGGGTGTCTTATTATGAGGTCTAGTAATCAACACCCTATTCAATACATAACAGGCAGTGCCAACTGCTTCAGTCCAAAACATGGTGGGAAGTTTAGAGTCAGCAAGCATAGATCTTGCAGCCTCTATAAGGGTTCTATTCTTCCTTTCAGCAACTCCATTCTGTTGTGGAGTCCTAGGAGTGCTATAGTCTCTTTTAATACCCTTTAAACCACAAAGCTCAATGAGATTAGCATTTTTGAACTCTGTTCCATTGTCACACCTTATACCTTTAATCTTCTTGTTAAGTTGGTTTTCAACTAAAGCCATAAATTCTTTGAGTGCCTGAAAGGTTTGATCTTTAGTCACCAAGAAAAATGTCCAGCTGAATCTACTGAAAGCATCAGTGATCACCAAAAAGAAGTACTTATGATCAATACTCCTGATGGATGTTGGACCAAAAAGATCCATGTGAAGCAGCTGCAATGGTTCTGAGATTGTGCTCACTATAGTAATGGCTTTATAAGAAGCCTTGTGTTGCTTACCCTTGTTACAAGCCACACAATTATGCTCATTGGTGAAGATCTTGGAAGGAAGTCCATGAACAAGTCCATCTTTAGCAAGTTTGTTGATGACCTTAAAATTAACATGTGCCATCCTCCTATGCCATTTAGTAGATTCATCCAAGGATGCTTTAGCCACCAAGCATGTTAGATCACCTTCTGGCTTGACATCATTCAAGTCAAAAGTATAAAGATTATGGTTTCTTGGAGCCTTTAGTAATACATGATTGTCATCAGGCATTTGGAACTCAGGTGAAAGAATGAAACAACCATCTTCAGTGAAAAGCACATGAAGCTTTTTGTCACAAATTTATGAGACTGGGAACAAATTGAATCCTTGAAGCTCCTTCACAAAGTAGACATTCTCAAAATCCACCTTTGGAGTTTTAATGGTTCCTTTTCCAGTGATCCTTCCTACTCCACTTCCAAACCTCACTATACCTCCATTAATAGGCACAAAGTCATGCAGCTTCTCTTGGTTACCAGACATGTTTCTTGAACAGCCACTATCAACTATACCTAAGTCTTTATTAAGAAGAGGATGTTCCTACAACAAAGAAAGTTAATATACAACAACAAAAATATGTTAAGAGACTTAAGTCATGAAAGACTTGAGCCTGCCTTGTGGATCATTATGATGAACCAAAGAAGCTGAGTTAGATCCACAATTGTTCCTGGAGTCCCTGTAGTTAAATGGTCTTTTGTATGTCCAAGAACAATCTGCTGAGGACTTTTCAGCAGAATCCCAATTACCCCTTCCCATAAACATGTGGTCAGCATATTCATACCAATGATTAATACCATAAAATGGTTGTGACCCATCTCTATTTCTATTGGGATTTATATATCTATTATGAAAAACAGACCTATCAGAAGGAACAGTCCAATCAGCAGGAGTGGAATACATTCTGCTGACATTATACTTTGCCTTTGGAACTAATGAGGGTTTGGTATAGGTTTTAGTCCACTTTTGTCTAGGTCTATTATTAACAACAGAAACACCCATCCTCTTCTCATGGAAATCACAATCCTTAATTAAATGCAATTTGCTACCACAAACAAAACACTTCTTCTTCTTAGAAGATTTATTAAACCCAAAAGATGTCTGATTAAACATAGAATTATTCAAAGAAACACCAGAACTAGAATTGTTTTGTAAACACTGAAAGGAATAGTTTTCAAAAGAAGTAAATAACAAGTTTTCAGAAGAAGCTGTCTTAGAGAGAACTTCATCAGCAGCAACTTCAGAGTCCACAGACTTGTAAGATGACTTGTCAGAATTCTTTATTGAGGACTTGGGTGAGTCTGACTTGGTCTTGGAATCACAGCTGGCACAACTAGAGGTCTCTGAGGTCTTGTCCCTGGAAGAACAAGAGACATAAGTGTTAGAATCATTACTAGATATACTTCTAGTGTCAGGGGAGTCATTGATCCTAATGCCAGTGGTTTCCTTTGATTCTGGTAAGTCAACCTTATGGGATGTGGGCTTAGGGGTTCCTATGGTTGGTGAGTCTTCAGACCTATTTGGCAAGTCTTTAGACTTTTTGCCAAAGAGATGGTGTGAACCATCAAAGTCAGAGGTTTTGTTAGTAGGCATAAATACACCTCTGATGGGTCCTGGTACAGCATGCAAATTTCCTTCTTTAACATAATTTGTTAAGCCTGCTGGTGTAGATTTACCCACATCATTCCTTGCTTCTAAGCCAACATATTTTTTAAACCCTAAACCTATCCCAGAGTTTACAGCTTGACTACCATAAAGACAACTAGCTAAATTATCTCCTGAAATCAACCAATTTTTATGTAAAGCTACTTCTTTATCTAGTTTTTCTTGCAAAACACTTTTCTCAGACTGAATCCTAGCTTTTTCTTTTTCAGAAAACTTTAATTCATTGCTAGCACATTCTAAATCTCTACTTAAAACTCTAATCTTTTCTTCATAGGCCAATTGATTCTGTTGAAACCACACCGTTTGTTGTTCTAAAGTTTTAAAAGCTTCTTTATAAGTTGCAGCTTCAATAAAACAAGCATTATATTTTGGTTGCAAATCATCATAAGCTTCTTTTAGAGTTGTATATTTAGAATCACAATCACAAACACAAGTAGATACCTGAGGAGAGATTCCCATGAGACCAAAGTTATCATCACAGCTAGCCATGTAAGAGATTTGAGGAGAGCTGCTTGTAGCATCTTCATGCTCATTCCAGTCAACACTGGTATCTATAGCAGTGATCAAGGCCTTTAATTCTCCAGCCTCCACTTCTTTCTTCTTGTATGTTGAATACCTGGTACTGGCTTCACCCTTCTTGGCTGTGCATTCTCTTGCAAAATGTCCAATTTCTCCATAAGCATAGCACTTTACTTTCCTTCTGTCAAACCTAGCTGCATCTCTTCCATCAACATTGAGCTTTTTACCAACCTTTTGCTCAAATATTCTAACCTTGAGAGAGAGCATAGCCATTTGCCACTTTAAGTCCAACTCTTCTAAAGCAAGTTCATCAATCTGCTCAAAATCTTCATAAGCAATTTGTTGCTGTTTATCAACTTCAGCAACAAATGAATGAAGTACATCTTCCATCACATTACTAATCTTTGGATGAGTTATTGGATTAGCACTTGAAAAGGACAATGTGGTCATTGGAAGACTTTGGCTTGGAGTGGATGGACTTGAGTAAACTTGTGGTGCTGGGGATGGACTTGTATAGGTATGTGGCATGTAGTTTGAGTTAGAACTGACAAATGCAAATTGTGAAGGAGTAGCTGAGGTAGTCCAAGCCACCTTTGGTTTTCAATGATATACTCACTTGAGACCATGAGGGAGGTAAGGCTCTTAAGAACCTGGAATTCACCTCCTCATTGTCAGGTCTGGCTAGAAGCTGATTCAAGTGACTCAAAATCTTCTGAAACCTGTCATATCCTTTGTGAAGACCTTCCTCTTCAGTAATCTTGAATTCTTGGAATTCCAGCTTCAACATACTCTTTCTCATCCTCTTTGATTCTTCATTCCCACCAAATCTAGCTTTTATGGCCCACCAGATTTCTCTTGGATCAGTCATGGAATGAAAATCTCGCATGTGGTCATCAGGGATTGCCTGCAGCAATATGGTTCTTGCTTTGTTCTCCCTTTGAATAGCAAGAATTTCTTTAGCAGAAACAGGTTCCAAAATTGTAACTTTACCATTAGCATCAACACTTTGCTTTTTAGGATGACAACCATTGAGTATAACATTCCAGAGGTTATAGTCAACACTTGCAATCCAGTTCTACATCTTCATGGCCCAAATCTCATACCCATCCTTCCTAAGAAAAGAAAGTTTTGCATTGCTGTTGGAGAAGGCCACCTGTTGTAGTTGTTGAGTAAGAGAGCCTGCTTCAGAAAGAGCAACATCATTGCCTGGTTTATCTCCCATTGGTACTGATTGAATAGTTATGTGATTGTGTTGAGGTTTACAGAGAGTGTCTAGTGGCTCTGATACCACTTGTAGGGATCTATACCTTGATAGATCACGAGCCAATAGATCGTTAGCCAACTAATGTAATCACTAGTAAGACTAAGTTAGATAATCTTTGTGAGCTTGTAATTATTGCGGAATATAAAAACAAACTTATACTAAACTTGATCCTCTATGGATCAATAAACTTTTACTAATAATGTTAAAAACTCGTACACATTACAATGACCAAGGGTTCCTTATATACTAGTGGAAACCCTAACCTTTCTTACAAGAAACAAATAATGAAAAACTAATAAAAGATATTCTACATATCTTGTCCTAAAATAAATAAGTTATATCCACGGTTAAACTCTATCCGTAGGATCTCTATATGTCCGCAGGAACCAGTCATCAGCAGAAAGTCACTAAGCCTTCCGCAGGAACCTGTCAGCAGTATCAATCAGTAGTATCTTCAATAATTCCTAACGTACCACTTTCAAGTATACTTTGAATTTTATGAGTTTATATTAAGCCGATGATCATCCCCTTGTTATCCCACTAATTTTATGAGTACTAGGAACCCATGATACCCTAAGAAGGTATATGGTAAAATTAGATTAATCTTGTGGTGTTTTGAAGAGATTTGACAAGGATTTGAAACTAGAAAAGTGATTTTTGACAACTTTAAAAAGCTACTGTCCATTTTTGCCAAATCCAGAAAATCCATGGGCTGTGGCGAATTTTTGGTTTTCATATTCCGGAAATACTTTCAAAAACGAAACCGTAGCCGCTGAAATCGCTAAAAGATCATTTACGACGAGGAAGATACAATGTTTTTATGTTAGCGACGAAAACTATATTTTCAGAAAATTACTTGCTGTCCCACGTTTTTCAATGGCAAATCTGAAGCATTAGCCATAATCTAGCCGTCCCGACTTATCAAAAATATATTATGTTGTCCAACGATTCCGGGGATATAAAGAACGTAGAAAACAAGCTTAAAACGAAGAAGATACAAGCATTTGAACTTTGACGAAATATATATATATTTTTGGCAGCTTTGCTATAATTGAATTTTCTAAGTGTTAAACATTATATTTTTCAAGTAACAACATTTGGAGCTATATTTCTTATCGTTCGAGGCACGTACAATCAAAAGTTAAACAAGACTACATCTAGACATTATTACAAGGTTTTCAAAAACGCCGAGCTTGAACATTAACACTTAACGTACTATATTTCACGTCTAGTTTTGTGAAGCCGTTTGGACATATTTTTCTAAAGTTAGAAGAAGGTTAAACTACGCCGAAAACGTTATATTTACTAATAAAACACTAAACGATAAACGTTATTTTCAAAAACTACAAGTGGTATGGATAACGTACGTATACGCATGTGTACATTGTTTCATTTCTTACATTGGAAACACTTCATTCATTTTAGGTTGTTGTTAGGGAATCGAGCCTATTTCTGTTCAATCTCTAGCCTTTTGTATCTGTTGCATAAGGTGAGTATTCACGAACCCCTTTTTCTAACTATTTTAATCGCTTTGGGGGGGATGCATGAATTATTACTTGAACGCTTTGAACATTGTTTTGAACCCTTTGATTATTATGAACTCTTTTGACTTGTCGTGACCTTATAACTTGTTTTGAACTATTGAACTCAACTTGAACTTTTGAACTTAATGAATTGTATGTGCTATGACCTTAAGTCTCGCCATTTTTGGTGGAGCGTTCTTAACCCTAAGTCTTGCCTTATTGGTGGAGCGTTCTTGACCTAAAGTCTTGCCTTATTGGTGGAGCGTGCTAAGTCTCCCATGTTTGGAGCATTCTTAATCGTATATAATAGTTGTATGATGTACTGTTCGTACATTCGCATTGTTCGTCACCTATTAGTAGTATGGATAGCGCTATTAGAGGTCGGCCAACCTCTCGTTCACTATGTTACGGGACGCATATTATTTAATTAGGGGCTTTGCCTGGCATACATTATTATATATATGTGGTGCTTATATTGTGACTTATTATGACTGCGGGTGCTTGACTACAAGACATAATACTTTATAATGCCTTTGGCTTGTGAACTTTCTCAAATGGTTTCTCATATTATATAAAACGTGTGTGCTCACCAACTATTTTCATAGTTACCCGTTTTCTCTCATGCATTTCAGGTGATCGTCAGTATGCTTTTCTTCAAGGTCTTTACATAATGAAGTTTTCACATGTCACTACGGATCATTATGTACTAAAATGCTATCTTTTGGAAACCAAACTTTATGTTTTAAATTGCCAAGGTCGGCTATAATAATGTTGTAATGATATACTTTTCCTTTAATGTAAATTATTGTTCTATTTCTCTTTGGCAATGTATATTGATTCGTTGCACCTCGTGTTTCCGCCTTCGGCGAGGGTGTGACAGATTGGCATCAGAGCCAGAGGTTATAGAGAATGCCAATTTTTCTAAAATAAAAATCGCAACTATAACCAAAATAATGTTTTTCTTAAATATCAAAAATCATATGAGTCGACTAGTCCTAGCATTGCATTATTAATCCTCAAGTATGCATAGCCTGATCACCTATGTATAATTCAGGAAGAATCATGCGATGATGGGAGTAGTAGTCAAAGATCATGTTTGGTCAGGTCTAGAGAGTCTGGTCACCTGAAATTGCATTGGTCGGGTGGGTATGTATAACCTGTTTATATGTTTCAGTTTGTGTTGTCGTACCTTATTTATGCATTTATGTATATGATCTCTCTTTGCTACCTTACGCCTCGTTAGATTAAGCATGTCTTTGTTCTCTTCATAACCCGATCTCTATGTCACGACTGTCTTTGTAACTGTACGTCATCTTTCTTCGATCATATATCCCTTACTCAACCCAATGTTTTGGCCTATTATAGAACCATGGCCGCAATGAATGAAGGCCCGAATGAAACTGTTGCTGGATTAGCAGACCTCCTCACTCAGATTGTTGCGCACATTGATGCTGGACGGACTAATAATGGAGCAGGTACCTCGAACAACGGTCAAGGATGCAGCTATAAGACTTTCATGACATGCAAGCCAATGGAATTTCATGGCAACGAGGGCGCCATTGGACTGCTATCATGGTTCGAGAATGTTGAGTCGAAACTTAGTATCAAGAAATGTGCTGAAGGGGATAAGGTTGAATTCTCTGCGGGTCTACTCCAGAGTTGAGCATTGACTTGGTGGAACATCCAGCTACAGACCAGAGGAAGGGAAGCTGCAAATGGATTATCTTGGGAAGTGTTCAAGAAATTACTAACTGACGAGTACTGCAGAAAAGATGAAGTGCAGAAGCTGGAAGCAGAATTTTGGAACCACTTGATGGTAGGAGTAGAAGTTGACAAGTACACGACCCGTTTCCACGAGCTGACTAGGATGGTTCCTCATATGGTCTCCACTGTGGAGAAGCTGATTGATCGATATGTTTGGGGGTTGATCCCTGAAATCAGGAGGGATGTCACTTCATCAAACCCAACCACTCTGCAAGCTGCTGTGGGCATGGCATACCGCTTGACAAATGATGTGATCAGGTCTGGTGGACTAACGAAAGGAAACGATGGAGGACGAAAGAGACAGGAAGATCAGCAAAGAAGCCATGATCAAGACCAACAGGACAAGAGACAACGAGTGATGAGAAACTACGGAGCAACAACTCAAGGGCCCAGACGATATGTCGGTCCACATCCTATGTGCACTCGATGTAACTACCACCACTCAGGAGACTGCCCAAGATGCACCAAATGCGGACAGTCGGGCCACTTCATGCGAAATTGCTCAAACAGGACTGTGAACCAAGGACCAAGGCCAACATGTTACGAGTGTGGAAGCTTGGATCATCTCAGGAATACCTGTCCAAAGTTGAAAAGAACTCCCAACCAAGGACAGAATCGTCCAAATCTGGCGTTGGCAGTTGAAGGCCCTCAAGATCAGAACATTGAGATTCCCCCTACACGTGGTAGAACTTACTTCCTAGGGAATCATTTAACCCCGCAGAACCATGACAACAAACCAGGTACATTCTCTTGAATGACCTCCTCACTTCACTACCCCTTAATCTTGAGTGCATGACTTATTTCCATTTCTTACCAAGTTCATGACATTGATATAATCCGAGACCTAGCGTTTTCGACCTTAGTTGCCTCATCAAATTTGACCACGATCACATACATCTATAGAATGAACGAACTGAATCTCGAGGATGAGATTCCTTTTAAGGCTGGTAGAATGTAACAACCCGTAATTTTCCACGTCTTCATTTATTTCCTGAACTTTTCAAATTTACTATTCATCGGTTACTATTCACCAAACACTATTCATCATTTCACTATTCATCATTTTTGGAGTCGGTTAGTGATATTGAGATGTTTTTCAAAAATTTTACTATTCATGAAACACTATTCACTCCCGAAGAAAGTTTGTCATTCATGCGTGAGTTGCATCATTTCTGTATACGTACGGTTATCTATCTAATAAACGTTATCCTATGAGCTATTATTTTGAATAATTGATCCGACAATCCCGACTATAGTCCTAACATATTTTTACACTCGTTATAATGATATAAAAATTATATTATTAATTTACCTGACGTTTTGAATTTATTTAGTACACGTATCGTTAAACGTTTATAACTACGACGGTTTTCTGTAATTTCAACACGACAAATATTTGTTCACCCGATACCCGCGAGAAATGTAATTTTATAATTTTTACAACTTTAATAGATTCCATTTCATTCCGTTAAAATTGATTTCTAGCTAACCCGGTACCCAAAACTTACAACGTAACACATTTTATACACTAAATGACTAATAATACACTTAATACTATACAAGACCTCAAATATCTTTCAAGTATATACATAGGTCGACATTTCTTTGCATGTGTACACAAATTATACTTCAACTTGACTAGAAAATTACAAATATGCCATAGATGCAAGATATTTGCAAGTAACAAACACCAAAAGTCTTCACTTATCATATTTTACAAAATCATAAACTAGCAAAACTCTCTTTTGCTTCCTTCCTTGGTGACCCACGGTTCAAAAAGAAAAACAAGAAGAAATCCATCAAACTTTCAAAATCAAGACATAATCAAGCTTTACTTTCATTCCTTGTTAAGGTTTTGTGATAAAAACCTAGGTTTCTTAATCAATTTCTCATCAAATCACCTCAAATTTCAAGTAAGCTTCAAGTTATTTTTTTTAATCTTTTATACTTTCATTTACTTGCTAACATGATCTATTTTCATTATATATTAGCAAAACATGCAAATACTTAAGTTATAAATACCAGTTTCAAGTATACTTTGAATTTTATGAGTTTATATTAAGCCTATGATCATCCCCTTGTTATCCCACTAATTTTATGAGTACTAGGAACCCATGATACCCTAAGAAGGTATATGGTAAGATTAGATTAGTCTTGTGGTGTTTTGAAGAGATTTGACAAGGATTTGAAACTAGAAAAGTGATTTTTGACAACTTTAAAAAGCTACTGTCCATTTTTGCCAAATCCAGAAAATCCAGGGGCTGTGGCGAATTTTTGGTTTTCATATTCCGGAAATACTTTCAAAAACAAAACCGTAGCCGCTGGAATCGCTAAAAGATCATTTACGACGAGGAAGAGATACAATGTTTTTATGTTAGCGACGAAAACTATATTTTCAGAAAATTACTTGCTGTCCCACGTTTTTCAATGGAAAATCTGAAGCATTAGCCGTAATCTAGCCGTCCCGACTTATCAAAAATATATTAGTATGTTGTCCCACGATTCCGGGGATATAAAGAACGTAGAAAACAAGCTTAAAACGAAGAAGATACAAGCATTTGAACTTTGACGAAATATATATATTTTTGGCAGCTTTGCTATAATTGAATTTTCTAAGTGTTAAACATTATATTTTTCAAGTAACAACATTTGGAGCTATATTTCTTATCGTTCGAGGCACGTACAATCAAAAGTTAAACAAGACTACATCTAGACATTATTACAAGGTTTTCAAAAACGCCGAGCTTGAACATTAACACTTAACGTACTATATTTCACGTCTAGTTTTGTGAAGCCGTTTGGACATATTTTTCTAAAGTTAGAACAAGGTTAAACTACGCCGAAAACGTTATATTTACTAATAAAACACTAAACGATAAATGTTATTTTCAAAAACTACAAGTGGTATGGATAACGTACGTATACGCATGTGTACATTGTTTCATTTCTTACATTGGAAACACTTCATTCATATTAGGTTGTTGTTAGGGAATCGAGCCTATTTATGTTCAATCACTAGCCTTTTGTATCTGTTGCATAAGGTGAGTATTCACGAACCCCTTTTTCTAACTATTTTAATCGCTTTGGGGTGGATGCATGAATTATTACTTGAACTCTTTGAACATTGTTTTGAACCCTTTGATTATTATGGACTCTTTTGACTTGTCGTGACCTTATAACTTGTTTTGAACTATTGAACTCAACTTGAACTTTTGAACTTAATGAATTGTATGTGCTATGACCTTAAGTCTTGTTGGGGGATCGATTACACGATAAGGTGGTTAAACCTTCGTTCTTTGTGTATGAGATATGTTTGTGTGAATATGATTAAGTATGCGGAATCTACTTAACCACACTTAGAAGATTTATGTTTATTGTTATGGAAATGGAATAGTTAACACCAAAAACGATTCAATATTATTCAAAAAAATAATACGAGTGATCTTTAGCTTATCACTAGGGTTACAAAGACCTTGAATCTTATGTTTGTTATTTCTATTGTCTGTATATGAGAGTTTTGTATGGCATTGTCTCTCTTATCTACATATCTAAGATTTTCCTTTTATAGTCCAAGGAAATATCTTTTACAAACTACATGACTCAACAATTAACTAGCTTATGACTAATCACTATTCTAGCTTAGTCATACAAGATACATCATGTATCTAGGATAAACAACTCACTTGGAGTGTTCAATTTGATGACTAGAACTAAGATATTATCTTTTTATGCAAGTGTTAAATAAGTCGGTCTTATCTACACAGCTGTTTGTTATGAGTCATAGTTGCACAGTCAAGCAGCAGCAGAATCAAGCAGTAGTATGATTCAGCAGCAGAATCATCAGCAGCAGAATCAGCAGCAGAATCAAGCAGTAGTAGAAACGAATCACCTTCAGTGGAAACAGTTTTCAGTAGAATCCATCAGTGGAAACTTGCTTTGATTCTTCTGATATTTAATTCCTAACAATCCTCCCCTAAACATGTGAATCACATTCAAACATGTTTTTTTGAATTAAATGAGGACTTTGTGAAGATCTTTCAAACACTTCATTGTCAGATTTGGTTGATCTGAACTTTCTTCTCTTCTGAGTGAATGAACTTATCTTTCTCTGGAACTTATCTGCTTTTTGATCTTTCAACAAGTAATGAACAAACGTAGTGAACTGAAATTGAATCTTTTCAACTTTTTGACCTAAATAGAACTTTCTCCTTTCTGAATGCTTCATCCTTTCTGAATACAACATTTAAGAATGTTCTTGTCATTTTCAACCTCTATGTCATCATCTTGTATGATCTTGTCTTTTCTTTTGGTTAATCTTCCTTAAACTGGGCTTGTATTTCCTCCCCTGAGATTCAAATATCATCTTATATTGATATCCTCCCCTTGTTTGAAATATTTTCTCACAATCATAACATCATCATCTGATTTAGCATTGTTCCATGTTTTCAGACAATTTGTACATGAAGCCATCAATTCCTTAAGAGTTTAAGATTCTGTCCTCATCACTTCTAGGTGTGTTAACTCCTATGAGAGGTGATTCAATGGACGTTTTTGACTTATGGTCCATCATTTGATGGTTTTTAAAGTCATCTTTTGAAAATCCTTTTAAGAAACTTTTGCCTTAGCAGTATGTATATGATTTTATTATGAAAAATCATACTGCTTACAACCATTTTGAAAGGATTAAGTGTGTAACAGACACTCAATCAAAATTTCGGTTTAAAGCAATCTCTGGTTGTGTGAGAACCAATGTTTTCAGTTATAAATAACCGCCTGTGTATAGATAAACCTATTCAAAAGGCTTTCTTTACAGGGTTTCCAGCTCGTGGCATTTGTTGCCTCTAACACAAGTGTTAGATTCACTTTTGCTCGCTGTTCTTTCTATCAGATATCCGTAGATTAGTCACATTATACTTAAAAGTATAAAATGATAGAAAGTGAGTTGTATCAGTGATTAACTGATCAACTAATTTGTCAATTCAAAGTGAAATATCATAATCAGATTCCAAGAAAGAAGTTTTAAGGATTTTTGAAGTCCCAAACCTTTTCTATCATGAACCTATTATATCAGTGGAAATGATCAGCTTTCAGCAGCAATGATCAGCAGCTTTGATCAACAGATTTCACTTGAAATAACCTTTCAGCTCAAACATTCATACCTGAAACTGTTAGTCTAAAACCAAAAGAACAAAGTACAAAGTACTTGTCTTGAATTAGAATAATCATAGAACTAACTGTATGAATAACTTCAAATATTGTTAATAGTAGTCTTAAATAACAAAGTTAGATGCATTAACAAAATCTATATACAAAAACACATTATATTGAAAAATTTAAAGATTAAGCATTCCAATACTTGCTACTAAGTACTGAAATCTACTAACATCAAAAGCTTTGGTAAGAAGATCTGCAAAGTTTTGATCTGAAGCAATTTTCATTACTTGAATTAACCTTTTCTCATTGCAATCTCTTATAAAATGATGTCTTATTTCAATGTGTTTTGTTTTAGAATGTTGCACTGGATTTTTAATAATGCAAATTGTACTACTATTATCAATATGTATAATGGTATGTAAGAAATTGTACCCATAATCAAGAAGTTGGTTTTGAAGCCATAGAACTTGACCACAGCAACTTGCAGCAGCTACATATTCAGCTTCAGTTGTTGAATTTGCCACAATTGTTTGCTTCTTACACTGCCATGAGATAAGTCTGCATCCAAGGAATTGACATCCTCCGGTTGTTGACTTTCTGTCCAAGCTAGCACCAGCATAGTCACTGTCTGAGAATGCTATCAAATCAAAAGGTGATTCTCTAGAATACCATAATCCCAACCTTGGTTGACCTTTGAGATATCTAAAAATTCTTTTGACTGCTGTTAAATGAGAAACCTTTGGAGTTACTTGAAATCTTGCACAAGCACAAACAGAGAACATGATATCAGGTCTTGATGATGTAAGATACATTAAAGAACCTATCATAGATCTGTATGTATGTACATCCACATTTTATCCATCTGCATCTTTAAGAAGTGGCTTCTCAGGATCCATTGGTGTGCTTGCTATTTTTGAATCAGCAAATTGAAATTTTCTAAGAATCTCTGCAACATATTTGTCTTGACTAATAAATATGCCTTCAGATGATTGCTTAACTTGCAGACCCAAAAAGAATGTAAGTTCTCCCATAGAACTCATCTGAAACTTATCTTTCATAAGTTTTTCAAAGTCTAAACACATCTCCTTCCTTGTAGATCCAAAGATAATGTCATCCACATACACCTGTACTAACAGAAGATCTTTCTTGTGCTGTTTGATGAAAAGTGTCTGATCAATCTTTCCTCTTTGAAATCCATTCTCTAATAAATAGGAAGCTAGTGTTGCATACCAAGCTCTTGGTGCCTGATGTAGGCCATATAGAGCTTTAACTACCTTGTACACTTTGTCTGGATAGTCAGGATCAGTGAAGCCTGGAGGTTGTGTAACATACACCTCTTCTTCAATTGAACCATATAAAAATGCACTCTTGACATCCATTTGGTAAACAGTGAAGTTCATAAATGAAGCATAAGCTAAGAAAAGCCTAATTGCCTCAATTCTAGCTACTGGAGCATAAACCTCATCATAGTCTATCCCTTCTTCTTGTGTGTACCCTTGTGCTACTAATCTAGCCTTATTCTTAATCACTATGCCTCTTTCATCCCTTTTATTTCTAAAAACCCATCTAGTGCCAATTACTCTTACTCCATAAGGTAAATCAACTAGCACCCAAACCTTTTGAATCTTGAACTGAAGAAGCTCCTCTTGCATAGCCTCTAACCAGCTTGAATTCTCTAGGGCTTTATGAATATTCTTTGGTTCATCTTGTGAGAGAAAACATACAAACAAACAGGAGTTTGAAAACTCATGCTGCTTTGAAGCATAAAGGGCATCAAGAATCCCTTTTTGATCTGAAGACATCAGTTGTTGTCTTGTCTTCACACCAGATTGTACATCTCCAATCACATTTTCTAGGGAGTGGACTTTGTGAATTCGTGTTTGTGGAGTGGAAGGAACTTGATAATCAGATGGAATATTGCTTAAATCCACCTCATCTTCTGAAAAGTCTGATTTTGTTTCTTCTGAAGGACTATCAGCAGAGACAATTTGCTTATCAGCAGGAATTGTTTGATCATCAGTGGGAACATTTTGCTCATCAGCAGGAACATTTTGCTGTTCTTCTGTTCTTCCTTCTCTGATTTTATCTTCAACATCTTCTTTAGCTTTGCCAGAAGAAGATTCTCCATTGGTTGAAGTTGATTCCACATTGGTATTTGACCATATTGGCATCATCACATAATCTTGATGTGTCTTCTTGTCTAACCTTGCCTCATCTGTTGCTTGTGAACCTGAAAAATCATTAGTTTCTGCAACAACAGGCACATAATTCATTGAATGGGTTAGAGTTTCAAGATCAAATAGCCATTTTGGTCCTTGACCTTCTACATTAGACTTGTTCTCTAAGAACTCTATATGTAGACTCTCTTCTACTCTCTTAGTTCTTATGTTGTATACTCTAAAAGCTTTGCTATTGAGAGAATATCCAACAAAGAAACCTTCATCTGCTTTACCATCAAATTTTCTCAAATGGTCTAAGGTATTTAGAATTGTCACATGACATCCAAAAGGTCTAAGAAATCCTATTGCAGGAGTTCTACCTCTAAAAAGCTCATATGATGTCTTATTGTGAGGCTGTACTATTAAAACTCTGTTCTGAACATAACAAGCAGTGTTGACTGCTTCAGCCCAAAAAGTTATAGGCAACTTTGAATCAGCTAACATAGTTCTAGCAGCTTCTATTAGTGTTCTATTCTTTCTTTCAGCTACTCCATTCTGTTGAGGAGTTCTAGCAACACTAAATTCTCTCTTAATACCTTTTTCTTTGCAGAAATCATCCATAACTCTATTTTTAAATTCTGTCCCATTATCACATCTAATGACTTTTACTCTTTTGCTTACTAGGTTTTCTATCTCTGTAATGAAAGTCTTAAGGATGCTAGAAGTCTCATCCTTAGTTCCTAAAAAGAATACCCATGTAAATCTACTATAGTCATCAGTAACAACTAGACAAAATCTCTTATGCATTATACTACTTACTGAAACAGGTCCAAATAAGTCCATATGAAGCATAAACAATGATTGACTGATAGAGTTAAAAATCTTGGGCTTACAAGTGACTTTGTGTTGTTTGCCTTTAAGACAAGCAATGCATGTTTGATCATTTTCAAAACGTTTTTGAGGTAAACCTCTTACCAAACCATTCTTAACAATCTTATTTATGGTTTTGAAGTTAATATGACCAAGTCTCCTATGCCATAACATAGATTCATCTAATGTGGCCTTTGCAACAAGACAAGTTAAAGCATCTTTAGAAACAATGTTATTCATATCAACACTGTACATATTGCCCTTCCTAGGAATTTTAAGAAGTACTTGACTTTCATCAGGCATCTTAAAATCAGGAGAAAGTACAAGACATTCAGTCTCAGTAAAAAGAACATTATTCTTTTTGTCACACATTTGTGAGACACTAAAGAGATTATACTTAAGCTCTTGCACATAAAACACATCTTCAAAATCTAATTTACTGGTTTTGATAGTACCTTTACCAGTAATTTTTCCACCAATTCCTCCTCCAAAGGTAACATATCCACCATCAATTGATTGAAAGTTGGAAAGATAAGACATGTTGCCTGTCATGTGCCTTGAACACCCACTATCTGAATATCCTTGATCTTCATGATCTGTTGGTGAATGTTCCTGCACAAAATAAAAGAATTAGTTTTCCTTGGGGATCCAAGCCAACACTGACTTGGATCTGCCTCTTGCATCAATGAAATGTAATCTCTTGAGGACTGTTGATGCAACATTGGATTTAAGAATCCAACATGCTGAGGCCTTAACAGCATTTGCCCTGTTACCCTTAGCAGCAGTATGCTTAGTAGAAGAAACTGCTAGCTTTGGTCTCCAAACTTGTTTTTGGACCACTGCTTTTGTTTGAATGGGCCTTTGAACAATATTAGATGCATGTTTGAAAGTTGTTTTTTGCACCTTTAATTGTTGATTTTGGGTAAACAGTCATATATGGTTTTTCAGCAGAAACCATTTTCCTTTCAGCAGGAACAGTTTTTGTGACTGTTTTGGGTTTTGATCTTTTAGAATTAGAGTGAAAATGAGATTTAGGTGTTTGCCTTTTGTAGTTCACTCTATTACTTTCATACCCGGATACCCATTTGTTACAGAAAGCTGCAAGATGGTCAAAACTACCACAGATGAAACAAGCTTTATTGTGAAAAGCAAAGTCATCACCTAATTGGTAAGACTTGAGGTTATTCCAATTTCTTTGGTTACCTCTGGGCTTGTTTGTGGTTCTATATTGTTCACAATATCTAACTGGTTGCCTAACATATTTTTCATTGGTCTTAGGCCTATCAGTATTGTGTTTGACTATCTTAGGAACTCTTGTTCTTGCTTTCTTAACCACTTCAGGTTTAGACATAACCTGTTTATTTACAAAGGACACCTTGTCCTGAAAAAGTAATGTTTTACATGAACATTTACTTTCTTTCTTAGGCTCATCAGCTACTATGTTAGAGTTTAGTTGAACTCCATATTGTAATTCAGGTAGCTGAAATTTAGGTAATCCTGAATGCTCTAGGTCTATCCCTGGGGGTTTTGGGATACCTCTATAAGGGGGTGGGGCTGCATTATATCCTAATCCTGACTTAACTTTATTATTCACTTGACTGTCTATTATTTTGTTTACATTTTTAGAAGCATGTTCAAGCTTCTCTTTAGTCAATTGAATGTTTTCTTTTTCAGTCTTAACCCTATCCAATGCTTCTTTTAAAGCCTCAATGATTTGATCTTTAAATTGATTATCATTTTCAAGTAAAGTTTTAGCATCAGTAAAGGTAAGTTCATTCCTTTTATAGTGTAGGATTTGCCTCTCTGCAGATTCTAAACCACTTTTATAATTGAAACAATCTAGATCAGATTTGGCGTATCGAACCTTTTGGTCATCATACTGTTTAACTAAGATTTTTAAGTCTTTAAGAGCAGTACACGTATTTGAACAGGTTTTATGATCATGTACCTCAGGTGCAGTAAATGCCATAAGAGCCATCTGTGAAGAACCCATTTCTTCATCATCCATGAAGCTCCAATCAAAACCTAACCCATCAATTGCTACCATAGCTTTTGGTTCAGACATCTCCCCTGTATTGGATTTTCTTCCAACATCTCTATTTCTGCTATCTTGCTGTCTTGGCCTTCTACATTCTCTTGAGAAGTGTCCCATCTTGTGACAGTTGTAGCATTCTATCTTTGACTTGTCATAACCAGCAGGATCATTGCTACTGATTGTGATCTTCTTCCCCGTCCTTTGATAGAATTTCTTAGCTCTCATGCTAAGAAGAGAAATTTGCCATTTTAGATCCATTTCCTCCAGATCATCATCATTGATCTCTTGAAGGTCTTCATGAGTTAACATGGATCCATTATGTTTGCTTGTGAAGAAAGCACAACATGTTTTCTCATCCAAAATTCCAAAAGTACTGCTTGATGAACTTGCAGCACTTGCAACATCATGAACTTTTTCATTAGTAACTGGAACTGAATTACTAGGAGATGACATAAATGCCATGTTCCCAGTGCTTGAACTAGTACCTCCAGTTTTCTTCAAATCTTGCTCAACAATCTTAAAGTTGCTATACAGATCCATAAGATCCATGGTGTCAATGTCTGACTTGTTCTTCCAGACAACAACATGCATAGCCCATTCTTCAGGTAAGCTTCTCAGAAATTTTGAGTTTAAATCTTCTTGAGGTATTTCAACTCCAAGAATAGCAAGTTGACTCACAATATTCTGTAGCCTGTTGAACATATGGTCTAAAGATTCATGGTTGGTTGATGTGAAATTTTCAAACTGTTGCTTAAGAAGAGTCTTCTGGGTCTTCTTGGTGGCTTCATTCCCACCATACCTTGCAATAATGGCCTCAAATAACGATTTTGCATCTTTGAATTTGCTGAAGTTTATAAGTTGATCATTTGGAATGGTCATCATCAGCATACTTCTGGCCTTTAGGTCATTCTTCTTCTTAATTCTGTCTTCTGCAGTTTGTGGCTTGGTTTGCAGCTTATCAACTTCCTTACCATCAACTGTTGATGTAGTGGTTGTAGGCTTGTAAGAATCTCCATCTTCAATAATTTCCCACAGTGCATAATCTTGCACTTGAAAATATTGTTCTATTCTTAACCTCCACATCTCAAACTCATTCTGTTTGAGCATTGGTAACTTAGCAGCAACATTTGTTTGAATAGACTCAACATCCATTTCTAACTTCTTTTTCTAAAACAAAAATATCAACCTGTCTGCTCTGATACCACTTGTTGGGGGATCGATTACACGATAAGGTGGTTAAACCTTCGTTCTTTGTGTATGAGATATGTTTGTGTGAATATGATTAAGTATGCGGAATCTACTTAACCACACTTAGAAGATTTATGTTTATTGTTATGGAAATGGAATAGTTAACACCAAAAACGATTCAATATTATTCAAAAAAATAATACGAGTGATCTTTAGCTTATCACTAGGGTTACAAAGACCTTGAATCTTATGTTTGTTATTTCTATTGTCTGTATATGAGAGTTTTGTATGGCATTGTCTCTCTTATCTACATATCTAAGATTTTCCTTTTATAGTCCAAGGAAATATCTTTTACAAACTACATGACTCAACAATTAACTAGCTTATGACTAATCACTATTCTAGCTTAGTCATACAAGATACATCATGTATCTAGGATAAACAACTCACTTGGAGTGTTCAATTTGATGACTAGAACTAAGATATTATCTTTTTATGCAAGTGTTAAATAAGTCGGTCTTATCTACACAGCTGTTTGTTATGAGTCACAGCTGCACAGTCAAGCAGCAGCAGAATCAAGCAGTAGTATGATTCAGCAGCAGAATCATCAGCAGCAGAATAAAGCAGCAGCAGAATCAAGCAGTAGTAGAAACGAATCACCTTCAGTGGAAACAGTTTTCAGTAGAATCCATCAGTGGAAACTTGCTTTGATTCTTCTGATATTTAATTCCTAACAAGTCTCGCCATTTTTGGTGGAGCGTTCTTAACCCTAAGTCTCGCCTTATTGGTGGAGCGTTCTTGACCTAAAGTCTCGCCTTATTGGTGGAGCGTGCTAAGTCTCCCATGTTTGGAGCATTCTTAATCGTATATAATAGTTGTATGATGTACTGTTCGTACATTCGCATTGTTCGTCACCTATTAGTAGTATGGATAGCGCTATTAGAGGTCGGCCAACCTCTCGTTCACTATGTTACGGGACGCATATTATTTAATTAGGGGCTTTGCCTGGCATACATTATTATATATATGTGGTGCTTATATTGTGACTTATTATGACCGCGGGTGCTTGACTACAAGACATAATACTTTATAATGCCTTTGGCTTGTGAACTTTCTCAAATGGTTTCTCATATTATATAAAACGTGTGTGCTCACCAACTATTTTCATAGTTGACCCGTTTTCTCTCATGCATTTCAGGTGATCGTCAGTAAGCTTTTCTTCAAGGTCTTTACATAATGAAGTTTTCACATGTCACTACGAATCATTATGTACTAAAGTGCTATCTTTTGGAAACCAAACTTTATGTTTTAAATTGCCAAGGTCGGCTATAATAATGTTGTAATGATATACTTTTCCTTTAATGTAAATTATGGTATTGTTCTATTTCTCTTTGGCAATGTATATTGATTCGTTGCACCTCGTGTTTCCGCCTTCGGCGAGGGTGTGACAGGTAACCTATTGTAGGAAATAAACCGAAAATAATGGTTTGGAAATCCTGTTGGTGGTATAGCATCAAACTTTGTGAATCTGGTAAATGAAAGAGATGTCTTGTTCTCCAAAGTTTGCTGCCAGTTGATTGTAGGAACACACGTGAAGCCTGAGATTCGATAGGTTTTTCCAGGGATAAGGTAGGTTTGGAACTGTTTTTTTTCACTAACATCCATATTTGCTTGGATTGCATCACCCTGATATTATAAAAATATTTGTTTACAGTAACATTGAAATAGAAAATTAGGTTTGTACTTTTACTAAAGTGTATTAAAATTACCTGTCTATCTAGCAAGATTGCATGGTAACTTTTTTCTGTAATATCTGGTGGATTCCTTCCAATCCATGAACGGTAGACCTTTGCTTCCAGAATTTTGTTTCGGCTGGTTGGGTTTAGGTCTTTGATGCTTGTCTCAGTCATTCTGCATAGGAAAAAATAAATGGTTACTGTGAATTAATTTTATGTGTTTTATTATGAGATTTAAGTTCGGAAGAAGACTGTGTGTATTTTAACTAATGCAACAAATATGATATATAATATGTAGGTTACAAAAGTATAATTTAAAAAGTATAGTAATCACGTATATTCTAAATTCAGTATATATATAGGGCAAGTAGATTATGTAATAGAATATACATGCACTTTTGAATATATAATTGAGGTTAGATAATGGCAAAATGATACTGAGTATGCAGTATAAATAAATAATATGAACCTGTAGTGGGTCAATTCTATGCAAAAATTGCCTATATACTATATTTTTAGTCATGTGTGGTGGATGTTCAGGGTCAGGTGTCAAAAGAATTTTTAAACCATTAGGTGATGTAGCGCGAGATAATGCAACGTATAGTTGTCCATGGCTGAAAACCGATTGTGGTAGATAGACACCGATTTTGTTGAGAGACTGCCCTTGACTTTTGTTAATTGTCATTGCGTAGCACACTTTTACTGGGAATTGCTTGCGTTTGAAAATGAAAGGGTAGTTTGGGTCTTTGAGTGTTAGCGGGATTCGTGGAATATATACTTTTTCTCCAATTCGTGTTCCTGTAATAATCTCTGGTTCAATAAGCTTTGACATTAGATATTTTACAATCATTCTTGTGCCATTGCAGAGCCCACCCTCGAGGTTGACGTTTCTCAGGAGCATAATCGGTACTCCAACTTTTAGCTGAAGTTTGTTTGGCGGTAGACCCGGGAACTTGAAAGTATTAAGATATTCTGGTGGGTATAGCATTTCAGTTGCAGCTCCGTCTGTTCCAACAGGTATCGCTTCGTCTGAGCTGATGTAGACTGTAGGTTCTCCTTCTAAGCTTGACAAAATTTTATCATTTATGGCATCAGCTGTTTCATTCTTGGGACATACAATCGCTTTTTCTTGTAAAACTTGGGCTGTTGGGTGTTTCAGTGTTTCGTGATCATAAATAAAATTAATAAGCTCTTGTATACCATGTTCATCATTTGGTATCTGAAATTTTGCAGGAATTGAAACCCATTTGCTTTCGTCTTGATCTTGTTCGTCACCTTCTCCTGTTTTTCCATCACCAATGTTTAACAACCATGTGGAGAATTCAGCTGCTGCTTTTCTTTCATCTTCACTCAGGTCTGCCTTTAGCACTCTCATATTACGTATGAGTTTACATAGCTTGAAATGTTTCCATAAGTATGATCTTGCAATTGATGAGGCAATGACCTGGGATTTTGTTGCTTTTTTTTTAACCGGCAATGTTTGTCTAAAATCTCCACCCAGCATAATTGTTTTTCCACCAAACGGTTTATCTTGCTTGCTTAAAACATCGCGTAATGTTCTATCTAGTGCCTCAAAACATCGCCAGTCATTCATTGGCGCTTCATCCCACACAATTAGATCTGTTTCTATCAGTAACTTCGCTATCATCGTGTTCTTTTTAATGCTGCACATCGTTTCATCAGTCAAATCCAATGATATTTTGAACCTTGAATGCGCCGTTCGACCAGATGGTAAAAGCAATGATGCGATACCTGATGATGCCACAGCTAACACAATCTTTCCTTCAGAACGTAAGCGATTGATTATTGTTTTCCAAAGGAAAGTTTTTCCCGTGCCACCATGGCCATACACGAACACCAATTCTTGTTTGTTACTCTTACATGCATTAATTATGAGTTCATAAATCTGAAGTTGTTCAGTGTTTAGTTTGACAACTGAATTTGCCGCATCCTTCTTCAATTCATCACGGTTATAATTTCTTTCTTCCATCAGCAATCTATTTTGTAAATCGTCAATAAGATGCTGTGGAGGTAAAGAGAAACCGAATTCTTCCACTGATTTTGAACGGCTGTTGAGGATCATTTCTATTTCATAGATGATATAGTCCTTGATTTCTGGGCTATTTAGATGTAGGTTTCTAACGCCACTTGTTTTCGCTGTTTTTGCTGGTATATCGTCTGCCATACGATGCCAATGCCTTTCCCAAAGTTTCAGAGGTTTTGCAACTTCACAATAAATCAATATGTGAGTGAAAAGTGTGCGTAATTCGGCAACTGTTGCTGATGTTGATGCCTCTTGTAGTGCGATATCCCATTCTTTGTCATCATCAAGTAAACCCATGGCTTGGCATGCTTCGCGATATGTGCGGTAGACCTTGTTGTTGACGGTGCGGACTTCTACAAAGGATCTGAAACCTTTCTGGTGGCCAAGCAACATCCGAAAATAAAAGAGCTCTCCTGCAGCTGGATGCACGTACACCAATCTTCCAATTGAATATCTTGTTTTGAGTTTCCTACAGCTCCATGTCTTTATATTTTCATACCATACATATTCAAAAGGAAAATCTAAATATGTTAAGTGCCTTCCGTCTGTAAACCTTTCATTATATGCAAACCATTGTGTCAAAGTCGTCAGCTTCCTTCCATCGTCTGTGACCACTTGCCCAAGGGGTTCTTTGTCACGAAAAGTGATATGCTGCATATCTTGAAGGTGAACTGCTAATATCTGCACAGCTGGTTCCCTATGGTGTATTGGGAAATCAAGTATCCTCCAACAGGCTTCATTCGGACAAATAAAGCGCCCGTTAATAAAAATTTTTATTTCATCTATCTGTATCTTCGGAGCAGTTGACGATGTGCCTGGATCACCAATTGGTCTTACAATACGTCCAGCAATCCTATCTGTTCCTTTGGAAATATACTTGATTAAGTATTTTATCAACATGCTCCAGCCACAATATTCAACATTAATGTGAGCATGAAACATAAGACAAAGCTGGCGATTATAAGGTACAACGTGTGTGTTGTCTAGCCTCAACTCACCCCTGGTGACATAGGACTCTGTTCTTCTTCTTCGATAATGCACGTGGCCATTGTCGTCAAAATAAGTTGCTTCATTATACCTTTTTTGGAAAATGTTTGTTGCAAGCGCCTTCTTCCATACATGGAGCATTCGGTCTAGCATTTCCACACGGGCCGTGCATCATCAAATCTGCAACAATTCTATATGCATCTGGATCAGATGTTTTATCTGGTAATTCTGCGGAAATGAATCTGCCAATTTCTTCTGGATTCTTTATTTTATCTCGTGCATCTATCCATAAGAGGGTATGACATGTGGAAGGCCGCGTTTTTGGAACTCTATTGTGTAGAGAATTGTATAAAAAAACAAAAGTAATGACTATAAATATCAACATCTGAAATATAAAATTTGAATTAAAACATTCACTTATTCACTTATTTAATTAAGATAATAGTCTCAGAATATGACATACCTCCAGTGCAACGGCCGAAGAGTTCTTGTTCTTTTAGCACTGTTAAAAAGTCTTCCACCTTTTGCTCAAAAACTTGGTCCACTACGTCAGCCCTGTCTGCTGGTGTGAGTTCTGGGTATTTTCTCATGCGTCTTTTGATTTCTGGCCAATTAGTGTTACTTGTGAAAGTTATGAAAAACTGAGGGTTACCAAGAACTCTGCATATTGCCAATGCATCAAGATAATGGCTATACATGTACCTTGGACCACCTGTGAAACTCGAAGGTAGTATAATTTGTTGACCTATATCAGATCCAAAGTGATCTCCTTTTGACATGGCGTCACAGATTCCTGAAAGGCATTCAGTTCTGAGTGTATTCTGTTTTGATCTTATAAAATCAAGTCTCTCTTGCTCAAGCGTGCAGTAGACAACAACAACATATTGCTGGAAGAGCCTGCCACCTTTAAAGAGAAGACCAAACTGGTCACAGCGTTCATGCAATTGATACTTATAATACATATTCATTGTCAGCTTGCTTCTTTTCTTACTTCCACTAACCGGTTTTAACGTCATGTTGGTATTGTAACCAGGCTGGCCGTAAACGAAAAGGAGAGGGAATTGAAGAGACATATATGAACTATGAAGTTTGTTGATCCTTTTTGGTTGCCTGTCTCTGTATTCTACAATCATGTCATACTCTGTTTGTGAATTTGAATCAGGCTGAAACACAATCGCACCGAGTGTTCCAGAAGAAGGAAGCTGATATTCTTGAGCGCCACTAACGTTATAAAGTTGGATCTTGAATTCTGGAATGTTTCCTTCCTCAATTTTGTCTCGTGCTGTTCTGAACACTTGTACCAATTCATTGTTGTCATCCAATATTTGTATCAATGCTTGAACTATTTCAGGCTTCAACCCACTCTGTGTTACTCCACCAAAAGGCTCCATTTTGTGTTTAACTTCGTTTTTAGTATTGTAGATATAAAGCTGTAGGAACCTTGGGTCAGTCCCACTTGTTGGGCACAATGTACCTATAAAATGGTGTATTTGGCCCGAAATTCTGAAGACGTAAGGTCCCCTGCCATCGTTTATTGAATCATCCATTTCTGCTCCAAAAGATGTCATGCTAAACATTTGGTTGTATGCACGTACATTGTCTAAGAAGTGTTTATTTCGGAACAGGCTCTTAAGAAATTCAGGTGGGTCCCTTTCTTTTTTAAGATACACTTGCCCTCCTCCACAACATTTTGTGTACTTTGGATAAGACCGATGAGAGTTTCCTTTGAGTCTTTCACCATACCAAAACGTTGCATTGCAATATTGACATGCATAGTCAGCATCGCCTAAATCAATGTACAAACGTGAAACACCTACAAAGAGAAAAAACAAACGATTTTAGCAAATTTCTTTTTCATCATATATTGTTACAATAAGCTAGGATTACTACTTTCATAGACATTATCATTTGGTATACCTTCGTTTTGAGTTTCTGTTGAAGACAACGATGAATTTGGATTTGTACATTGTCTTTTCGATTGTTGCATACTTGTAGGATCAGGTAGGTTCTCATATGTGTTTTGCCTTTTACGGCTTCTATAATTCATTGCATATGTATTATTTCTGACTCTTTTTTTAATTTCTATGTTGGTCTCTTGATGCGTCAATTGAGCTTCAACCGTTGAATGGGCTTGGGAACAACCTTCATCAGTGGAGAGAGGTACTGAATGATAATAAAAAAATTGTACATGAATACTGATAATGGACATATTTTTTTAAATCTTATGTATAATGTGCATAACTAAAGATGATAAAGTCATATGTAAATTACCTTTTTTTCTTTTGATGTTCCCAAATACATGCGTTTGTGGTCTGGTAAATGAATGAATTGCTGTGAACTTGTACCAGGTGATTCCAATGTAGTTGGTGGACATACTGAGGTGGTTGCAGAAGAAAAAACCCGAGGAGCTACTTGCATGTTGCAATTTTGAGTTGGCAAATTAGTGCTAGGATGCACCAACGCTGGAAAAATAAATTAATAAGTAAGGTTGTGAAAATATTAGACATGTAACAAAGTATCATAAATGCATAATACTAACTTTTTTTTTCTTGCCTTCAACTGTAGGTGTATCAGATGGAGGTGTTTTTCGTTTACAATGATTTTGTGTGACATTCAAAAACTGATTGTCACCCTCATGGTCTTTTTGTATATTATTAATCTGAGATGTGTTGTCGGCTACACAACGGTAAGTTCTCCCACAACTGTTTGCCATAGTATTGTTTTTCCTTGGACGATAACGTGATTTTTTTTGGAGCCATTTTTGTTGCTCTACAACATCTAACTCAGAGGGTGGTTGCAGATCTAATAAATGTGTACCATTTAAATTGTACATATAATTTTCTACTGCTTCTAGGTCATCTAGTATTATGGACCTTGGATTTGTAGGCATTTTTAGATTGACATATATGTAACTTTTAAAACATGCAAAAATTATATTACATAGGCCAGCATGCATAAATTAGTATAAGTATTGACTATGTATGCAGTCTATAGTGTTTGGCAGCATTTGTTTGGAATAGTAGATTAGCAAACATGTTAGTAAACAAAGAAACACATAATCAAATAGGATCAACTGGAAAATCATATTCTAACTGACCTTTGCTTATAGGTTGAAAGCTTGTTATCTTCAACAGTGGTTGATGGCTGCATGCAAAAAATAACCCATTATCTTAGAAGATCAAATAAAGAAACAGTTCAAAATTAGCATCAATCTTTTGGACTGGTTAAATACCTTTATAAAACAAAGATTCACTTTTTCTGTTTTGTGCTTGCTGGATAACTTTTTTTGTTTTCTTGTAGATGGATGCAATGGCAAATGAGATTGTTGGAAGTGTGTGGTAGAAGATTCTGGTGCTTTTTCCATGTAAAAGATGTGATGGCCTTATTTTATATCTGGAAATAGTACAAACGTGGCATCTCTTTTTGAATACATACTGCTACAGTAGGCTGGGATTAACTTTGGAGTGGACCAAATGGCATATGGCACAGTAATCCTGCAGCTAAGATGCAATTATACAGCCTGTTTAATGAGTATTAAGCATGAACAATGCTTAAAACAGTACCTATATGTATTTTCTACCACAACTTTTTTGTAATTAGTAGTGTATTTTGTCATGAACAGTGCTTAAAACAGTGAATTCCCACATTTTAGGCCACATATTCTGTAATCAGCAGTCTGTAATCACGTTTTTAATTACATGAGATTTGTTACCCCCATTCCTGGGTTTTATATATATTGTATAATTAATTACTCTCTCCATCTAAATTCATTTTTGAATTTTCAAAGTCTTTTCTTACTAATTTGACCTTAATTATTTCTTTTTCGTGTTATATAATACTTGATAAAAAGTATACTATGAAAACGCATTTAAAACACAAGTCTATTTATATATTTTCCATCAAGTATTATATACCACGAAAAAAGATAATTAGGATCAAAGTTGAAAGAAAAAACTTTGAAAAAGTCAAAATGTACTTATATTTTAGGACGGAAGGAGTATAAAAATAGGCAGATATATGAATTAATCACTTAAATAAAATGTTTATTTTTAAAATTGTTGACAATGTTTTTTTTTTCTTTTTTAATTTTTTTTTCATTTTTACGTTTTTTTATTCGAAAAACTTGAGAACTGAGAATTACGGAGTAATTATTTTGAAGTAAAGATAAAAGATAATATCAAACCGTCAAATAAAAACTATAACAAGGACCACGACATAGGGGATCCAAAAATATAAAAGAAACGAACTAAAAACATTAAACAAGAAAACAGGGTAAAACCTCTCACGATACCACCCCGCATTTAAATGCCACCCGTAGTCATTTTCAAAGGTCTCAAATCCCACTTCTCACAATTAAATCGCCGAGTTTGCATCTGTTTGAACTTTACATGAGGGAGAGAATTTGGATTTGAGAAAAACATCCTCTTTCCTAACGCCCGCCTTTTAATCACACAATGCATGAGCAACCCTTACACCATTTTCAACTCGCCCTTAAAGTTACTAAATTGACACCACGAAAAAGCTTGTCCACCAATTTGTTTCTGTGAAGGTAAAAAAGAACGTATGTCATGACTGAATTGCAATTAGGAAGCACGGAGATCGGAATATTCCAATAATTGAGACGTTTTAACCAAATGAGTTTAACTTTTGAACAATCGAATAAGAAGATTCTTCTCTTCAACCTATTGTTTACGACCATATTTTGTTTAACCACAATAACTCACTTATATTCCACACGTGTCGAAGATTGTCATCAATTGTGACATCAAAATGGTCTAAAATTAACAATAGTGAGACTAATTATAGATTAAGTTGAGTGTAAATAAGATTTTGCTAAGTACGATCTATAAATAATTGCTACAGTTAATATGATAACAAGTTTCTATAGGTACCAAGATATTCAATGCCAGTGAATACTTCACAGTAACATGATATCTTAAGGGAGTGTTTGTAATCCACCTTTGGACTTAAAGTAATGAGTTAAAAGTACATAGAGTTGTTTGGTATGCGGGTTTAGAAATTGGTTTCAACTCCTTTCAATGTTGCAAAAATCGGTCTAGGTGGCCTTATAATCGATGATTACAAGGTACACGGCCTTCCACCTTGTTGATTTTTACAAGGTAATCGGCCTTGTAATCCGCAATTACAAGGTAATCGACCTTGTAATCGGCTATTACAAGCTACAGGATGGTCAACCGCCTGACTATCGACTCACGCTTTTTGCAACATTGGCGCCTTTAGATCCGGTGTTTCACAAATACACACCTAAAATGTGGATTTTTTAAGCAAGTTAAACAATTTTTTTTTTTTTTTTTTTTTTTTTTTGTCATCTGTTTGTCACTTATGAGTTTTTAATGAATGGGGATTATCTCAAGTTAATTTCAATATGATAGATCATATTGAGTTTTATTGTGAGACAATATAAATAAGTCGGTATTTGAATTTTATTAAAAGAAAAACTTTTATATATTTATTTTAATTGTGATTGGTCAACATGACTTATCATGTTACCATCAACTTGAGAAGAACTTGATCCATTTTTAATAGCTTTTTCCTTGTTTGTTTTTATAAAAAGTGAACTCATAACATTTAAGAGAAATGTTATGTTTATAAAAATTTACAAAAAAGGGTTTACATGATGACATGGCAAGATCATTTGTCTAATATTTGATTAGACAAGTATATTAGCACATCATTGTGTGAAGCTTGTTTTGTAAAAAATTTGTGAACATTGCCTTCTTTAACATTTAATATCATTTTATTGATGTTATAGTCGTAATAAAGTTTTAATCTATTCCTAATCATCTTTTGCTAAACAAACAATATTTCAATCTATCATACATTTTATCTCTTTTTACTTTTCTTTCAATCTTATACTAAATCCTAATCTTATTTCAAACCTTTAACGAAACAAAAGTACCCAAGTGACTTAATTTGTTAAACTCGTTAGAAGTCGCTAGTATATTATAGCTTGTAACAACGGTAAAGATTGTTTCTTCAAATTTCTACAAGTGCTCGGATAGACGATTATTGAAATGTACTATCGAGAATTACTGTTGTTAATATTGCGATAATAGCTTTCACGAGAATAGTTAATCAAGGATTACTATTATAGATGTGTATGTTGGGCCTAAAGGCTAATCTGGAGACAGCAAACATCAACTCAATAAATAAAGCCTCATGGCATGTTTTCAATCTATTATTTGAGTCATGTCACATGGGTAGATTAACGTATTCCACAATTCAAATTCGTTGTTTGCAAGAGTATTAACGGGTACAAAATGTTTAAATTCTAAGTTTCATGATATGTAGTTATGTACTTCCGACAAAATTTACTATCAAGAAGTAAAGTCAAATAAGTTCATATATTTCTTCTTTCAGAAAAGTTCAAAATACATCTCTGTGGTTTGGCTTTTGCTCGTTTTACATCTTTTTTTTTTTTTTGGCTCAAAAATCATCCCTGTGGTTTAAAGTTGGCACAAAATCATCTCTCCGTTAGTAATATCAGTTAATGAGGACTAACGATGCAAATTATTTTCCGTTATCTCCTAACAAGAGTTAAAATATTTGCATCGTTAGTCCTCATTGACTATAGAGTTAAAATATTTGCATCGTTAGTCTTTATTGAGTTAAAATATTTGCATCATTAGTCCTCATTGAGTTAAAATATTTGCATCGTTAGTCCTCATTGACTATAGAGTTAAAATATTTGCATCGTTAGTCCTCATTGAGTTAAAACATTTGCATCGTTAGTCCACCACCCACCACGCCACCACCACCCACCGCCGCCACCACCACTACCCACCACCACCACCAACCAACGCCACTACCCATCCACCACCGCCACCACCACCCACTGCCACCCACCACCTCCACACACCACCACCCACCGTCGCCACCAACACCGTCGCCGCCATCACCCATCGCCACAACCACCCACCACCCATCGCCATCACCACCCACCTCCAACCATCACCACCCACCACCGCCGCCGCCCACCACATCCACCTACCACCGCTACCAATACCCACGACCACCCTGCCGCCGCCACCACCACCACCATACACTGAACGAATATTATAAGTGGTGGTGGTGGTGGCGGCGGCGGCGGCAACGATGGTGGTAGTGGTGGCGGCGGTGGTGGTGACAACAGTGGTGGTGGTGATGGGTGGTGGCGACAGCGGCGGTGGTGGAGGCGGTGGTTGGTGGTGATAGGTGGAGGTGGTTGGTTGTGGTGGTGGAGGTGCAATTTCAGGTTAAAATCTCGCGTGTCTTGATGTAAAACATTATTTCAGAAAACTTTTGTGCTTCACACTTTTGATGATTCGGACCAGAAACGGGTCAAAATCGTGAATTAAAATCGATTTAGAAACATTTTAACTTATAAAAACGTGAGAAAACGGATAAAAAGATGAGAAAAATGGGTGAAAACGTATAAAGACGGACGAAAACTGATAAAAACATGAAAAAAACTGACGAAAACGGATAAAAACGGACGAAAACGTAAGAGGACTAACGATGCAAATATTTTAACTAAATGAGGACTAACGATGCAAATATTTTAACTGAATAAGGATTAACGATGCAAATATTTTAACTCTACAGTCAATAAGGACTAACGATGCAAATATTTTAACTCTATAGTCAATGAGGACTAACGATGCAAATATTTTAACTCAATGAGGAATAACGATGCAAATATTTTAACTCTTGTTAGGAGATAACGGAAAATAATTTGCATCGTTAGTCTTCATTAACTGATATTACTAATGGAGGGATGGTTTTGTGCCAACTTTAAAACCACATGGATGATTTTTGAGCTAAAAAAAAGTAAAATGATATAAAACGAGCAAATATCAAACCAAAGAGATGTATTTTTGACTTTTTTTCTTCTCCCTACAAAGTTTAAATTAACGGATAAACTTCAAACTTCGTACACGTGGTGTAGATGTCAACAAGACCTTCCTCAAAGACCAGCCTGAAACAACCAAAATTCTCAATAAATTGAATGTAGTTATATATCTTCATATATTTTACGGCTGTGAAATGAAATTGACTAGTAAAAGTGAATACTTAGTGTTCTTTAGTTGTAATTTTATTTATATTCATGATATTTACGGTTTCCAAGTTATTGAATTAACATATCACCTCTAAAATTCACATTTTAACTAAGGTGACATATTCGTTGCGACTGTTATCGATCAATGCTCTTGGACGTACTAGCCCACCATGACGATTTTTATTATTATTATTTTTAAATAGATAATGCAAGTGTTTTTTTTTTTTTTTTTTTTTTTTTTTTTTTTGAAGAAAGATAATGGTAAGTGTTGATGCATATGGAATGGACTATGAAGAAGAAGAAAGATCTAGAACTATGTAAATAATTCCTTCAATTGTTTGTTTGAGTGGAGGTCATTTTTGACTTTTTGAGACTATGAAAATGAAACCATGTTGCTACCGAAAACTCTAGAACTTGTTATGTCAACTTTTTGTTATGCTAAAGCAAAAATCTAGCAAATATCTACTCGTGGTAAATTATTTAGCTAACACATATTTTTTCATGATATGTTTCGTGTGAAGTTTAACTCCGTATTGATACAGGCTCCTAAGTTAGTCCTTGCTTTTCCGTCGAGCTGCCTTTCTTCCTCACACGATAACACCCCTCTAACGTAGCCGAAAACCTTCTCTAGCTTCTGTTTCGGTTTTAATATCAGGAAAAGTGTGCGATGGTTTTAATTTCACGATAGCTAAGCTCTAAGCCTCTTATAGGAAAAGCATGGTTTAAATTTTAGACTGTTTTACAAATAGAATGTTATATTTTAATATCGAGAATTGCTATGTTTTTTTTTTACGAAAGGCAGATATATTATTACCAGAAAAAAACAAATCAAGATACAAACAAAGGCAACCCGTTACATCAACAAACCGATTAAAATAGCGAGCCTATGAGAAAAAGCATGAACAAAAGAACAAATTAAAAGGACAAACCAAAACAAACACAAAAAATCGTGGCCACACTAACACAAGATATAAAAGTCTTGTCCCCACTCTCATGATATTAACCACTCAGACCCACACGAAAACCAAGAGCCTTCGATGCCATATATTTTGAAACTAGTCAGCTCAATGTTTTAAAAACTGGGTTCGAAATCGATTTGATTAAGTTATCGGGCACCGGATCAATTGGTTCAACCATCGGATCAACTCGGCTTTTAATTTATTATTTTGTTATTGTTTCCACAAGGTCGACCGGTTCGATCGCCGGGTCAACCGGTTCGACCACTGGGTCAACCCCGAGGTTTTATTAAAAAAGTTTTGTAAAAATGAAACCCGGACGAGTTTCGAGAACCAGGTAAATAATTTAGGTCAACCTGGGTTTTTATTAAAAAATTTGAAAAAACAAAACCCGACCGGGTTTCGAGAACCGGGTTGACCTGGGTCACTCAAAACCCGGTGGGTCTAACCGGTTAACCCGATTTTAGAAACCTAAGGTTTTTTGACCGAAATCGGTCGAACCAGTTAACCCGTCCGGGTTGACCTGGGTTTCAAAACACTTGTTAGTACTATAATTAAACAATAAAGCATTATTCAATGGTATCAATCCTTCGTCACAAACATTCAGTCGACTGGTTAATGGTGCTTTTGGAAAAATAAGTTATGTGTTCGATCACAACTCGTGGCTGAAAAGTTTACTGAAACGCGTGTTCATTACTTGAGACTAGGTATTTGAAGAAAAACCAGTCGGCACTTAAAACAAATGTACGAGATCAGGATTTTCCCGTAGATTTAAACCTTCGAAAAAGTACTCTGATTAAAATCGAAATGACTTGTGGGGTTAGTATAAAATAGCACAAAACATTTCTAGGTGCACGTAAAATATAATGTCCCAAAAATAATATAGACCCTATGAGGCCCCAATAGTACCACTTCATTTAAGAGAGGCCACAAATGAACCCACAAAAAAATAACTTTACAATTTTAAAGCAAGATGTCTACTGATATAAAAAGATAAAGTTTTAAATCAAAGGAATTCGTACCTTTGTGTATAAAGCATAACCATTTACTAGTATTATCTTATTATCTTTTCAGATAAGGACAATTTAGAACAATCTTTTTCATCACTTATTTCAAATATATATTTTATACAGCTCTAGAGCTTGATTTGTGTTAATAATCGGGTTATATCAATAGTCATATTAGATCTTATTGTAAGATATCAATAGTCATATTAGAAAATAACTAGGATCTATCCGGATCACTGGCGAGTAGCTAATGATCGGAGGATAGCAAATTTTGTAAGTGGATCTTATTTAAAGCTCTGATACAATGTAAGATAAAAATATAGTGTTTATTGATTCAATACATTACATATGTATTTATACTAAATACATAACTTTAATAATAAGCAACCAAACCTTAAACCTAATAGACCCAAACCACTATTGGTTTTGGGCCAACTAACCTATGTAACACTTATTAGTAAATTTTATCGAGGTCTTTGTAAGAAAATGGACAATAAAAAGCACGGATACTCTCAAAAGGTTGAGTAAGCAAGAACACTGTTTTCACATTATGTACTTGTGTTATGTATTGAATTTACTAATAAGTGTTACATAGGTTAGTTGTATTACATTCAGCTTATCAATATTACAAAAAGACTAATAAGAACATTGTTTTCACATAATGTAGTTTGGTCTTGGTGTGGTTGTATCACATAATGTACTTACAACAACAACAACAACAACAACAACAAACCCAATCCCGCCTGGGCAGGGTATGGGGGAGGTAGAACGTAGACAGATCATACCCCTACCCCAGGAAACTCTGAAGTAGAGAGACTGCTTCCAAAGAGACCTGTATCACATAATGTACTTGATTATCAATATTACAAAAAGACTAATCATGTTCTATGTAAGGCTGAATGTAATACAACCACACCAAGACCAAACTAACACTATCACATCAGCGACACATCAGCCTTCTTTCTTTTATACCAAACCAAGACCAAACGCTCGTCGTAAGGAGACCGTACTCACAACTAAAAACAAACCTCACAAACTTAAATATATATACAAAATACACACATACAAACCAATTGGTTCGCTCCGAGATTAGACCAAAACAATTCAGTGTGTGTGTTTGTGGGGGGTGGGTAGGACGCATCGGGTTTGGTTTGGGTAACAAAAGGGACGCGTTCATTTGCGGTAGACCAACCGAATAAATCGGTTCTATTAAGTTTAGTCTAACACTCAAATTTCATAGAATAAATCATTGCTTGGTTAGACTTGAACCTCAATCGAATACTGGATACCAATAGTACGTCCATAGTATAGTTTTTTGTTGCTTTCACTAAAGTTCATGATACGATCAAAATGTCTATCAAATGATGTCTAATCTAATGTCCATAGGTGATAAAGAAACTCCTGCAAAACATGCTGAGATTAGCTTTTTCACCTTTATTTTTGTTCTTGTGAGGAGTGAAAGTGAAGACTTGATAAAAGCGAAGACTTGATAAATTGTAAAACAAAGCTTGAATTGCTTTTTAGTGTTGAAACCTTTTTCAGGTTTTATCTTTAGGCTGCTAAAATGTTTGGCGACATCTCTTACTTAACCTGTTTGCTTATTAAGATATTAGAGCTTGCATTTTATTTTTACTTTTATGTTATTAAGTAACCATTACTATAAGCTAAGATGTACTGTACTAGTTACTAATAAATCAATCAACTAGATGCGTTATACAGAGGTGAGCTCGGTTCCGCAACTGCGCAAAACCAAAAGAACCGAGGACCGAAAACTGCATACTTACGAACCGAGAACCTAAAACTACATACAACAAAGTATGTTATCCTATGTTTTAGACATGCACTATATATATCACTGGCTAACATATGTATATCTACCAAGACTCCAAGAGCATAGCTTCAACATTCTAACAACAGGGGCGGTGCTGAGAACGTCAAAAAAAAATTAGGCCCGGCACGAAAAAAAAAAAAAAAAAAAAAAAAAAAAAAAAAGTGCCCCTTATCCTTAGTGGGTTGGGCCTAGTATATATAATGGATATAAAAAAATTTAATGCCCCTTAGTTGGTTGGGCCCGGCTCGGTTGCTGATGGTGCGCCGGCCCAAAACCGCCCATGCTAACAAAATACGTTCTTATGCTAATATACAAACCACCACCACATAATTCTACTGTTAACACTGCCAAAGTTGTAAACGACAAAACAAAACTATCATCCTAACTATTCAAAACTACTACTACTAGTATGAAACATTATATTCACTGCAAAACAACCACACTGAACACAGTTGGTAAAGTTCAAACTATAGTAATATAATAATAGAAAATCTATATGATTATTACATATGTCCAACAAACTTAGATATCATATTACCAACTTTCCTTTTCTTCATCACATGATAGCACAATAGGCCTTGCCCTCGCCTTCATCATCATGATCATCAAACGCGCTCCTAGGATAATAGGATCGGGGTGGTGGTGGAGGGTAGTACCCCGCCGGGTGAGATTGAGCGTATCCATACACCGGTGGGGTATAGTACGAAGATTCAGCACCGGGGTATGAAGTATTGTAACTCACCCCATAGCCCGGTGTAGGGTAGTAGGGGGTATAGTTATTATTAACATACGGTGCCATACCGTACGGTGGTGCGGCGTACACCATTTGAGGGCCAAGATTTAATTGCTCCATGGAAGGTTCTACATTCTTGGCCTTTACTTCTTCCTTTACGTCGTCGTCATCGGCTAGAGCATCAGTTGGTAAATCATCAATATCATCAATATCGCCTTTTGTTGGCGCTTTATTTTCATCTTTTTCGCCTTTCTTTTTCTTTTTATTCTTCTTCTTTTTACCACCACCACCATTGTCTTTAGCATCATCATTATCTTTACCTTCTGGCTCGCCTTTTATCTCATCATTTTCGGCGTCATTTCCATCAATTGCCACATCTTCAGATTCCGTTTTCTCGTCTTTAACATGCTCAATATCATCTACTAAAGTTACTTCACCCTTCTTATTGTTGCCCTGTTTTTTCTTCTTTTTTTGACTCCCATTATCATTTTCGGGTTCCTTAGCCGGGGGTTTGAAACTTTCGGGCAAAATCTCGGCGTGCTTACCCGATTTTAGAAGCTTCTGGACTAGTGTTTCGCCACTAACTGTACCAGTAACTGTTGCTTTGTGTTCCTTTGCATCAATTACTGTTTTATAAACACCTAAAATAATTCAAATCATTAGTACAAAAACTTATGACCTTTTAAAATTGTTCAAATTAAAAAATAATAGCTAGATAAAAATTTATATAGTAGATGAATTACCATCAATGCTTTGAAGAACTTTGAATACTTTCTTCTTGCATCCTTCACAATGGATGAAAACTCTCAATATCCATGTCTGCAAAACCAAATGAATTTAAATGTTATCTTAACTAGGATTTTTTTTTTTTTTTTTTTTTTTGGTAAACAAAATGTTAAACCATATTCTAAAAATCAAGTACTGCTCTGAAAGATTAAATATTTGTACTAACAGTACTAAGCTAGATTCCTATACCAAAAATTTTGGCAAAAAATATAAACTATAGCCTTAAAAAACTACTACTTGAACTCGGCTAAAATACCAAAAATTTTGAGAACATGTGCAATTGCATAAAAAGCAACTATAAATTTAGCTAATTGATTAGCAGGATAATACTATTGTTTTTTTTTTTTTTTAGAAAAGCAACATATATAAAAGGGATAATACTAATGTTTGATATGCACAATAACACCAAAATTAAAGAAAACATTTTTACTTGAATAAACTTGAATACAAAAAACTTTAGAGACCATGTACAATCACATAACAAAAATTGCCTTGAATGTATCTAACTAATTATTTAGACTAATGTTTGATATGTATAACAACAAGAACAACAAAAAGCATGTTTCATATAAATAACTACAAGAACAACAAAAATAGTTGTAAGGAGACTGCTTAAAAAAACATGTGACAAAATATATGTTTCATATAGATAAGTAACTAAGAAAAAATAAAATATACCTGAAGGTTATCTGCAGTAGTGTTGTTTTGACCGGAAGATTGTTGTTTAGCCATAGCTTTAAAAGAGGGTTTGGTTTGGTGAGGTTTTAGTATTAGATGACCAGAAAAAAATGAGAGTGTGAGTGAGGTTATATAAATTGAAGGTGGTGAGCTATGTTTGGTATGGGAGACACGTCAGCGCACACCATAATATGAGTGTACTGCCATTTATTAACACGTCACTAATGTCACGTGACAAGTCAAATTATATTACTCGAAATCAACAGGCACCAAACCCAACTACGGAGTACTATTTTTTTGTTAGTTCACAAATTAATGTGTAGTAATGTTTAATTTAATTTGATAGGAGTACAATTTAAGAATCACATGATTTATTTTACACCGTAATAGTCTTGGGCGTTTCAATATTATCAAGATCATGGTTCTAAAAAGCGTGTAAAAGTTTTATAAAAGCATGAGTCTTGGTCATGCCGTCACACCGCACTTTGCGTTATAAATAACGTTGATCAAGACGATATATTAACTTTTTTACTGTAAAGAGACCTTCAAGAAAATTCTACCAACATATGTGTCAACTTGTCATGAAAAACGTAACTTGCTTGACATTGTATTCATGATAATTGTTTAATAAAGATTTTTGTGAGTTTTGAACTTTTTGCTTTCTAAAAGAGAAATCCTTGTAACTTTCAATTTCATGAATTGGTACATGTGTTTATTACTTTATTTTATTGAGTTTGACCGGTTTATGAATCATATTATGATAGTGTTTTGAAATACATGTCTCAGTTTTTGTCAGGAATTAAAGTAAAAGATTATTCATATACTCATTCTATAGAAATCAAGATGTCTTAACGTCAATATATGTACTACATTTAACTAGTATGCATACTTTTCTCGTCATGCAATTAACCAAAAGAATATGGGAAATGACAATACACACAACAATCCAAATACAGTTGTAGACCTATTCCTAAAATAGTAAAATGTGTCTCTAGTATAACTAACGTATTTGTCTCTACGTCCATGTTACATATGCATGTGTATGATGAGCATATGAGGTGTGGGACTGTCGGAGGGGCACTTATATCACATTGTGCTTGTGGATTAGACCTTATACACGTTCTGCCGGTACTGGCCATTGTTTTCATCGTTGTTGTCGATTAAAATGATTAGAAATCACTGCCCAATTATAAGTTTAAGAGTTGTTAGTTTTCCGTTGATTAAAGCTATGTCAAGTAATTTTGGTTAATGTTAAAAAATGCCCAAATTAGTAACACGGATCAAAACCGAACACGTAAAAGTCATCTGAAGTGGAAGAACAAGCCCCAATTGTGAAGGTCTGACAGTCAGGGAAAAAGGTTCAAACAGCAGTGGCATGAATTACATTGCTTAATGAGAGGGGAAAAAAAAGCTCAATTCATTGTTATTTTATAACCAAACATGATTTACACGGGGGGTGAGCAGAAAAACCAAAATATCCGAATAAATCGAAAACCAAAATCGAACCGAACTAATAACCGAACCGAATTTGCCAAAACCGAACTTTTAATTCGGTTCTCGGTTTGGATATAGTTTTGGTAATCAAAACCGAAAACCGAATTCATATAAATTTATATATTTTTTATATATTTATATATATAAAAGATCAATAAAACATTATATATATATATATATATATATATATATATAGGGTAAAGTTAAAATAAAAAGACAAATATCCGTAAAAAGAATAAAAAGAATTTTTTTTAAAAAAAGTTCTCGAAAAATTCCAAAAAAATTCCACAAGATCGGGTATGTTGGTACATAAAACTTTTGTGAAAGAAGTTTTTCTAATTTTGAGTTTTTATACGTTTTTTTTAATGCACAAAAAGCAAATTTTAATGCGCAAAAAAAATTTTAATGCACAAAAAAAATTTTAATGCACAAAATTTTCAAGTTGTTTTAGTTAGATGCACAATGTTATTTTGATGAAAAAAGTCAAAAGAAGTTGGGTCCAAAAACGATTTTTTGATGCACAAAAAAGCGATTTAATGCACAAACGTATTTTTTTATAATTTTTTTTCGGATAAAGTATCCACTTTTAGATAAACTTCCTTTACAACTTTTTCATGCACCAACATACCCGATCTTGTGGGATTTTTTTGGAATTTTTTGAGAACTTTTTTTAAAAAAAATTTCTTTTTATTCTTTTTACGAAAATTTGTCTTTTTATTTGATCTTTACCCTATATATATATATATATATATATATATATATATATATATATATATATATATATATATATATGAATAACAATACAATTTTATCCTAATATTAAAAAATATTTTTTATGTTTGAAATAACTTTTTTGGCTAAATATATTTGTATATTTTTCTTTTTTTAAATAAAGTGTGTAATTCGGTTAAACCGTAAACTGAACCGAACCAAACCGTACTAGAATTCAACCAAACCAAACCGAAAACCGAATTTGAATTCGGTTTGGTTTGGTTCACGGTTTGACCCTAAAAAAACTTTTAACCGAATTAACCGAACCGAATTAACCGAATAACCGAAAACCGATCAACACCAATTACACCAACTTAATGATGTTTCGCCATCTATTCTATTACTACAATCTCTTTACTGTTAAGCTCTCACTTTGGACGAAATCTGAGGCCCAAAGCATTTGTATCAGTTGGTAGTAGGTCAACATCTAAAAACTACCATAATCATGACACTAAATCAGAACTAAATCATCATCATCGTGTATGCTAAGTTTCACTGGCTCACATATAAAGATTCATCTGTCAATAGATGGAAGCCATTTGGTTCACTCTCACTCGCCAATTTTACACCAAATGATATGACTTATTCCAACCTTTGGATGATAAAGTTACTTACTAGTATACCTCACTTTTGGAGTTTGCAAATGCATCCTTTGAGTGACCATGCCACTTGAGTTATGTAAAGTTACAGAGTCCTGCAGTTCATTCAAAACTCAATCATTAACACGTTTAATAATCTATAGTGGTGTTAATAAACTAGTAATTAAACTTTCACTTGGTAAAAAAAACAAACTAATAAAAGCCATCTTTTCTCTACTTTCAGACATATCCTCAACCACTCAGTGTCCTGCCTTTTGCTTTTTGGTCAAAAGCAAATATCATGTCATTTTTGCAACTGCAACAACAATAATAATACAAAGTGCCTCAACGTGAGATGTCTAGTGGCCTGGCCTATGTGGCGGGTTCGATTTTGGTGACTGATACCAATACTTGTTGTGGGTCATGTCAATAACCGACAGAGATTTATCATTTATCCAAGTTAAGTCATTAGAAAGCAGTAACAACCAGAAGCCATTAGAAAGTGGTAACAACCAGCATGCTAACAAACCTGATTTGTGACCTCATATAAGCCAAAAACACTGTTCAACAATGACTGAATGTATGTATATATGTTATACCATGACTGTTGTAGCTCTTGTGAGCCTCAAGTTATAGATACTAAAAACTAGCTTCAAGTCTCCGAGTTAGACACATATAACGGACAAAAAAAGGTAAACACAAATAAAGAAGTGATGGTAATTACAGTTGGTATTAAACCTGAGGGCAAAGCAGAAACAAAATCATGTGATAATGATAGAAAACAACTTGGCTGATTCATATAGTGTTTTCGATTAACATGCGTCTGCTGTTGGACCATAATAAGAAACCCACTTAATAACTGCTAAGAAAATACACACGTTCTAGATTGGGAGGTTAATTGTACACTACACAAAATAACTTCGCTCACATCAGGCGCGATTAGCACCATTACGAATAATGAAAAAGTGGGGAGGAATAAACATAACCGCAATAGCATAACAAACAAAATAACCAAAGATTGCCAAATATAAAACTGGAAGGACTTCTAGACTTTAAACAGGGTCCTGAAATAAGGACAAACTGCCATAAAGCAAAGATATTCCAAATGGAGTTATGTATCAACTCTCCAACTTCTAATGATCCGATTGTTTCACTTAACTTTCTAAGGGTTTAAGTGACATGTGACAATATCTTGCACAACAACCCCAATCGGGAAAAAAGTAGCATAAAAGCAAGATCATATTTCTTATCAACAGCTAACATGTATACTTTAAGAAATCAATCAACAAACTGCTACAGAAATGCACACACAAGTTATCAATGAACGCACTAGACGTCATTAATGTTGACTTGCACCAATGACACCAAACATCAAAAGAAGATTATTTTTTATAGCAAAATGACTTCATATTATATTCATACTGGGGAACTATAAGAATAAGCAATGTAGTTCTCCCTTTTTAAAGTTAAACTTTAAAGTTTGAACTTACAAGATCAGTTTACAGGAAACAGAAGGGGGCGGCTGCTTACTAACAATTTTAAGGTTCATAAATCAAAGTGGCATCATAGGCGCGCTACCATCTTCTTGCATCCAAGAACAGCAGAAAATATTGATATAACAGCCACAATAGCACCCTGTCTCGAAAGCAAAAATTCAGTCCATGTCAAGGGCTTGGTAACCTGAACTAAAATGTTCTTAAAACTTTCATTCAAATCCTCTAAAGATCCGTTGTTATCAATCACTAGGTCTGCTTTTGACTTTTTTACATCAAGAGGCATCTGGGCATTTATCTTATATTGAGCATCTTGTGCAGAAATTACATCTCTAGCCATGAGGCGTTTGAGTTGTATTTCGGGATCAACCCACACAACAATATTTGGCTTTGTCCACCTGTCCATTTTGGCCTCATACAGTAATGGGACATCAAGAATGATGATGTTACAACCCTTGATCCACAGCTTAAACACTTCCGACCAGATACCAAATGCTATGTAAGGTGCAAGAAGCCTACAAATATAATTAAGAAGATCATTAGTTAGTAATAAAATTAGCTTTTCTAAATGATCTCTTTCGTGATTTTTTTTTTAATAAAACAAATATATGGCATTCACAGATTATTTGCGTTATATAAACGCTCTTATCACTTTGGTTGACATGCTTATAGAACCCAAAAGACGCGTTATTTTAGACATGCTAAATTCATTCATAAATTCGGTGAAGTATCTAACTTTTTACATGAAAAATAGTGAATTAAGGGAGATGATGACTATATATGATCATAAAAATAGTAGCAATCTGTTGTTAGTGTACTTATTGAGAAGCTGGCGTTTTGAAGGATCAGTAAATATAATCTCGCCCAATTTCTCCCGATCAACTTCCCCGTTTTCTTGTAATATTTCTTCTCCAAAAGCTGCTACAACCTTTTTCCAACCGCCAGTACCCTTCTTCAATACATTCTGTGACGTGAACCAACACATACATGAGACAACAAGAATTTGAAATGATATACAACCCTTAAAACTACCATTTTAACTGCTTACCAGCCTATAGAAATTAAGTTCTTTATCAAAGCAGTTCAGATTAACTGCTTACCAGCCTATAGAAATTAAGTTCTTGCAAATTTAACTTAAACAAGTAATACAAGACTAATTATGATTTCTGGACCAAGGATTTCATAAAAACAACATACTCAAGTTAATGTCTCTAACTCTTTATCCTAAATTATTTATATCTTTAATACTTAGAAACGACTCGGTCATTATTCAAATCGTCTCCAACAACACCACACATTCTTCTTATTTTTGGGGATATTATAAGGAGATGTCATCCAAGACTGACATAAACCAATGGAGTTCACCTTGAACAGAAGTCTGACAGCCTAGTGGCTAGTGATTACCTCCTTAAGTTTCCTGTTGGGCTAACGAATATCATACATTTATATTACAATCAAAAGCCCCTTTGTAAGTTAATTCATCAAATGAGTAAAATCACGCCTCTACAGTGCCGGTGGACACCCTGTGCAAATGGGGCGGCTGCACAGGGCCACCAATTCTACGGGGCTTCCCTTAAATATATTATCAACTTACGTATTCATATGTTTGTATCTTGAGTGTTATTTTCCAAGGCTTTTGCATGTTTGAGAATGAAAAAGTAGATCATTCTTTGTTTTTTACATTAGAATCAGCTGCATGCTCTTATACAGATCGATAAAAAAGTTACATTCGTCAAACATTGGGGCCTAATTATCATTACCGCACAGGGCCTTCGAAATCCATTGGACGGCCCTGCGCCTCTAATTACGTTCCATCTCTCGCCAGAGCTTCAATCTGACGCATCAATCTAATCATGACACTTGAAGTTTACACCATTATCAGATAATAATAATTGTGTTCACTTCATGTAAAATTCGCTTATTTGAGAGCAAGGCTTGAATCAAGTGGTTAAAGCCCTTGCCTCTGGAGACAGAGATCAAGGGTTCGATCCTCACCCCTTGCAAGGCCGGAGGTCCTTTTCTGCCTTTGGTAGAACCGGAAGCAGCCTCTCTACCTTGGGTAGGGGTAAGGCTTGTTTACATCTCAACCTCCCCCCACACACCGTGGAAGACGATATTGGGACCCATAATCCGTGGAAGACAGTATTGGGACCCATAACACGTGAAAGACGGTATTAGGAGTTACTTTACTTTTTATATAACATTCACTTATTTAATCTCAACATCCTTTCCAAGTACAAACAAACATAATAACAGCTTCTATTAATCACATCCTCCTCTAAATTCATTAAAAATCCAAAGCCAGCATTTAAATACCTATTTCAGTCACCCATGCTCTGACTATAAACACACAATCCTATCGTGTTGCGAAACCATAACGCTTTATCAAACGTCCACCGACGTACCTGCGTAACTAACTTTCATTAAGTCAAGCTAGTCAAATTAACTAAAGCGCGTTCAAATATATTGATACAGGTAAAGTTATCGACTAATTCGATACAAAAATTTATAACTACCGCAGAGTGATTTAAGTGCATTTAACCACATCCTCAATATTCCTATAGAGTAACCCCTAACTTAATCAGTAAAAATTAAAAATAATCGGGTAAACAGACGAGGTTTTCCTATTGAGATTATCCGAGGAGGGCGAGTTTTTAACTCAGATATACGTGGCCTAACAGAGGTAACTAGTAGAAGACTAAATTCGATGAAGAAAACAAGATAATTAGATTTAATTAGCGGATCTTACGCGAGCAACGACGTCGGCATCAACAACCGGAAAACCGTTGGATTTGAAGAGATTCGAGACAGTACTTTTTCCAGTAGCAATTCCACCGGTTAATCCGATCAGCCTCATGGTTTCAGCGATTATTTTGTTGTGCAGTTGGGATTTAAGTTTGGTTTGGTTGTAAGAAAGTGTGTGATTGTTTTATAATAAATGGAAAGAATGGGATTGCTTGGATGGGAATTCAAAGGGGTAGAGATGAGGGTTTTAAGGATTTAACTGGAAAGAGATGACAAGTGAAGCGTATCTAGTGTAGTGGTATCATAGTACCCTCCCACGGTACTGACCGGGGTTCGATTCCCCGGATACGCATCTATGGTTTTTGAGTGTTATTTCTTAAAATGTGACTTTTCTTCACCATAGTTTGAATCAGCTTTTTATACCCTTAAAAGAAGCTTGTTTTTTAACTCCCGTGATTTCGGGTTATTTCTTTCTTATTTACTTCAGCACTATATTCTCCCCTCTTTAGTTCCTAATGAACAACATGATCTCGACCTATCATTTGTTCAATTTGGTCAATCTGATACCTAGTTATATTTCTTTTTCGGGATGTATTAAAATAATTGTCTACTTTTCTTTTTAAGTAAAAACTAGAGAATATAGTGAAAGAATATTCTATTTGATTGATTGAAAATTAAAGTGACCCAACTTTTATTAAACTTTATGATATTTGCTTCTTAACAATAGTTTTATGGGTGATGAAGACGTATAATCTATATTCGGGTCACGAACCCAAATGATAAACATTACTAACGCCCAAGCCCACCACGAGTGGGCTATCATAACAATGATTTGGGCTAGCATGCTAACGGTTTGGGCTCACGAAAGCCCAAACCAAAGTTATTTATGGTTTGGATATAGATATCTCCTATTTAAGGGATATATATCAAACCGGATATATATCGAAGAGTAAGGAGCGCGTATCCAATAAGGATTACGTGCCTATATAAACAATATCATAACTCTCGTTAAAGGTACGATTCACAACCCTAACTCTTCTACATAACCTTAAAATCGATTACTTACTCTCACGCCAGAGGATAATCGTGAGAGACAATCCCACGATAAGCCTAACGGTGTTTGTTTGTATGATGAGTGTTCAGTGAGATGGGGTCGTGTCAAAAGGTATTTGTGAAATGTCTCAACTAGACATTGTTTCGTGGACATGGTTGATTACGGGGTTGATCGGCAATGTAGGATGCTTAAGGACAGGTTGGTGGTGTTTGAGCGGATGGTGAAAGAGGGTGTGGTGCCGAATAGGGTGACTATGGTTAATGTTGTGGCTTCGTGTACGTGATGTGAGGACGTTGACACGGGTGTTTGGGTGCATGCGTTTATAAAGATGAATGGTTGGGAAGTTGATGTGATATTGGGTACTGAGTGTCTGAGTTGGTTGATATTTATGCGAAATGTGGCAGGGTCCAAGAAGCGCCGGATGTTTTTCTTAACATGAAGGAGAAAAATGTCTTCGCGTGGAATTCACTTTTAACAGGTTTGGCGAATGCAAATTTGTTGAAGACTTGGTAAGGTGGCTTTCTAATATGGAACAAGATGGTGGCATTAAGCCTAATGAAGTGATTTTGGTTATAATACCATGTAGATGTGTTGATTCTCAATGAGTAAATTTGGGTAAAGAAAACTTTGCTTCATTAATGGACTAGAAACATGGGTCTTCCAAATGCTAATCATTATACTTGTTTAATTGATCTTTTAGAAAGTTCAAGACATTTAAAAGTGGCAATGAAAGTCATTAAGGGAATGCCTTTTGAGCATAGTAAAAGTGTATGGGGACTTGTTTTTGCTGGTAGTAGAGCTCATGGGGACTTAAAAATGAGTGAGTTTGTAGCTTGTTATCTTATAAAATTGGCTCCAAATAACCGCGCTTGCTATGACATATTGTGTAGTTTGTACAATGAAATGGGAAAATTGAGTGAATTGGAAAGAGTTCAATTGTTGATGAAGGTTAGGGGATTATGAATGAATCGCAGTCGGTCAGTTGGAATCCAAATACATGATGTGTTATTAGTCGATGGTAGAGAAATAGAGTTGCACATTGTTTTGTTCTTTCTTGATATGAATAAATGAGGCTCAAATGGTCAAGATGCGATTTATGTGTACTTGTAATCTGTATATGATACTCTATATGCTAATCCATACTTAGTATTAATAAGCATGTATGATCAAGATGGTTTTAATATATCAATTGCCTTTATATCAGACAATGCTACTTTTTGCAAGTATTCAAACAATTTAAACAACTAAATAAATGAAAAATATGATAATCTCCGATATGAATGTTAGTTGTATTTCATGTCTAGTTAGTTTTTTATCTGCATAATAATTCCTTACCTATTAGAAAAAGAGTTTATGTACATAGGGTGTGTTTGATTTGAAGGTATGAGAATGTAGATATGACTTTCACTTTCAATATAAATGTTTTCTTTGTGAGTTTGAGTTTTGAAAATGGGTATATAAACCTAAGAATACACACAAGTGGTGGTGGGTTTATAAAATCATTCAGGTTCTAAATACCATATCATAGTGATTCCTTTACAAGCCAAATGCCCCCTTATACTCCCGGCTGTTAAATCCCTTGCGCACTTGTGCAGGACTCCTTGGCCCATCTTTTATGCTCGTTAAGGTTGGCCCATTTTTCATTTTAGTGTAGACTATAGTATAAGGGTGTGTTTGTTTCATTTAGATGTTTTAGGTCTGAATCTGACTACCACATCTTACTAGTAAGTGGTGGCTAGAATATCTAAATCTAAACGAAATAATGTTGTTTGTTTTTGTATAATTGTCCGAATGATTTTAAGTGTTTGTTTCTGCAATTTATTTAAGTAACTTGTGTAAATATGAAATAAGACTTTTCATCATAAATATAACATAGTTAATAAACCATCAAATATATTATATTAACACGAGTCTTCAATCTCTGTTATCGGGTAAGAGGTAGTAAGACAAGTTCTCCCACCTCTTACTGAGTAAGATGTTAAATGTCTAACTGGGTCTGACTCAAATGAAAAAAAATAAACAAGCAAAACGTCTGCCCACCTCTTACTGGTAAGAGTAAGAGCGAGTAAGAGGGCTAGTAAGACTTTTAAAAAAAAAAAAAACAAACACACCCAATCTATAATGAATTTCAGCTACTTACCCACCATTTTGATGTTATTATTATTATTATTATTATTATTATTATTATTATTTGAACGGTTCTAGCTCAGAAGCGTGGCGAGCTCACAAAAAAAAAAAAAAAAAAAAAAAAAAAAAAAAAAAAAGGATGGCAGCTTAATTAATTGCACCCCCTTTCAGTTAATTAGAGTAGCATTGTTACACATAATATGACCAGCACATCATTTAAAAATAAATTTCATACATGAAGATGTTTAACATTATACCCAAAGATTTGAACCGAAAAAACTTAGGACGCGATTCATATCTTAAACCAAACCAATACGTGAGGCGCATAACTAAAAAATTTTAGTTCGAAAATTTTAATTGTAAAGAGAGACATAACTCAAAGGATTTTTTTGCATAATCAAACATTATTTAGGTTATTATTTTAAATTTAAAAGAATGTACTTATAATCTTGTTCAAACTGAAAGGGATTTAATTTACAACATGTGTGTGTGTGTGTTTTTTGGCGCATAAATTGTATAAATGTTCTAAGTTATCCTCTTTAGACTAGTAAAGTTTACAATCTTATGTTTAATCCATTCATAGTTAATATATTAAATTCTTAACCAACCAACAAAGTATTATGGTAAATATTATGTTGATACAAATGTAGCAAATATAAGAGTGTAATGACCTTCTTTCTCACTTCATAGTGGCATGTTTGTGTCTAAACTTTTTTAAAAGCTCGATAACCTTTAAAAGTACGTATTACTTCTAGACAATGCATGGGCGCATGGCTAATTTATAGAAAATAATATACACGAATAAGACATACATACATTCTTTTCATAATTCACACTTTAAAAAATTCATATCGGTATAAAGTATTGATATTTTATCACAAACGACAGATCTCGTGTACAATTTTACTTAATCGCGTGCATTAAAATGAAGTTAGAAAACCTGAACATGTTTTGGAATCTTTTTGTTGTTGTCTCTTCAACTTTAGAGAAAACTGAAAAAGAAACCAAATACACCAAGTCCAAAGTGTGCCTCCCAATATCACTAAATGAAAGTGAAACAAGAACATATATTCGAATGTTGTAAACTTTGAAGTCTTGGGTTCAATAATCTTAGGTTATAGTTTACATACGCGTTTCAAGACTTCGATGATAATATACCTTTAATATTACACAACTTTGTTTTTGCTTTAGGGCAAATGATTAAAAAAAAGTATCATACTTGCTACAATATTTTTTTATGGGTAGTGAACAATTTTTTTTGCTTTTGTGGGTATTTTTCTTTCAAATTCAACTTTGTTAGGGTATTTTGTGAAATTTTTTGACATTTTTGCCCCTCATAACTAATAGAATTTTTTTTTCCCGAAGGATAAAAATGACACATAATACCCTAAAAATAATAAATTTGAAAAAAATTACTCACAAAAGCAAAAAAATTTATTCCATACCCACAAAAAAATACCCGTAAAAGCAAAAATATGTTCGCTACCTTTTTTCCCCCTCTTTATCGGTATTTACATGCATGTTTACCCAACACGCGATCAATCTCATTTGAGGTGATGTTCTATCTACTATCTAAGAGTTGTGGCGAAAAGCATACATTATCGATTGTTCAACATTTGGTTGTTGGTAGCTAGTGACGGAACTAGAGTAGGTCCGAGGGTTCCAAGAGACACATGAATTTTTGCGGCGTAGTGTTAACTTTTGGAGAAAACTTCGATTTTTCATAAATGCATTTGGTCACAAGAAATTGTGTTTACAATCTTGTTTAGTTTTTCTTAAATGAACCTGATCAGTTGATGTCCCGGCTACGTCCCTGTTTGTTGGTTAGTCATGTAGGCATGAGCTCACCACGAGCAGGGGCGGAACTATGTAGAGGCAGGGGAGGGTCCCGGTTCCTCCAAAATTTGCGGCACCTATTGTAAATATCATAGGTTTTAGAGGTAATTTAGTTGAGGTTATAAACAAATCTCCGATTCAGCCCCCCTAAATGTTCAAGTTCCGCCATTGACCACGAGAGTAAGACTTCTTATACATACAAGGATTTGTATTGTGTATGTGAATTGTATCTACATGCACATTCAGATGTATTGGTGATATTGCGATTATTTGTAGGCCACCTAAATTATATCAAACATAAAATGAACAAAACGTTTTTTAGGTGTACCAATCACGAATGACAGAAAAGTAGTTTAATTTCTAGAAACCTTGATCAAGATGAACTTGCTTTTTCTTAATGGATGATTGGGCAGTGATAGCTACCCAACAACAATCCTCATTTATTTATGAAACTGTAATAACCAACACATAATTGGTGTACAACAAGTAAAAGGTACAAAACACAAAGTAATTCTACTCAACATAACCAGAGAGTTACTAGTCATGTTGATTTCCACACGAAAGGATTCTATTCCATTCAATATGCAGGCACGCCGAAAACCTTCACACAAGCAGGCCTCGACATCATCTCAGCAAACCAAGCGCTCAAACATGGCCGCGCCTCAATCACCTTCTTCATCTCCGTGTCCATAAGGAACTTGAATACGGCGATCTGATTCAAATCCGCCAACGAGTACTCATCTCCACCCAAATACTTGCTCTCCTTCAAGCGTGCTTCGTATACATCAAGAACACCCTCCAACACCTTCTGCAGCTCCTTCACAATGGCATGATCACCTTCCTTTCCAAATAAAAACCGCTTCATACATAACTCCCACACTATCTTCACTGTCACTGGCTCAAATTTCTGAGACTCTACTTCCATCCATACTGCTTCGATAGCCGCTTTCTTTGGATCCTTGTTTATAAGAACCGTCCCTCTATCAGCATATGTTTGTGCTATGTACCTTGTAATAGACCTCGATTCTGTAGCAATGTAATAAATGTCAAAACTACCAAATGACTTAATACCAACATTTGTCATGCATGCAAATTATTTTTTCTAAGTTCATAAAAGCTTCTCATAAAATAAACTCAACAATAATCAACATTTAAAATGTAGTAGTATAGTAATTAATTATAATTACCAAAGAGTGTAATATCACCATCATCAATTGCCGGAATTTGGCCGAAAGGCTGTATTAACATAGTACACATTAGATTGAAATTAGAAAGTGAAGAGTTATATAGCTAGCTATGAAATGGAACTAATGATACAAGCTATGCATACTTACATTACGTGACATTATGTGAGGCTTTTTTTGTTCACCAGCTGCTAGATCGATACTTATAAGCTCGAAATCGAGATCCTTCTCAACGATGGAAAGCAGGACACGTAGAGTTGGAGTGGAAACCATGGAACCGTACACCTTAATAGTCATTGTAGTAGTGATTAAGTTAGCACAGCTTACAGCTTAACACTTTGCTAAAATGAGAAGATGATGAAGATGCATGCTAATGGAATGGGTATAAATAAGGGTATACTGTGACTTAATATTTAATTATGTTTTTAATGGAATGATTTAACTTTAATACACGTAAGTCGTAACAAGATGTTTTTAAAAGGACCATAGCAAGGCGGGGAAGATAAATATTAAATTATGTTTCAAATGTTTCTACAACTAGACAACAACAGTCTACATAGTTCTCGTTCAAGTTCAAGTCAATAAGTTTGTATGCGTACTTCGTTAGTACAAAGACAAATATAATGTCATTTGTTGTAATAAATCACTAAACTGTCAACAAGGATTCCATATATATGGGATTACTTTCACTGATAACGGATTTTAGAAATTCAATTTGTTCGTGATTGAAATATAAAATACTCCTTAATAAAGGTTACAACATATTGGGTTGTGTTTAAACATACCTTAATTAAAAATTTTGCATTCCCGAGTTTATTTTTTGGAGTGAAAGGGAAAGGTTTGAGATGGTAGTAAAAAAAATTGTGTTCCTGAGATTTTTTAGGAGGGGAGAGGAAAGTAAAGGATAGTAAATTACATCAAAATTACTCTCCTAATTTACTTCCTAAATTGGGATTAAATGGAATGGTGTTGATTTTAAAGCTATTTTTTGTTACTTCATTCTCTTTTCTTTCCAACTCGGGAATACAAGATAAAAATAATAATTTCTTATTACTCTCCTCTTTACTTCACTCTTTTTTTCCTCTCCATCTCTTTTCTTTCCGTTTTATACTCAGGAACAAAGTGGCATAATACATATTTTTCATTTTAAACATAGAATGTGATTTTAACTATGGAGTGTTTAGTGTTTATTTAATACAAAAATTTTAACTAAAATATGTTTAAACACAATCTCATGATTGTCATGATTGTGGTTAACAAAACCCATAAATAAATAAATAATGTACAAGATTTATGATCTCACAAACTTCTAGAAACTATTTTGGGCGTTTCTTTGGCAATAAATTTGTCTAATGGGATATTTTTACAACGTCTAGAAGCAACAGTCGTCTTTAACAAAAAGTACAACTTTTTATTCATCATAGAGCTGAGGCCACGTTCTACATATTAAGCGCAAATAATGTAAATGGTCCAATATTAATTATATTGATTCAAATTACGAGTTTGTTTTTCTCAATAAAATTCATGGATTATGAGAAAGAATAAAAGATTGTAAATATGATAATATTTGATTGATATGTAGTACACTTAGAGCAAGCACAATGGTAACACATGTTATAACTTAATTCAGTACCACGTCAGCTTTAACACATTAACCTTAACTCAGGAAAAAACACTCACAACAATAACTCAGCTTAACTTAGCTTTAACTCAACTATTTTCAAATTCAACCATCAACTAAAACTAATATTTCATTTAAATAACTAATAAAACACAAATTATATTAATACTTAAAATTTAAACATACATTAAACAAACTACAAGAAACTGCAGCAAACATGAAACATAAAATACGATAATTAAACATAAACCTACGATTTTAAATGTTTTAAATGTTTGAAAGATCCCGCTCGGTTTTCAAATTTGAATTTTGAAATTTGATTTTTATCCCGCTTGGTTTTCAAATTTGAATTTTAATTTTCAAATTTCAAAATTCTATCATCCCCTATAAATAACACGCCATACAATAGTATTCTTCACAAACTCCTAAAGCATTTCACAATGAATAATCGTTGGTCAATGGAAGAAGAGGAGTTGCTAGGTAACGTATGGCTTGAAGTTCACGATTCTGGAGACCTTGTGAATGGATGTTCTTTTTGGAATGAAGTTACACAAAGGTTCAACGTTCAGACTGATGGTGAGCACCGTAATAAAAATAGTATTACGGCTCACTGGAGTAGAATCAACCTTGAATGTCGTAGGTATAACGATATTTACAAAGAGTTGCTGCTTATAAGTGAAGACCCGATTACGCAAAGAACAAGAGAAGGAACTCAAGTTGGTTAACAATTTGCTAGGTGAGATAACTCGTTTTATAATGCAGATACATAATCGTGCTCCTGAGGTCGAAAGGTTACGTGAGCTTCCTCAAGACCATCCAATTATCAGTGTCGGGCTCGAAACTCTATTAAGAAATGATGAAACGGATCTGCAACTTCAAATCGCCTTGAAAATGGTTAGGAACAAGTGTCTCAAGTGTGGGAGGAGAAGTCAGACCTAATCGACAATTACAAATATATATAAATTGTATCGTTATTTTACGTTTCGTATGTTTTCACTTTCGTGTATTGTATTTGAAATTCAATGAATCGTATCGTTATTTTAATATACCGTTTAAAAAATAAGGTGGGCTTTTGTAATTTCCAATATCTTTAGTTCAAAATATATAAAAGTTCATAGGGGTAAAAAGTGTCAATTTTTTTTTTAACAAAATAAGCCTTAACGTGACGTTAAGGGGTTAATGCCTCGCATTAACGCACCCTTAACGCCACAAGCTGCATCACTTAACGCACCTTAACGTGCGTTATTCACCCTTTAACGTGACCTTCCACGTTACTGTTACTGTTGCGGATGCTCTTATAGGTGCTGTTTGTTTTTTTAGTAATTTTATGTCTGAATCTGAATACCACTTCTGAATATTAAAAGTGGTCTAAAAGTCTGAATCTGAATGTTTTAGACTGTTTGTCCTTATAAAATGTTTGAATAAACAAAAAACAATCCTTTCGTTATAAAACAAATCGTAACCGATAGTCGCCGATTCCTAACTTGAATTCTTAACACATTATGTTTTAAATATCATTTTGCGCTCTTTTTTAAACATAAAGTTCACAAAATAGAGTTAAACTGCAATTAAAACACAATTGAAAAATGTTTAATCTTTTAAAATAGTTTGACAAAGCATTTGAAAAATAGAATCAGCCCATTACCTGTGTATTAGTGATAAAAATCCAAAAAGCCTTAAGTTAACTCGTTGATAAATCTCACTTGGTTGGACCCATAGAAAACCATAAAACCAAAAAGCCTTCATTGCCTGCCTGATTGTTAGTAAAAAATCAAGACCAAGATGAGAATTGAAGAATGAGGAGCAGCAGATTTGATGTTTGGGTTTCTTTCAAACGTAGCTTTCAGAAGTAATTAGATATTACATAACCTCTAAAAGAATAAGAGGTTTTTTCAGATCTTTAAACATCTGTCGTCTTAAAAAAAAAAAAAAAAAAAAACAGAAAAAACCACAAACATCTGACCGAATCAGAGATCAGAGGTGAATCATTTTCTAAGATACATATCAGGATATGCAATAATTTTTTCTACCCTGAGAATAAACCATTCACCGGTGCATTTAACTATTCCCAACTGATCAAATGTATCACCCTTAAAGCATATTTTTAATTATTAAATGTATCCCTAAGGACTACATATAGCAAAATACTATTGTGAAAAGCAATTTGTAAGAATAAAATGAAATTTTATGACCATTTTTTTATTCGTATTTTTTAATATGTTACTGTTAGTTTTATTCTTGTCGTTTATAATAATGCGAATCAAAAGTAATCAAAATTGGTATAAACAAAAACAACATATATGCGTGTAGCTTACAAGTTAATTTTAATAAACGAGTGAAAAATACGATAAAATCATAAAAGTTAGACGGCATCCGTTATCCCTATAAACAAATAAAGGTCATTTAAGAGTTTTCAGGAAAATAGATGTTTGAGAAAACACCAAATTCAATAATTAGAAAATTTGATTTTGAATTATACGAAAACGTGATTTTGCCACGCGACAAAAATTGTAGCATTTTTATTGACTGAATAAGTTAAAGTCGGTTTTGTTTTATTTTATAGAAAACTAGACTATAAACTTGCGGGTTTCACGGGTGGCGATAAAAAAAGAAAAAAAAAGTAAGACTTTGATCATCTTTTGGCATTCCACTAACCTTTTTAATTAGCATTTTTAAAGATTGAAAATAGTTAATTAAGGAACATAAAAGGAAAACCATAAAATTAGAGCATCTAGAAGGTTTGTATTTCTCAAAACTCTGCTTATTGAATTATGTTTTGTTGTAGTGAAGAGGTGAATTAGTTTTTTTTTTTTTTTTTTTTTTTTTTTTTTAGTTAATAAAGGGATAAGTCAATGAGTGTATCTTCTAATCTCTTAAAATGAGAGTAATAACACTTAATTTATTGGTTGATGTTGATATTATAAAGCATGTTTTATCATGAAAAGGAATCGTTATTGTCGCGTTCTTTCTCAATGTACAAATTTAGTTAACCTCGGTAAAAACTAAAGTCAAAGCCAAACAATGAGCCACCAATGTCATTGCATTTAATGATTTTAGTTATCTGGAAAAAAACTAATTTGATAATTGATGAGAGTATAATTTGAGAGAGGGAAAAATGATTTTATTCAATTGAACATTGTGAATTATTACATTGAAATGAAACAGATACATGGTTTATATACAAAGTGAAGTTTGACTAAAAAGCTAACAACTAACATTGACTTTGAATTTTCTAACTAACTTTTGAATATATACATTTTGAAGCTATTACAATACTTCATAACATGCTGTTTATTCCTTTGCTGCTTGTTCTTGAGCTGAGTAGTAGCAGGCTTGTTTGGCTGTGAAACTCTAGAGATTGTGTTTACCTTTGGTAAGCCATTACTCCCCCCCACAAGTTGGCACTGTGTAAGGATCACAGATGCCAAACTTAGATAAACAATTGTAGTGAGGTGCTTTTGATAAACCTTTGGTCAGGACATCTGCAAGTTGACTCTTTGTAGGAATGTAAGTAGGAAGTACTTGGCAACCTTGATCTTATCTCTCACAAAGTGACAGTCAATCTCAATATGTTTTGTTCTGGCATGTTACGCTGGGTTTGATTCAAGAGCAATGGCTGAGGCATTGTCACAGTAGATTGGTGTTGGTGATGAAGTAGATATGCCAAGATCTTTGAGAAGACATTTAAGCCAGGAAAGTTCACATGTGACATCTGCAAGTGCTCTATATTCTGCTTCAGTTGAACTTTTAGACACAACAGGTTGTTTCTTTGACTTCCAAGAGATAAGACATGAACCCAAGAAACTGCAATATCTAGTAACTGACCTCCTTGAGAAGCTAACTAGCCCAATCACTATCACAAAATGCCTGGAGGTTTAAGCTGGTGTTCATGGGAAACATAATACCTTGCCCTGGACAACCTTTGAGGTACCTCAGAACCTTGACAAGAGCTTTCAAACATAATACCTTGGTGCTTGAGTAAACTGGCTCAGTGTTTGAGTTGCATAGGATACATCAGGTCTGGTGATGGTGAGATATAGAAGTTTACCAACTAGTGCCCTGTATTGAGCTGAGTCTTCAAGAGGTTCACCATCATCATGATTGAGTTTCACAAGAGGATCAAATGGAGTTGAGGAAGGTTTGACATTTAGCAATCATGCACTTTGTAGAAGTTCCAGGGTGTACTTCCTCTGAGTCATAACCAGGCCATTGGAGTTTCTTAGAATCTCAATACCAAGGTAGTAGTTCAATGGTCCTAAGTCTTTGATACTAAATTCTTGATGTAGCTGTTGTTTGATGTGAAGAATGTGAGAGTGACTGTTTCCTGTGAGGATGATGTCATCTACATAAATCAACAAACAAAGAAAAGTGTGGTCTTTCCTGTATGTAAGAAGTGAATTGTCAGCATAACCTACACAAAACCAATCTTTTGTAGAAAATTTGTTAACTTGACAAACCACTGCCTGTTGGCTTGTTTTAACCTATATAAAGACCTTGTAACTTGCAAACACTTGTCCTAGAGTGAGAACCAGTATACCCTTGTGGTATTTTCATGTAGACCTCTTCTGCTAAGTCCCCATGTAGGAAAGCATTATTGACATCTAGTTGAGCAATATGACATTGATTGTGAATGGCAACTGCCAATAGAGCTCTTACTATTACCATTTTTGCCACAGGGGCAAAAGTCTCATGATAGTCTATACCTTCTTTCTGTGTTTAACCCTTGGCCACTAACCTAGCCTTATACTTCTCTATGGTTCCATCTACTCTGAGTTTGATCCTAAATACCCACTTTCAGTCTATAGGTATCTTTCCAGGGGTAGTTCTGTAATGATCCAAGTGCCATTGGCTTCTAGGGCTGCTAGTTCTAAGCTCATTGCTCCTATCCACTTTGGGTCTTTTGCTGCTTGGGCATATGATTGTGGCTTAATAATAGTGTTGATTGTACTAATTATGTGTCTTATGGAAGATGTGTGAATGTTGTTGTAGTTGATAAAGTTTGTGAAATGATGTTTTGATGTTTTGAGTGATGTTGGTAGAGCATGTGATAGTCTTGAAGCTTTGTGGGAAGCTTGCTTGTTCTTGTGGATGTTCTGTGTTGGTATGGATGTTGTGGTTGTGGTTGTGTTGATGCTTGAGGTTGTGTTGTGTTGTGTGTTGTGTCTTGTGTTGTGTCCTGTGTTGTGTTAGATGTAGATGAAGGTTGAAGTGGAGTGGCCTGTGCTGTAGAAGATTCTGTGTTGGTGTTGGGTTGGTTGATAATAGGTGGTGGTGAATCTGTTGTCTCTGAGGTTTCTATTGAAGGTGAGGGAGTTGGTGTAGGTGAAATGTTGAAATGAGGAGGATTGAAGTGATGATCATAGGTTTGTTGTGGTGCTGTTTTGGGTGGTGTGAGGTGAAATAGAAAAATGTTCTCATGAAAGGTTACATGTCTGCTAGTGAACAACTTGTGGGTGTGAAGATTGTAAAGGATGTATCCTTTTTGTGATGATGGATAGCCTATGAAAATTGATGGAATTGCTCTAGCCTCAAATTTGTCATTTGAGTGTTGGTGAGCAAAGGTTTGACATCCAATAACTCTTAAGTGGTCTAAGGGTGGTGGTTCACCATATAAACATTCAAATTGGCTTTTGTTATGTATTGGCTTTGATGGTAGCCTATTTATGAGATAGGTTTCTGTGAGGATACAATGTCCCCAGAAATGAATTGGGAAATTTGCTTGGAATCTTAATGCTCTAGCCACTTCCAATAATTGTTTATGTTTTCTTCCAACCCTAGCATTTTGTTGGGGTATGTATGGACAACTTGTTTGATGTGTGATTCCATGTTGCTCAAAGAATGTTGTTAAGGATGAGTTAAGAAATTCAAGCCCATTGTCACTCCTGACAGTTTTGATGGTTTTGTTAAATTGATTTTGAACATATGAGTGAAAGGTTTTTATCTGTGAAGTAGCATGATCCTTACTAGGAAGTAAGTATATGTCCACGTGGCTCTAGAGAAGTCATCCACTATTGTTAAGAAGGATTTACACTTGTTTATTGTAGGAGATTTGTAAGGTCCCCAAATATCTACATGAATGAGCTCAAATGGAAACAAAGCATGTGAAGTACTTAAAGTGAATGGAGAAGCATGATTTTTGGCTAAAGGACAGACATTACAAGTTGGAAGGTCACTACTACAATGAACTGAAATTGACTTGATTTGTTTTAGAACAGGAATAGATGGATGGCCCAATCTTGAATGCCATAAGGAGATGTTGTCATTGCTGTTTACTGCAAGAGTTGTAGTAGGTCTTGGTAGGTTGTGTATGTCTGGATAGATGATATAAAGCCCTTCACAGAGGTTGCCATGAGCAATCCTCTTGTTGAGGCCCTTAAAATAACATGAAAGTGAGGTGAAAACAGTTGTGATGGACATATGTTTGGTTAATTGGCTAACTGATAGCAAATTGTAGTCAAATGAGGGAATGTGAAAAACATTTGTAAGTGTGATCTCTGTATTTATTCTAACTTTCCCACAGATTCTTACGTCTACAGTTTGACCATTAGGTAATGTCACATGTATTGGTGGATTGCATAGATAAGTGTCATGCATAATGGACAGGGTAATGCGAATATGGTCAGTTGCCCAACTATCAACTACCCAAGCAGCTCTAAACTTAATCATAACATAAGCAATGAACTTATGTTTTCTAATGGTATAAGAATTGACAATACCAGTAGGAGGGTTCTGTTGACATTGATGCATCATTAACATCACTTGATTCTGCTAATTCTGAAGTTGATCCATCCTCACAAAGACTGCATCACTTCCATTGGCAGTGGTTGATTCTGCTTGTGTAGATGAGCTTGCTTCTTGTCCTTGAACTAAATTCACAACTTTGGGACCCCTGTTATCATTTACAGTCACATTCCTGGTGATTGGAGGCTTGTACTTCCCATGTAATGGGTGACGAACTGGATAACCCCTCAACCTGTAGCATTCCTCACTGGTATGGCCTTTTTTGTAGCAATTTGTACAATACACTCCAGCCTTAAAAGTACTCTTCCTTCCATTTCCATTTTGAGGTTTGTTAGAAGCTTGTGAGTTGTTGTTTCTGTTGGTGTTTGTTGTTGGTGTACCTAGAAGTCTGTATAGGGTTGAAATGAGCAGATAAAGCTGTGGATCCTAATGGTTTTGGCAAAGTTCCTTCCTCCTGTTTTTCTTCTTGTCTGATCATACTATAGGCTTTGGCTACTGTGGGTAATGGTTGTAAAAGCATAATTTGACCTCTTACGTTTGAGTAACACTCATCTAGGCCTATAAGAAATTGAATAAGTCTCTTTCTTTGCTCCCTATCACCATTGTTCTTACCATTTTCACAGCTACAAACACAGTTACACAAATAAGGAGCTTCTAAAGCATCATGCTCATCCCAAAGGCCCTTAAGCTTATGATAGTACACTTCAATGCTACAGTTTTGTTGTTTCAAGCTAACAATATCATTCACCAACTGAAAAATCCTGTGTCCATCTAACTGTGCATAGTGTTCATGTAATTCAGACCACAAATCAGAAGCAGTAGTGATCAAATTCAAGCTATTACTTATCTGATCTGAGATAGTGTTCAAAATCCAGAAAATGATCATATCATTTGTTCTTTCCCACATGGCTCTCTCTTCTGCATCATTGTTAGGTTTCACATATTCACTAGTAACAATCCTCAACTTGTTCTTTGCATTTAGAGCAATCATCATGCTTCTCTTCCAAGAACTGTAGTTTCAGACCTAGTAAGCTTCTTTGAAATAAGTACCAATCCTGGATGATCATTTGGATGAAGATACAATGGGTGATTCGGTGAATTGAAGTCATTTTTGCTTGTTTCTAGTGAATTGTGGTTGTTTGTGGTGTTTTGATCACTGTTTTGTGGTGGATGATGGTGTCATTGTTCAGATTGTTGTGTTTTTGATGGTTGTTTGATTGTGGTGATCACTGTTTGTGATTCTTGATTGAATTTTATTGTTATGAGTGATTTGAGTTATCAGAGTGTGTTGTTTAAGCAGAATTGATGTTGTTTTGATGAAATTAATGGTGGTTTAGTGATTGTTGTGGTTGCAGGAGTTTGTTAGATTCACCGGAGTTTGTTAGAGTCACCGAAGTTTGTTAGGCAGTGGTGGAAAAACGGTTACAGGCCACCAAAAAGTGGTGGTGGCTCTGATACCATGATGAAAGTGTAACTTGAGCGAGCGAAAAATGATTTTATTGAATTGAACATTGTGAAATATTACATTGAAATGAAATAGATCCATGGTTTATATACAGAGTGAAGTTTGACTAAAAAGCTAACAACTAACATTGACTTTGACTTTTCTAACTAACTTTTGAATATATACATTTAGAAGCTATTACAATACTTCATAACATGCAGTTTATTCCTTTGCTGCTTGTTCTTGAGTTGAGTAGTAGTAGGCTTGTTTGGCTGTGAAACTCTTGAGATTGTGTTTACCTTTGGTAAACCATTAATAATTGTGGGCAATAACGTGGTGATTTCCAATTCTTTAAGTCACACCAAAATCAGACAACCAGTAGCATTGTCATTCCTCCAGTTTTGAATCAAAACCCTTTTTTGACTGGCACGTGTATTTGACAACCCTTAATGAAATCATAGGATTATATAATATGTTAACGAATAAAAAGATGGAATTAATATAGGAAAAAAAAAGCACATAGACAGCACCTCTTCATCCATGATAACCATTTCGAGTGAGTAAGTTACCAAATGGTTGTTAAAATCAGGTAGTTTCCACAATCGAAAAAAATATTATACGAGTATACTAATAGACATACAAGGTATACTTACTATCATAATAACCGTTTCGGGTGAGTAAGTTACCAAATGGTTGTTAAAATCATGTAGTTTCAGCTATGGGGAAAAAAATTAAATACTAACATAAATACAATGTATACTACTATTAGGTATAAAGAAAAAATTTGAAAAGAAATTATGCAGCAAATGTTGGACTTGTCATATGGGCTCATAACACACTATAAAATAATAATAATAATAATAACAATAATAATAATAATAATAATAATAAAACATATATATACTAATAGACATACTCCCTCCGTCTCATAATAAGTGTCCACTTTAAATTTTTTGAGTCTTTCTTGTTCAAGTTTGACCGTAAATGTTTTTATTTGTGTTATATAATATTTTATGAAATCATACCAAATGAAAATACATTTAAAACACAAATCCATTCATATATTTTTCATCAAGTATCAAATAACACAAATATAATTATTTATGGTCAAAGCCTAATAAGAAAGACTAAGAAAAGTCAAAGTAGACACTTATTATGGGACGGAGGTAGTACAATTTGTACTAATGATAATGATAGAGTTTATAGACAGATATGTACCCAACTTTCCAACTTTATACGTCTAAGTTACTAAACATTTTTTTCCCGTGCAAACAGGTATTGGACTATACGGGGTTGACATACAGGTTACTGAACTTCAAAAGTGTGTTCAATCAAGTTATTGAATGACTAAACTGACGAAAATACCCTCATTTTCATTTTTGTTAACTACATAAATGGTCCCTGCGGTTTGCCCGGTGTTACGGATTCTGTCCAGTTTCTTTTTTGTTACGTTTTCGTATGTTTTCATAAGTTTTAGTAAGTTTTTGTCCGTGTTGATACGTTTTCATCCGTTTTTCCTCGTCAATATCTGTTTTTATACGTTTTTACGTTTTTATCCGTTTTCTTACGTTTGTATCCATCTTCGTCCGTTTTTCCTTGTTTCGATCCGTTTTATTACATTTACTTAGGTTTTTATCCATTTTCGTCATTTTTTTTTACGTTTTTATATGTTTTCGTCCGTATGAAAATGGACGAATACGGATAAAACGTAAGAAACGTATACAAACGGAAAAAAACAATAAGAAAACTGACAAAAACGTATAAAACGGATAAAAACGTAAGAAAATAGATAAAAATAGACGAAAACGGATGGAGACGAGGAAAAACGGACGAAAACATATACAAACGGACCGAGAAGAGGAAAAACGGAAGAAGATGTATAAACATGGACAAAAACTTAGGAAAATGTATGAAAACCTAACAAAAATAAAAATTGGACTGAATCCGTAACACTGGGCAAACCACAAGGACCATTTATGTAGTTAACAAAAATGAAAGTGAAGGTATTTCGTCAGTTTAATCATTCGGTAACCTGATTGAACACACTTTTGAAGTTCAGTAACCTGAATGTCAACCCCGTGTAGTCCAATACCCTGTTTACACGTACAAATAAAAAGTTTGGTAATTTAGGCGAATAAAGTTGAAAAGTTGGGTAACATGTCTGTCTATAAACCATTCTAGCTGATCATGTATACTAACATTGCATTAAAAAATAATATTAACAAGGGTTTTGCTAACAACAGTCCTAAGGGTTGTCGTTAAAATGCTTTGTTTTACTACAATTTATTGTAATAATATAATTCATCCAATCACAATCAATCATTAATTGTATATGTAATATTTCCGGAATTTTTTCAACTTTTTTCGAAGTTATCATCCAATAAGAATCATTAAAAAAGATAATGTCATGAAAAGTATTTACTAAACTGATTGTAAGAAACTTCACGTATAGACGAGATTATAAATCAGTGTGAAAAATGAAGTTGACATTCATAAAATGCTCCGTAGACTCCTTAAGATAGGTAGTAAAATATACAAAAAATAAACTTAGGTTTTGTTAAAGATTACTTTTTCCATCCAAAATAAATGATCATTTCGTAAATGCATAAAGTTTTAAGAATTTTATTAAGTGCACTCAGAGACGGTGTTCGGCCACCCCCAACTGGCTCAACTAGCCTACCTTGTAGCTTGATTTTTGGCACACGTTTCACAAATTTGTTGATCCAGCCCCTGCCAATAGGACATGCCTTGGCCATGGGCGACAACAAATTAATGAGGGAAGTCAAATATGGTCGTGTTTATGATGAAGAACATATAGTTTATAAGCTAATGAGCTTATTTTAAGGATTAGAAAAACAGAGCATTTTTTTTTTTTTTTTTTTTTTTTTTTTTTTTTTTTTTTTTTGATGGGGAAGACAACCAAAAGAGAAGCTATGCGTTTGTTGTTGTTTTTTCATAGATACGTGTGTTTGTTTGTGGTCCAGTAACAAACTAACAACCTTTCTTCTTTTTGACGTTATTTAGTGTATCGTGTTACTCTTGTCCTTGAACATTTAATACTTGACAGAATTAACCCATCTTAAATATACCAAAATATTTGGTTGGAGACATACCACATGGAATATTCAAATCATTAACACTGATTAGCTTTTTAGTTTACTGTATAAATTTCATCTAACATATGGTTCATAATCTAAAAGGTTTTATGAAAGCAAAAGATAAATAAGGCATTGAAATGCACAAGTTGTTTTTGTTATAGTAACATATCTATAATTTAGTGTATAATAAAATAAAAATGACTTTGTTTATTAATACTCACAGTTTAACGATCTATTAAATGTTTGTTACTATTATATAATAAATATTTACGGCCCCCTCTAACCCGGATTTCTGGCTCCGTCCCTGAGTGCACTCATCACCAATAAAATTTTATCTTCAGTCACTAAACTTTTTTTTGATTGATTGAAATACAAATTCAACATTTATTATAAAATACCGCAAAATAAAAATATGAACATTTATTTTAGCATGAAAGAAGTATCTTTATTGCTAGTAAAAGACTAAAAGTTAACATGCGTGCATGCGCTAACAATTATTATTAGTTGTGTTAATAGTTATAGACTTATAGGAATAGCCTTAAAATTAATACTCGTAAAACGTTAAGTTCATAGAGTTAGTACACCAATGGATAGAGATCCTTTAAAGTTCATTTGAACATGACATATCATGACCAATGAGAATAAAGATAAACAAAAAAGATGGCCCGTTTTATGAAAATAAAAAAACCACTATTTTAATTCACTCTCACATTATTTGAAAATATGACCTATCAGGCTCGTATGAACTTTAGAGGATACCCATAGCATAACCTCATATTCGATCCAGGTAAAGATTGTAATACATATACTTAAACTCTTTAATTACAAGGTTTTATTTGAACCCTTAACATCCTGTTGGATAATTGGGCAATGATGTTTGCCCACCAAATAATCTTAATTTATTTTTATGGTTACAACATTACCTATTATGCTACTAATAAAGACCTTAATCACTTGACGGGTTCTTCTAAAAGCAGTCTCTCTATTTTTGGGTTTATCATGAGCTAGAAGTAGGATATGTCTACATTCTGCTTCCCCTGTATCCCGCCTTGACGGGATTGGGTATCTTATTATTGTTGTTGTTGTTTGTACTAAAGACCTTCAGAGAAGCAGGCCTGGACAAGATATCAGCGACCCACATGCTCACATGAGGCCGCGCATCAAACAACTTTTTGGTTTGTGTTTCCATCAAGAACTTGATCACTGGAATATGTTGTAGATCTGCCATTGAAAAGCTATCTCCAGCCAGATACTTACTCTTCGTCAACCGCGTTTCGTACACGTCAAGCAAATTCTCTAGTACCTTTTCATGCTCATTTACTATGGCCTCGTTGCCTTTTTGCATATTAAAAAACTTCTTCATACATAGCTCCCACACTAATGTCTTAGTTGCGGGTTCGAATTTTTGTGACTCCACTTCAATCCACATAGATTGTTCCACTTTCTTCTTTGGATCCTCGCTGATAAGAACCGTTCCCTTATTAGGGTATGTGCGACATATGTACTTCATAATTGCCCTTGATTCTGCAAAAGTAATACGTACATGTCGCGCTTAGAGCTATCCAATGGATGGTAAAAAAAAACTATTAATTTTCGAAAAATCTTTGAAAAGCTAGATTTTTTTTTTTTTTTTTTTTTTTTTTTTTTTTTTTTTTTTTTTTTTTTTTAATGGATTGAGATCCTCTCTTAAGTAGATATGAACACTATCGGCAGTGTTCTCTCACAAAACAAACCAGGGCGGTGCTGAGAACGTCAAAAAAAAATTAGGCCCGGCACGAAGGAAAAAAAAAATGCCCCTATATTATAATATCCATAGAGTCCAAGCCATCATAGTGGGTTGGGCCTAGTACATATAATGGGTATAAAAAATTTTAGTGCCCCTTAGTGGGTTGGGCCCGGTTCGGTTGCTGATGGTGCGGCGGCCCAAAACCGCCCATGAAACAAACAGAACAAGCTTACTGAGTGACCTAATTTTCTTTTTGATTGTGTAATTTTATAGGGTTTTGGTCGTAAAATAGCAACATACTTTTTCAAATGTATCAAGTTAGAGTTAGTACGTGTACTATTTTTTGTTACACTTAATGTAACGTACTTTCATGTTTTGTTCCAATCTAGTACATGATAATGACGTGTCACATTATAAATGGTGACATGTGTCAGACTTTCAGGTATGTCACGTCATCATCACGTACTAAATTGGAACAAAACATGAAAGTACGTTACATTAAATGAAACAAAAAATAGTACAAGTACGGTACATTTGAAAAAGTAGTTGCTATTTTACGACCAAAATCCAATTTTATAAGAAAAAGTGTGCTACAAAAACTTTACCATTTGAAGTTAATTTTAATTTTGAAAGAAAATATGAATTGCGTAGGATACTCTTATAACTTGATTAGTGCTACAAACATGACCCTTGAATCAAGATGTTACAAGATAAAATGTTAAAACAAAAAAAAAGTACTACCAATGAGTTTGATATCACCATCCTCAAATGCAGGAATTTGACCAAAGGGCTGCACACATAAATGAACATTAACGAATCAATGAGAAGAATATGATTGGAATAAACGACATATGTTAGATGAATATATACACATACATTGAGTGAAATCATATGAGGTATTTTGTGCTGGCCACTGGCTAGATCTATGTAAATAAGCTCGTAGTCTAGTTCCTTCTCGGCAAGGCAAACCAGAACACGAAGAGTTGCTGTGGAAATCTTCGAACCATAGACTTTGATTGTCATTGTTATTGTGGCAGAACTAAGTATAAACTCACTCTGCCCTGTAGCTAAAATATTTTATGATTCAAGAAGACGGAGAAAAATAAGCGAAATGAATGGCTATAAATAAAGGATATATGGAGCAAGTGCCAAGTGGTGTATTTATTGACTGCACTTTTTCAACTATTGAGGAATCTTTACTACTGTGGAAGTGTGGAGTGTTTGTTACGGAGTACTTAGAAAACAAATAATCAGTCTCAAAAGTATTGTACAAAAAATTACTTAGGGGGTGCTTGGTGGGAGGTAAAGAGGGGGTGGGGAATGGGTAAAGAATTGAAAAGGGCCCACATCTTTCAAATAATGGTGCTTGGTTATGGAGGGGTAAGGTATTGATTACTCATCTCACTCATTCTTCTGCATTCCTTTCCCTTTCCCTTTCCCTTTCCCTTACCTTTTCTCCACTTTAAACCAAGCGGACCCTTAGCTTAAAAATAGTCGCTTAATTACACTTTTCAACTAATCAAATATTATTTTCATTCACTAAATTCTTTTTTAATTGGTTAACTCAAGAAATAGACTATTATTTTGAGACATATCAAAATTAAAATGAGGACAATAATTTTAGAACGGATAGAGTAATAGTTTTATGAGTAATTTCAAAAATTAGCCCATTTTTCACTTATGGGTTCATTTTCTAGTCAAGAAAAATGAATGATTTTCAATTTTAGTTTGTTCAACCGCTAAACTGTGCGACTCCATAGATTTCTCGACACATGTCTAAAAGTTGGTGGGATGTTTTTTGCTAAACCGAAGTGACTTTTTGTGCGACCAAGTGTTTTTGCTAGACCAACATGACTTTTTTTTGTCATATTAAAAAAGTGTCAACACTGAGACCCATTTCTAACAGTAAGACCCACTTTTCTAATACTTTGTGTTTACGTAAGGTATTTAAATCGATTTAGAGATGAGATGGGAATGGTTTTGTTGTTTGGTTTCTCATGTTGAACGGTAAGTACCCGATGAGATTGATGTAGATTAAGAAGCTCGGGTAACACTTAAACGAGAACCATACTTCACTGCTGTGAGGCAGTATTTGCCCAAGTGTGTGAAACTTGTGTGATGTTGTGCGTTATTGTCCTTTTATAGAGAGGCTTGTAAGGTTTAGAGATAAACCCTTTGGGAGTGATCGACGGCCGCTACGGTGCCAAGTCGATCATTCGAGAGCAGACAAGGAGAACAGATGTCATTCGTCCTTTAGCTCTTAGTGGTGTTTGTCATGCGTCCCCACTATGCAGTGTCAGATAGTACATCTTAACCACTAGTGACAGTTGGGGAGCAGTATCTTGGTCCTCATTTAGCTAGGCCTGAGAGGTTCCTTCAGGCCTACGTGGCCTGGGATTCAAGCCGGGCTTTTATCAAGTGTTGATTGGGCCTTGGTGATGGGCTTGATTCGAGCATATAATTAATAGGTTTGGGCCATTAATATTTATATGCTATCAAGTCCCCCTCCCCCCAGTCTAGTATTAGATCATGCACTATGATGTGATGCTGGACTATATTGTACCTGAGTCCCCCCAGTCCGTGTTAGTGCTACTAGGGTTCGTTCCCAGGCCCTTTGTTGCTAGGCTGGTGTTCTCGTTTGTCTTTTGTCATGATAACTTGATGTACGCTTTTTACCTTGATCAGGGTTGTAAGCTGAATTGGGGAATGTGTGTATTTGATATTTTCATGAGGAAGTGTAGGAATATCCTGCTTCGGATTTATTCGCTATCTTTGGGAGTTGATGCGTCTTTAATGCCTTTGAGACTATAGACGACATCATCCTGACATTTCTTGAGCGGTGTGTATAACACGTCCCCTCAACTGTAATTAACGTATGTGTTGACGTCAGCATTACTCGCGTCTTGTAGGGTGTTTAACACGTGCCTCATTAAATTAGTCATAGCTCAGTGGGGTTTTGCCAAGTGTCTCTCGCCGATTCATTTTCCTTGCCTATAACTAAGGCTAGAAAGATGGGAGGTTACAACTTGCAACAATTAAAGCCTCTTTTCCTCTTAGTTTTTCACATTATTCCCGAACCCTAAAAACTTCTTACAAGAAGGTTTTTTTGTAGGATTTTATTTACAAAGAGTATTTTGTCTTCCTTCGTTTTTGGTGTTTTTGAGATGAAGAGTAGTCGTTTAGATGGTGAAGACATTTGGGGTCTGGGACCCTTTACCCGCATATGGGGGTTAGATATGGAGTTATTTGCTCCTCTTCTACCCTTGTCCAACGTTGCTATCTCCTGGATGCATGTCGATCCTGGTGGAGTTTTGCAAGTGATTTTTGGGATGGAAGGCGTAGAGGGTCTTGCCTTAGACTTACTATATCGCTTTAAGTCCTATCAGGGTGATTTGGTCGTCCTGACACGAAACTTAAATGTTACACTGTATTCTCGGGGGGGCCCTGTTTAAGTCTATGGGAGACTTAAATGTCACACAGTATGTCTGTGAGTCATCATATGTCGTTATGTACCCAGTGATGTCTATACGATGTCGGTGAATTTGACATTTAAGGGTCTCCTTGAAGGTTAGGCTAAGGGAGTCGTGGCCTTCCTTAGGGACCCCCTCTTCTCCACCTATCAGGTGTGCTTTGTTGCCCTGATGTGAGGTGGAGGCGCTACACCGCATGTTCAGAGGCGGGTAACGTAGCCATTTTAGGCTGTGATTTGTGGGAGTGGGATGACGAAATCCGCCTGAATAAATTTGGCTGCTTCGATCGAGTCATCATTTTCTCCCTTTTTCGACATGTCATGCTGAGTGGAGGGAGTTGCCAGGCCTCGTTTGGCCTGGGCTATATTTGTTCTAGTCAGTGTTGACTCGTGAACCACTTTGAGCTTGATCTGAGCGTGTGATTAATGGGCTTTGGGCCATTAATTTATCACTCCGACAAAATACATTTTCCAAAAGGAAAAAGAATGTAAAGGAAGGTGGGTCACACTTCCCTAATAAAACAAAATTTTATGTTAGTTTAGAAAAAAAAAGTTGGTCGCATAAAACGGTACTTTGGTCTAGCAAATGACATCCCATCAACTTTTGAACACGTGTCGAGATTTCTATGCAGTCGCACGGTCTAGCAGTCGTACAAGACTAAATTTAAAAACTCGTTTCTTCTTAACTAGAAGGTAACTCACAATTAAAAAATGGGCTGCTTTTGGAAAATGCTCTACTTTAAAATGGTTAAGAAAAATAGTTGATGAAAGCTTGATACGTGATGATGGCTTATTTGAGTAATAGGTCGTTATGAGTTGAGATCACTATAGACTTCAGATTCTTTATAGACCAAATGAACGAATATCCAATGAAAAAAATAGTAACTTGACATGTTCTTTAATTCGACCCTGATGCCCTTCATTTTTTCGCGCAAAAAAAAAAAAAAAAAAAAAAAAAAAAAAAAAAAAAAAAAAAAAAGCTTTCTACCTTTTTTTGAAAATAGAATATCTTGCAAACGGTAAATGGTTAAGCGACAAAAAATACACCATCGCAACAAGATTTTTTTTATCTTTCAGTAGATAGGCACTTTGATATACTTTTGACGAATTGTTTTTTTGGAGTTTTGTTTTTGTGTTAAAATTTGCGTTTGGAAAAATTATATGTGATTTACATGTTAGGAATCACATATGATTTAACTAATCACATGTGATTTGTATGTTAAGAATCACATGTGATTTCAGAAATCACATATGATTTTAAAATAACAAATCATATGTGACTTTTTCCAGATGTAAATTTCAACACTAAAAAAAAAGGAAAAAAATCGAAAAAGCTCCTCGAACGTATATAAGTGCCCTCTATAGAAAGATAATTTGATTATCGTCGTAATTCTCATCAAGAGATAAAGGCATGTGTTAGTGTTAAAATTTGTGAGATATTTATTATTTAAAAACAAAGATAAAAGATTTTTTTTTTAATAATAATAAAATGAAAGGCTGTGATTCGTTTATTGGGTCTAGAAAGAATTTAGGGTCTAGAAAGAACTTTTCTCAATCGTTATATGTGAGCATATTTTAAGTCTATTCAAATTTTAATTGTGTAAATAGAAATATAATTTGTTGGTGAAAATAGCTTTTGGTATTTGGTTGAACCGCTGAACAATGATTTGAGTAATAAATTTGAACACATGTTGCATTAGAGATGCTTGTACATAGTGTAAAACTAGTAAAAGTAGCTAAGCTTTTTCTGCTTACCTTATTATAAACCTTTTTGATTTAATGACATATGTTCTTAATTTATTATATGTGTGTTTTGAATGATTTATACACTGTTATGGACTTATGCCTTTGCGTAGACCATGCCTACCTATTGATTACAGTTGTTTAGTAAACGATAACTAAGTGAAAGACACCTATATGAATCATCAACTTACCTTGGCTTACACTTAATAGTGTGCGCGATATTTCGATAACTAAGGCCACCACCTGGTTAAAAGTGGTAGACAATAGGGTTTAATATTTAGTAGCGACACTAGTGATTTCTGATAACCAAGGTTTCTAACATTTTCAAGAAAACTAAGTGGTTTTATACCCTCACAAAAATGTAGGTTACATAAATCAGTTGATGACACTCAATATTTGGATAATTAGTTAGGGTAGATGACCTAACCGGGCCTACTCAGCTTTTAGAAAGAAGTTAGGAGCAAATGCGATAACCAAGCCACCACTTCTACCTTTGATTCACCAAAGCAGACTAGATAAACATTGCACTAGAACCTTGTCATTGATGAAATTAGGGGATAAGTAAGGCAAACATGCCTTTATATCTTGATCTTCTCTTCACATAACTATCATTTGTTTTATTTTATTTATGTTCTTAGTTATTTTTATTAAAAACCTAATCGGCAGATTTAAAATGCAGGTGATAAATAAAACTACCAGTTAGATATTTAGGATCCTTCGCTCCTCGCGAACGACCTAGTCTTGCCGACTCACTATACTATACGAACGTGCACACTGCCTGTGAGTGTTGGTGAACGTCTAAATGCTTCAATATATTTTAAATTTTTAAAACTAGATTGTTCACAACCATCATGGCTAAACTATATGATATAGGACTGGAGGGACTACTATTGCCAATTAATCAAAGATGTGACTAGCTTAAGTGTGAAGTAAGTCTTAGACTTTCTAAAATCTTCTAAAAATTTCTAGTTTGTGTATGTGTGTTGTTGGATGTGATGAACCAAAGACAAAAAGAGATAAAAAAATATGGAGCCGCCTTGATGATCTGGTGGTGAAGGATTTATGTCCTTAATTCAAGGGTTAAGCGTTAGAGATGATCATACAAGTAAGTAGTCTTATATCTCGAGTTTAATTAGTGATTTATGGGTTAGGGTTTATAAGCTATTTGGAAGTTTCGGGTAATTATTGATTTGGGTGTTTTCATCATATGATTGGAGGTTGAATATGAGTTGTATAAACTCTTTTGTTTTTTAGTTATGAAATTAATAAGTATTAGGAGTAGATATGATAACCGGGCTACGAAACAAATTAAACCCCCAAAGTTGATGTATATGGAAAATTAGGTTGATCAAATTGCCCGAGCGATTAAAGGGAAGTTTGATGGAGCCTCTACCAACAATTATGGTAAAATGCAAGTGAATGCCATCAATAGCAAGTTCGTCGAGGCTAAAAAAGCACCAACTACTAGCATTCTAACGATACTAATAATCATTTTCTAGTTGTTTATCTTTTGTCGAACAAATATATAAAGCTTTTGAGAAGAAGAAGAGTACAACCCGTAACATTTTCATGGTTAACCTGTATGTCTAACCATACGTATCACCATTTCCTTTTCGATACGCAAAGGAAGATTTAGGATGACGAGGAGTACCGAAGGAAGATTTTCTTGGTGAGTGTCAACAAGGTCAAAATCAACAAACCTATTTTTGAAGCCTTACAAAAGGAACCAAAGTACCTTCGAGCACTTGCAGACGCGATCACAAGAAAATCAAAGATTGAAGAGGTGAAAAGTAAAACATTAAACAAGAGAATCACGACCAACTTTTATCTTCAAAACTAAATAATTAATGTTCTTTTTTAATGTTTGTAATAATAATTTCAAGTAAGGGTAATATGGTAAACTCGATCAAACTTCTTTATCTCTATTTATTGCTCGCAGACGCGATCACAAGAAAATCAAAGATTGAAGAGGTGAAAAGTAAAACATTAAACAAGAGAATCACGACCAACTTTTATCTTCAAAACTAAATAATTAATGTTCTTTTTTAATGTTTGTAATAATAATTTCAAGTAAGGGTAATATGGTAAACTCGATCAAACTTCTTTATCTCTATTTATTAGTGGACAATTAAAAATGAGACATTGCAAAAGGAAAACATGCACTATTAATTCGGGTCGGAGAGAGTAGTCCACTAAAACTTTTCAAGGTTAAAACTCTAAATCCAAAAATAACCCAACCGTTGATAGTGTTTAGGCTCGTTTAATAGAACTTAGAGTTTTGTCTTTGTATTTTTCTATTTAATCATTTGTAATCTCGGTTATTTAGTGAATCTGATTAATCAACATTTTCAATATTCCATCTAATTTCTACATGGCATCAGAGCCGTAGATCTTTTTTACGCAAGTTCGTTCAGTTGACGATGGTCGATACACCTTGTTGACTGCTGGGAAAGGAATAAACAAATCTTGAAATTTTTTGATATTAGTGTTTGTTTTTTAGTATCAGCATGCATTGGTAATTTGGATTTATATTATAATTGTTGTGTTGGATCTAAATAATTGGTACATGTTTTTTGATGTGAGGAAATCACATATGTTGATCCGGTTAGTGATAGTTGGATGATTATTGGTATTGGATTTTGAATTGATGTTTGGATTTGTGTTGGTGTTGTTACAATCTTAACTAATCCGACTAAGTTTTTAGTAGTTATGTGTAGCATCTCGATATCAACAACATATTTTTGTTTTGCCCTGCTTTTACCTGGTTTTATTTGGTTCCGAATCTGTCCAAATTTCACCCTGCATTTGGACCTGTTATGGTTCTCCATCTATTTGGATCTATCCGCCTGAATCTGTTCAGCTGTCTGTCTGCATCTGTTCGCCCAAATCAGCTCTATCTATACTTATATGCCTGAATATGAATATGAATATGAATATGAATCTGATATGCATCTGCATATGTCTGTTTGAATATGCTCTATCTGCCTGTTCTACTCTCGTTCATCTCCGTAATTATGTTGCTCTAATTTCGATTTTGCAATGACTTTGGTCCGTCTGTTTTTGACTTAACTATTGTCGCCCTCTACAGTTTGGATTGCATCAAACTGAGACTCTGTCTAGCACTGAGTTTGAGCTCTGGGACACTCAATTACGTGGTTAGTTTTTAGTTTTAGTTTATTTGTGCATGGAAAACTTCCAATGTTCATCGGTGCGGCATTGTGAGTTTGAGGGGGGATGCTAGCTAATAAGGCCTATTGGTCCGAACCATTTGTTTAGGTCCATGTAATAGCACTTAAGGTTTTGTCTTAATATTTTCTACTTTATCATTGGTGATCTCAGTTATTTATTGAATTAGTTAATATGATTTTCAGTATTTCCTCTGATTTCTGAAATCAGAGAGAATGGATAGCTTGTTGACCGTATACAAATATTGTTGGAGAGTTGCCATCGTGATAATTATTTTGTTTCTCTGAATAATATAGTTGCTATCGTGATGATTATTAGCGAGGTACTTGAAACACATATTATATATTTGATAAGTTATAAAGACCCTCTAAAAATTTAAATGATACCCTCTCATGTTTATTATTATTATTATTATTATTATTATTATTATTATTATTATTATTATTTTTTTTTTTTTTTTTTTTTTTTTTTTTTTTTTATCATGAACTTCGATTTATTAAAAACTCAAAGGATTTACAAGAAATTGGTGGGAAGCCGAGAAACCAACTGGGCTCCCACACCTCTAGCAATACTAAAACCGATCCTATTAAAAATATAAGCAGCTGCACGCGCCCCAATGTCTTGAGTCATGGAGAATCTTCTAATGCGCTTCAGAAGGGTTACAGCATCTTTCTCAAGTTAGAGGTGGGAAGCCGAGAAACCAACTGGGCTCCCACACCTCTAGCAATACTAAAACCGATCCTATTAAAAATATAAGCAGCTGCACGCGCCCCAATGTCTTGAGCAATACTAAAACCGATCCTATTATTATTATTATTATTATTATTATTATTATTATTAATTTTGTTTATATTCAAAACTGTTAAACTGAAAGTTTGAAATATAAAATATAAAGTTTAATAAATCAAAAGTATTAAACTGACAGTATATACAGAAAATAAACTGATAAAAAATATGTTATACTTTAAACAAAAGGACAAAATAAATGTGTATTTTTGTGTGAGCAAAGGGGGGTAACAATATTATAAGAGAGAATTTCTTAAATAAACTGTTTATAGGACTACTTTACGAATATGAACCTCCCACACAAAATTTTCCAAAATGAACTTTTAAATATTATCCGTTAGATGCATTACTAGATTAGCTTCTAACCATATACGCGTGTATAAAAGGAGTGACACGCGAGTCGTGGGAGAGGCCTATCAATATACATATGATTCATAGGATGGGCGAATTGCTGGGCGAACGACGAATGGTGGGCGAGGCTTAGGTGAGCTGTGAAGCCGGGGCGAGGGAAGGGCGAATTGTTGGGCGATGAGGTTATTATGTTGCAGAATTATGGGCGACATATATGTGGGCGAATTAATAGGCGAGTAACACTTATTTTTGGTTGAGGCGAGTAACACTTATTTTTGCATGGGTGAGTAACACTTATGTTGCATGGGCGAGTAACACTTATTATGGGCGAATACATATATGTGGGCGAATTAATAGGGAGTAACACTTATTTTTGCTGGTTGAGGTGAGTAACACTTATTTTTGCATGGGCGAGTAACACTTATGTTGCATGGGCGAGTAACACTTATTTTTGGGCGAATATACATGCTCCCAGCTTCAACAAAAGTATATCTTCTCTAGGACATAAGGGCCCTACAAGCGTCAGGATCACTGTAAAAATAGGGTAGGGATAAAAAACTGAGAATAAATGATGTGATAGATACTTTGGTAGGAAAAAATATAAAATAAACTTCTGGGCTTACTAGTCAGCTAAACAAATACTAGATACAGTTTGAAGGAAAAGAGTGAAATTAAATAAGGGGTCATTAAAATTTCTTTTTGTTGTTTTATGAAGTTTGGATCGAAAAAAACTTTTTTGGGCGAGTTTATGTAGGCGAATGGAAAATGAAAATCTTGATGGTGACATATTTCGGTTATTCTCGTAAATCATCTTTAAAAAATTCAGTTTGGTAAAATAAAGGGGTTCTTGCATATATATCTTCCCGAAAATGCATAATTGCATATATATCCAAAGCATGCATAAAAATCATTGTCCTATGTGTATCAAAAACTTGTACAAAAGATATATATACAATTATTCACTTTTGAAGGGATATATATGCAATTCTGCCTAAAATAAATATCTATAAAGTTCACTCAGGTAATTAGCTTATAGTATAAACCATTATATATGTGATCTTTTCATTTGACTATCTAATAATCTTTTGATAAAATAATATAGCTTACTAGTTTAAAATATGGCATAGGATATACTAACCCTCCCTATTTTCATATACTAACTCTCCCTAACTCTCCTTAGTCGTACAATTGTACCTTTTATTTATTTATTTTTTATTTTTATTTTTTTACTTTTTGTACTTTTGTACTTTTGTGTTTTTTTTTTATTATTTTTTTTTGAAATATTTTGTATAATATATTTTAGGGTGTATTTTGTATAATGTTTATATAATTGACGTGTAATGTATTTTATTTAAGTAACAACAACAACGGTCACGTTAAAAATTACCACATTAAATAATTATAACAACAAATGTTATTATTTAATTAAACAACATCGTTAACACATTATTTAAAGCTACAACATCTACGACATATGAAGATTATTCATCTCATTTAAAAGATCATGGAGCCGGGCACTTGACTGACAAGCGTGATCCTCAGGATTCCTTGCCATTTCTAACTCTATTTCCAGCGCCTTTATTCTTGCCTTCAACAACTTGTTCTCATTTTTTGTAGCAACGCAATTTGAGCAATGCGTTGAATAAAGAGGCTTGATTAAAGTGCTCTGCTTCAAATTCATCTTTCCACTTGAAGTATCGACACCCATAGTCTTTAGTACCTGACTGTTACATGTTAAGAAAATAATAAGAAATGTATTATTAACAAACAAATTATTTACATAACTAAGCAAACGGATGATTATTTACCACTGAAAGAGGACATGCATAAAACAGTCGCCCACGACTACCATCTTACCAGGATTTCCGTTCTACAATAAATCGTCTATTACATCGGCACCAGAAAGGATTTCTTTGGCTCATCTGACCAAATAATTTGCATAATAATTTACATCATCAATCAATAATGTTATTACTAATTTAAACAAAGTAATAATAATAAAAAATCATTCGAATTAAATAAATAAGCAGTTAGAGTTCAAATGTTTGTCAAATAACATACATATTGAAAATAAAGACATACAAAGGCAAACTACTATCAAGATACTAACTATGATACTAACTACTATCACTGTCCACCTGCTCGAGCAACTTCTCTATCTCTTTCATCCTCTTCTCAAAAGACTCTAACTGCTTTCGAAACTCTACAACCGCTTTCTCTAAATCACTCAACCTAGATGCGTGCTCATCCAACGTAACATACACATCACCTATATCTCTCCTATCATGCTTAACTTCCCTCCTCAATCCTTTGACATCAAATTGTCGCTCACACAACCTCCTCGACATCAACACATAGCGACCCCGACACCAAGAGATGTCATCCCTCAAACGACTCAACTCTGCCCTAAGTTCGGCAGGAGAAACTCGTGGTCTGGTCGAAGACTCGCCAACCTCAAAAGTAGATCTGACCTTCGTCTCAAGTGCATGACCTAAGGCATATGAAGTGTCTGACTCATAAGTGATATCTGATATGGCTGGCAAAGGTGGCAAAGGAAGAACCTCCTCATCATCAACATCATCATCAGCAGCAGCAGCAATCTCATCAACACCATCAGCAGCAGCAATCTCATCAACATCATCAGCATCATGATCATCCATCTCATCATCTGCAGGAGCAATCTCATCATCATCATCATCATCATCCATCTCTGGATCCATCTCATCATCAGCAGCATCAATCTCATCATCATCATCATCATCCATCTCATCATCATCCATCTCTGGATCCATCTCATCATCATCCATCTCTGGATCCTCTTTTGGACTAGGTGGTGCCAGTGCGGGATCAGGGGGTATAACTGGTGCAGAACTAACACTCTACAAAAAAGCAGACTTTTAAGTTTCAAACAATTAACATTTACATAAATGAATAATCATTTACAACATTTTCAAACAATTTACATTTAAATAAATGAATAATCATTTACAACATTTTCAAACAATTTACATTTAAATAAATGAATAATCATTTATAACATTTACAAAATACATCGATGGTTATATATTGCTTCCCATTCGTTTGCAATTGGCTGTTTGAACCACCTCCATTGTGGGTGGTTATGTGGTAGTGGAGAATCTCTGTCTAGATTGAGACAAATGTAATGAGCACCACTGTTCTCCCCCACACACGCAATCACAATGGGGTCAATTCTATGTGATAAGTTTAGAGCAGAAAATAGGGGTAAACATGTGAACCAACCATGACAGTCTATATATACAAGAGGTCGGTGAATAGCTGAAGCGCTGACCAGACCTGTATTTGGCATCGTTATCCAGTAATCTTCAGGCGCTGGTCCATTAAACCAGTTTAATGTTTCACGAAGGTGGTAAAAGTCTTCTTCCCCCCACATACTCACGTAAGTTATACTATGTTGCTGTAACTCTTGCATTAACATGTATCTAACATCGGCCCACCTATTCTGGTCTTGCAAAATCCAATGGGCAATGCACCGAAACCCACAATTTCCGTCACCTAGCACATTTTTAATACTTATTACCTGTGAACGGAAAATCTCTGGAATGCGATCAATAAAATCCTCGCTATCCTTATCTCCAACGTAAAATCTGTGTCTTATTTTTTGACCCGTGTACGAACTATGTCTTGCAGGTTTTTTGGCGCGTTTTGGGACTTTCGTAGATCTTGAATTTGTGCTTCTTCGGTGATTCATGGTTGGCACATCATTCAAGTCATTCAAGTCCGGGACTTCATTCAAGTCCGGAACTTTTGTAACCTGCGACTTTTTGTCCTTTGCACTTGGACGTCCACGGGTATTTTTCTGAACAGCAGGTTGACGTATGTCCACAGATTCTGGTTGGAATATCCCTCTCACCTTCGTTAACATGCTTTTCTTGACAAACGAAGTCGCTTTGCTAAAAACATTTTTGAATTCTCGCATGTTCTCTTCAAAAGCAATATCATCTTCATGGTCACTAGAAGGACCATCTTAAGATAGACCATGTTCAGGCGGTGGCTTATTGATAACAAGCCACGGGACGGATAGGGTTCTCCAATAAACATCAATTGCATCCAATGGAATGGGCCGTTCTGCATGAGTTAAAAGTGACTTATATAAGTTACTGATATTAATGTGGAAAAATAAGTTGATAGTCATAAAATGAATATACTTACCATGAATTCGATAAAATTCAAATTCACAGAAGCATGGTAGTCCATAAACTGTCCGCAACTTATGGCCACATTTTTCTACGGCGATATCCCGATTAAGTTCTTTATGCATTTGGTTGAAAACATGTTTTGAAACTTTGTACCACAATTCTGAAAATATTGGTATGTCACATTTATTGAATTTCTCGTTCATGCTTCTATTAAAACTCTCTTTTATCGCAGTTTCTTGCGCAATGAGAATTTTATCAACCGCACTCTACAACAGGTCTAAATTGGACTGTGTGCCATCCAAATATAATTTCAACAATGCGTGGTGACTCTCAACTCTACACGTTGTTGTCTGGCCGTAGCAGTGATATTGATCGATGATACACGAGACAAACATGTTACCGTAATCTTGCAACAAGTTATTCAGATACTGAGCAATACCTGAAAAAAATAATGAACTAACAAAAGGTCATTCGGGTTTTTATTTACTAAATAATAAAAATCAGTAATTAATAATTAAGTACCCGCATGATTGACCAATCGCTGTTGTAGGTGTTCGTAATGATGCGCGAAATCTCTGCGTGTCGGAGCTTTAATCATATGATCCCATCTCCATTTGATGGATTCATAGTCCTCTAATGAAACACATCTATTTCTGCAATTCTGAAGAATATTTTAATGTATATGCCATCGACAGAGTAATCTGTGAGCGTCAGGAAATTCTGCTTTGCATACCCCAACCAACGCTAAATCTCTGTCGGTGACGATAACACGCGGGTAGTATCTTTGATCTATCACTAACTTCACACGTTGCAATACCCATTGAAAATTAAACCCTTTCTCACTGTTTAAAAAGCTGTACCCCATTGAGAATGTTTTATTTATCGAAGTTACTCCGATAATTTCCAATAACGGCAATTTAAACATTATGGTATTGTACGTGGAGTCCATAAGCATGATTTGAGGGAATGTACACCATAGAGCATACGATGTGGGGTGAACAAAAAATAGTTCCTCAAGCTGATTTTGCTCATTTACCCTATCATAATATATATATACCCTGCATCCCTTAAATGTGAGTAAAGGACTTGAATTGGAGTTCGACCACCTTCTTTGATTATCCGGATCTTACCTTTTGCGTTATATATAGTTCTAACGCTAGACACGTTATCCAGATTACGACCTTGTATTGTCGAAAGTATATTACGTGGTCGTACATTATAACCTGCCAATTCTTCGACCAAATCGAACTCATCCTCCTTTAATCGCATTGCATATGGGAAACCATGCAACGACTCTGCCAAATCATGATTATGGCTATCATCTTTCACCCTCAAAATCCAAAAATCACCCGTCAGATGATATTTCGCCACTAATTTGAATGGACAACCCGTTTTAAAGGTACTGGTTTGCCGTTTTCCACTACCTTCAGGTCTATATTTTCCACCCTTGAACACCTATAATTTATTTCGTACAGATAACCCTTTTCTGCTTTGGTTCTATTTTTGACAATGACAAAACCGAGCTCACGGGCTATACTTTGCACCCACTCAGTTAATTGCTCGTCAGAACCGAACGCCTGAAAGTACATTTTTAACAATTCGAAAAATTTTTACAAATACATTTTACAAGCATGAAAAAATTAGGTTTTTACTGATAAAATGTACAATTACAAAAAACTTTTACAAAATTACATTTTTTAACTTTTTACAATATATAAATAAACTTTTTAAAATATACAAAAAAATTTTATTAACTTTTTACAAAATACATTTTACATATAACATTTTACATACAATTTTTTACTTTTTACAAATTACTTTTTACATATTACATTTTTACATATACATTTTAACATATTACATTAATACATATACATATACATTTTACATATACATTTTACATATTACATAACATATACATTTTACATACATTACATTTAAAATAATAATAATAATAATAATAAATAAAACGAAAAGGCGTTTAAACGCGTCCCGTACATATTCTCTCTTTTCTCACATACACCTCACATAATGCTCTTATCTTACACACGCTCACCACATATTCTCTCTTTTCTCTCTCTCTACTTTGTCTCATTTTTTAGATCTAAAACATGGTTTTAGATCTAAAATTGGTGGTTTTGGTGATGTTTATGATGTGAGTGTGTGTGATAAGAGCGTTATGTGTGACTGAGGTACGTTGATATACTTTCTCTGGGTTGTTTTGGTGATGTTTATTTTGGGGTTTTGGAAAAATTGAGTGATTTATTTCAATTAATGTTTATTAATTGAAATATTTGTGGTTAATTAACACGGATTTATATTAATTTAATGAAACACATAATTTTTAAAAATTAGGGGTTTGAAAAAAATTTGGGGGTTTTTTAAAAAGTGAGTGGTTTATTTTAATTAACGTTTGTTAATTGAAATATTTGTGGTTAATTAACACGGATCTATGTTAATTTAATTAAATGCCTAATTTTTAAAAATTAGGGTTTGGTTTGGTGGTTCTGTGGTGTATTATGTGATTATATGGTGATTCTGTGGTAGATTGACATACTTTATCTGGGTTTGAAAAAAAAGTTGGGGGTTTTTGAAAAATTGAGTGATTTATTTCAATTAACTTTTGTTAATTGAAATATTTGTGGTTAACTAATACGGATCTATATTAATTTAATGAAACACCTAATTTTTAAAAATTAGGAGTTTTTAAAAAATTTGGGGGTTTTTTAAAAAGTAAGTGATTTATTTCAATTAACGTTTGTTAATTGAAATATTTGTGGTTAATTAACACGGATCTATGTTAATTTAATTAAATGCCTAATTTTTAAAAATTAGGGTTTGGTTTGGTGGTTCTGTGGTGTATTATGTGATCATATGGTGATTTTGTGGTGTATTATGTGATTATATGGTTTGGTGGTTCTGTGGTGTATTATGTGAAATATTTGTGGTTCTGTGGTGTATTATGTGATTATATGGTGATGTTGTTTGATATTGTTGGTGGTTTTGTGGTGGATTATGTGATTATCTGGTGATGTTGTTTGATATTGTTGGTGGTTATGTGGTGTATTATGTGATTATCTGGTGATGTTTGATATTGTTAGTGGTTCTGTGGTGGATTATGTGATTATCTGGTGATGTTGTTTGATATTGTTGGTGGTTCTGTGGTGTATTATGTGATTATCGAGTGATGTTGTTTGATATTGTTGGTGGTTCTATGTGATTATCTAGTGATGTTGTTTGATATTGTTGGTGGTTCTGTGGTGGATTATATGTGATATGTGACTGCTTTGGTGGTTCATTGGTGTAGGTTTTTGTGATATGTTATATGTGATATGTGATACTAAGTAGGGAGGGTTAGTATATCCTACCCCTTATGGTGGTTCTGTGGTGATTATGTGGGTAGGTTAACACCTTGATCTGCCACCACAGAGTGGTATGAATACCTGCTCTGGCCTACCCCATTCCCCACAGACTTGTGATGAAACTGTTTTTTTTAAATAACAGAAAAGGCAATGATGATTTTATAAAAAAACTAGATTTTGGCATGGCATTTCTAAATGGACAGGCAAATAAACTATTAATTTGCAACCTTTGAAGTTGCAGCCAAACATGATGAGCAATATATATATATATATATATATATATATATATATATATATATATATATATATATATATATATATATATATATATATATATATATATATATATATATATATGAATCTGAGCCTTTACCTGTTCTGTGTTAAATGGTAAGTTCGACATTTGTTGTCTTGGACTTTCTTTGCTTGTGTTACTTGTGCTGCTTGTGACAAAACCTGGACTTGTAAACCTGTGGTATGGGTTTGGTTAACACTCCCTTGATGCTTGGGTGAAAAAAACCTGCACTTGTGACTTTCTTTGCTTGTGTTACTTGTGCTGCTTGTGAGGTGTATCCCTTGTGGTGGGTGATATATACTGACCCTCTCTATTCTAATATACTAACCCTCTTGTGAAACTTGTTTCACTTGTGTAACATGTGGTGATACTGTTGAGCTTGTGAACTTGGTAGGTTGTGGAATCTGAGCATGTGTTGTGAGAATATTGTTGTACTTGTGTTGGCTATCTGAGCTGTGTTGGCTTTTGTTGGGAATTTGAGCTATGTTGCTTGTGTTTCTGTTGCTGAGCTTGTGAGGTGTATCCCTTGTGAGAATATTGTTGTACCTCTGTGTTGGCTTTTGTTGGGAATTTGCAGAATCTGAGCTGTGTTGTCTTTTGTGGCTTTTGTTGGGATTTTGGTGAATCTGAGCTGGTTGCTTGTGTTTCTTGTGTTGCTTTGGTCAAAACCTGGACCTTGTGTCCAAAAGGCGATGACGAATGGGTTTTTCAACCCCGAATGGATGGCAAACAATTACGTTTGCAACCTTCAAATCTGAGCCTTACTAAACCTATTTTTTTTTTAATTATGTTTTCAAATCCGAGCCTTTTTCGGCGATGGCGAAAACCTGCACTTTGGAGTTTTTTTTCTGTTTGTGTTTTTTTGCTTGTGTTACTTGTTTTGCTTGGACAAAAACCTGCACTTGGACTTTTTGCTTGTGTTACTTTTGTTGTGTTGATTGTGTCAAAACCTGCACTTGGGACTTTTGTTGCTTGTGTTACTTGGGAAAACCTGGACTTGGACAACCTGGACTGTGTGCTTGTGTTGCTTTGGGAAAACCTGGACTTGTGTTTGCTTGTGTTGCTTTGGGAAAACCTGGACTTGACTGTTGGACAAAAAGAGGACAAAGGACAAAAAAGGAAAAAAAAAAAAAAAAAAAAAAAAAAAGGTACACAAGTACACCCTACCCTATGGGAATGTTTGGTACTTGCCTCCCATAGGGAGGGTTCAGTTATTACACTTGAAGGTTGCTTGTATCATAGCTTGATTGAGATCTTACAAGTAATTGTTAAAAAAAAAAAAAAAAAAAAAAAAAAAAAAAAAAATTTACAAGTAATCTCTACTTAAAATATTACAATGTGTGTTGTCATGTTCTCTTAAGTGGTTGATACTTGATAGTCTTCATACAAACGTATTAAATTAGGGTGATTTACACATTTAAATATTTGATTTAGACTTTTTTTTTTTTTTCTTATATTGTAAACAGTTGTACATGTCTCACAGTATGCTTATACTGCTTGTACATTGATATGTCTCAATAAAAGATTATAGTTTGTCAACTCCCATTAAATAATGCTTAAATATGTGATAGCTAGCTGTTAATTGAGCACTGTGTGATTGCTTATCTTTCGAGGCACGAGCATGCATGTGATGCCGCTGGGTATGGATCAAGCCCTGAAAAACTGGTTGAATGGTAGAAAACTATGAAAACGGGTCATTTTGGGAAATCGCGTTACCACTTGTCCAAACTAGTTTGATTGATATGTAGTGCACTTGATAACTACTGGAAGTCTGGAAGGATGCATTCTTTTTTCTTTCTCCTTTCAGATATTCAACTATTGACGAGAAATTTAAAAACTTTATTCGCTAATGAAACAATAAATCTCTTATATAAACAAGTTTTGCTATTGGTGTACTAACTCGAAAAATAAATGTCTTATCTATAGACAAGTGGTAACGTTTTGATATTGGTGTACTAACTCGAAAAATGTCTCAGGTGTGTTTGGTAAAGTAGTAGTTAGCAGTAACAGTGACCTGTAAGCAGTAGCCACAGCTTACCGCTCACAGCATATTAAATAAGTATTGGAAAAAAGAGTGTTCCTAAAAAATAGCAAAACTCACCGCTCATTTTACAAACGAACAATAAATATCAAAAGGGTCATTGCTCACCGCTCATCACACTAAAAAACTTCAAGAAGCTTCGCAACAAACATAGCCTTATTTTGGACAAGTAAATTTATTTTGGACATATACATATACAATAAACGTCCAAAGTAAATCCTTATTTTGGACAAGTAAAGATTGTAATACATACACTTGAACTCATTCATTACAAGGATTAATTTCAACCCTGAATACTGTGATGGATAATTGGGCAATGACGGTTGCCCACCAAATTATCCTAATTTATTTTTACGATTACAACAGTACGTATTACGCTTACGTACTAAAGACCTTCACAGAAGCAGGCCTCGACAAGATATCAGCGGCCCACATGCTCACATGAGGCCGCACATCAAACAACTGTTTCGTCTGTGTTTCCATCAGGAACTTGATCACTGGAACATGTTGTAGATCAGCCATTGAGAAGCTATCTCCAGCCAGATACTTACTCTCCGTCAACCGCGTTTCATACACGTCAAGCAAATTCTCTAGTACCTTTTCATGTTCATTTACTATGGCCTCGTTGCCTTTTGGCATATTAAAAAACTTCTTCATACATAGCTCCCAGACTAATGTCTTAGTTGCGGGTTCGAATTTTTGTGACTCCACTTCCATCCACATTGATTGTTCCGCTTTCTTCTTTGGATCTTGGCTGATAAGATTCGTTCCCTTATTAGGGTATGTGCGAGATATGTACTTCATAATTGCCCTTGATTCTGCAAAAGTAATACGTACATGTCGCGCTTAGAGCATATCTAATGGGAGGTAAAAAAAAAAAAAAAAAAAAAACTCTATTCTCGAAAAAACTTTGGAAAGCTACGTTCTTGCTCAGAGCCCTTTTTTTTTTTTTTTTTTTTTTTTTTTTTTGTTCTTATTATACTAGTAATAAAAAAATGTACTAAAAAAACTTTACCATTTGAAGTTAATTTTAAGATACGGAGTAGTTTTTTTCCTAACAAACGTCATTTGAAAGAATATATGAATTGCATGGGATAACTGGATTAGCGGTACAAAGATGACCCTTGAATCAAGAGGTTACAAGTTCAAATGTCGAAAACAAGAAAAAAAGTACTACCAATGAGTTTGATATCACCATCCTGAAATGCAGGAATTTGACCAAAGGGCTGCACATATAAATGAGCATTAACGAATCAATGAGAAGAATATGACGAGAATAAACGACATATGTAATATGAATATATATACACGTACATTGAGTGAAATCATCTGAGGTGTTTTGTGCTGGCCACTGGCTAGATCTATGTAAATAAGCTCGTAGTCTAGGTCCTTCTCGGCAAGGCAAACCAGAACACGAAGAGTTGCGGTGGAAATCTTCGAACCGTAGACTTTGATTGTCATTGTTATGGTGGCCGGAAGAATATAAACTCACTCTGACCTGTAGCTAAAATACTTTATGATTCAAGAAGACAGAGATATATAAGCGAAATGAATGGCCGGCCGTATAAATAAAGGATATATTGAGCAAGTGTATTATTGCCTGCACTTTGTCAACCGTTGACTGAGGATGCCTAGCCCTAAATTATGGAGTAATACAGCATACTGTACTATAAGTATTACGTTATTACTCCACGTTAGAAAACAAATTAATAGTTCTACCAAACACTAAATTATATTCTGACATATGTAGATAGGGTTATAAATACTCCGTAAATCAGAATAACATGAACTGAAATTTGTTTATATTCATTCGTTTTATTTTAACCGGAAAAATTAATAGACATGAACACTTAAATTGATAAATTTTCTTGTTCATGTTTAATTATTAAAAAAGCGAGTTTTTCATATTTGTTTATGCTCGTTCACAAAGACACTAAATGAACCTAAAACGAATATAACTGATCAAACATAAACAAATGTAGAAAAATAAACATAAATTTTATTAAATTATTCATAATATTTTGTTTTGTAAATATTGATTTGTTTAAACAAACCAATTGTAAAAGTATACAATTAAAGATATGATAGACGAACATAAATGAATAAATGAAAATAAACAAAAGCTAATAAACGCATAATTAAATGTTTACGAATATAAATGAATGGATACGACTTTTGTTGTGGTCGTTTATTTAACCAAAAAAACATAAAATATTGTTCATGTTCGTTCATTAAACGAACCTTTTATCAAATGGTTCAAGAAATATTCACTAAACGTTTAGTTCATATACGGCTCTAATGTATAACATGCAAATCTTCTCATCTCTGGTGGATACCTGAAAATGATTCAGAAAACAATTAATGATGAACAATTGATACGTCCAAAGAAAATATTGATAATGACTCTAGATAACTATATATCACCATGTTTTTTAGCCTATTCAAATTTTAGTTGTGTAAATTAAAAAAATAGGTTGTTGGTGAAAAAAGCTTTTGATATTAAAAGCGAATGGTGGTAAGTTAAAACACCTCAATAAATAGGTTAGGAATAGTGACATTTATCTTTGATAAATATTACTCTGTAGTATTGAAATTTATATGGCTGTATTTTCGTTCGCAAGTTAAAGACTTTGGCTTGACTCTGAACTAGTCGACTAAAACTTTTGGAAGTTAAAACACTAAATCCAAAAATAAGCAGAACGTTGATAGAATGGATAGCGTATGATAAATCTTCGCTGCCTGCAACAAATATAAACGTTGAAGCTGTTAACCCTGAAAATAACATGTACAATAGTAAATAAAACATAAAAAAATGGCAAATTACATAGCAATTGTGCGTCGTTAATTTCTGAAGATGATGTAGAATGGAGCGTTTCCAAAAGGAATTGGCCTTAATTAGAAAGGTCATACATTTTCCGCTTCCCTTTATCTCTAGAAGGTGCACGGCCATCTAAGCTAGAAGTGGCCGTGGGTTGTGGTTGGTGCACACTGCATTCATCTGAAAAACAACAACAGAAAGTTTTATTTAAAACACAAACATGGTTAAAAATTCAAGCAACACCACATAAACAGTGTAGCACAAAAAACATGATACACACCTTTTATTTGTACAGGTGGAGCAGGATTGGCATAATTTTGAAAATCTCCGTTACCGGCTTTAGAAGGTTCTTCATTCGGCGCATGGGGCATGCTTTGAAAGGGTTGATCCAAAAAATCTACATTAAAGGTATCACCTTCTTTCCTGCTTTCCATGTTTGGCTGTTGTATTGAACCACTACCAGTTTTTTTTTTGAACAGCAGAAAAGGTGAATATATATAATGAAAAAAAACAGCTACCTAGTAAGTCACTAGGAAGCCAAGAGTACAAAGGTTAATTACAAAAAGTTTTACAGGGGTTATCGAACCAGTCGATCCAACTTAGGTGAGCCTTTCTAAGCCTACAAGAGATCCAATTAAACGAAGAGAGCTTAATTTCGTTGAGGATCAACTCCTTAGAAGGTCGCTTCTGGGAAAAAGACATCTCATTCCTAAATCTCCAAATACACCAAAGGGTAGTTTGAACAACTACGTCAAAGGGGCCTCTAAGATTAGCCGCTAAGGGGACGTTATCAGCTAAGTTAATAGCATCAGTGAGAGAGGAGATTGAGATGTTATGAATATTCCACCATGACAGAACCTTGGACCATATATCTTTAGCAATGCCACACGAAGTAAATAGGTGTTCTTCCGTCTCGATATATGAACCACTACCAGTTGATACCTGGGTGGTAGTAGGCCTACCCTTACATGCCCTCTTACTAACCGAATCTACAGGTACCTCAACACTACCTACACTACTTACCATGGCCTTTGATTCTAAATCTATAACAGCAGATCCCTTCCCTTCAGCAAAACCACAAAGATCTATACACTCTAAAGAAGGTACAGAGGTAACCCTACGTATCGCCTTTTTTTAGTCTTCATATTACGCAGATCTAATAATACTGAGTTTGATACGCATATAGGCCAATAAAAAGAGCAGAAAATGCACATGAAGCATAGAAGAGTGGATTTATAAGCATCATGCATACAAAAAATATATACAAAGCAAATGTACATGGATCCAGCCAAAAACCAAGAGTGCATGCATGGAAAGCAAAAAAGATCAAAACAAAGAACAATATAAGCATGCCTAGGTGAGAAAAAAACATGAAACAAACCTCTTTCAACCGATCCTCAAGACTATGGAACCTGTATTTTCAGAACTTTTTTTTTTTTTTTTTTTGAAGATCAAGCACTTTTCTTTGGCTGCAATTGTGAGTATTGTTGGAGTATAGAAGGTTCTATTTGTACTTGTAACACTCAACCACACATGCATTTGTGTACTTATTGAAAGACCATCCACAGACTTTTCAACATTAGGCCAAGGTTTGGTGAAAAGGTGTATGGATAAGTATATTATACACTTTTACAACTGCTATACGCCTGTATATTTGTTTATACTTGAGCTATGGTATCCTGCACAAACTGGGCCAAAAATGGGCCAAAACCTGGGCGAAAAAAGGGACGCAGCTGGGCTACGACACTCAGCCAACTTTTGGCGGGAAATAAGGGGAGTAAAACGACACCGTTTAAGGTGTGGTTTAATATAAACTCTAATATTTACAGTATGGAGAAATGTAGGAGATCATCATATAATTTTCGCTTCATCAAATAGAATTCAATAGTTAAAAGATTAAAATGTGTTTTCATACTCGCGGCGGAAAGAGGGCGAAATTTACTCGTTTACATTATTGGTATTTTTTTAGTTATTTCTTTTATATAAATAGAGTTAGGATCAAATAAGAATAAAAAAAATAATAATAATAACAACCACACACTCTATATATACATAAAAAATGATATAATAAACTAATCTAAAATTATTTGTTTCACCAACTATGTTAGAAAAAACGCATTTAAAGTCCCAATCATTCTGATACAATTCCAAACACGATAACTAATCTTTTAATAAATTATTCCTCAAATAAATAACTTTTTGAAAAGCGATAGCTGATCAAATACAACATTTGACTAGTTAAACCATGCCAAGAACAGAAAATAACACACACGAAGTAAAACAATAACTAGCACAACTTACAACAATAAACACAACATATAACTCACTCTTAGCAAGCCTCATACTCACTTGGGAAGCATGGAAGCCACCTTGACCCAAGCAGGCCTAGAAAGAATATCGGCAGCCCAGGCGCTAACATGTGGTCTTGCGTCGAACAACTTCTTCACCTTCGACGACATCAAGATAAACAGGTTTGGGATATGGTGAAGATCCGCCATCGTAAAGCTGTCTCCTCCAAGATACTTACTCTCGGTCAAACGTTTTTCGTACACATCAAGCAAGTCTTCTAGCTTCTTTTCAAACTCGGCCACAACTGCGTCGTCTGTTACTTGCCCAAACATAGGCTTAAAAATTAGCTCCCATCCGAGCTTTGAAGACGTGGGATCAAATTTCTGATTTTCTACTTCCATCCACACAGTTTGTATAGCCGATTTCTTAGGGTCCTTAAGTATCAAACATGTTCCCTGGTCAGCGTAAACCTCTGCTACGTACTTGGTAATCGCCCTTGATTCTATAACAAATAACTAAACCGCTAAGCCCATGAAACAAAAATAATCTTCTAAGCTATATACTAGAAGCACATATATGTTAATCTTATATCTAACCGTTTCCTTATACAAAATAAGTTCATACTAATCCTTTGTGCTTAACTGCTTATCATTACACATTTTATAACAAAAACTGGTATTCGTAAATGTGAACATATTTTTGTAAAATGAAAAGCTTAACATAACAAATATGCTAATTAAGTCGAAATATGTGATGTATAATTACCGAATAACGTAAGATCACCATCTTGAAACGCTGGAACTTGACCGAATGGCTGCATACCAAATCAAAATTAAATTCAAGCATATAGTATATATAACTATAAAATTCAATGATAGAGGTTTAGGTTAGAGTACGTTAAGAGCAAGGAACTTAGGTGACTTGTGTTCACCCTTTGCAAAACTGATGGGCACAAACTGAAAGTCGACAGCCTTCTCGTAGAGAGCAGCTAGAGCACGATGCGCTGCGGGTGAACCTACGGCTCCGTGCAATTTGATTGCCATGGTTATAACTTATAAGTATCTAGTAGTATTTGTGAAAATGATTGGAGATTGAAGAAAATGATGATGTAGAAATATGTTTGGTAAACGGGAGTATTTATAACTAAAATTGTCATCGTGGTGGCAGAGTTGTTGGTTTTAATAATTCATAATGACTATAGAACATTTCAACGACTTTATATGAAAAGTCATCTAGATAGTTTCTTTCAACAATACATGTTAATACACGATTAATAGTTAGGTACTAATTATTTCATGTCGATGATAATTTTATATTACTAAAACTATTGCAACTAGCAACGTTCATGGTCATTGAAAGTTTATACTTAATTAATTTTTTGTTGTCATGTTAAAACTTAAAATCAATCAGTTTCTTACTTTCTTTTACAGATAGTTTTCTCAAATAATTTCTAGCTTCTTGTATTAAACATAGTGACCATCACCAATTGCTCTATGCCTCTATCGGTAACGTCTTTGGTTTATTCACAAGATTAAGAGTTTAAATCTAGTTAGGTGTATCCATTTGAGGGTTCAGAGAAAGATGGAAAGGGTCATGAGATTAATTCGCTAAGACTGTGTATATCCGAGTAAAAAAAACTCGCACTTCCGAGTAACCTAAACATGAAAAACACCTCATTTGTTTCGTATTAAACATAGTTCGTTTGGTAAATAATTTAGACTTAATTCAATTACAAGTCTTCTTCGTGTAAACTTGTGAATCAAGTTATAGATTTTACAGTCTAGCTGGCTCGAGCTCTTTTCTATATTTCCAGTAATTTTTTCTTATATTTTGGGGATGTGAAAAGTCAAGCCTACTGAAACCGTAGAATTAGTCAACGACTTGATTTTGTTTTTCAACCATGAGATCAAAGTATCGAAAATTAAATTAAAAAGAAAAATCAAAGTCGGATATATTTGGAACCTTCATCACCGACAACAGCATATATAGTTTGCTTCGTTACTTTCTAGTGAATGGAATTTCAGTTTTTAAAGCATTCCACCTTTTACAGTACATTTTTATTTCCATGGTTTTTAGTTTTTACGCAAAGAACTTCGGTAAAGTGATTTTGAGGAACACCTGCGAGCATTTTAGTGCAATGGTCGAAAATAATTTAATAATGACACAAAAATGGGTTAATGAATTGGAGCAATAGGTTTATAAAAGTAAAATTTTTAAGATCGGGATTTTACTCATTATCGTTTTTGGTTTTACAAGATCGATATCGTAAAATCGGATCGAGATCTTAAGACCTATTATAATGTTATTTTCTTGATAGTAAGGTAATATTATTCAGCTGTGCAAATCATTATATATTATAAACAAAAAATCATATAAATATTTCAAGAAAAATGTTGTACTAAATTATGAATATCAAATGTTTAAAAAGATTAACATGTTGCTTTTTAAATTCTATAAAAGATAATGTTGATAATTCAAACGAACGAAACAAACAAACAAATACGAACAAACGAAGCGGAAGCTTTATTCAAATACCAAACCAAATTACAAAACCAAATTTCAAAGACAAATTCAAAGGGTACCAAACTATTATTCAAAAGGTACAAAGAAAACCAATACAATCAATCCCTATTTATAGACAAACGAACCGTCATAGAATAGTTTCCAAATTCAAATCAAACTTGTAGAACAAGTCACAAAACAAATTTACCAAAATTACCAAATAACCCTTAAAGTTTAAGTCACCTTCTAACAATTTTCACCGTGACTTCAACTCCATTCAAAACTTCAAACCAAACGAATCTTTCGTCTTCAAATTCAAGTTTTCAAATTCCAAATTCCAAATGCTTGAGATACTAGCCAAATTCAAAACAAACGATCGATTTCCAAAAACGATCCAAAAACAAACCGAACAAATACAAACGCCGATAATCTTCAAAACGAACAATCAAACGTTAACCGACAAAATTCAAAACGGTCAACCAAACAAACAAATCGGCCCAAACGATCTTCAACTAAGATTATCAAATTCAGGCAACAAATTTCAAGAGCCCGACGAACGAAGATCCAAAATTTCCAAAACGATCGAACAAATTCCAAACGACCCGATTATTACCAAGTCTTCAAACACCAAATCGATCTTCAAATTTCAAATACCAAATTCAAATTCTAACGGTCCACTTATATAATAAGAATTACGACCCGAATATCAAATTCAAATTCTAATGACCCACTTATCGATAAGTATTACGGTCCAACTTCAAATTTATTATCCAAGTATCAACCAAATTCAAGTTAATAAATAACTTGACAAACGGACTCTAATAATTCAAACGTCCCACATATTGATACTCGATAATAATTCTAATGACCCACTTATATAATAAGAATTACGGTCCAAATTCAAATACAACCAAATTCGAATACCAAACGAATACAAAGATTACGAAACAAATACCAAAAGTTCAAACAGTATATCGACTACCAAAAATTCCAAAGTCCGATGACCCAATACCAAATTCAGCCCATATTCCAATTCGAACCTGAAGCCTAGTACTAAACAAAATACCAATCCAAGTTCAAGATTCCAAAAAACCACAAAATCTTGTCGCATGCCAAATTGCCAATATCAAAATTTTCATAAATATAAGTACTATAATTGATGGTGGGACCGGACGAACAAACACTAACGAATATCTATCAAACATAGCGAATTCTTCAAACAATCGCAAACGATTTTTCAAAGAAAAACGAAGCGGAAATTCTAAAATCAGAATCGGGATCTCAACAACAATGGATAAAAGGTTATCAGAAGAATAGGTTACGAAAGAGTAAGCTATTGAAAATTGACAATATGTGAGTGGTAAAAGTTAAAGATAGATAAATAATAAGATTTTGGCATTGGAGCTTACACTATATGTAATAAGACATAGTCGACGAGTCCCCAGCCCATGTGGCACCAAGAAAACTCGTCCCACATTATTACACATCTTCAAAGGGACGTGTCCCACAAGGAGAAATTTGTTGAATCGGTCGCAAAAACGACCAAGTTGTGTTCAAAGTTTGTGCGTGGGGTGTTTAATTAAATGATGTTTTGGGGTATTTGTTGGTGGTGTCCTCGGTCTCTTTGTTACACAAAGTTGGTTATGAAATAGTTTAGGAAAGAGAAACCTGATGTGGCAGTGATGATGTTGGTCTTTTGATGGTCACTACTACACTCATCCTTATGAGTTGATAATTATTAGAGGCCTAAGCCCGTTTGTAAGTTATGATCATTAGGGTTTTACCATGCATTGTAATTTATAAATAGTAATGAATGAAACATATGAACCTACGGGGAGAATTTATTATGTAACAGGATATTTGAGCAGGTCTTATCCTTAGACCTAGTTGGCAACATCGAACAGACGTCTCTAGCTACCCTCGTCAAGCCTTAAACATCGTTGTTCATCCATTTTTTTAGAAAAAGAATCAGTATTCGGATTAAATCCTATCTGGTCACTGTTTTAACCATAACTCCTAAATTGTAAGGAGTTAAATGACGTCGTCAACATCTGCTTCGTATTGAAATTATGAAGAAAAACATATCGAAACCACCGCTGTACCTACTGCCATGCACCATAAAACCTAGCTCACCGTTTTGCTTATAAATTTTGAAACTCTTAGAGTTAGCTGGCGCCAATGTCCGTGGATTTCTTCCGAAGAGAAGCATACCGAAATCGCAGCCTCCACCAGTTAGACGCTTCGTCACACGTTGTTTAAGTCCAGACAGTCTTCGAATAGAAAAGATTTACTCTTTTTTTCATATTACGTTAATCCACTCCGAGTGAGTACCTACCAAAGACTTAGTTTTTTTACCAAGATAATTATCTTTAGTTTCATTTTGTGATTAGCTTTACATTTTAATAATTAAAGTCAATTCAAGCTTTTTCTCGCTCAAATTGCGTTGAAGTATTAGAGGCCCAAGACTGTTTATAGGTTATGGTCAGTAAGGTTTTATCATGCATTGTAATCTATTGAAGTAATGAATGAAACTTAAGAACCTACTGGGGAAATTTACTATTCAACAATAATAGGTTGAGATATCAAGTGGTTAATGCATTGGAAACGCTCTTAGTGAAGATTGAGATGGTAAATTTTTTCATGCGTATTTAAATAGTGTGTCATTTTTCAATATTAACATTTATGAGATTCGAATTTACTATAGATGAACGCAAGTTATTTGATGGTAAGTTTGTTTTAGCGAATGATAATGTGGTCCTGTTTATACCTATGAGTGAAAACTACTCGAGGTTTGATGATGAAACACCTTGCAAGGCTGTTGGATCAGTTTCTTCTAAGGATCCTAATACCCACCAAACAACCCTAGTGTTGTAGACGTTAACGCGAGTGGAAGCCAAGGTTCGAGTGCACTTTTAATTATGATGGATGTGTATCTCTTGTGGATAAACCTGATCTAATGGATAATCGAAGCCTTCTAATTTTGATGTACCTAGAGGGTTATTATTTGGAGATTATGAGGGTATGAAAGGGGTAGAAGAGCGGGTTCTTGATACTCATTTCGTTTGGAAAAATGGTTGGTGCTGATTCTAATACGCGAAAGGTTAACTTTTGAACACTTGATACGGGTAAACCTCTAAATGAAAAGGCCGAGTGATGCTAAATTTTGCAAAACCACTAAGTTTTATAATCCTCCTAAGCAGTGTACCTAACCGTTGTAGTGTAGTATAGGCAAGACACGGGGGATTGATCGTTCTTTAGGGGAATAGTGTTGTGAAGGTCGAAGTGTGTGACAAATTAGGTCTAAAGGAAAGTGATGATTCTTTTTTATATTTTTATATTTTAAAGAAAGCAATTAAAATCTCGGGGTTTGAAGAGTTTGGTTTTTAACTACTAATTAAACTAAATTAAACTAATTATGCAGAAAAGTAAACGTGGTGGACTCGTATGATAGATAAAGGTGTTTACTTAGAATCTTATTACTCCCTAGTTATCTCTTATTGATTAGCCGAATTGTCACGTCCTTGTTTTAATTAGCGCATTATATTCCTAATTATTGGTCGTAGGGTGGTGCTAATATCCCTAATTTTATGAATATATTGGTCTTGTTAAGAAATCTTAATGTCGCCAATCTGCAATTATGCAGTCTCGTTAAGACTTCTTAATGTCTTCAATCTGCAATTCACGCAATAAATACAACGAATAAAAACAACTAGTGCACTCTAGTGAAGAAGCGTTTAGTCGGACATTCAAAATAATAAACTTAAGATAAAGCTAGTTTTCCTACTCTTTACGCGAGACAACTAATTTAATAAGAGACAACAATCAATAATCAATAACTAGGGTTCGTCCTTAAAACTGTTACCGTTGTGATGGCGGTCACCTTATAGTTTGACCATTTTCTTACGTTTTTGCTTGTTTTCTTATGTTTTCATACGTTTTCTTATTTTTTTGTCCATTTTTTTTACCTTTTAATTTTTTTTCAACCGTTTTTATAAGTTTCGCCTGTCTTTATACATTTTTATTCGTTTTCATCTGTTCTTATACATTTTCATCCATTTTTATACGCTTTCACCAGTTTTTTTACGTTTTCGCCCATTTTCTTATGTTTTCGCCCGTTTTCTTATGTTTTCAAACGTTTTTGTCCATTTTTTACGTTTCAAATGGTTTTTTTTTTGTTTTGAGCCGTTTTAATACATTTTAGTCCATTATTTCTGTTTTTATTTGTTTTTATACATTTTCGTCAATTTTTATACGTTTTCGTCCGTATTTAAATGCTTTCATCCATTTTTATACATTTTCGTCTGTTTTTATATATTTGCGTCCATTTATAACTGGTTTTGTCCGTTTCATACGTTTTCGTTCGTCTTTATGTGTTTTCGTCCGTTTTTATACGTGTTCGTCCGTATTTACTTTGGTTTTTATATGCCTTTAAACGGTTGTAAATGTATAAAAACAGACGAAAACGTATGAAAACGAACGAAAACATATAAAAATGGTTGAAAACAGATAAAACCGGATGAAAACGTAGTTATACTTAGAACTGCTAAGTATAATTAGATGTTGTGATCATTATAAATGTGTAATGCTTGTGTTTTTGTGGTTTTTGGACTCGCATTTTACAGGAAAAACAAAAGAAAAGTGTTAGATTGGTGAGGAATTTGAGTTAGTATTTATGCCTCAAAGTTACTACTCCTAGGCATAAGTTAATGCTGCCAAGCTTAACTTAATGCTGCTAGGTTTTTACTGCTGGGTTTGAGAGTGCAAGGACGGTAATGTGAATTCTTCACTTAAGGGTTTAAATCCCCAATTCGATCGCTTAATCAGTTTCAAGCACAAATAATTCTCTCAAATACAAACCCTAACTCTCTTTTTATCATCAATTTGCAAAAATCCACATCAATTACAACAAAATCTTCACAATGTCGACTCTCTCTTTTGCCGATACTCACAACATAAAATTTCTTAAAACGTATTACACATAAAAATTTGATTGATAGTTTAAAATTTGTATTTTAAATGCAGCTTCTTGTTATCGTTGCTGTCTACGAATTCATTGTCAATAACATCCACTTTCATTGTCTCTTGATACCTGGTATCGTTGTCCTTTCATACGTTGTCTGGGTCGTAGTATAAGTGTTCCTAAATAATGAATAAATAAACCATTAGTTATGAGGAAACTATAAAAGAAGAATATGTAATTGCATGTATGTTTAAAAAAATATACGATTTGCTTAATCATCTCAAGAAGGCCAGATATAACATGTTGATCATTGGTCATTTCGGAAACGTTGTAGACATACAACTCCTTTTCAATGTTATAGTGAGAAATATCGACTTTAACAGCAAACTTACTCCCCACGAGTTTTTGTAAAGCTGGCGGGAAATAGTGCACATCAACAGATTGTGCAACAAAACATACAAAGTTAGAAATTTACAAACTAATTTTATAACACAAAATAATGTAAAAGATGTTAGTTAAACTTGTTCTTGTATTTTTAGCAATTCCCGAGCACTATTGTTTATAATCCTAGAGATTTCTCTATCAAATGTTATGAAGGAAGTACTCCCACTCCTCTCAATAACTCTGATAGAGACCTTAAACCTATGGTAAGTTTAGTAAATGTTTTATACCATGAACTAACATTAATATAAACTGGATAAATAATAAGTGAATGGTAAATAAAAAATAACAATTTGTTGTTTGGTTTTGCAAATCCTACACCACATATCGTCATTTCTTGGTATGCCATAAGAAATTCTACTTTCAAGTTCAATGGAATCATTCAAATATGTCAGAGCAACTAAAGTAGAACCAATAATTATCAGTCTCCAAACATACGATAGTTGCCAATACAACAGCGTGTCAGGGCTGTCAAAGGAAGTATTAAAAAAAAGTTATATGCTACTTTATATCCAAATTTAGTTTGTCATTATTAAAAAGAGTTTAACATGAAACCTTTTCTGAATCGCGCACATCTTGTATGAAACGAAAGGAAAACAGTGCAAGACATCATCAATGTAAGATGAGTTGTACTTTTCAAAGTTAAAAGATATCCTAGAAGCAATTTTCTCTTCATGATCCTGAAGCATCAACCTGCAGTAAAACAAAGAAAATGCATTATTGAAAAAAGAAATCTTGTTCGATAATGCACGTTTGATATGATAAAAATGTTTCACATACTTGTGTCTGAATTCCTTATTTCAAGGATATCTGAGTTTATCAACAAACGGGTACCATGATAATCGTTGTGGACCTTCCATTATTTGTAAAAATAAATAATGGACCTTATTATTGACTAACATAATTAAGTTTGCAAAAGATTATCTTTTTATTAAAAGTCATTCAATAAAACACATTTATATTTATTATTAGTACTCACATGTTTGATAACGACCATATTGCATGATGATGACGATACTTGGTTGTTCATAGTTATCATCGCTACTAACATACTTGTTTAACCACCAAGCATAGTCTCCATTAAAAGTGCAGTGCAATCGATTATGACTACAGGAAGTGATGATATTAGTTATGAACTTTTTGTAAATAAAAGTTTATATAGAAAAGGATCACGGGTCTATGCAAACAACATACTTTAAATCTGAGATATCGAAGTATAACAACATTCTAAGATAGCTATTGAATTCCATATCTTGAAGATCATCGCATCCTGTGATAAAACCTATCACGTTTGTACTTAAATGTAAACTATGTTTTTTTTTTTTTTTTTATCACAATTCATTAACCCATCTTTATACATTAGGATAAACTCCAAGCTGGTTACATTGTTTTCATTTGAAAATTCCTTTCATAATTTGTCAATCTTTACACAGATGATTTCTTTGACCTTGCTGGCAGTCAAGACCTTTAACAAAACAATACCATTAGGGCATGTCATTATAAATTTTTTTGGTTTTAATTGTTGTAACAGTGTGTTAATAATGAAGATAATGATATAAATATATAGGGTTTTGTACTTGGTTTGTATAAAATTGGTTAACATTCACATGATTTTTTTAAAGAGTTTTGTTATTCCTGATGTTGTTGTAGAATTGAATAATAATGAATAATATTTTTCTAAAATGTTATGGAAATCATATCTATAGTGTTGCACTTATCATTAGTTGGTTAAGTAAAAAAATAAGTTTATTTACTTTCGGTATATAAAATAAATATACTATATTTTGAGTTGTGATGTAAATCCCTAGAATCTTAAACAATTGAAATACCTAAAATGCCCCTCTAACTTTAAATCTTTAAGATCATTATATGACAAAACCTAAGTTACTAAATATCCTAAAACTTTCACAAGATTATTTAAACCATACATTGAAATCTAAATAACCTAAATACTTAATTTTGAATCACAAAACTACATCTAAGTACATCTACACGTTTCCTAGTACTTGTTGGGCCAAATTTAATCACAACACACTAATACCTAATCTTGGGCCTTAATACTTAAAGAGAAGCAAGCAAACTTAGCCCATCCCTTGTTTCCCTGGAGATCACGATTACCAGGTCAAGAGATCCCATAATTTACGGTTCTAATTGATTCTTTCCTCCAATATAGTACGCTCCTTCCCATATTATTCTCTTAAAACTCACGGTTCTCTCTCAAAAATAAACTACACGGTTACAAAACCCTAACAAAAACTACTAGTCGGCTGCTTGTTTCCTTCCTTCAGTTCTCACGTAACGAGAGTGGTACAAGGGTGATTAAGGAGGCACGATTGTGGTTCTCTTTGGTGGTGTTGATCGTGGGTTAAGTAGGTTCGACGAGGGTTTCAAGTCGCTTGGGGATTTGTTGTTGTTTCGTGTCCTTGTTCCTTCGTCTTTCTGCCAACCGATCACTAAGGGTATTATTGTATCGCCTTGATCTTTCTTTCTCAGTTGATCTCTTTATACTCATATATATTCTTGTGGTGATGGCTTAATGAATCAGCTACTAATGATACATGTTATACGTAATAGATACTCACATGAAATTATAAAATGGAACCCCATATTAACCGACTTATAGCTTGGTGGTATTGAAACTGTTTTGTACATGGGTGATCTGCTAACTATCCTATTTTCAAATCATAAAAAAAGGGCCGCATAAGATAGCGACAATAAACTGGCATTGATAATAAACTGGTTTAAACAATGATCCTCGTCATAGCAAACTATATGAATCAATATGTTTATATAAGAAACTATTTTGAAAGATTTGCTTATCGATTCGGTTAATGCGAGACCATGCACGAATCATTAATTATACTTAATATATTACGTTAAGATTAGTAACCCAAATCTTAATCATCTTTTGTCATCCCATGTACATGATCGATTTATACATATATTAATTGACATGAATAGTGTGTTTTCTTTGATTTTGGACATGAATTCATGCGTACATATATATTGTAGCTAGACCAGGTTCTTTTTGTTATTAAAACTCGAGAAAAATAAAAGGGTGTGTCGCGGCTTATTTAAACAACAAGAGGAGTGGTTGTCTCGGCATATTTTTAACATTCATGGACTTGTTTGTTTCGAAATAATAAAAACATTGGGCCGTCGTGGCATAAATATCAAGATTTTGGAATAAATTACATAAAATTATAATGACGGGGTCCAAAATTTTTATCGTAATATTAATTTATTAAAATAAAGGTTAAAATAATTTTATTTGACTTTTAATATTTAATTTTGATAATTTACATTAGACCTTAAACTTATAATATTGACATTTAAGACCTAAAGTATTATATGGGTCATTTTAACCTTAAATATTATTAATTCTCGATTATAACCTTTAAGTATTAAATTACAATTGAAGGAACGTACTAAAAATAGAAAGTCTTCTAAAATACTTAAACTACTTAAAGTGGGAAGTTACTAAGTTTGGACAGTTACCTAAAATAGGAAGCTGCTAAATATAGAAAGTTTCTAAAAATGGAAAGATAACTAAAAGAGGTAACTTGAGTAATTCGGACTCGTCTTGATTCGTATCCATTCTCTTCTAGGTTCGGTGAAGCGGGAGTGACCCATTCTCTTTTTGACTTGTGACTCTGCTTGTGCAATTGGACTGAGGTACAAATATTCCGTACTCTTTCAGTAAGAGTACAACTATTTCTCTCATGACTCTTCTCTCTCTCTCTCTCTCTCTCTCTCTCTCTCTCTCTCTCTCTCATTTATATTACTTGATTGAACCTTGATATTGAACCCTTGACATGGATATTGATATTGACCCTTGATATTGAACCCTTGATATGGAGCCCTGGACTTGAACCTTTGATTATTACTTGACACTTGTACTTGATATTTGTAACACCCCCAAAATTTGGTACAGCGGAAGACTCAACAAGCTTTCGGGGTGCTACGGGGATTGGTATCCAAACACAAGACATAAAAGAACGAGATAAAGTAAACATAATAAAAGTACAACCACGCGGGGTTTTAGAGTTTACATTATCCCAAAATCATCCAAAGTCAGGCCCAAAAGAAAATAAATATAGGTCCACAATAGTTATCAAAGTTTTAGAAATAAAGATCCATAACCGGTGCCAAGTGCCAAGCCTCCAATCCCAAGCATCCATAGAGCATCACTTAATTACCTGAGAAAACGTGCTAAAAGTCAGCTTTCGCTGGTGAGATCATATGTTTAGATTCTAAATTCAATATAGTGGACATGTACGCAAAACGCTTGCTAGCTAGACTAGGCCTCAATCATCCAACCAAAATATCCAACCAATATAATCCAACCAAATCAAATCAAATCAAATCAACCCTATAGGTGCACGCTATAGCTCAAATCAATCCAATCGATAGCTTACCTAGCTCGGGACTAGGCCTCGCTCTATAATCCATCCAATAGCTTACCTAGCTCATGTCTAGGCCTCGCTCAATAACCAAATCAATAGCTTACCTAGTTCGGGACTAGGCCTCGCTCAATAACCAAATCAATAGCTTACCTAGTTCGGGACTAGGCCTCGCTCTATAACCAAATCAATAGCTTACCTAGTTCGGGACTAGGCCTCGCTTAATCATACCTAGTTCTATAAGCATAGCAAGTTTTAAATAAACCAAGCGATAATAGTCCACATAAAACATTTGCACGTTTCTCACCCCAAGTATTGAAAACAAAGTTCAAGAGTAAAAGTGGGGCTATGACTCACCTCAAGTCCAGAAATCCTCAAAAGAAACGATAGAAGAAAGACGTAAGTAATCTCAAGCAACTCACGTAACGGCGACTACAGACTCGGCACTTCCTAACAATATCAAACTCGTTCAGAAATCATTTCCTCAAAATCAATTATTCCCATTCCCGAACGTATTCCATTTTACTTTCAAAAAATATCCATTTCTCGAATTAACTTCATATCAAATTTGAAATTCGACGTTTGGTATCCATATGGGTGGAGGGTCGAGACAACTCAAACCAAGAAGCCACAACAAAGAAAATAATAAACCAACTATAGGTCTAATGTTAGCCCAACATATTATCTAAATAATTATCGAAGCTTATTAAATCTGTCGATTTGATAATCTCCCATATTTATTTACGTAATATATCGTTCAAAAATTATACCCAACCTAAAGCACATTACACAAAAGATTCTATTTGATATATATCGTAGTCCAATGAATTCCCTATATATATCGTCGAATCGGCCAAATTCCACGAGACATATAGTAATTTATTACCCTAAAATATATACCACATCCTATGGGCGTCGTGGGATACAATGCCCATTAATATTCTCATTTTATATCGTCAAATAACTCGATCTAGAATGAGTCACTTGCTATATAAAATGTTTATATTAACCGTCATATATCCGTGACAACACGAAAGTCACAATATAAAGCCCACTTGGACTTTAAGGACCCACAATTCGCATAACTCGATAAGTTTCTAATTTATAAACAAAACCACATTTTTAATTATTAGTTACCCGACTTATATTTCGCCATTATTTATATAGTTATTATTTATAATAATAGTCCGACATTTATTACACTATTTGCATAGTATAATAACTATCGTTATATTATTATAACGTTTACTCGTGATCGTTTTATTATTAATATACGCATTCATATATATATATATATATATATATATATATATATATATATATATATATATATATATATATATATATACGTTTAACACGTCTATATACGTATATAAACGATTATATTCTTAATAATATTATTACGAGTATTATTTTTAATATCGACTTTTAAATATTTATCGAGTCATAGAATTTGGTCACATGTCCGAGTCATGACCCTCGGCTCATAGTCCAAGTCCAAATAATAAAATCAAGTCACAATAATAAATCAACTCCGTCCAAACAATCTCATAACCACGTGCTACAACATGAGGGTCCGATTACGGCACCCAACTAAACTATCTCCGTCATCTAATTGACCGTCTCACAATCGGTCCCCAATTCCATACTCGTCAACACAACTCCAATTATACTCACAATCAAGAAATACCGCATCGCGTCCGAAAAATATACCAAATGTCCGCATCACAATCACAACAAAAATAATTAATAATGACAAGTAACATATATTGTCCGAAAACCAAGTAGCAACGGGTTGAGTTACCAAGTCAACCCGAGTCAATCATAAGCTCAAAACATGAAATGGGAGCCACACCCGAGACTAATGAGTCTCGGCTAGCTTCTTGAGCTCAATCGAACCAAAACAGCCCCTTGGGGGTGTTCGGCCAAAAATACCAACGACCACACGGGTCGACCAATCATAACCGAGAGCAACCAAACAAGAACCCAAGATCAAAATACATCAAGTGGCCAAGAAAATCGACCAAATACTACCCAAACCGAGAGCATAACCCTCGGTCGAGGTTCGACCCATCGGAAAAGTTCACACCCGGATACCAAACCTTCATTTAACCATTATTAACAAAACCCATTTGATTCATGTCTGAAAATCCATGAAAACCCGAAAAGATAATGAAAACCGTGACCCAAGGTCGCGGCTCAAACCCACAACTCGAGTCAAAACTCGACCTACCTTCAAAAACCAAAGCCAAAACGAATAGATCTTCAAGAAATATGAACAAGTGGTGATGAACTCATGAGGATTAAAATCGAATTAGGTGTTATCGGGGGAGTTATAGCGCGTGATTGGTACCAATAGATAGATCTCGAAAAGATGGTGAAGATGGTGGTGTTGTTTTTATGGTGAGGGCGGCGGTGGCGGAGCTATGGTGGTATAAAGGGGGGCGGCGGCGGTGTTATAAAGAAAGAAGAGAGAGAGAGAGATAAGGTTGGTGATGGGTGTGTTGTTATGTTATCACAGGGACGATTCATATAATTTACTCTTAAAAAAAGAAATTTTTTTTTTAAGTAATAATAATAATGATAATAGTGAGGAGTGTAAGGGGTTTAAGTAGCCCGGTGTCAATACGGACCAAACCCGAAACTCAAATAACCAAATGTCTTTCTCAAACCAAACCCGCTCCAAAATAATAATATCCGATCCAATAATAAAATGAAATTAAAATTGTTAGGTTAACCTAGTGCCGGAGTCAATGTAGTGCCAAAAATAACAATCTCAAAATAAATCATCACGACCGAATCAAACCAAACCATAAATAAATAACCAAATCTCGTAAATATCGTACGATTAAAATCATGTACCAACGTTCGTAAAATATCTCGTCACAATAAACATTCAAAAATTCCAAATTTATAATTTTAATGTAATGCGGGTTTTATAAAACGGCTCCCTATTTTGCCAGTTGTCACATCCTCCCAGCCTCAGAAGGAACCCGTCCCGGGTTTCTCTCGAAATAACCCATCTACGAAGTGAAAAGCTTCGGATATCTCTTTCGAAACTCATCCTCACGTTCCCACGTAAATTCCGGTCCGTGCCGCGAATTCCAACGAACTTTGATGAGCGGAATACGACTCCTCTTGAGTCGTTTGATCTCTCTATCCATTATCTCAATCGGCTCTTCCACAAAATTCAAACTCTCATCCACACGAATATCCTTGATTGGTATAACTGGCGTTTCCTCCGAAAGACATTTCTTCAGATTGATAACATGAAACACATCATGAACTTTACTCAATTCCATTGGTAATTTCAAACGATAAGCTACGGGCCCAATTCTTTCCAAAATAAGAAATGGTCCAATGTAGCGGGGATTAAGTTTCCCACGTTTCCCAAAACGTATCACACCCTTCCAAGGCGAGACTTTCAACATCACTTTGTCTCCAACCTGAAATTCTAGGGGTTTACGCCTCTGATCGGCGTAGCTTTTCTGCCTATCTCTAGCTGCTTGTAGTCGATCTCGAATTTGCGTTACTTTCTCAGTAGTTTCCAAGATAAGCTCAGGGCATGTGAGTTGGCTATCTCCAACTTCTGCCCAACCAATAGGTGAACGACATTTACGACCATACAAAGCTTCGAATGGTGTAGCCTTAAGACTTGTGTGGTAGCTATTGTTGTAGGAGAACTCCGCAAGGGGTAGATATTTCTCCCAGCCTTTACCAAAGTCTATGATGCATGCACGAAGCATATCTTCCAAAGTCTGGATAGTTCTCTCACTTTGACCATCGGTTTGGGGATGATATGCAGTACTCATATCAAGTCTCGTCCCCAAAGCAGTTTGAAGTGATCGCCACAATGCTGACGTGAAGCGGCTGTCGCGATCTGAAATAATCGATATCGGAACTCCATGACGAGAAACAATCTCCTTCACATACAACCTCGCAAGTTTATCCACACTATCATCTTCACTAATCGCCAGGAAATGAGCAGACTTAGTCAAACGATCCACAATTACCCATATAGCGTCGCAACCGCTAGCTGTCTTTCGTAATTTGGTAATAAGGTCCATCGTAATCCGCTCCCATTTCCAAACCGGGAGTTCTGGCTGCGTCAATAATCCTGACGGTCTTTGATGTTCGGCTTTAACCTTAGAGCAAGTCAAGCACTTACTAACATACAACGCTATATCTGCCGTCATATTTGGCCACCAATATAACTTTTTCAAATCTTGGTACATTTTGTCAGACCCAGGATGAATAGAGTATCTTGACTTATGCGACTCATGCATAATCAACTCTCGAATTCCTCTATACAATGGTACCCAACTTCGCTCTCCAAAACATAATACTCCATCAGAACGTCTAACAAATCCCTTCTCATTTTCTGTCATCCCAAATATGTTTTCAGCAGATCTATTTTCTGCTTTCAACGCTTCCGTTTGAGCTTCTAATATTTGAGACGGTAATGACGATACGATAGTCATTCCTAATGACCTAACTCGTAACGGTGGAATTCTCTCCTTTCGACTAAGAGCATCAGCAACAACGTTTGCTTTGCCCGGATGGTAGCGAATTTCACAATCGTAATCGCTTAGCAACTCAATCCAACGTCGTTGCCTCATGTTAAGCTCTTTTTGGTTCAAAATGTGTTGCAGACTTTTGTGGTCAGTAAACACTACACACTTGGTTCCATACAAGTAATGTCTCCATATCCTCAAAGCAAAAACCACAACACCTAACTTCAAATCATGGGTGGTGTAGTTCTTCTCATGCTTCTTGAGCTGTCGGGAAGCATAAGCTATCACTTTCTCTCGTTGCATTAACACAGCTCCTAAACCTTTATGAGAAGCGTCACAATAGACGACAAAGTCCTTGTTACCTTCGGGTAACGCCAAGATAGGAGTACTACACAACATTTCCTTAAGTAATTGAAATGCTTCCTCTTCCTTATCTCCCCATTCATACTTAACACTCTTTTGAGTCAATTTGGTCAACGGTTTTCCTATCTTCGAAAATCCTTCAATGAATCTTCGGTAATAACCGGCTAATCCCAAAAATTGACGAACTTCTGTTGGGGTCGTAGGTGTAGCCCAATCTTTAATTGCTTCAATCTTAGCAGGATCAACATGAACTCCTTGTCTATCAATCACATGACCTAGAAATTGTACCATCGGAATCCAAAATTCACATTTCGAAAACTTGGCATACAGTTTCTCCTTCCTGAGCAATTCTAAGATAAGTCTTAGATGCTCCTCATGCTCCTTCTCACTCTTCGAATAATCAGAATGTCATCGATGAACACAATCACAAACTTATCTAAGTAAGGCTTACACACCCGATTCATGAGATCCATGAATACCGCCGGTGCGTTAGTCAACCCAAACGGCATCACTTGAAACTCGTAATGCCCGTATCGGGTTTTGAATGCCGTTTTCGGAATATCCTCCTCGCGAACTCGAAGCTGATGATATCCCGATCTCAAATCGATCTTCGAATACACACTCGATCCTTGAAGTTGATCGAACAAATCGTCGATCCTCGGTAACGGGTATCTATTCTTCACCGTTTTCTTGTTCAACTCTCGATAATCAATACACATGCGAAACGATCCATCCTTCTTCTTCACAAATAAGACCGGGGCTCCCCAAGGTGAAGAACTTGGTCTTATGAATCCCTTTTCGGCTAACTCCGCTAATTGTTTCGATAAATCTTCCAGTTCAGTAGGTGCAAGACGATAAGGCGCTCGTGCTACAGGTGCAGCACCAGGTATCAACTCAATCTGAAATTTCACTTGTCTAGTAGGTGGAATTCCTGGCAAATCATCGGGAAACACATCCGCAAAATCATGAACTATAGGTACATCTCCAATGCACCTTTCCTTCTCTCCTTTCTCAGAAATTTGGGCTAAGAAAAGGTAACTTCCTTTCTCCATTAACTTTGGCAACTTGGTGCAAGATATGACCGCTAATCTAGATGGGCCTCTCAAATCCTTTCTATCTCCTAGTATGTTCAGAATCTCCTTGCCGTATGGCACACGCACGATCTTCTCATCACAAATTATATGAGCACGATACTTCGACAACCAATCCACACCAATAATGACATCAAAACTTCCTAACGTGACGGGTAGAAGATCTATGTTGAAAGGACGGTTCAGAAAGTTTAACGTGCAGCCGCGAATGATAGTCCTAATCCTCTCTATGTTCCCATTAGCTAACTCTACATCATACCCAATTCCTAAGGCCATCGGGGGTTTCTCAAGTAAGGGTGCAAACTTAGTGGACACAAAACTCTTATCGGCACCAGTATCAAATAGTATGGAAGCATAACGATTATTGAGAAGGAACGTACTAGTAACAACGTTCGGATCTTCTCCTCTCTCGTTCCCAAGCGCATACACTCTTCCATGAGCAGCTCCAGCTTCCACACGTTGGTCCCCATTATCTTGTCGTCCACGGTTTCCTCCAGCTCCACGGTTTCCATTATTGTACCCATTACTACCCGATCCTTGATTTCCTAGGTTCCACGATTCCCTACACTCATTCCGATAATGTCCTTTCTTTCCACATCCATAGCAAGTAACATTTGCTTTGCTCATAGTTTCAGGAGTAGCTTGAACCATAACAAGTGGTCGAGCTCTACAATCCTTAGCTGTGTGTCCCATCTTAGAGCAATTCTTGCACATTACAGTTAATCGACCAGAATGATGCTTGTAACATCGGTTACATTTGAGTGCATCTCCATTGTAGTTCTTCTTGTCTCCATCTCCCATGGCATAAGCTCTAGTAGTTGTTTGTCTCTTGTTTCGACGATCATTACCCTTAGAGTGATCATCCCTCTTTCTCATTCCATTCTTATCCTTCTCAGCTTCTTCCAATACCAAACAGTCCATCAATTGTTGAGCGATAGTGATAGCCTCATGAATGTTTGCAGGCTTAGCAGAAATCACATCGTTCCTTGTAGCTACCGGCAATCCATCGGTATACCTCTCAATCTTTTGGGTCTCAGTCCTAACCATATCGGGACAGAGTAAGGCTAACTCTCGATAACGGCGATTGTAAGTTGCCATATCGGTACCTTTCACCTTGTGGTTCCAGAATTCAACCTCCAGCTTCTTAATCTCATTCCTTGGGCAGTAAGTCTGAATCAACAAAGACTTAAATTGCTCCCAAGTCATAGCATAAGCCACATCACTCCCAACAGAGTTACGGTAATTGTTCCACCAAGTTAAAGCTTCATCCTTGAAAGTAAAAGAAACAAACTTTACCTTCGCATTCTCCGCACAACCACTGACATTAAACACTGTCTCAGTCTTCTCAATCCACCTAACCAAGTAAACCACTCCTTCAGTTCCACCAAACTCAATAGGTCCACAAATCTTAAGCTCCTTGTAGTGACATCCATTAGTACGAACAGATGGAAAAGTTCCAGCAGAATTGTTGGAATGATTTGACTCAGCTAGTAGCTCAGCAACTCGTTGCTCCACAAGTTGATTGATCATTGCTTGATCCACAGTAGGTGCATTAAGTGGAACATGATCATTGTCTCCCTGAACATCAACATGTTGGTTCCTGTTGTTGCGATTAGTAGTGTCCAGGTTATCAGGAGTAGGGGTCTCAACATTTCGAGTAGGACGGCGTCCTCGACGACCAGGGGTAGTCGTTGCAGGTCCGGTTCTGGTAGCTCTAACAGGGTTTCTTCGTGGGGCCATTGATCTGAAACATCATACAAGTTCGTAAGTCTCCGATAGAACTTATATATGCTCAACAAGAATTAAATCAACGAAGCCAAGTCATGGAAAGAATATCAACAATACACCATAAGACATCAATAAGGCGCGTAAGAACTCAATTTCCATAATATCCAGCATCCACATAATACCATAAAATCATAACCATCGACCGTACAATAAAGATCCAACATTGTTCCAACTACCAAAAACACAAGATAACAATCGTTCCAACGAGACGAGTAATCAACGGAAATACATCAAAATAAGATAACTAGTTTTTCTAACTGAACACTCCTCGGTTAAGAAAGCAACAAGATAACATAGCTCAAACGTCTAGCCACGCTGCTGGCGGAGGCTCCTCAACTCCTGCCTCAAGCCATCAAGATCCCTCCATAATGATCCTAACTCCACACTATGGGTGTCTCGGTCTCTCTTGAGGTCAGCCACCTCCTTCTCCAGCTCGGCATTCCTTTGCCATAGCTTGCGGTCGGCCTCTCGAGCTGTAACAAAACCTCGCTGAATACTATCGATATGCTCATGAACCTCCATCAAAACTCTCCTCATCTCAGTAACTCTCCTCTCAGCCATAACCATGTCAACCCTCAACTGCCTAATGGACTCAACGGTCACTCTATCAATCCGCTCAGACATATGAGTAACTCTCTCACCAAGAGCCGTAATCTGAGCCCATAACCTACCAATCTCACCTAACTCTGCATGCTCAGCAGAAAACTCAGAAGGTGCATCCGACTCAACGGGACTACCAGGTGGCAACTCAAACAAAAACGGATGATCAAGTGAATCAGGCTCAATCGGATGTATAGGTGAATCAGGCTCCTCAGCCTGTGCTGGCGGCACAATCAAATCATCATCATCAGGCATCTCCTCCTCCTGAGGGTCATCCTCCTCCTCAGGGTCATCATCATCACCCTGCTCAGCCTCCTGAGGGTCATCAGCCTCATCCTCACCCTCGTACTCCTCCTCCTCATCGGAAGAGTACATCATCAATCGTCGTCACCTAACAAGTGAACCATGTGGTGAAGGGGTAGGTGATCTAGGACGACGACGCAATGATGCGGGTGGCGCCTCAGACAGAAGAGAGTGAGCAACAATCTGTAAAGGTGGTGAAGTAGGGCGTACCGACATACGTGCCGTAGCTCGGTGGGCAAAACGTGGAGCCACACGAGCCAAAGCCTGATGAAGAGTAAGCTGCCTCGATGTACCAGGGAGCCCTAGAGAAGATGAGGGTCCCTGCGTAGATGCAGCAGTTGGTGCTGAAGTAGAACCTGTCGGTGTCATAGTAGCTGAATGCATGGCAACCTGGTAAAGGTCATCAGGAGCCATGGTGAACTCGGTGTAGTAAGAATATCCTCAACAACATCAGGCGTATGGGAGGCCATAGTCTGTGACAACGGCGTAGGGTAGGTGTAAGTGTTTCAAAAACAACTAAACCGCGAACTCAAAATACCATATCCACAAATCATCATATAATTCCAAATCATATATAATCAAGAAAGATTTAAAATACCGCATTACTAAACCATTCGCAAAACAATTAAGCCATATAATTCCTCAAAACGCCATCATATCACTAAATCAATAAACCTCAAAACCTCAAATCATCTCAAGAAATCCCAAATCTATAATCATCTCAATAATCTAATAATACCTCAATAATAAACAATGATGCTTCGGCTTGGCGGGCTGGCGGGCAATGGTCGAGGATCGTTTTCTATAAAAATCGGTTATAGTTTAGGTGTCTATTTACCTAGTTCTCTATAACCTTGGCTCTGATACCAATCTGTAACACCCCCAAAATTTGGTATAGCGGAAGACTCAACAAGCTTTCGGGGTGCTACGGGGATTGGTATCCAAACACAAGACATAAAAGAACGAGATAAAATAAACATAATAAAAGTACAACCACGCGGGGTTTTAGAGTTTACATTATCCCAAAATCATCCAAAGTCAGGCCCAAAAGAAAATAAATATAGGTCCACAATAGTTATCAGAGTTTTAGAAATAAAGATCCATAACCGGTGCCAAGTGCCAAGCCTCCAATCCCAAGCATCCATAAAGCATCAGTTAATTACCTGAGAAAACATGCTAAAAGTCAGCTTTCGCTGGTGAGATCATAGGTTTAGATTCTAAATTCAATATAGTGGACATGTACGCAAAACGCTTGCTAGCTAGACTAGGCCTCAATCATCCAACCAAAATATCCAACCAAATCAAATCAAATCAAATCAACCCTATAGGTGCACGCTATAGCTCAAATCAATCCAATCGATAGCTTACCTAGCTCGGGACTAGGCCTCCCTCTATAATCCATCTAATAGCTTACCTAGCACATGTCTAGGCCTCGCTCAATAACCAAATCAATAGCTTACCTAGTTCGGGACTAGGCCTCGCTCAATAACCAAATCAATAGCTTACCTAGTTCGGGACTAGGCCTCGCTCTATAACCAAATCAATAGCTTACCTAGTTCGGGACTAGGCCTCGCTCTATAACCAAATCAATAGCTTACCTAGTTCGGGACTAGGCCTCGCTTAATCCTACCTAGTTCTATAAGCATAGCAAGTTTTAAATAAACCAAGCGATAATAGTCCACATAAAACATTTGCACGTTTCTCACCCCAAGTATTGAAAACAAAGTTCAAGAGTAAAAGTGGGGCTATGACTCACCTCAAGTCCAGAAATCCTCAAAAGAAACGATAGAAGAAAGACGTAAGTAATCTCAAGCAACTCACGTAACAGCGACTACAGACTCGGCACTTCCTAACAATATCAAACTCGTTCAGAAATCATTTCCTCAAAATCAATTATTCCCATTCCCGAACGTATTCCATTTTACTTTCCAAAAATATCCATTTCTCGAATTAACTTCATATCAAATTTGAAATTCAACGTTTGGTATCCATATGGGTGGAGGGTCGACACAACTCAAACAAAGAAGCCACAACAAGGAAAATAATAAACCAACTATAGGTCTAATGTTAGCCCAACATATTATCTAAATAATTATCGAAGCTTATTAAATCCGTCGATTTGATAATCTCCCATATTTATTTACGTAATATATCGTTCAAAAATTATACCCAACCTAAAGCACATTGCACAAAAGATTCTATTTGATATATATCGTAGTCCAATGAATTTCCTATATATATCGTTGAATCGGCCAAAATTCCACGAGACGTATAGTAATTTATTACCCTAAAATATATACCACATCCTATGGGCGTTGTGGGATACAATGCCCATTAATATTCTCATTTTATATCGTCAAATAACTCGATCTAGAATGAGTCACTTGATATATAAAATGTTTATATTAACCGTCATATATCCGTGACAACACGAAAGTCACAGTATAATGCCCACTTGGACTTTAAGGACCCACAATTCGCATAACTCGATAAGTTTCTAATTTATAAACAAAACCACATTTTTAATTATTAGTTACCCGACTTATATTTCGCCATTATTTATATAGTTATTATTTATAACAATAGTCCGACATTTATTACACTATTTGCATAGTATAATAACTATCGTTATATTATTATAACGTTTACTCGTGATCGTTTTATTATTAATATACGCATTCATATATATATATATATATATATATATATATATATATATATATATATATATATATATATATATATATAGGGTGAGGTTCTTTTCAGAACCAAATAAATTGCGAGAACTGCGAGAACCAACATCAACCAATCAAATTTTTTTGAATATTTATTTTAATTATTTAATTCAAAAGGGTATAATCGTAAAGTTACATTTTTTTATTTTTTTGAATTTTTTAACAAAAAACGTTTTTCATGTCCTAAATTTTAGGAACTTTTTTTGTTTTGTTTTGTTTTTTTTTTTTTTTTTTTCTTTTTTTGAAATAATTTTTTTTTCAGCATGCATGATTTCAAGTGGTAATGTGCATATGTGTTTTTTAATATAAGGAAATTTACATCTATTTTAATTGTACAATTACTTAAACCTCTAATGTGATTTAGTAAAAAATAGTTAAACAAGTGCATTGAATGACAAACATAAATATTTTACATGTATTGTATACATTTCAAAACAAAAACATTATACACAAAATTAAAAATCATGTCATTTACAATTCAAATACAAAATTCTAAAAGTAAAGAATAAATGAAAGTTTCGTTGATGTATAGTCGTGTCTAATAATATTCTCACAACTTCATGCACTTGTGTCTTTACTCTTTACTTCTTTATCATAAATATTTTCTCGCTAGATAGTATGTACAAAACACATGTGCACTCTTGATATCGCTCATCATACTCGTACCTGTAACCACAACCAATTAATAAACGAATTATTTAATCATAACATCTAGCAAAACACATATGCACAATGTATTTCTGACTTGTTCACAATAGGCCATTTTGAGAAATTAGTACAGCCTTAAAATATAAAACACAAATGCACCCTTAAATCATAACTAATAAAAAAAAACATCCTTATATCATAAATGAAAACATATATGCACTTTTAATACATTTAAATTCACAAACTGTAAAAACACATATGCATAGAAGGCATCAAATTCACCATAAACTATGAAAACACATATACACTCTCAATAAACACATATACAAACCCTTTCATTAACTTTTTATAGGCCATAAAAAGCAAATTTGAACCGAAAGCATAAACTTCATTCATATCGATTATTAAATAAAACACCCTTGCGCATACTTATTCAAATGCCAATACACTAATCATAATCATGCTTAAAAGAAAAATCAAAACCATAATCTTAAATGTACATTAGTAGTAATATAAAAAGTTCAATGGGGACACCTTCTTATATATGTATGATGAAGGAAACAAATAAAAAAAGTACTAATATTATTAAAGTTACGATTGGTGTAAAAACTATAAATAAATAAATTATTTTTCTCATTGTTTTCATTTTGTAGTCCCACGTTGGATATGGTTATTGTTAACATTCAGCAAGATTTTCATCATACTTAATGTTTTCATTTTGTAGTCCCACATAGGCGAATTAAAAAATATATTATTTGATTATCGATGGATTGATTGTTTATCAACTGAGACATTAGTTTCATGTAGAATAAACAAAAAAATAATTCTTTTCTCTTGAAGGAAGTTGATCTTTGATCGTGATATTAAAAACTAGAATCAAACATAAATCGATTAAACAAAAAAAGATTTACCTTGTGATTGCTGTACTAAATTGAAATGCTGAATCGATTTATACATGATGTTGTTGGCCGACTGTAAGTAGGATGCCTATTGCGGAAGGTGGTGCCGGTTGTGGTTTTTCTGGCGACATAGAGGTAAGGATGGTGGCTAGGGTTTGAGAGGCAAAGATGAAGAATGAAATACAGGAAACGGTTTTAGGGGTGTGGGATGCTATTTTTATGGAAGAATTAAAATACCCACTTTACCCCTAATTTAATTTTTTCTTTCAATATAAGTTACAAATATTTTCAAAAATGCCATTTTGCATTGATATATTGTACATTATGCATTATTAAGAGTAATAAAGTGGTTCTCGCAGTTCTCGCAATTTATTTGGTTCTGAAAAGAACCTCACACTATATATATATATATATATATATATATATATATATATATATATATATATATATATATATATATATATATATATATATATATATACGTCTAACACGTCTATATACGTATATAAACGATTATATTCTTAATAATATTATTACGAGTATTATTTTTAATATCGACTTTTAAATATTTATCAAGTCATAGAATTTGGTCACATGTCCGAGTCATGACCCTCGGCTCATAGTCCAAGTCCAAATAATAAAATCAAGTCACAATAATAAATCAACTCCGTCCAAACAATCTCATAACCACGTGCTACAACATGAGGGTCCGACTACGGCACCCAACTAACCTATCTCCGTCATCTAATTGACCGTCTCACAATCGGTCCCCAATTCCATACTCGTCAACGCAACTCCAATTATACTCACAATCAAGAAATACCGCATCGCGTCCGAAAAATATACCAAATGTCCGCATCACAATCACAACAAAAATAATTAATAATGACAAGTAACATATATTGTTCGAAAACCAAGTAGCAACGGGTTGAGTTACCAAGTCAACCCGGGTCAATCATAAGCTCAAAACATGAAATGGGAGCCACACCCGAGACTAATGAGTCTCGGCTAGCTCCTTGAGCTCAATCGAACCAAAACAGCCCCTTGGGGGTGTTCGGCCAAAAATACCAACGACCACACGGGTCGACCAATCATAACCGAGAGCAACCAAACAAGAACCCAAGATCAAAATACATCAAGTGGCCAAGAAAATCGACCAAATACTACCCAAACCGAGAGCATAACCCTCGGTCGAGGTTCGACCCATCGGAAAAGTTCACACCCGGATACCAAACCTTCATTTAACAATTATTAACAAAACCCATTTGATTCATGTCTCAAAATCCATGAAAACCCGAAAAGATAATGAAAACCGTGACCCAAGGTCGCGGCTCAAACCCACAACTCGAGTCAAAACTCGACCTACCTTCAAAAACCAAAGCCAAAACGAATAGATCTTCAAGAAATATGAACAAGTGGTGATGAACTCGTGAGGATTAAAATCGAATTAGGTGTTATCGGGGGAGTTAGAGCGCGTGATTGGTACCAATAGATAGATCTCGAAAAGATGGTGAAGATGGTGGTGTTGTTTTTATGGTGAGGGCGGCGGTGGCGGAGCTATGGTGGTATAAAGGGGGGCGGCGGTGGTGTTATAAAGAAAGAAGAGAGAGAGACATAAGGTGGGTGATGGGTGTGTTGTTATGTTATCACAGGGACGATTCATATAATTTACTCTTAAAAAAGGAAATTTTCTTTTTAAGTAATAATAATAATGATAATAGTGAGGAGTGTAAGGGGTTTAAGTAGCCCGGTGTCAATACACGGACCAAACCCGAAACTCAAATAACCAAATGTCTTTCTCAAACCAAACCCGCTCCAAAATAATAATATCCGATCCAATAATAAAATGAAATTAAAATTGTTAGGTTAACCTAGTGCCGGAGTCAATGTAGTGCCAAAAATAACGATCTCAAAATAAATAATCACGACCGAATCAAACCAAACCATAAATAAATAACCAAATCTCATAAATATCGTACGATTAAAATCATGTACCAACGTTCGTAAAATATCACGTCACAATAAACATTCAAAAATTCCAAATTTATAATTTTAATGTAATGCGGGTTTTATAAAACGGCTCCCTATTTTGCCAGTTGTCACAATATTGAACCTTGACCACTTGACCCTTCAGTATTTTATCCAGGAGCTACTTGTTGTGGAGTAGCCACAACCATAGCATTGATGCACCAATGTTATGTACTCTAGTGGGGCCGGAGAGATGTCCCCCACCGTCCCTGATTCTTGTTATCGACTCCTGCTATGATTATTATTATTGGCCTGCAGGGGCGTATGGATGCATCCTACTCTTATCTTGACTTGTTACTTGCTTGGGCTACGACCATCTTGATTATGATTTGGGCTACATGATATATTACTTGGTGACTGGGCTTGTGTGCATTGTAGCCCCTCACATCTTGGGAGTTGATCACTCCAACTTGGGATACTTGACTTGATACTTGTTGTGCCTGGTGGTTAAATACTGAAAGCCTAGACACTTGATACTTGACACTTGGTACTTGACACTTGGTACTTTACACTTGGTACTTGACACTTGATACTTGACACTTGCTAATTCTTGATACTTGACCCTTATTAATTCTTGAAAACCTTGAAACTTGTTAACCCTTGATACTATACTTGTTAAACCTTGATATTATACTTAACCCTTGACATTATACTTGACGATCCTTGAAACTTGTTAATCCTTGCTATTACACTTGATGATTCTTGATACTTAACCTTGATGATTTTTTCATACTTAACCTTGATAATCCTTTGATATACCTTGAGACACCATATGTAATTTCAATTCGTACTCTCTTGTTTTATTACTTGATGTGCTTGTTATCTTTATATCTGTTCACTGAGCTTTTTATGCTCAGCCGCGATTTCTTTTCCATGCGGCAGGTACTTAAGCTAGGATGCGGGGTTCAGTTTTGGGGATGAGAGAGTGTGGACCAACCTTGAGTTCTTTTAAATAATGGACTTTGTTTTATTTTTGTATCTTCCTTATTTTGAAATTCATTTGTAACCTTTTTACTCATTGTATTGTTAAAGTATAAAGCTTGTATTTTGCTCTGTTGGACACTATTTATTGTGATATCTTTACCCTTGACGGGTTGGGGTGTTACATGTGAAACATCAGCAGTCTATAAAAGTTTAAATGTAATACAAATTTAAGTATGAATTCGTATCTTATGTGATGGGATGCGGTAGTGATTAAAAAATGTTACAAGTAATTTAAATTTGTGAATGTAGGTTTACAAACAATAGAACCAAAATATAATAGATGTAAGATGCAACTAACAGTAATAAAAAATTGGATGTTATTCATACTTTTCAAATTAACTTTAATCATAATAGTTATGTTAAGGAATAACAAACTATTCATTACAACTTTGTACAATATATTTTTTCTGAATGAGTCTTTACAAAGAGCAGTAATGATTCTTCAACTTCCATATTGTCTAACTTGATTAGCGAATGAGTCTTGTTGAAGTGACTTCTAGCTGTATACGCCATTGGAATGTTTGTGATAGTCCTGACATACCTGCCATACCTGCAGTAAGAAAGGAACACATAAAAGGAAAAGACCTATGTAAAGGGTTAATAAAAATATGTTAATTAAAAAACCCGCACTTAATGGATAAAAAAAGATTAACCAATTCGGCTAAAGTAATCCACAACCAACAAAAAATAAAGTATTGCCAAACACCATATAATGGCGAATACTAAATCACAAACCACGAAATAAAGGATTGCCAAACACCATATAATGTCTTCAATGGAACGAATCGGAAAAAAATTAAAAGATGTCTATCAAGAATGGATAGGTTGTGATAATATCAATTAAATCTAAATAAATAGACTATTCAACTTACTTGGGATAGAATCTTGAAACATAGGTCGCATGATTTCTGGATGAATATGTTTGGGAGGAATGATTGTTGACGATGGGTTGATTGATGGGTTAAGGTTAGTGTGAATTTGTGTGTGGTTTGGATCGAATGTTTTGTGTGTGGGTTGGACCAAAGCTTCCCACATAAGCTTCTATCTTTGACCAAAAGTATTTTCGGGTAACAAAGTTTTTCAAATGTTAATTGCCGAAAATAATGTAAAAAAAAGTTTTCAAATTTTATTTCCTGACTTTAATGTAAATTTTGAAATACAGGTGTAAAAGACAAAAGTAGACATCCTCAAAATTCAGCATTCCCTTTTTCAAAGGGTATTTAACGTGTTTTTTTAAGTGTTGTATATTATTAAGTATAGATTTATTTTGATGTGTTTTTGGGTTGATGGTGGTAGTTTAGGATGGTAGATAGTGGGTGGTGTTCGTATGTTTTTGGTGTACGTGTTTTTATGTGAGTTTACATTCATTTGGCTGTTTTTTGTTATTTATATGTTTTGTTCTCGGTGGGTTTTGTTAATGGTGGGACTTGGGAGTGGTGGAGAGAGGTGGTAAAAGAAGCTGAAAAATGGTGTTGGTTTAAAGAGATGGTTTAGTGATATTTGCAAGTGAGATAAATTAAAAAAAAATGATATAGAAAGAGAAAGTGGTATTTTAGTTTTGTTTGTGTTAAAAAAATGACTAAATGTTTGGGAGAAAAAAAGAATTTGGTGGGTGTGTTTAGTGAGACACGAAAAGACTATTTTACCCTCATGTGCTAGTTACATGAGGTGTGTTTAACGGTCAATGTTAACGTAATTTGGTCAAAGGACGGTGTGTGATAAGGGTTTCAGAGTTAGTGACTGTTTGTGCAAGAAAAAAAGTCAAAGGACTAAGAGTGAGAGTTAGCGCAAACCACAGGGACCATCTTCGTAATTTACTCTTTATATAATAAACTACGTAATCTAAATTGTTTGTTTCACCAACTATTTAGAAAAAAACGCATTTAAAGTCCCAATCATTCTGATATAATTCCAAACACGATAGCTAATCTTGTAATAAATTATTCCTCAAATAAATAACTTTTTGAAAAGCGATAGCTGATCAAATACAACATTTGACTTGTTAAACCATGACAAGAACAATAATAACACACACGAAGTAAAACAGTAACAATCATAACTTACAACAATAAATATAACATATAACTCACTCTTAGCAAGCCTCATACTCGCTTGGGAAGCATGGAAGTCACCTTGACCCAAGCAGGCCTAGAAAGAATATCGGCAGCCCAGGCACTAACATGTGGTCGTGCATCGAACGATTTCTTCACCTTCGACGACATCAAGTTAAACATGTTCGGGATATGGTGAAGATCCGCCAACGTAAAACTGTCTCCTCCAAGATACTTGCTCTCGGTCAAACGTTTTTCGTACACATCAAGCAAGTCTTCTAGCTTCTTTTCAAACTCGGCCACAACTGCATCGTCTGTTACTTGCCCAAACATAGGTTTAACAATCAGCTCCCACTGGAGCTTCGAACTAGTGGGATCAAATTTCTGATTTTCTACTTCCATCCACACGGTTTGTATAGCTGATTTCTTAGGGTCCTTAAGTATCAAACATGTTCCCTGGTCAGCGTAAACCTCTGCTACGTACTTGGTTATCGCCCTTGATTCTGAAACAAATAACTAAACCACTATAAGCCCATGAAACTAAAATAATCTTCTAAGCCATATACTAGAAGCACATATATGTTAATCTTATACCTAACCGTTTCCTTATACAAAATAAGTTCATACTCTAATCCTTTGTGCTTTTCTTTATATCATTACAGATTTTATAAGAAAAACTGGTCTTCGTAAATGTTAACATATTTTTGTAAAATGCAATCGTTGCATACAATGAAGCTTAACATAACAAATATGCTATTCAAAAACTAACAAATTAAGTCGAAATATGTGATGTATAATTACCGAATAACGTAAGATCGCCATCTTGAAACGCTGGAACTTGACCGAATGGCTGCATACCAAATCAAAATTAAATTCCATAAAGCATATAGTATTTTAACTAAAAATTCAATGATAGAGGTTTAGGTTAGAGTACGTTAAGAGCAAGGAAGCTAGGTGACTTGTGTTCACGGTCGGCAAAACTAATTGGCACAAACTCGAAGTCGACATCCTTCTCGTAGAGAGCAGCTAGAGCACGATGCGCTGCGGGTGAAAGTACTGATCCGTGCAATTTGATTGCCATGGTTATAAGTAGTATTAACGCTTTATGAAAATGATTGGAGATTGAAGAAAATGATGATGTAGAAATATGTTTGATAAATGGGAGTATTTATAACTAAAATTGTCATCGTGGTGGCAGAGTTGTTGGTTTCAATAATGACTTAAAAAATTTCAACGACTTTATTGTTAAAGCCTTCTAAATAGTTTCTTTCGACTATACATGTTCATACACGATTGATGGTTAGGTACTAATTATATCATGTCATGATAATTTTATATTACTAAAACTATTGCAACTAGCAACGTTCATGGTCATTGAAATTTTATACTTCATTGATTTTTTGTTGTCAAGTTAAAATCGATCGGTTTCTTCTATAGATAGTTTTCTCAAACAATTTCTAACTTCTTTTATTAAACATGGTGACCATCACCAAATGCTCTACTGGTAACGTGTTTGGTTTACTCACAAGAGATTAAGAGTTTAAATCTTGTTAGGTGTATATATTTGAGGGTATCATAGTAAGATGAAAACGATCCTGAGATTAATTCGGTAAGGCTGCGTATGTAAAAAAACTCGCACTTCCGAGTAACCTAAACATGAAAAACACCTTATTTGTTTCGTATTAAATATAGTTCGTTTGGTAAATAATTTATACTTACTTCAATTACAAGTCGTCTTCGTGTAAACATGTGAATCAAATTTTAGAATTTACAGTCTAGCTAGCTCGAGCTCTTTTCTATATTTCCAGTCGTTTTTTCTTATATTTTGATGTGAAAAGGCAAAAAGCATACTGAAACCGTTGAATTAGTCAACGACTTGATTTTGCTTTTCAACCACGTGAAAGCATCGAAAAATATGAAAAATCAAAGTCGGATATATTTGGAAGCTTCATCACCAACAACAGCATCTTTGCTTCGTTACTTTATAGTGAATAGAATTTCAGTTTTTAAAGCGTTCCACATTTTACATTACATTTTTATTTCCTTGGTTTTTAACGCAAAGAACTTGGGGTAAAGTGATTTTGAGGACCACCTGCGAGCATTTTCCCTGCAATGGTTGAAAATCTATACTACATATAATGCAGGGATAAATCTTTCTCCTTTTAATCTTAAAATTAAAACTTACAAGCTATAATGCTTATTATACAATACACAAAGTATTACGGAGTATTAATGATTTTTCTCATCAATCTTAAATTTAAGACTTACAAGTCTTAAGTTTAATGTACAAAATACAAAGCACTATTAATGTACTTAAAATATTTAATGTAGTCAATTAATTAACTGGTCAATAAATACAATTAATGCAGATATTAAAACACCCCTTACATAAGAGATACAAATTATCAAACATATTGTACAACCAACTAAAACACAATTTCTACATTAAATGATAGAGCTAAGTACTAATCTAGTATAAAATCTTTTTTTTTGGTCCCCCATCTTGGTCACCTTTTGAGTAAATTCCACAAATGGTCATGCGCATCTACGCAACTTCGCAACCTATCTCAGAACATGACACATGTACATTTTCTGGGGCCCACACCAACTACTAAAAATACTCAACTGCCGGCTACTCAACCGGCGGCTACTCAACCCAACAGCTGAAATGACCGGTCATCTTTATTGGGAAGGTACACATAACATACTTTTTTGATTTTATTTAACTTTCTTGTATTTGATTTTTATCTTATTTGATATCATGTTCAGAAAACTTAAATGAATAACACACATTGCCACAAACTCATCAAAATAATTTTTTTTATTCTTTCAGTTTTTCCAATGAAACCATTGGTAAGTTATATTTAGGGTTTTTTTGTGCGTTTAAGAATTTTCGTGGGTTTATTTTGTGGATTCCAATTAAACCCATCTGCTGATTCTGGGTTTATTATTATGCGAATAAATTTGTGAGTAGCCGTTTTTTTCGATGTTTATTTTGTGGATCTGCTGAATCTGGGTTTATTATTAGTCTTATTGTTTAGGTTGCTTACGATAATGAAATCATATAAAGTCATTCTCAGGTAGATTAGGCTTATTGTTTAGGTTGCTTGTCAATCTAGGTTTATTGGGAAGCCTTAGATTAGCTTATAAGCATTAGATTAGCTTATTGTGTATCTGTTTTTCTAAGTTTGATTTGATTCATTTTACCATAATAGTAGCTTGTATTGTGGTTTAGTCAATCAAATGTCATAGTTACTTAAAATATTATTTCAATAGTAGTTAATAATAATGTTTGGTACAACAATTAGTTTAGTGGTAACTTAAATAAAAGTCAAAATTATCTTTGGACTCAATTTGTGCATTCACTGTTAGATATATAGGCTGCATATTCATTAAGTAGTTGCATTATTAGTAAAGTTAGCTTAAAAAAGTTAATTCTTAGCTTATAACAACATTTTAAGTCACATAGATTCAATAAAATTTCATTTTAGTCAAAGTTGCATCAAATTTTAAAAGTCAAAAATACTTTGTACCCAGTTTTTGAGATGAATTCAATTGCATTTGTAGAGTAAAGTACTGATTGGAAATAACATTGGAAAAAGAAAATTCACTTTTCAAACTCATTTGCTCGCCCAAATTTAAGCCTAAAGTTACTGAGTTGAACAGTTTTTAGAATTTTTCATTAGTTGTCTGTTTTTAAAAGGGTGTTTGGATTGGACTGTGTAAGGTTTCTTAGTTGGTTGTAGTGGTTGTAACTGGTTCATTCATCATACTCAGACCCATAGGACACCAAATCAAGCAGTTTTATAGAAGTAATTAGCACAAAAGTCAAAATCACAACTTATCCAGTTTAAAATCTTTCTGAGTTGGAATTAGATAGGCTTAAGCCTCATTTTAAGTCACAAGTAGGTATACAAGCTTATTTTAGCTTAATTACAGCTTAACTAGTCATAATCCATCATCAAAGCAGAATCAAAACTCATTTTAGTCAACCTAGAAGTAGAAATCAAAAGTCAAGATTGTAATGTTTGCAGAAAACCAAATATTCAAAGATTTTTCTAGAATTTTGTGGTGATTTTCAGAGCTTGAGCTTTTCACATCTTAAAGTCATTCACTTAAACTTCAAAAATCCACAATCAGCTTGATTTTTAGATTTTATTTGGTGGCTTAATTGAGAGCTTAAACGGGCCTGCAGGGTCAAAATCTCTTTTACACTAGGGCATATGTTGGATCGTAGATTTATGTTGATTATGTGATTCAGGAGGTCGGTTTAGATGGAAGAAGATGAAACCCATTGTTAGAGAGAGAGAGAGTAGAGAGAGAAGGTAAAACTAGTGATTTTATTGATAATAGATAAGATGAAAATAACACACACTTAGTCTCACCCCTCCATGGAAGTATGGAGGGGGTATTAATAGGTCAACAAACACACAACTTTACAATAATGACGCTTCTAGTCCATGTGTTTGTGCCTTTCAAGATAGCTAATGTAATCCCGTAAATGTCGTTCCGTTTACGTGTTAGGATTATAAACTTTGATCCTAACAATCTTCCCCCAATGGGGCGACATAAGGGATTACTTACAACATTTCCTACAAGTACAAATACAAATAAAGAAAGGTCTTCATCGGCTCTTCAAATGTTGAGGATGACTACAGTTGACGCTCTTTGTCTTCATCTTGTACCTCGGCTTGAAAAACTTTATCTTCACTTATAGGCAAATGATGTAATATGCATGAAATGGATTAACTTCCCCCCAATTCATGCTGCATGTCTTTAGCGGCTTCTTCGTATACTTCTTTTTGGCCAAGTTTCTGAATCAGCTTCCCCCCAAACTGACAACCGGCTTCAGCAGATTCGAAACTTTGATGTAGTTAACATGTCTTCTAACTTTTGAAGCTTTCAGTACGCAGCGGAATTTGTAGATAACATCGTAAACCATACCAACCAAATCTGACTAGTCACTTAATCACAGTTGTACTCAACGCGGTAGCTCCGTTCGGGGGTAACATGCAAGAAATCAGCAAGATCTTCTCACTTAAGTAGGCAACTTTACACTTCACACCCCGCGAGAGTTGAAATGATTAGACCAAAATCACAAAACTGAACCACTGATCATCTCTGCGGACGTCTCTCCGGTAGTAATAAAATTGTAAGCTCGATCACGTGAGTCTATTATGCGTCCCTGATGTGCACATTTCTTCCCCCTAAATGCAGGTTCTCGTGGAAATTGAGTGTTTTCGCAAAGAAGTCAAGAAATGACAAAGAAGGCAAAGAACACCCACTCTCTCTTCCCCCACGATGTCTTCACGGAATCGGAAGCATACACACTATGTTTACGATGGAAAACGAGGCAACGTAACCCCATATGTCTAACTAACCGATTACATGTGAAGTATCACAAATAGCCTGTGAGAATCAACTGCTGATAAACATCTCTACTCTTTTATACTCCTCTCAACTAACTCTTTACCAACCCATTATCATTCTGTCGGCTCTTTGTAGTGACCACTGATGGAGAAAATCCAATATGACGAACTTGAGACTGAAGTAAAATAACCCAAACTTGTGACTTAAACTTGCACTATTGTCTGACTAAAATATTAAGTAGGACCCGGATCATTTTTACCACGTAATATCGTAAAATCATAAAATCCTAAGATCAGGATCGGAATCTCAACAATAATGGATAAAAGGTTATCGGAAGAAGAGATTTTGAAAGAGTAAGCTATTGAAAATTGACAATATGTGAGTGGATAAATGTTAAAGATACATTAATATTAAGGTTTTGGCATTGGAGCTTAGCCTATGTGTAATAAGACATATTCCATGAGTCCCTAGCCCATGTGGCACCAAGAAAACTCGTCCCACCCTATTACACATCTTCAAAGGGATGCGTCCCACAAGAAGAAATTTGTTGAATCGGTCGCAAAAGGGATCGAGTTGTGTTCAAAGTTTGCGTGTGGCGTGTTTAATTAAATGATGTTTTGGGGTATTTGTTGGTGGTGTTCTCGGTCTTCTTGTTACAAAAAGTTGGTCATTAAGTAGTTTAAGAGAGAGAAATCTAATGTGGTAGCGGAGATGTTGATCTCTTGATGGTTACTACTACACTTAGCCTTATGAGTTGATAATTATTAGAGGCCTAAGCCCGTTTGTAGGTTTTGATTATTATGGTTATACCATTCATTGTAATTTATAAATAGTGATGAATGAAATATAAGAACTGTGGAAAACTAGAGGGGGGGGGTTGAATAGTTTTACGTCTTTTTCGTTTTATTTGTTTTTCAAAAATTTGGCTTCTAAGATTTGACAGAAAATTCAAATCACTTTAATGCACAAATGTAGATACAAGTTAATTTATGATTTTGTATAAACAGTACTTATGTATAATATACAAGTTCAAAACTCTTTAATACAAAGATATAGATACTAGTTTATTTACTATTATGTATGAGCAATACTTTTGTATAATGCTTGGAAAGAATATACAATTTCTTATGTCTTATGTAAGCATATGTATGTATAAGTGTTTTGATATAAATTTATGAACTTGGTTGGTTTTTGTAAAATTAGTTTTATGAATGGATTTTAGTTTGATCTTTATGTGAAATCAATATATGCACCACACAAGCAATTGTAACTATGAATGATATGCAAGTAAATAATTAATCAAAGAGTGAGAGATGGAAAGATCAAACCGAGAGACAAAGGATTTATAGTGGTTCGGCTACAAGGACACCTTCCTTGCCCTACCCACTCCCCGAGTCACCTACTCGAGAGTTTTCTTCACTAGATCAAAAACCTCCTTTATGGCGGAGAAAACCTTACACACCAATTAGCACACCACAACAATATCACACCACAATCACAACTTCAACACAACTTCTTCACACCAATCTTCTTCACACCTATCTTCTACACACCAATCTTCTACACTTCAAATTTCTTCACAACTTAATACTTCCTAACTCTTTTACTTCACGTCACTTGTTTCTTCACACCTTCACTACTAAGTCCTATCCACTCCTCCAAGATATATACTACTTCACAACTTCTAGGCTTCAAGGTCTTTACAACTTCAAAGCTTCAACTTCTTTGTCTTCACAACTATCTCCACTTCAATATGCTATTGCTACTTATATCTTCTAACTCAAATCCTATCCACCTCTACTTCTTCACTACTAGTACTACTTCACACCTTCAATGGATCTAGATCAAATATCTAAATCTATCTAACCAATGTATACACAATGTTCACAAAGAAATAATTGATATACAAGATGAACTAAACAAACAACTTAGATAGCAAGATGATACTAAGTTGTAATACTCCTAGTCTTGATAAGTAGGAGTATTCTTCTCTTTGCACTTGAAAGAATGAGGCTTTTGATCACTTGGAAACAAAGGCTTATGAATTATATGATCAAAGGATTTTTAAGATTGAAATGGAGATTTGAATCAGAAAGTTTATGTGCAAAAAGGTGAGGAAAAAATCCAGGTTTAAGGTGGTATTTATAGGCAAAAGATTCTGACAGAGGAGCGTGGCCGGTCCACTTAAATCATGGCCGGCCCCAATAAAATTAAGGGGACCGCCCTTTATAATTAAGGGGGCCGCCCAGCTGAAACGGCCAGATTCTTTGTCTTTTAGTGGGGAAAGTTTATTTGGTGAAAAACTAACTGATTTTGGTTAAAAATTTGAATTCATATATTTAGTATGAATAAAACATTTTTCTTTATTACCAAAAGTGTTTTTCAAAAATATATAATATGTTTATATAATTAAATAAACTTTGTAATACTTAATTAAACTTTCCTTTGATCTTATAATGCATTAAACACTATGTTTATTCATACCTTAAGTGATTAGATGGTGAAAGTGATTATTAACTACTAAATACTTGTTTACATCATTATCTTTGATTTAATGTGTTTTCATTTTGTGATTATCAAAACATAGAGATATCGAAAGATATGAATAACGTTTTTAGTCGTTTATTTATATCAACAATCTCCCCCGTTTTGATGATTACAAAACCTAAACTTATTAAATCCAAAAATTAATTTTTAGACAAGTATTTAGTAAGTTTACATTCACTTCTCCCCCTTTTTGTAGAATCAAAAAGGTTAGGCCGAGTAAGCTTCATGAGAGAAGTTTAAACGGGTAGAAAAACTCCCCCTTGATGTATGCTCCCCCTCGTTTGAGGGTACCAAGGGTTCGAGTAATGGAATTCTTGCAAGAAAAATATTAGAAGCACAAGCATGGCACAAGCAAACACATATATCATAACATCAACAACTAGTAAGCATGGCAAGGATAATTTGAAACATATATTGAATCATTCAATAATAGAAAATGATTATGTCAACCCATAATCATTGTTACAAAGGCCATAAAAATAGAATTACAAACAAAGTAGAACATCCTAAGTGCCTACAAGGAGTGTCACTAAACTTTCTTGAATCCCAAAATGGTTGAGTAGTTTTATTTGAAAATGAGAAACGTAAGCATGTAAAATGCTTGGTGGTTTAGTGGAGGTAAACATTTGGTTGCATGGATGTTGTTGGGTTTGGAGATGTGGAGCTTGTAGGTGGTGAAATTGAAGATGAGTTTGTTGATTGAGGGTTTTGATGTTGTTCAAGTGATGGTGTTTGTTGAGATCTAGTAAGAAGATACTCAATCCAAGTGAAGTGCTCATTCAATGCAATGGTTTGTTGTTGAAGGAAGATGCAACAAGGACAATTGTTAACATGCTTCTCAATTTGGTTTTTGTTATGTGGTGATGATGGTGAGCTTGATTGTGGTGGATCCAAATTGCGTTGAGCAAGATGTAATGCTAAAAGAGCACTAAGCTCATGTGCCTCTTTTAGCTCCTCAACGAACTTTAAGTGTTCGGAGGAAGGTGATGGTGGTGGAGCTTGATAGTTGTCTTGGGTGAAAGTTTGAACATGCAACATGGGAATGACACGTGAGGTTGTAGGATGTGGTGGTGGTACTCTTGGTGGTGGAGACATGATTGAGCTTGGGTAATCATGAAAGCATGATATGGGTGGAAGAAGTTCTTCATGAGATGATGGTGTTTTTGTTGAATGAGCAACATGTGAGGTGTTGATTGAGAGGTTAGGATTGTTGTTTTGGGATTGAGCATGCTCATCAAATGAAGAAGCATTAATGAGAGCATGAGTGGATAATGGGTTGTGAGATGAGTCATTAGTGTGGGATTGAGGTTTAGTTTTTGGTTGACTTGGAACAACATCACTTGAGTTATGACAAGAATCAAGTTTCCTCCTCCAAACAGGTTTGACGGAGATCCTTGAGTTCTTGAAATCTTAGGTTTTTGGTTGTTGGGAGATGACATGTTTGGGTGTGATGGCATTAATGATGGGAAGAGGGTATTTATAGTGTATGAGAAATGTGGTTTAGGAAGGTAAATTTTGAGGGATAACATGGGACAAAATATGTTTGTGAATTTTGGGAAGTATAGGTTGAAGTGGGTCAAAAAGTGATAAAGAAAACAGTATCCCCGACCATCAGATGGCCGGTCCCCTTAATTAGGGGCCGATCCCCTTAATCATTAAGGGGGCCGCCTTATATAATTAAGGGGGCCGCCCATATGGTGATTCCCAGAATGCCAGAAATGGGTTTTTGGCAGAAAATTTTCAAAAAGGTTGTGTTTTTTGATTTGGATTCAAGTAAGTTCAACTCTTTGAGGAAATATAGGGCATACTATTCATGAATGTAGAGAGTGTTATAGAAATAATTGAAATAAGCAATAAATTTCTAATAATCATGCTATCTATTTATTTTTCAATTAAGATATGCAATTAAGGAGGCAATAAGGCAAATAAGCTAAATGTGCAACTATATCAAAATGATAACATTTAGCCTAGAGCAAACATATTTATGATTGTTAACAAGTAACAAATAGGTGGATATGATTATATGGACTTCAAGACTTGTTACAAACAAGATCCATATGGGCAAGTCATGATTCTCATGAAATGATTTGATTAAATTGTGAATGTCATTTCCAATAGAGATGTATGACACATGTGAGAAAGTTAAATGTGTTTTAAGCAAAACGTTTTTAGTTTTATTCAACAATGTTTTGAGGTAAATTCAAGTGTGCATTACAATAACATAGATTGAATTTTGTTTCATAATGTGAAGAAAAACAAGACAAAAAAAAAAAAATTTCAATCTTGTTTTTGATTTAAGTAATGGTTATGAAAAAAGTTTTAGTTAACAAAAATTATTTCATTCAAAAAGAGAGAAGTTTTAAACATGATGTTTTGATCATGATAATCAAGAAGTTGCAAGTGAAGGATTTGAAATGGAAGCCTGTCATGCTTCAAGAGAATCACTTAAGGCCATTGTCACACATAATTATCCTTAATGACACCTAAAGATATTAAAGTGAAATGATAGATACTTATGATCTAAATGCAATGGGGCAGGAAGGAGCAAGGTAAATAGTTCATGGATACAAGATAGACATATGTGTGTCTATATATATATATATATATATATATATATATATATATATATATATATATATATATATATATATATATATATATATATATATATATATATATATATACAAAGAACATCATAATATCAAATTGCAGACAAATATCAATTATAATACATCTATTTATGCAACAAGTAAGATCATATAGCTTAAGTGGAATGGTTCTACTATAGATCATAGAAGATTAAGAAAAGTGATAATAGACTAAACAACAAGAAGGTTAATAATGCTAATATCATACATGCGTATATTAATGTTGATAATCTAAAAGCATGGTAATTTATCAGTTAAATCGTATTCACATACTAATTAAAACAATCTAAAATATAATGTAACATTGACAAGTTTTTGAACAGAAAACTTATCTCAGGTCCAGCAATACTCCAAGAGTGAATAGCAAAATACCGAGACAAGAATATTCCCGCAACAACGTCATAGGCGAAACATTTGCATAATGTGAAACAACGTGATAGAGACCAATATCCGTCAAAGGTAATAGAGCGAGATGAGTAAATCAACACGTAATAGACTCTCCATTCGTTAATTACCTAAACATGATAAACAGCTTGGTACCCAGATTCTCATGGGTCCTAGTTGGTTAGATGAGAACATCCATTGCATTTGAATGCACATGATGGGATGTCGTCGATAAGTACAAGAATTCATCAGTAGTTTGTTTTAATTAACAAACAATGATTTTCTTGACTAGAATAATAAGTAATGAATGTTAATAGTATTAGTCCTAAATTTATTCACTAGATTTAACAAATTTTATTTGTTTTGATACATTTGTTGAAGGATCATTTACGATAAATCCTAACCCGGTTTTATCATAAAATGGTTTTTGAATGTCGAGAAGATATTTTAAAGATTTAGAACTATTTTCGAATTTTGCCAATGTTTTTGCTTTTCCATTTTCCATTTTAATTTCATGTTTGTCTCGACATTTTTTACATTCAAGATCGATTTCAATATTACTTTCAAGTCTAGACATTTTATCTTTTAAAATGGTTTCTTTTTCAAAGTTGTTTTCAGCGGATGTTGAAAATTCTTTCTTAAAAATAATTTTTGAGTCAATGTTGCAAAAATGTTTGAAGTTGTTTTCTATTTTTAAAAATTCTAATATAAATTGATTATAGCAAAAATGTTTAGTTTTGGATTGTACCTTCTTTATAGTTGTACATTCTTGACATGCTATACGGTGATCAATTCCATTTTCCATGTCGCTCCATGTTTTGTTTGTAGTTTCACTTGGATCTAGAAACATGTAGTTCTTGCCATCAATACTTGTGTTCTCATTTGTTTGAATATTCTCATAGGCCGTATTATCATCGTCTTCTTTGCACTTGTTGCACCATGATTTATTCACGCTCTTTCTTCGGATTTGGCTCATGTATTCTTCGTTGTAGATACCTTCAATGATCACATTTGAACTAGTAGTACATGTGTTTAATTCAACTAAATATTTATTTACTAAATTTTCTAGATTAACTATTTCTTGTGCAATATCAAGTTTATCATTTTTGGTTTTACATTTCTCTTGGTGAATCTTTAAAAGACATTTCCAAATATCATTTGCCATTTTACAATGAAATAATCTTCCATATTTAACTGTTGGTAGAGTTTTGAAAATAAGTAATTTGGCTTTAGTGTTTTTATCAATATTAGTTTGAAGATTATTATATTGATTTTCAAAATCTATTTTGGTTGGTTTAAGATCACCAATTGAAATGATATGCCAAAGATCAAGATCTATTGATTTCACATAGTTTTCAAATTTGTTTTTCCATTCAAGAAAATGATCATTTTCAAATAAAGGTGGTTGTTGTGCAAATTTCCTTTCTACATATTTTTCAAATTCCATTGATCGTTGCAAGTTTTAAAATACAATCTATTTTAAAAATCTTGCTAGACGTGGCTCCTGATACCAATTGTGGAAAACTAGAAGGGGGGGGGGGGGGGTTGAATAGTTTTACGTCTTTTTCGTTTTATTTGTTTTTCAAAAATTTGGCTTCTAAGATTTGACAGAAAATTCAAATCACTTTAATGCACAAATGTAGATACAAGTTAATTTATGATTTTGTATAAACAGTACTTATGTATAATATACAAGTTCAAAACTCTTTTTAGTTTATTTACTATTATGTATGAGCAATACTTTTGTATAGTGATTGGAAAGAATATACAATTTCTTATGTCTTATGTAAGCATATGTATGTATAAGTGTTTTGATATAAATTTATGAACTTGGTTGGTTTTTGTAAAATTAGTTTTATGAATGGATTTTAGTTTGATCTTTATGTGAAATCAATATATGCACCACACAAGCAATTGTAACTATGAATGATATGCAAGTAAATAATTAATCAAAGAGTGAGAGATGGAAAGATCAAACCGAGAGACAAAGGATTTATAGTGGTTCGGCTACAAGGACACCTTCCTTGCCCTACTCCACTCCCCGAGTCACCTACTCGAGAGTTTTCTTCACTAGATCAAAAACATCCTTTATGGCGAAGAAAACCTTACACACCAATTAGCACACCACAACAATATCACACCACAATCACAACTTCAACACAACTTCTTCACACCAATCTTCTTCACACCTATCTTCTACACACCAATCTTCTACACTTCAAATTTCTTCACAACTTAATACTTCCTAACTCTTTTACTTCACGTCACTTGTTTCTTCACACCTTCACTACTAAGTCCTATCCACTCCTCCAAGATATATACTACTTCACAACTTCTAGGCTCCAAGGTCTTTACAACTTCAAAGCTTCAACTTCTTTGTCTTCACAACTATCTCCACTTCAATATGCTATTACTACTTATATCTTCTAACTAAAATCCTATCCACCTCTACTTCTTCACTACTAGTACTACTTCACACCTTCAATAGATCTAGATCAAATATCTAAATCTATCTAACCAATGTATACACAATATTCACAAAGAAATAATTGATATACAAGATGAACTAAACAAACAACTTAGATAGCAAGATGATACTAAGTTGTAATACTCCTAGTCTTGATAAGTAGGAGTATTCTTCTCTTTGCACTTGAAAGAATGAGGCTTTGGATCACTTGGAAACAAAGGCTTATGAATTATATTATCAAAGGATTTTTAAGAATGAAATGGAGATTTGAATCAGAAAGTTTATGTGCAAAAAGGTGAGGAAGAAATCCAGGTTTAAGGTGGTATTTATAGGCAAAAGATTTTGACAGAGGAGCGTGGCCGGTCCACTTAAATCATGGCCGGCCCCCTTAAAATTAAGGGGACCGCCCTTTATAATTAAGGGGGCCGCCCAGCTGAAACGGCCAGATTCTTTGTCTTTTAGTGGGGAAAGTTTATTTGGTGTAAAACTAACTGATTTTGGTTAAAAATTTGAATTCATATATTTAGTATGAATAAAACATTTTTCTTTATTACCAAAAGTGTTTTTCAAAAATATATAATATGTTTATATAATTAAATAAACTTTGTAATACTTAATTAAACTTTCATTTGATCTTATAATGCATTAAACACTATGTTTATTCATACCTTAAGTGTTTAGATGGTGAAAGTGATTATTAACTACTAAATACTTGTTTACATCATTATCTTTGATTTAATGTGTTTTCGTTTTGTGATTATCAAAACATAGAGATATCGAAAGACATGAATAACGTTTTTAGTCGTTTATTTATATCAACAAGAACCTACGAGGGGAATTCAACATGGTAGCCGAACAGATTTTATCCTGAGACCTAGTTGGCAACATTTAGCCGATGTCTCTAGGTACCCCGTCAAGCCCTAGACATCGCCATTTATCCATTCTTTAAATGAATCAATTTTCAGATTAAATCCTATCTTGTCATTTTTTTACCATAACTCCCAAACCGTAAGGAGTTAAATGACATCGTCAGTGCAATCGGCTTCATATTGAAATTATGAAGAAAAGCATACCGAAAACACTGTTGTACCCACTACCACACATCGAAAATACCTAGCTCCATTTTGCTTATAAATTTCAAACCCTTAGAGTTAGCTAACGTCAGCGTCCATGGATTTCTAACGAAATTCCAAAGAGAAGCATACCTAAATCGCTGCCTCCACCGGTCAAACACTCCATCACGCGCTGTTATAAGTCTAGACATACGTCGAAAAGAAAAGAGTTACTCTTTTTTATATTACGTTAATCCGCTGAAAGTGAGCACCTACTAAAGTCTTAGTTTTTTTTATCAAGATAATTATCTTTAGTTTCGTTTTTGTGTTTAGCTTTAGTTTTTAATAGTTAAAGTCTTCAAGCTTTCACGATTTCTCGCTCGAATTGCGAGGGAGTATTTAGAGGCCAAAGCCCGTTCATGGGTATGGTAATTAAGGTTTTTTCTTGCATTGTAGTCTATGGGTAGTGATGAATGAAACTTAAGAACCTACGAGGAAAATTCACTGTTCGATAATAATAGGTTGAGATCTCAAGTGGTTAATGCATTGGAAACGCTCTTAGTGAAAATTGAGAAGGTAAATTTTTTCATGTGTATTTAAATAGTGTATCATTTTTCAATATTAACATCTATGAACTTCAAATTTACTGTGGATGAACGCAAGTTGCTTGATGGTAAGTTTGTGTTAGTGGATGATAATGTGGTTTGTTTATACCTATGAATGAAAATCACTCGATGTTTGATGATGAAACACCTTGCAAGGCTATTGAATCTGTTTCATCTAAGGATCCTAATACCTGCTTTGCAACAACCCTAGTGTTGTGACGTTGACACGAGCGGAAGCCAAGGTTTGAGTGCACTGAAGCGTACCTATGACCATGTAGCTCTTGTGGACAAACCTAATCCAATGAATAATTTGAAGCCTTCTAATTTTGATGTACCTAGAGGGTTATTATTTATAGATGACGAGGGTATGAAAGGGGTAGAAGAGCCAGTTCTTGCTACTCCGGTTTTGTTTGAAAAAAATGGGTGATGTTGATCCTAATACGCGAAAGGCTAACTTTTGAACACTTGATACGGGTAAACCTTTAAATGGAAAGGTCGAGACCTTTGTCTTTATTTTTGGATGTGAATTCTCAATTTGTAAATAGCTTGTTCAGGTATTTTATTAGTTAGTGAGTTGCATTTCTCGTTGTGGAGAACTACGTGAAAAATGCATGGAAGAAATATGGGTTAGTTAGTGCCATGATGAATTCAAAGGGGTTGTTTTTCTTTAAGTTCTCTTCTGTTGAGGGATTATATGGTATGTTGGAAAATGGACCTTGGTTTATTTGTTCCATGCTTATTTTTTTTGAAGAAATGGACTCCAAGGACAGGTTTTGTGAAAGAGGATTTGGGCTCTATTCCTGTCTGGGTGGAAATTCATAATATTCCTATTGATGCGTTTACTAAAGAAGGGTTGAGTTCCATGGCTACTAAACTTGGTACTCATATCATGCTTGATGTATACAGGAGTTCTATATTTATGCAATTTTGGGGTCGTTTTAACTATGCTCGTGCCTTGATCGAGATTAAGGCTAGTTGAGAACTCAAGGACAACATGCTTATTGTTGTACTGTATTCGGAGGTAATGGGGAAAAGTTACATACTGTCCGAGTGGAATATGAGTGGAAACCACCTAGGCATGGTGTTTGTATGGTTTTTTGCCATGCTGAGAACCAATGTCCTAAACGCGTGCTTGCTGGTCTTAAAAAGAAAATGCTAAAAAATGATGGGTTTCAAGCACCTCAAAGAAAGGCGTTTCATGGTATTGAAGTTGGTAAAGGTGCAAAATTCAGCCTTCTCAGCCAAAGAAACATGTTTATAAACCTATGTCTAAGAAGTCGAATACTACTAATGTTGGTAAGGCTAAGATCACTGAACTGGCTAGTACAAGTGGGACAAATATTGTTACACATCCGTTTGATGCTCTTAATATGGTTGCTACTGATAAAGGTGATGTTCCTTGTGGAACAAGTGGTTCGAATAAAGATGGGGCTGATTTGGATTTAGGCAGCAATCAAGGTTGCAAAAATCGATAGGCGGTAGCTGGGCAGCCGGGTACCCCTAGTGATTAATTGGTTAGGTGGGAATTAATCGGGGATTAATCGGATTGACTTTTTTATATATAAAAGTATAAAATTTTGAAACTGTATGCTCGATTTGACTGATCTAGCCGATTTTTTTCCGATTTAGCCGATTTATGCCTGATTTGGCTGATTTATATCTGATTTGGCCGATTTCTATCCATAACCGAGTTGGTCAATTTATCCAATTTATGCCTGATTTGACCGATTTATGCTCGATTTTTGACCAAACCGATTTATAAGACCGATTAGTGAAAATCTGGGCAGTTAACCCCCGCCTAGCAATTAATCGGCTGCCTAGACCAATTTTTGCAATAGAGGTAGCAATAAGGAAGCCAAGTTGGTTGATGAGGATAGTGAGTGCTCGAAGATCCTATTGAAACAAAAAGTTTTTTGGCATCTAAACAAGCGAGAAGTGGAAATGTTTATGGTACTAAGAGTTTGTCCGAACAATGGAATGAATCAGTGGGTGAGGACTATGATCCATATGATGAAGACTTATACGATGATCAGGCTTTCTCTGGCGCTTGAGATATCAAAGTTCGCGGTAGAAGAAAGTAGTGGATTATATTTGATGTTATGTTGAGTCAATTGTGTTCTAGTCATAGCAACTCATTATAGAAGTCGGTGTCATAAGTTTGACATGTCATTCTTATGATAGGTTAGGTTTGAAGCACAGTTGATGTGTTGGTTGTCACCTATTTTTTGGTTTAGATGTAGGATTCACTCTCATCCATTGCACTTAACTGTTTTCTGAAATAATAATATTTACTGGAGAAACCATTAACCAAAAAAAATGTATGTCCAAAACAACCCCTCAACTTTATCAAAATGATAACTAGCTCAAAGTTTACAGTTCAGCAAAATCTTCGAACAACACCACTTTATATTTAATGAAATGTCAAATTAACTCTAACTTTATACTTTAACAGTCTTTAAGTTTATTGATAGGTTAATCAATAAACTCACTAAACTTTATATTATAACTTATAGCGGTGAGCAAATGGATCGAGAACCGAATCGGAATCGACTCAACTTGAACCGAATTTTAGAACCGCGGTTCGGTTCTCAGTTCTTTAAAATTGCACATTGCGGTTCTCGGTTCTGTTCGATCCGGAACCGAAGAAACGCGGGAGTTAGGTATATCATCTCGTATGTGTTTCTTTTGTGTATAATACTAAGAAATTTTAGGTCATGCTATGCATGGTCCATTGTCGTCAAAATTTCAATCTAAGTAGGAAGTCATTTGATGAATTAATGATTAAGTGCGCTATGAATGTCACTCCTTTTTTTTTAATTTGAAAGAGTGAGTCTAGACAAATATCGTATGCAACATCAATTATTTTTGGGCAAATAATAAAAAAAGGTAATATACTTGCCACGTATTCATCTTCTGGGTAGTGAAATAAAATTTTTCAGATTCAACACCACTAACTTGTCTTTTTTTCATCTTATGGGTAATATGTGACTTGCTCAACCGGTACCAAGTTCCACCACCACCCAAAAGATGAATATGTGGCAAGTATAATACTTTTTTTTTTTTTTTTTTTTTTTTTTTTTTTTTTTTTTTTTTTTTTTAATTTGCCCTATTGGTAAATCCTTAGTTTATATATCTCAAGTGTTTAGGTCACCGGAACACCACTGCCACCAACATGAACACACTACCACCATTTTCTTGATCTCTACATTATTTTCATTACTCTGGTACCCTTCGCGGGGAGAGAAACATCTCTATTACCACTCGTCACTTAACCACAGCCACACACCCACCACTGAAAACATCTCTCTCTCTCTCTCTCTTGTTGATACCGAAGATCCAAGGTAGATAATCTGTGTACTTTCGAGGGTATTGGAGTTTAATAACGAATAAAAACTAAAAAAATGTAATAAATAATGGTTTGATATTATGTTGGTGTCGAGAGGAATGATTTGGTATGTATGCGAAATGTGGGATGTTTTGGGTTGCAATTAAGGTGTTTGATGAAATGCCTGAGAGAGATGTGGGGTGTTGGAATACGGTTATTTCGTGTTATTTACATGATGGGAAGTAAATAACGGCGGCTGTTGTGGTAGTGGTGGTGGTTTCATGTAGAAATAACGGCGGCTGTTGTGATGGTGGTGGTGGTTTCCAGTAGAAATAACAGCGGCAAATGGTGGAGATGTTTGGGTTTTATTTATTTATTTTATTATTTATTTTTTTATTTTTTTTATTTATGGTTTGTATGATGAGGAAGGAGGAAGAGAGAGGAAGGAGAAGGTGGGTAGTGGGTTGAGGTGGCCGGAGCGGCGGTGGTCGTCGGAGTGGGTGGTGATGGGTAGGGCAAATTATAAAAAAAAGTATTATACTTGCTACATATTCATCTTCTGGGTGATGGTTAAACTTGGTACCGGTTGAGCAAGTCACATATTACCGTTCATCACCCAGAAGATGAATACGTGACAAGTATATTACCTTTTTTATTATTTGCCCATTATTTTCATAGTTAATACAGTTGTAAAAGATAGAAACATATAAATAAGCTGTGAAACTACAAATATTCGATGTGTCAACATATCAACCCACATACCTTAAATAGACGTTGAAGGTAAAATTAAGTCTCATTTTGTGTTTCCAATATCAATTATATAATACAATACTGGTGTCTTTCTTTTGCAAAATATAATGTTTAGTTGAAGCATTTATTTGAGATACCAGAAATTATCATTTGGTATTTGTTGTACAATAATAAATAATGAAGACACCACGCAAACGACATCACAAGTTCATTGAACTTTAATTGTTCTTGTTCAATTTTTTGCCATGTACGTTAATCATTCAATATCTTTTTGGACCGGACCCGAGAACCGAAGCATGCTCTTCGGTCCGGTTCTCAGTTCCTAAGATATGAATTTTTCGGTTCTCGGTTCTTTCAGTTCCGGATCTGTTCTGAGCAGTTCTGAAAGCGCGCTCACCCCTGTTACTTACACATCTTTTTGACAAAACTTTGTTTATATTTTTTTGTTGAAAATCGTTTGCAAGAATAATAAAATAAAACTCAATTATTAACCTTCATACTTAATAAGTTACGATTTATGAATTTTTTTTTATACATTGCTTAAATGATAACTTTATTTCTTAACTCTAGAACAAATGTTTTTGGATCCGCTGTAACCCACGGGTAGCAATAATTTCTAACGTTTTCAAGATCGGGATCCTACTCAGAATCGTTTTCGTTATTGCAAGATCAAAATCGTAAGATCGGATTGAGATCCTAAGATCCTACGATAATGAACTTTTATTGTAGTCTTTGTAAAATTATTCAAATTTACAAATTAATATATATCATAAACACAAAATTATATGAATGTTTCATAGAAATATTTGCCAAAATTATGATTATGAATATTTAAAATCATTAACATGTTGTTTTCTAAATTCTATCAAAACATAATCCATAACTTTGTAGTTTTATAGTTTGCGGTTTGAGAAAAGTAAGATCGGATTGTTTTAGATCTTAAGATCCTATGGTCAAGATCGGGATCCTATAAGATCTTAAGCTTGTTAAGATCCTACGTAGGATCCAGATCGTTTTTACTTTGTTGTATCGTAAAATCGTAAGATTCTAAGATCAGGATCGAGATCTTGACAACTATGATTATTAATTCCTTTTATAACAATACCCTCCTTTGACTATACAAATGCTTAGTTTGATCCATTTTATAAATTATATACAAGTTTGTCATTCACAAACTGATATTGAATTTGGCCATTTCAATGATCAGTTTGTGTAAGTTACGTCTATATATGTACTACATGTATTAAACTTTCGTCTATTTTTGATGAAGATGCATATGTCTTGGTATCTGTTTAGATCGACGCTAGTGGTCAATAGTTTTATTTCGATCTAGATTTTATATTCCTTCGATGCCCTCTCTGCTTTCGAGCTAGTCTAAAGAGAAAATGGATTAATGGAGTTCATAACTTTTATTTGATGTATAAAATTTGTTGGTGCAACCTTTAATATCAATGCACATAAAGTAAAACAACAAACACGACAAACAAGATACAACTCGTAAAACCATTCATGTTTAGCTTTGAAGCATGGACGTGACTTTGACCCAAGCAGGCCTCGAAAGGATATCGGCCACCCATGCGCTAACATGTGGTCGTGATTCGAACAACCTCCTCACCTTGGTTGACATCAAGTTATACGTGTTTGGGATGTGATGTAAATCCGCTAGCGTGAAGCTGTCTCCTCCCAAATACTTGGACTCTGTCAACCGTTGCTCGTACACATCAAGCACACTTTCCAGCTTCTTCTCAAACTCGGCCACAACTGCCTCGTTAGTTGTCTTCCCGTAAATAGGCTTAAAAGTTAGCTCCCAACTTAGCTTGGAAGCTGCTGGATCAAACTTCTGACTTTCCACTTCCATCCACACTGATTGTATCGCGGATTTCTTTGGATCCTTAAATATCAAACATGTCCCCTTATCGGCGTATGTCTCTGCTACGTACTTAGTAATCGCCCTTGATTCTGTAACAAGTTACTAAAATACTAAGTCCTATAAACCCAAACAACAAACATCGTATATATGAAGAGTTTAGCTAGCTTGCATATGCCATAAATGATATGTTAAGCTTCATTTAAGATATACAATAAATTTGGAGTAAACTTTTTTAGAAAGCAATTTTACTAATAAAATGATCAGCTTATACGTAGTATATAACCGTGACAAAGCCATATAAGCTTTACTAAAGTAGGGATGTTTAATTAGTTATTAACTTATTATTACCGAATAGCGTGAGATCACCATGCTCAAATGCTGGAACTTGACCGAATGGCTGCATATATATCAAAATAAATATAAAAGATAGCGCAATTTTTAAGCAAACAACATATATACTAAAATCTAATGATCGAGTTTGGTTATAGTACGTTGAGAGCAAGGAACTTAGGTGACTTCTGTTCACGGTTGGCAAAACTGACTGGAACAAACTCGAAATCGACATCCTTTTCGTAGAGAGCAGCCAGAGCACGATACGCTGCGGGTGAACCTACGGCTCCATGTAATTTGAGTGCCATGCTACCAGAATAAGTACGATAGTTTTGCAAAAAAATGTCAAGGAAAGAAGAAGATGCTAATGCTGATAATGATTTGATAAAAATGTGTATCGAACGGGAGTTTATATAATCAAATTCGTCAACGCGAGGGCTGCATATCAGCTTGAATACTTGTACATGCTTTTTAATATCTTGATCAATTTGTAATAATGATTTTAAGACTATTGGGCTTTTTCCAATTATACATATACATGGATTTTATGACTATTTGTTTAGCTTTTTCTGAATAGGCATGTGATACAAGTTTTATTAGCTAGTTAAGTATTATGGAGGCGTTAATTACCAAATGAATACTTTTTGTTGATGCATTTCTCAAAGGATGACAAAATCAGTCAGTGTTTCTAATTTAGTCATGTGTTAATATGCGATCGTGCGATCCCATTAGTTTCTTGACACGTGTCACTGATAAAGAGGTGGATACCAATCATTGGAGGACCACCCACTAGCACTTGTACCTCACGTGTCTATAAACAAATGCGCGATTTGAAATGTGCAAACGTGCGAAAAGAAAACAAATCTTACAAAAGATATGATTTGTACTTTCACATAACTCTCAAACTTTCATTACTTTCTCTCTCTTTCAAAATTCCGGCCACCGCCGTTGATCGACCACCAACTTCCACCACCACCAAGATAAGTAAAAAATAAAAAGATAGATCCGGTTGGATCCCAACATTATAAGCACAGACCCGGTTGGATCTTTCATTATAAACACAGATCCAGCGGCGGTTATGATGGTGATGGTGGTATAAGCACAGATCCGGCGACGGTTATGATGGTGATGGTGGTATAAGCACAGATCCGGCGGTTAACGATGGCTTGGCATAGAGAGAAGATCAATCCATTTTTTCTTTGTTCTTTTGGTGTATGCAACAACCACTAGAGATGAATTAGCAAAAAAAATATATCGAAGTGGAGGATAAGCAAATATCTTCATTTGATCTTAGTTCGTAAATGCAATATCTTCTGATTTTGTGAAATAAATATCTTCTAATTTTGTCGTATGCAGCAACCACTAAGATTGATTTGATATTTGATTTCGTTTTGTCGAAATGGAGGATAAGATGGGCCGAAATGTTAGGATATAAAAAGTTGCAACTTTTATTAAAAGAAATGTTAGGATATAAAAGTTTAAAATTTTCTGTCAAGTTGGCTGGAAAATATTAAGTCTAGCCGGAATCTGGAAATAAAATATTGAGTCTCGCCGGAATGTGTAAGATTTGTTTTCTTTTCCAAGAAATCCCGTCACGTGGGGGGCCGAATTTCACACATTAGCACATTTCAAATCGCACATTTGTTTATAGACACGTGGGGTACAAGTGCTAGTGGGTGGGCCTCCAATGATTGGTATCCACCTCTTTATCAGGGACACGTGTCAAGAAACTAATGGGATCGCACGATCGCACATTAGCACATTACTAAATTGGGAATACTAGCTGATTTTGTCATCCTTTGATAAATGGATAAACAAAAAATACTGATTTGGTAATTAATGCTATTATGGAGTTATATTAATCAAAGTTAAATTACCAACAAAACAAAAGTATAGTGACTATTTCTTATTCAAGGGGAATAAACAATATGTTACTGCCTGTTAATCGATCTTGTGTGGTAAAGTTAAATTCAAGTTTCATTTATGCATGCGTAGTTCTTGAAAATTAGTATTCTTATTTTCCTGTCAAGTTAGTTAAACAAATATCTTAATTCTTAAAAAAAAAAAAATGATTCTATAACGTCGAGTACTTCGAGATTTAACTATTTAAGAGCTGGCTAGAAACTAGCTTTCAACTGTCTCTCGGTACATTATAAATCATAATACGACTTATATATTTCAGTGACATGAAATAAAAGATCGAAAAGTCAACCTATACATATCTTATTAAGACTTATATTGGTCCAAAGGCATGGCAAAACGAAAAGTGAAATATAATAAACTTGGATTCTCGAAACTTTATTCACCGACCCCAACGTCATTGATTACGTAGTCCAGTCTAAGCTCGCGCGACTATTTCTCAATGTACTTTTAGTTTTTTCAAGTTAATATTCTACGAGTATCTCTATGTATATTTCCACAGTATTTGTTATAAACAAAATTCTTATTGTGCACTCTTTAAAATAATTTAAATTTCTCTAGATCCCAATATATTGTATTATTGAAAAGTAAAATAGATGTTTTTCTAAATAAAATTTTAAGGGTTTAAGTTATTAAATATCAATGTACTTTTCTACTGTAGCACTTTAGTATAGTACGTGAACTAAAAGTGTTCCATATTACGTTACAAACTTTCAAATTTTATTCTAATACGCACTTACAATACTTTTTCACCCGAAACAATTTTGTAAATCCAACAAATACGTGAAATTTTGACGTGATTTTGAAGGCAGGGTTTTAAAGTAAATATACACTACACAATCACTTTAATATATACTGATTTAACTAACTCTTTTACCTGATTAAAAAATACCCCTTTTAAACCATAATGCTAAATCATGATATATTCCAAAAATTGATGGTCAAACTTGTATTTGATGCACGATAATAGCAAGGTATGTACATATTTATGTTTATGCAATGTTTCGAGTAATTCAAATCACAAGATGTAGGATTTTAAAAAATGCTTCGGGTAAAAGAGTATTGTGTGTGCATATTGGAACAAAATTTGAACATAATATAAAATAGTTTTTAGTTGATTAAACCACAATAGTAACAAAATCATAGCCCATCAATTTACAACACAAGATCGAGCCCTACGATTAAACAGATCGAACAGTAGGTATTCAAGCCACCATTATTCAAAAGTTCAAAAGATCAAAATCAGTATTATTGAAATTAAATAACATTAATTGTACAACTATTATTATTATGTTGTTAGGTGCTTTTTTATGTCTAACATAAAAATTATAGCATCAAATTGTGACAATTGATTTTGAAGCATATGATGATCATGTAGATTTTAAGAAGATAAATCAATCTTTTACAAATAAAGGTTATTTGGTTAGCAAACTTTTTTGGATTCTCCAATTTCGGTCTCGATTAGTTCACAAGATTGAATGGCCGATCCTTTACAATCCTCCCAATTTTGGGAGGAATCTTTCGGACCAAAAAGGCTATCATTTCCTCTCCTAATTGTTCCATGGAGAACACAAAAAGGTTTTGGTTCTTTTCCTTTTCTTTTTCTTTCTTTTCTAAATTAATCTTGAAAACACAATAACACAATGTTAAGTATCAAACTTATCCCCTTATTGTGTTCCAAAAAAATAAATAAATAAATAAATAAAACTAACCCCCTTATTGGCATATACCTATGCTGCATACTTAGCAATTGCCCTTGATTTTGTAATTAAAATTACTAAAACTAATTAACACCTTAGTTTATTTGTTTGTTATATTGTCGAATTTGACATCTTCCCTACGTGATAAACACAGTTTAAAACAAACATTACAAATATTAAAATACTTTGTGTAAACATGATAAACAAGAAACATAAATATGTATTAGCTTCAAAGTCCGTCTGATGGGCAGGCTAGCTCCAAAGATTCAGTTGATATAATAAAGGATATAAAACACTCGTCAAGTGTTGTTAGCCAATTTTTTTATTAAAAAAAAAGAAAAAAAAAAAAAAAAGAAAAAAAAAAACTAGTTATTTTTATTGCATGTAAAAATGTTACATATAGTTGATAAGAGCTTCCACAACTGTGAATCATTTTGTGTAAACTCTTTATCAGAATTCATTACATGTTGAGAAGTCTTAACTCGAACAGTTTGATACACTTGAAATACATTTGTCTTTCAGATTGAAGCGAACTCAAACAAATACACACAGTTTCGAATAATCATAACAAATCTTACAATAAATCCTATTAAATCACATAATAATTAGTAACTAATAAAACCAAACCTCTTCCATTAGACAAAATCATCCAATTCCATTTCCGAGGGACCAATTCAAGTTCTTTGACTACACACAAATTGCTTTAGGGAGTGTTTAAATGTTGGTTTTGAAAGTGGTTATGTATTTTAGATATAATCAAAGTTAGATTATTAGTTGTGATAAATGGATGTACCAGATAGCATTTGGATGTATTTATCGGGTTCCAAATTGTAATGATCTAATAATCATTTGTTTAAATATTTGGCAACTTTTGATTGTGAAGAAATTAGTACGTAAAATTACCAAATAACAACATTCTTGTGAATAAAGAGACTTATTGTGAAATGGAATTAAAAATTATACAAAATTGTGTTAGAAGAAGGGTAATTGGGCAATTTTGTTTAACCTTTACTTTGTAGCTGTTGCTAGTAAAATTTGTGTTAGATTGCGAGCAAACATGAGCAAAATTGTGTTAGATTGCGAGCATACCAAGAAATCTCTGTCCTACTACTTTTCTTGAAGTCGTTGCCAATAAAAAGTCTGTGTATTTGATCATTGCACGATCTAAGTTTCTTGCTGGAGCTCAAAGCCTCATTCCTACTTAAATACATACTTATCAAATTGACAGATTTTATATTTAGAGCTCAAATTTCACATTATTGAGGCAAACAATATGCTATTAGCCAATTTCCAACTTTACATAAGCACAAAGTTGAAACAATGTTTTTTTATAAATGGTAACCGTTATTAGTAACCAGTTGCTAAGACCTTCCAGAACTTAAGGGGGTGCTTGTCATTGCTCATTAAAACTGCTTATGCTTTTTTTGCAATAGTCAGAGGTTTTTGGGATTGCTTATTTATAGTCTTTATTATGGAGAAAGATAAGCAAATTCGTAGTTTAATTAAACAATAAAAACTACTTATTAGCTAAGAAATAAGATGCGCACTTATATATAAGCAATCCCAAACACATTCTCAGAATAACATCGTGACAAAAGCAACTTGTGACCATATTATTCTAAATTTTTTACTTCAACGTCAAATGATCAGAATAGCATTTTGCTTAGAGATATCAAATAATAGTATAATTACAGTACGTTTAGAGTAAGGGTAGGTGATCTGTGTTTACCATTGGAAAAGTCAATGGAAACAAAGTCGAAGTCGAGATCCTTTTAATAGAGAGGAACCATAGCATGAGCACTGCAGGTGAACCTAGGTCGCCATGTAATTTCATCACCATATTGATGCAATATGTAACTAAAGCGGCACAGGATTATAAAAAAATATGATGAGGATGATTAAAAGTGAATGATCCAAACTTGTTTAGCAAATGGAAGTATAATATATATCAAATGGTCTTGCTAGTGGTGGACGTGATAAATTAGCTGTAATTGACTAATTATAGTTTGCTCAATATTTCGAAATCAATTGTCATTGCAAACATGGCTTCCTTTACATTATGATGACAAGTAATAATAATGACAACAATGGTACATCTATAACGTCAAAATACAACGTTTAACTTATTAATACAGGCCAAAAAATACAACAATGACAATGACAAACGTGTTCACTTGCGAAGCATGGAGGCGACTTTGATCCAAGCAGGCCTCGAAAGGATATTAGACACCCAAGCACTAACATGAGGTCGTGCGTCGAACAACTTCCCCACCTTTGTTGACATCAAGTTATGGATTTTTGGGATGTGGTGGAGATCCGCCAATGTGAAGGTGTCTCCACCCAAATACTTACTCTCCTTCAAGCGTTGTTCGTACACATCAAGCAAGTCTTCTAATTTCTTTTCTAACTCCTCCACGGCCACCTCGTCAGTTGTCTGACCTAAGTACACGGGTTTGTAAATTAGCTCATAACTAAGCTTAGAAGATGTTTGATCAAATTTGTGATTCTCCACTTCCATCCACACGGATTGTATAGCAGATTTCTTTGGATCCTTAAGTATTAGATTTGTCCCCTTGTCGGCGTATGCCTCAGCTACGTACTTAGTAATCGCCCTTGATTCTGCAACATTTTTTTTATAATATACTAAATACTTGAACTTGTTCCCCAAATACACGTATTAACCTTCATTGAATATACAATTTTATACATTTAAGATGGTTTACTTTCTTTCTATGAAATTTCTACATTATTTTAAGAAAAACGTTGTTCATAATTAAACATTAACAAATATGAAATTCAATAGAATGGCTATATATAGTCCTTGTAAGTCATTACCTTTCCCTCCTTTTGTAATTTTCTAGCTTCTTACTAGTTTTTTATTCAATTTGCGTTAAGAAACAAAATTGGCAAATATGAAACTTAACACGACAAAGAATAATCTAAAAACACCCAAATATTTGATCTATTATCACGATATTACCGAATAACGTGAGATCACCGTCCTCGAATGCTGGAAGTTCACCAAATGGCTGCATTTTTATAAGAAATCTTGAGTAATTAGTTTCAAGCAAATAATGTATTCATCATTAAGTACTGTTCAATCAAACAATAAAGCTAGCTAGGTTACAGTACATTAAGAGCTAGAAACTGTGGTAACTTGTGTTCACGAGCAACAAAATCAACATGAACAAACTCGAAGTCGAGATCCTTCTCGTAGAGAGCAGCCATAGCACGAAACACTGAGGGAGAACCTACAACTCCGTGCAATTTGATTGCCATTGTAGCAGTAGCTAGTAGCTAGCTAATGAATATGATATATGGTGATGGGAAATGGATGGGATGATCGAGTATATATGTTTAACAAAGAGCTAGGAGTATATATAAGTGACATTGTTGACGACTTGATTAAAAAAGGCATTATTTTATTGACCAAGCCATGCGTAACTTGAATTAGTCTACTGTTTACGACTACTTAATTATGTTTTTATATCAAAAACAAAGGGAATAATAATAATAATAATAATAATAATAATAATAATAATAATAATAATAACTTCTTGTAAATCGTACAACTTCGTTAGTATTTCGACTTCTCACTAACTTCTTGTAAATTCTATGAGTTTCTAATAAAGTGTTAATAATAATAATAATAATAATAATAATAATAATAATAATAATAATTGCATTATGAAATTCAATTCGTCACCTGCCGATAGCAACGTCATTGATTACGAAGTTAGTCTTCTCATGCTTAACTACTCCGTATTATTTTAAGTTTATCTTTGTTTAGTCTACTTTAATTTGTAAACTTCTTCGCTGCTTTATGAGGGAAGTATGAAAATAATATTTATTAGAATGGTGTTAGAATATTAGTAGTAAAATTAAACATATTTTAGGGGCTTAAGTGTATTTTGTAATTAGATTAGGTGTTAGACATAAACTAGGATTAGGTAGCTTGGAGTGCAAGGCAAGCTAGGTTTCCATCTCCTCATCTCTATAAATAAAGATGAGGGGATGCTAGTTATTCACTCTTCTTCCTCGTTGTAATAGCTTTATTAGGTTTTTAATAAATGTTTGGTATGAGGGTATATCGTGTGCATATTCTTGTCGGTCTTTTGTAGTCTCTCGTGTTTGCTACTAGTGCTCGGTATAACTTGCGATCTAGTGTTCCGCGATCGAACTTCGTGTTTGTTGTCGAGGTATTTTCCAACAAGTGGTATCAAGAGTCGCGGTTATTGTGGTCATTGAAGTTCGAGTGCTAGTTCGAGATACCGAGTTAGCTTCGAGGTTAGAGCAAAGAAATCGATTTCGGGTTATCGAATCGTTTTTGGAGTGGCGGTATTTGTTGAGAGCAAGAAGACAGAGTTGAATGTTTTTTAACTCTTGAGCTAATTTATATTACTACAAAGGTGACAAAAGAAGTGGTGGCCTCTGTTTCTCCACGTAAACAATTGATTGTTTCTTTTGTTTGAAGGTATCGATTTTAACAATTTAAAATCAACTTTACGTGATCGGTTTTGAGGTTTTGTAGTCGAGGTTCTTAGCTTTTAACTCGACTTGGTTTGTTTGTTCGAAATCGAGAGTTTAGGGTTTTTCTAATTCATTCGATTTGCAAGAAGGGTTTTTAGCAACAAGGAGGAATATTGCACACAGCTTGTGAGACTTGTCAGTAAAGTTGGTTAAGAAACAACTTGACAAGGTTTTTAGTAAGGTATAAGAAGAATGACTAGTTCTATAACTAAGTTTGACATTGAAAAATTTGATGGGAAAAATGACTTCGGGTTATGGCAAATAAAGATGTGTGCTTTAATGGTACAGCTGGGATGTGATGCTGCATTAGAGACATTACCCGCGGACATATAAGTAGGTGAAAAGGCTGCTTTGATGAAGAAGGCATACAGTACATTGATTCTATGCTTGGGAGACCGGGTTTTATGGGAAGTTACCAAGGAAACATCTGCTGCAGGAATTTGGACAAAACTGACTAGTCTTTATATGACTAAGTCATTAGCAAATAGACTGTATCTGAAGAAGAAGTTGTACACATACTATATGAGTCCAGGTACGAAACTAGGTGATCATATATATGAGTTTAATAAGTTGATACTTGATTTGGCGAATATTGATATCGAGATTAAGGATGAAGATCAGCCAGTTATGTTACTTACGTCGTTGCCATCGTCTTACGAAAACTTTGTGGAGACATTGTTGTATGAGAGGGAATCCTTGACAATGGAGGATGTTCTTGCGACTCTGAATTCAAAAGAGTTGAAGAAAAGAATTGAAGGCACAAAGGAAGAAACTGGTGACGGGTTATATGTAAGGGGAGGGTCAGATCATTTAAGGAAAGCTCATTCTGGTGGAAGTTCGCGGTTCAAATCAAGGGGTGGAACTGGTAAACTCAAATGCTTCATATGTCATTCAGAGGGTCATCTGAAGAGAGACTGTCCAAAGAAAAAGTCAAGTGGGTTTGTCAGGAAGGGTAAGCGTGATCAGGATTCTGATTCTAATTCTTCTGATGACGAGGGTAGCGCCTACTTTGGAGAAGCCTTGGTGGTAGTCGGGAATGATGAGATGACTGAATTGGTAATGGATTCAGGTGGGTCTTATCATATGACACCTAGGAGGGATTTCTTGTATGACTTTATGGATGTTGATGGTGGTTCGGTTCAGTTAGGTGATAACAGGACATGCACTATCAGAGGGACAGGAAAAGTGATAATACAGTTGAATGATGGTTCAAGCTTTATACTGGAAGATGTCAGGTATGTTCCAGGGTTAAGAAAAAGCTTGATTTCATTGGGTACTCTTGAAAAAGAGGGTTATACTGTGAAGATGCAGATGGGTAGAGTCAAGGTGATCAAAGGTTATCGGGTTATGATGACTGGGATCAGGAAAAAAAACTGTGTGTATACTCTTGAAGCAAAAGTGATGACTTTTGGTGTACAAAAGCATGGAGGTTCAAGACAAGTTGGATTCAAATAACTTGGTCATAAACAAGTTGGGTTCAAACAACTTGGTCTCAAACAACTTGGTCATAAACAAATTGGGTTCAAACAACTTGGTCCTGGTGTTAAAACAGGAGTCCATGGAGTACAGGTTGATGAACGTGTTTGGTTTGAGGTGGAACTGCAGGGAGCTCAGGGAAATCGTGAAGCTGAGGTTATTCAGGATAGTAACGATGATGCTACAGTGGCTCAAAGAAAGTTGGAGGTTAAGCAACTTGAAGAAAAGACAAACACGGACTGCTTGGAAAAGGATAAAAAAAAGGTACACCTTGGTATAAAGGTGGGGCAGGCATTATGGTAACCGGAGTACCTGGTCAAGAGGGTGCAGAGGGTAATGTTGCTGAAAAGAAGAAAGTGAAGGAATCTACGGAAGCTAATCTTGAAAAATTACTAAAGTACAATGCCTGGTCGACAAGGTGGTCCCCGGTCCGAGGTTCCAGCACGAGGAAAAGATGCTGAGTATCGGTTATGTTTAAGTGTTACTCCTAAGGTGGAAATTGTTAAAATATTAGTAGTAAACTTAAACATAGTTTAGGGGCTTAAGTGTATTTTGTAATTAGATTAGGTGTTAGACATAAACTAGGATTAGGTAGCTTGGAGTGCAAGGCAAGCTAGGTTACCACCTCCTCATCTCTATAAATAGAGATGAGGGGATGCTAGTTATTCATTCTTCTTCCTCGTTGTAATAGCTTTATTAGGTTTTTAATAAAGGTTTGGTATGAGGGTATATCGTGTGCATATTCTTGTCAGTCTTTTGTAGTCTCTCGTGTTTGCTACTAGTGCTCGGTATAACTCGCGATCTAGTGTTCCGCGATCGAACTTCGTGTTTGTTGTCGAGGTATTTTCCAACAAATGGAATCAACGACTCAAAATGTTTCATTTGATAACTTATACGGAGTGCAAGCTTTGCTCAAAAAGATATATAACTTATACAAGCACTCTTTAATCTTTGTACTCTCAAATAAAAAACATATAAATATAAATTAAATAAATAAAAAACACATTAGTACAACAACAATCACAAAAACAACACACGACACTCATATAACACAACTTATAAAGCCGGTTATGTATGTCAACCTTCGTGTTTCACTTTCGTACGTAGTCACGTACACTTAAGGACGCAACCTTAACCCAAGCAGGCCTAGAAAGAATGTCAGATACCCATGCACTGACATGCGGAAGAGCGTCAAACAACCTCTTGACCTTAGTCGACATCAAATAATGAATGTTCGGTAAGTGGTTAAGATCGACCAACGTGAAGCTATCTCCACCCAAATACTTGCTCGTGGTCAGTCGTGATTCATAAACTTCGAGGACATTTGCTAATTTGGGTTCAAATTCTGATACTATGGCCTCGTTGATCGTTAGTCCTAGCATTGGTTTTATGACTAGCTCATAATATAACTTTGCAGATGCCGGATCGAATTTCTGACTTTCTACTTCACTCCACACTGTTTGTATAGCGGATTTCTTTAGATCTTTTGTTATTAGAGGTGTTCCTTGATTCGCGTAAGCCTCTGCTATGTAGTTAGTGATTGCCCTTGATTCTGCATCATATTACTAAACGGTTAATTATATTAACATGTGTGGTATAAGAGCAACCACTATAACATATGTTCGTAAAAGTTTATAATGTTTTGTAAACTTGTAATGTCATGCGTTAACAAATTGAAGGTTGAAAACCGAAACAGATCAAAAGCTTATACAGAGTAAATTTGAATAAACTTGCAAAAGCTTGAGCTTGTAATATTCATTACCAAATAAGGTGAAATCGCCATCCTCTAACACCGGAATTTGACCGAATGGCTGCAGATGAATACATACATATGTTAGTAACGTTCATAAGCAAATGAAATATAGTGAAACTTTATTTAAGTTTATTTGTAAATTGTAATCATTATTCTAATTTATTACATATATATTAATCTAAGTTAAATTACCAACAAAACAAAAGTATAGCGACTTTTTCTTATTCAAGGGGAATAAACAATATGTCACTGCGTGTTAATCGATCTTGTGTGGTAAAGTTAAATTCAAGTTTCATTTATGCATGCGTAGTTCTTGAAAATTAGTATTCTTATTTTCCTGTCAAGCTAGTTAAACAAATATCTTAATTCTAAAAAAAAAAAAAAAAAAAAAAAAAAAATTGATTCTATAACGTCGAGTACTCGAGATTTAAGAGCTGGCTAGAAACTAGCTTTCAACTGTCTCTCGATACATTATAAATCATAATACGACTTATATATTTCAGTGACATGAAATAAAAGATCGAAAAGTCAACCTATACATATCTTATTAAGACTTATATTGGTCCAAACGCATGGCAAAACGAAAAGTGAAATATAATAAACTTGGATTCTCGAAACTTTATTCACCGACCCCAACGTCATTGATTACGTAGTCCAGTCTAAGCTCGCGCGACTATTTCTCAATGTACTTTTAGTTTTTTCAAGTTAATATTCTACGAGTATCTCTATGTATATTTCCACAGTATTTGTTATAAACAAAATTCTTATTGTGCACTCTTTAAAATAATTTAAATTTCTCTAGATCCCAATATATTGTATTATTGAAAAGTAAAATAGATGTTTTTCTAAATAAAATTTTAAGGGTTTAGGTTATTAAATATCGATGTACTTTTTCTACCGTAACACTTTAGTATAGTACGTGAACTAAAAGTGTTCCATATTACGTTACAAACTTTCAAATTTTATTCTAATACGCACTTACAATACTTTTTCACCCGAAACAATTTTGTAAATCCAACAAATACGTGAAATTTTGATGTGATTTTTAATGAGAAAAGTGAGAAAGACAAGTGAAAGTGAAAAATGAATTATTTCATTGATAATCAAAATGAGAGAATACAACTACTATTTAAGCTAAACAAATGGCGGGAAATCTCTAACTAACTAATCTGACCCATATTGACTTTTAGCTACATTCATTATACATGTTCAGAACTATTTGCATGTTTCCACAATCAACTAAGCACTTATGGTGATGATGGTAATTGGATGACATTGAGCTTGTGATGATCATAGCAGCTTACTTGAAGCTTGTAGAGTTAACAGGGTGTTTGGATGGTTGTTTGACTTCTTTAACGTCAACTGTCTTGTTATCTCCGTTACCCCCCCTGCAAGTTGGCAGTGTGTATGGATCACACACTCCAAACTTGGATATGCATTGATGAAATGGAGATCTGCTGAGCCATTTTGTTAAAACAGTTGCAGCTTGTTTATGAGAGGGTATGAAAATGGGTTGAATTGCTCCAGACTTGATTTTATCTCTGACAAAATGGCAATCAATCTCAATGGGTTTTGTTCTGGGATGTTGGATTGGATTGGCTGCTAGAGCTATTATTGATTGATTGTCACAGAAAATTCGTACTGGAGAGGTGATAGGTACTTGAAGATCTTTGAGAAGACTAGTTAGCCAAGTAACTTCACATGTACAGTCTGATAGAGCTCTATAATCAGCCTCGGTAGAACTTCTGGATACCACACTCTGCTTCTTTGATTGCCAAGAGATGAGACATGGACCTAGAAAGATGCACAAACCAGTGACTGACCTCCTTGTAACTGGACAACTTGCCTAATAACTGTCACAATTTGCTTTTAGTTGTAGGTTGTTGTGAGATGGAAAGAATAGACCTTGACCAGGACATAACTTTATGTATCTGAGGACTTTGATGAGAGCTTTCCAGTGTAATATGGTTGGATTGTAACTGAATTGGCTCAATGAATGGGCTGCATAGGAAAGATCTGGTCTTGTGATGGTAAGATAGAGTAATTTACCAACCAAGGCTCTGTATTGAGAAGGATCTTCAAGTAGTTCTCCATCTGTTTCAGTCAACTTCTCAATAGGATTAATGGGAATGTGTGATGGCTTTAGATCAAGAACTTTGGCACTCTGAAGTAGTTCTAGAGCATACTTTCTCTGGCTCATTGTGATTCCTTTTGGACTTCTTAAGAACTCAATTCCCAAATAGTAGTTCAAACTTCCAAAATCTTTGATGCTAAATGCTTGATCCAGTTGATGTTTGAAGTGATTGATTAGGTCTTGATTGTTCCCTTTGAGAAGAATGTCATCCACATAGATCACTAGGGCTAAAAAATCTTTGCCTTTCTTGTATGTGAGAAGAGATGTGTCTGCATAGCTTTGAGTGAAGCCATTGTTGATAAGAAAAGTGGTCAATTTGGTGAACCACTGCCTGTTAGCTTGCTTTAAACCATATAATGACTTTTGTAATTTGCAGACTGGATTAGGGATTGTGGAGTCATGCTTGTAGCCTGGTGGTAGAACCATGTAAACTTCTTCTTCTAAGTCACCATGGAGAAAAGCATTGTTGATGTCTAGTTGAGCAATGTGCCAGTTGTGGTGTGCAGCTATGGCTAGAAGGGTTCTAACAGTGACCATTTTGGCCACTGGAGCAAATGTCTCTGTATAGTCTTCTCCTTCCTTTTGATTGTAGCCCTTTGCCACTAATCTTGCCTTGAATCATTCAATGGTACCATCTGATTTGAACTTGATTCTAAATACCCATTTGGCACCTATAGCAGACTTATTGGGTGGAAGAGAGGTGACAATCCAAGTGCCATTGGATTCCAATGCATATAACTCTTTGGTTACTGCATCCATCCATCTTGGATCTTTTGCAGCTTGAGTAAAAGACTTTGGTTCCACTGTATGATTGAGTATGTTGATGAGGTGTCTGTTTTTGGGTGAGGTGATGTTGTTATAATTTAAGTATTTTGAGTGATGAAATTTAATTGTGGAGTTGAGTGTATGAGAAAGTTTAGGAATGGTGATGTGAAAGTCATTGAGCTTATGAGGTAGTTTTGTGGTTCTGGTAGACTTTCTAAGAGGTGGAGGTGGTGGTGGTGGTGATGGATAAGGTTCAGATGTAGTTGGTGTGGAAGTAGATGGTGAGTTAGTAATAGATGGTGGTGGTGATGTAGGAAGAGTTGAGGGAATTGAATGTTCTGTGGAAGGTGGTGTGAAAGATGGTATAGGTGTGGTGTGTGTTGGATCAGTGATTGCATCTTGTGTATTGGTTGAATCATTTGGTGCTTGTGAATGTGATTGTGCAGATGATGAGTTATCTGAGTTGAATGATGTAGTTGTGGGAGTTGTGAATTGTGGTATGTTGTGTGGGTCAGGATAAGTGACTTGTGTAGAAGGTGTAGTGATTGGACAAGTAGGTGTTGGCCTGTGAGCAATGGGAAATATGTCCTCATGGAACAGAACATGTCTACTAACAAAAGTTTTATGAGTCTTAAGGTTGTATAGTAGATATCCTTTTTGTGTTGTAGGGTAACCAATGTGAACACAGGGTATTGATCTAGCTTCAAATTTATCTGAGGTGTGTTGATGAGCAAAGGCTTGGCATCCTAGCACTCTCAAGTGATTTAGAGAAGGTGGTGTTTGATATAGCATCTCAAATGGGCTTTTATTGTGTAGAGGTTTGCAAGGAAGTCTGTTTATGAGATAAGTTGCAGCCTGTATACAGTATCCCCAAAAATGAATAGGAAAATTGGCTTGAAATCTTATGGCTCTTGCAACTTCCAAAAGGTGTTTGTGTTTTCTTTCTACCCTTGCATTCTGTTGTGGTGTATGTGGACATGAGGTTTGGTGATGTATGCCATGAGTTTTGAAAAATTCAGCTAATGAATGGTTGAGGAATTCTGTCCCATTATCACTTCTAATTGTTTTGATGGAAATTTTGAAATGGTTTTGAACAAATGCATAGAACATTTTGACAGTGGAAATTGTATGATGTTTTGATGGTAGCAAATAAGTCCAAGTGTAATCATCCACAATTGCTAGAAAGTAAGTGCATTTGTTCACTGTGGAGTGTTTGTATGGTCCCCAAATGTCAAGGTGAACAAGTTCAAACAATGATTTTGCATTAGAATTGCTTAAAGGAAATGACAAGGCATGTTGTTTTGCAAGAGGACAAAGATCACAATTATGTACATTACAATCTTTTGAAACTGAGATTGATTTTATTTGTTGTAAAACTGAAAGAGATGGGTGTCCAAGCCTTGAATGCCAAAGCTTCAGATTGTTGGTATTCACAGTGAGAATGGTGGAGACTGTTGATTTTGCTTCCTGTTTGATGATGTAAAGCCCATTATAGAGGTTGCCATGTGCAATCCTCTTGTGTTGATCCTGGAAGTAGCAGGCAAAGGGTGTGAAAAGGATTGATAAGGGAATGTGTGATCCTAATTTGCTCACAGACAATAAGTTGTATGAAAATGATGGTATGCAAAGTACATTGTGCAGTGTGATGGCTGAGTTTATGTGCACTGATCCAACTTGGGTAACTATGGTGTTCTGTCCATTTGGCAGGGTGACATATATGGGTTGGGTGCAAATGTGTACATTATGCATTAAGGTGAGTGATATGCAAACATGATCAGTGGCACCACTAGCTACTACCCAAAGATGCAATTGATTAATCAGGATGGAAGCAATAACTTTGTGAGTTCTAGCAGTAAGATGGGAGGCAATAAACTTATGTGTATGAGTAACATGTGCTGCAATGAGTTTGAATTTACCTCCAGTACCCATGAAAGGTGAACTAGCAGTTTCCTTGTTGTTTTGCATCATAATCATCATCTAATTGAGCTGATTTTGAAGTTGATCCATCCTTGCACTCATTGCTGCATCATTTGGTGATGAAATGTTTGGAGATTCAGTGCTAGCCTCTTGTGCAACTGTCATGTTCACTGTTCTATTGCCTGAATAGCTTTGTTGTCTTGGCTTGAATTTCCCATGTAAGGGATGACCAACAGGATACCCCACTATCTGATAACATTCTTCCTTGAGATGTCCCTCTTTGTTGCAATTTCCACATATCATCCCCTTTCTAAAATTGCTTCTTCTTGGCACTTGTTCCTTTTGACTGTAGTTTCTTGTTGATGACTCACTAGTGTTATGATTTCTTCCAAATTTTGAGTTTCCACTGTAGGAATTTCCACTGTAAGAACTTCTTGGATTGTTGGATTGTGCTGATAGTGCAACAGATGATGTGTTCTTGAATGAGTTTGCCTCTCTTTGCTTTTCCTCTTGTCTGATCATACTGTATGCCTTTGCAACAGTTGGCATTGGACTCATGAGTAGAATCTGACCTCTGACATTAGCATAACACTCATCTAGCCCCATTAAGAACTGAATTAACCATTTTCTTGCATCTCTTTCACCATTAACCCTTCCATTCTCACATGTACAATCACACACACATAGGTATGGTGCTTCCAGTGAATCAAATTCATCCCAAAGACCCTTCAATTTTTCATAGTAAATCTCAATAGCAGTGTTATTTTGCTTCAATTGTACAAGATCTTGAGTGATTTGATAAATTCGATGACCATCCAATTGTGAGTAGTGTTCTTGAAGTTCATTCCAAAGATCATAAGCAGTATTGACAAAATTCAATGAGTTACTGATTTGATCATCAATGGTGTTCATGATCCATGAAATGATCATATCATTAGTCCTTTCCCACAAGGCCTGAGTTCTGAGTTGATTCTTGGTTCAACAAACTCTCCATTGACAATCTTGAGCTTATTTTTCGCATTGAGTGCTATCATCATGGATCTTTTCCATGATCCATAGTTATCTGATCCTGTGAGTTTCTTTGAGATAAGAATCAATCCAGGGTGATCATTTTGATGCAGGAATAATGGATGATTTGGTGAGGTGACATCATCAATGATAGTTGTGGTTGTCATTGTTGTTTGATTATGTGAGAATATGTTGTGATAGGCGAATTTTGTGATGTTGTGATGATTATTTCTGATGAATTTGGTGTTTAATGGTGGTTTGTTACGGTGGTGGGGGTTGTTATGGTGGTTTGTTATGGCAGTTAGGGTGGTTGTTATGGTTTGTTATGGTGGTTAGTTATGGTTGGTTAGAATGATGATAATGGTAGAGCAGTGGCTCTGATACCATAATGAGAAAAGTGAGAAAGACAAGTGAAAGTGAAAAATGAATTATTTCATTGATAATCAAAATGAGAGTTTACAACTACTATTTAAGCTAAACAAATGGCGGGAAATCTCTAACTAACTAATCTGACCCATATTGACTTTTTAGTTACATTCATTATACAAGTTCAGAACTATTTACATGTTTCCACAATCAACTAAGCACTTATGGTGATGATGGTAATTGGATGACATTGAGCTTGTGATGATCATAGCAGCTTGCTTGAAGCTTGTAGAGTTAACAGGGTGTTTGGATGGTTGTTTGACTTTTTTAAAGTCAATTGTCTTGTTATCTCCATTAATTTTGAAGGCAGGGTTTTATAATAAATACACACTACACATTCACTTTAATATATACTGATTTAACCAACTCTTATTTACCTGATTAAAAAAATACCCCTTTTAAACCATAATGCTAAATCATGATATATTCCAAAAATTGATGGTCAAACTTGTAATCGATGCACGATAATAGCAAGGTATGTACATATTTATGTTTATGCAATGTTTCTAGTTATACAAATCACAAAATGTAGGATTTAAAAAAATGTGTGTAAAAAGGTATTGTGTGTGCATATTGGAACAAAATTTGAAAGTTTTTAACATAATGTAAAACACTTTTTAGTTGATTAACTACAAAAATAACAAAATCATAGCCCATTAGTAACTATTACACACAGTTTCGAATAATCATAACAAATCTTACAATAAATCCTATTAAATCACATAATAATTAGTAACTAATAAAACCAAACCTCTTCCATTAGACAAAATCATCCAATTCCATTTCCGAGGGACCAATTCAAGTTCTTTGACTACACACAAATTGCTTTAGGGAGTGTTTAAATGTTGGTTTTGAAAGTGGTTATGTATTTTAGATATAATCAAAGTTAGATTATTAGTTGTGATAAATGGATGTACCAGATAGCATTTGGATGTATTTATCGGGTTCCAAATTGTAATGATCTAATAATCATTTGTTTAAATGTTTGGCAACTTTTGATCATGAAGAAATTAGTACATAAAATTACTAAATAAGAACATTCTCGTAAATAAAAAGACATATTGTGAAATGGGATTAAAAATTGTAAAAAGTTGTGTTAGAAGAAGGGTAATTATGCAATTTTGTTTAACCTTTTAATACTTAGTTTTGTAGTTGTTGCTAGTAAAAATTGTGTTAGATTGCGAGCATACCAGGAATTCTGTCCTATTACTTTTCCTGAGGCCGTTGCTAGTAAAAAGTCTGTGTATTTGATCATTGCACGATCTGAGGTTCCTGCTGGAGCTCAAAGCCTCATTCCTGCGTAAATACATGCTCCCTCCGTCCCATATTAAGTGTCTATAATGAAATTTTTGGATGTCCCAAATTAAGTGTCCACTTGTACCTATTAACCAATAAGATGAGAGTTTAGTTGGTAAAAGTAATATTTGGTTGGTGGAGAGTTTAGTTAGTGGGATCTCCTAAAACTTTGTGCATTATGAAAGTGGACACTTAATATGGGACGGAGGTAGTACTTATCAAACTGACAGATTTTATATTTAGAGCTCAAATTTCACATTATTGAGGCAAACATTATGCTATTAGCCAATTTCCAACTTTACATAAGCACAAAGTTGAAACCATGTTTTCTTAGAAATGGTAATAGTTATTACTTATTAGTAACCAGTTGTTACCTTTGAAACGCAGGGTGACGCGACCCATAACGACTTACGGATGATTTTATACATAATAAACAAAATGACCAAAAGCTAGAGCATATGCCTTTATGCTTCTGGGCATACAGCCATATGGTCTACTCAGAAAACATGTCAAAAGCCCAGCTATAGCATACGACTTTATGCTTAAAAGCGTACAGCCATATGGTCTACTTAGTAACATACTCCCCTAGCGTACAGCCATATGCTCAGACGCGTATGGCTTTACGCCCCTGTATCAGAAACTGTCCCAAAATATACTTAACACATTTTCCGGGAAACTCGACTTCCATGACTCTAAAATTAATGAAACTTTCCATAAATCTTTAACATAACATAATACATCATTTTCATAATCATTCGACCAGTATGACCCCAAAATGGGTATAAATAGGCTCTAATCCAAACACTCCTTTTTTTACCCGTGTATAACAATTAAACATAACGATAACAAACCATTTGACATTCTTTACTTGAACAACCAAGACATAGATCATGACACTTGACAAACATTTACAAATCATTAAATGACTATCGAGGGTTCAACTTTGACTTGGAGCTCGGTATCCTACAAGTAAGCTCCTATTTCCTTACCAATCTTCTAATATCCACATGCTTAGCCCTTAATTCTTAGTTCCAAGCATTACATTTCCGTCACGTTAAAACCTACAAAATGTAAGACACTTAAACCGTAAGCATAAAGCTTAGTAAGTAAAACGGATATAACTTAACATTATACATCAAACATAGATTACGCATCATAACCTTCATTCCATCATAACATTAACCATAATACATACCTTAAACCATCATTAAACATCACCATTCATACTCTAACTAATTCCATCCTACTTTATCATTCTTTTGCTAGTTATGCCAAACTAGCCTTACCATCTACTTTCACATAAGCACATACATAACACATCATTATATCATCTTAACATAAACATTACATAACACATAATGTAATGAAATCCATATAACATCAACTTATAACCAGTCTACTTACCTTGAATCCAAGCTAAACTAACAATCATTATTTCACCACCATCATCATCATCATCACTAGTCATCATCATCACTACTATCTTCCATCATCATCATCAATCATCCTCCATCATCATTCTTTACCCTTAACATCAAAACCTATTAACATCAATCATCAATACCATGATCAAGGGTTTATATAACCCATCAAACATACTCACCTTCCTTTCTATATCATCATATGATCATACCTTGATCATATGATGAAAACCCACTTCAATAATAAAACTTAACCTTATAGAAATCAAGGGTATGAAGTACTTACTTGGAGAAGATCATTGCTAGGATAACCATAATCATAAGGTCTTCATCTTTTTCATTTCTAAACCATCAAGACCATCCTTTCCCTCCCTTTTCTTTCTCTAAACCGACACACACAACACACACCACACACTCTTGATAATGATAGAAAATGTCTAGAACCTCCTGGATAATATATTTATCTTGCACAACTTTAGTCCATTGGCAACATTGGTCCCTCTAGTCCATTTCCTTCTATTTTGGCCACAACCAACTTATAACACATTTAATACTAGGCAACTTTAGTCCTTTAAGTTAAGCATCATACCTTCTAAAGCCATTTACACATTCTTTGACCATTTGGTTGACTATCGGGTTTAACTATAACGCAACATTCGTTGACTAACCAATCACGTAAAGCTCTTAGTCCATTTCATCTAGGGAGGGGTCCAAGTACTTGGGAAACGGGTCTAACACCAGTTACTAAGACCTTCCAGAACTTAAGGGGGTGCTTGTCATTGCTCATTAAAACTGGTTATGCTTTTTTTTGCAATAATCAGAGGTGTTTGGGATTTCTTATTTACTGTCTTTATTCGGAGAAAGATAAGCAAATCCGTAGTTTAATTAAACAATAAAAACTACTTATTAACTAAGAAATAAGAAGATGCGCACTTATATATAATCAATCTCAAACACATTCTCAGAATAACATCTTGACAAAAGCAACTTGTGACCATATTATTCTAAATTTTTTACTTCAACGTCAAATGATCAGAATAGCATTTTGCTTAGAGATATCAAATATTAGTATAATTACAGTACGTTTAGAGTAAGGAAATTAGGTGATCTGTGTTCACCATTGGAAAAGTCAATAGAAACAAAGTCGAAGTCGAGATCCTTTTAATAGAGAGCAATCATAGCATGAGCACTGCGGGTGAACCTAGGTCTCCGTGTAATTTCATCACCATATCGATGGAATATGTAACTAAAGCGGCAGAGGATTATTAAAAAAAAAGATGATGATGATGATGATGATGATGATGATGATGATTAAAAGTGAATGATCCAAACTTGTTTAGCAAATGGAAGTATAATATAAATCAAATGGTCTTGCTAGTGGTGGACATGATAAATTAGCTGTAATTGACTAACTATAGTTTGTTCAGTTTTTCAAAATCAGTTGTCATTCCAAACATGGCTTCCTTTATACTATGATGATAAGTAATAATAACGACAACAATGGTACATCTATAACAAAATACAACCTTTAACGTATTAATACGGGCCAAAAAGTACAACAATGACAATGAAAAACGCGTTCACTTGCGAAGCATGGAGGCGACTTTGATCCAAGAAGGCCTTGAAAGGATATCAGACACCCAAGCACTGACATGAGGTCGTGCGTCGAACAACTTCCCCACCTTTGTAGACATCAAGTTATGGATGTTTGGGATGTGGTGGAGATCCGCCAATGTGAAGGCGTCTCCACCCAAATATTTACTCTCCTTCAAGCGTTGTTCGTACACATCAAGCAAGTCTTCTAATTTCTTTTCTAACTCCCCCATGGCCACCTCGTCAGTTGTCTGACCTAAGTACACAGGTTTGTAAATTAGCTCATAACTAAGCTTAGAAGATGTTTGATCAAATTTGTGATTCTCCACTTCCATCCACACGGATTGTATAGCCGATTTCTTTGGATCCTCAAGTATTAGATTTGTCCCCTTGTCTGCGTATGCCTCAGCTACGTACTTAGTAATCGCCCTTGATTCTGCAACATATTTTTTATAATATACTAAGTACTAGAATTTATTGCCCAAATGCACATATTAACCTTCGTTGAATGTACAATGTTATACGTTTAAGATGGTTTACTTTCTTTCTATGCAATTTTCTACATTATTAAGAGTAAACGCAATTCATAATAAAACATTAACAAATATGAAATTGGATAGAATGGCTATATAATCCTTGTAACACATTATCCTTCCCCTTGTAATTTTTCTAACTCCTTGCTAGTTCTTTATTCAATTTGCCGTTCAAAAACCAAAAAATATGAAACTTAATACGACAACAATAGTCTAAGAACACTTAATATTCGATCTATTATTACGAGTATTACCGAATAACGTGAGATCACCATCCTCGAATACTGGAAATTCACCAAATGGCTGCATTTTTATAAGAAATCTAGAGTAATTAGTTTCAAGCAAATAATGTACTCATAATTAATTACTGTTCAATCAAACAATAAAGCTAGGTACAGTACATTAAGAGCGAGAAACTGTGGTAACTTGTGTTCACGAGCAACAAAATCAACAGGAACAAACTCGAAGTCGAGACCCTTCTCGTAGAGAGCAGCCATAGCACGAAACACTGAGGGTGAACCTACGACTCCGTGCAATTTGATTGCCATTGTAGCAGTAGCAGTAGCAGTAGCAGTATCAGTAGCAGTAGCTAGTAGCTAATGAATATGATAGATGGTGATAGGAAAATGGATGACGAGTATGTATGTTTAGTATAGAGCTAGGAGTACACGTACATATATATAAATGACATTGTCAACGATATGATTTAATTAAAAAAGGTACTATCTTATTGACCGAGACAAACGTAACTTGAACAAGTCTACTGTCTATGACTTAATTAATTATGTTTTAAATAGCAGCATACCAAGGGAATGACAAGAAAAAGTTGGTTATAATATGAAATCCAACTCGTCACTGGCCGATAGCAACGTCATTGATTACGAATCTAAGTCCCGTGCATAATTACAGTATAATTTTAAGTTTATCTTTGTTTAATGTACTAGGAAGTTTTTACTTCTTGATCACCTGATGAAATAATGAAACAAAATTTACTTGTAATTAGAAATCCATTATGATAACTTATACAAGCTCTTTATAACACATATATATATATATGAAGTTATGATCAATCCCGTTTAATACTAAAACAATGAAGACCTGTTTCAAATAAAACATTCATAAATATAATTAGTTTTTGTTTTGGTTTGGTTTTACGAAGACGTACGTAGTTTTTTCGAACAAAAGTCAACTTGTGCACCTCTTGAATGTAAGGCATTTTAAATTGCCTTAAGATGCCACTAGATATTCAACGTGAAGACAAACACAATGGTAAAAAAAAATAATAATAAAAAAAAAAATAATAATAAAAAAATAATAATAATTAGGTAAGAAACCAACATGGCTAAATTATTAAAGGATGAATAACAAATATTATATATATATATATATATATATATATATATATATATATATATATATATATATAGTGTATCTTTATTTTCAGAACCCTGTTAAGTGCGGGAACTGCGAGAACTCTAATTTTGCATTAGAAAACATGCATGTTCATATAAAACATGTATGTTTTCTTACATACACCTTAATACACATACCTGCGTAACATACATGTTCAATAAAACCCTGTTAAGTGCAACATATAAATACAAAATGGATTTATATGAACATGTATGTTACGCAGGTATTTGTATTAAGGTGTACGTAAGAAAACATACATGTTTTATATAAACATGCATGTTTTCTATTGCAAAATTGGAGTTCTCGCAGTTCCCGCACTTAACAGGGTTCTGAAAATAAAGCTCCCCTATATATATATATTAAAAGGCTTTGCCTTTAGTAACAGCGTTATTTTATCCGTTTTTTGTTTTTGGGCCACCCAAACCCACTAAGTGCTATAACAAAAACCCGGATCCATCAAAGTCATCCCTTTTACTCACTCTCTCAATATGTAGCTCCGACACCGGTAAAGGACCCACCGGTCCAACCCGATCGGACTATCAATCGGGGCATCTACAATGTTTTCTGTGAGTGTTTCTACAGGAACATGGATTTGTGGCTAATTTTTTGCCATCTGTTTTTAGGTGCGCACTTAACTTCCCAACCACATGTTAATAATAACAAGGGTTCTAGATACTTCACTCATCTTAATCTTTGCCTGTTGTTTCATTCTCTCTTTACAGCCTTTGGACTTCCGCTCTCTTCGTGCTTGCTCTTCATAGGTTTGTACTCATTGTTTTTTTTAGGGTAGTTATGCCTTTTTTTTTCTTTTTTTTTTAATTGTGTAATGTGATCATTGTTTTTTTTTTGGTTATGCCTTTTTTTTTTTTTTTTTTTTTTTTTTTTTTTTTTTTAATTGTGTGATTTCTACTGATGGTATTGCCATGGCTGAGTTTACTTTAGGATGAGTGGTTGTGGGGTTGTTACTCTACCATGTGTGGGATTTAGGATGAAAAGGATGGTAGGGTAAAGTAGGTGATGTTAGAACACATTATTTGTTTCTTTTACTTACATGGCATAAATGAGATATTAATGAGGTTGTTCTGATTTTTTTTTTCCTTTTTTTCTCTTCCATGTTTTAGTTTATGTGTTGTAGAAATAAATGATCTTGGTCTACCATTTATTTAGGTTACCACATTTATGTATTATGTGGTTGGTTAGTCTTTAAGCCTAGATGGTTAGAAAACAAGTTTTAAAAAAAATAAAGGGTTGCAGGTTAGACATACAGTAGCATGTGTGATTAAAGGATTTTTTTTCATTGACATGGATTACTAACGTTTTTTTTGGGGTGGTTGACTGTTGCCAAAACTTTGTTTCACAATGTTGCTGTTATTTCTGAGATTTGATAATCCAATTCTATTGTTTGCCATATTTTGTGTGTGTACTTTTGGTCGCGCCCGGCTTTTTCTTGCTGCTTTTAACTATGCCACTGAAATAAAAAAAAACGACGTACCAATGTAAATATACAAATCTCTCATAACCAATTGTCAATAATCCTGAGAGTCCATGGTTCTCTGTTATCGATGAAAAAAAAGAATGGCGGGGTTCAGAATTCTTCGCCAGATGACCACACAACACCGTCTGGGTCTAATGATTTTGGTGTCCATGTTTCGCCGCATGTTTCTTTCCCTATTGAAGATTTGTTATGACTGAATTGTCTATGCATTTATTAGTAGTGTCTGCCCATTTTTTGTGTTACATTTCACCTTCCTTTTATACAGGCCAGGCTTCTAACGCAACTCTCAACGATCCAAAAGCTTTTTTGCAATCAAGATTTAACTGGCGCACAAGGTGCTCGGCCTATTGGGAAACAGATGTCCAAGAAAAGGGACAACATGCTAGCCAAAATAGCAGGCAATGTGTTGAAACACATCATTCATATTTTCCTTCACCCAACAATGGTTGTGCATCTGTCCAAGGTAATCATTTTGTTCAAAACTGCTTAGACCTGACACAGTTATACGATTACTGCTGATATACGTGCATTTTAGATCTTACACCTGCCTTTCGTTTCGTAGAGGCCAGTCTCCTCAACCTAATTTTTCACAAGAAAATGTTTTTACACAGTCAAATGCTCGGAAGAGAAAGAGGCTGTCAGATATTTCACCGTGTGTGGGGTCAACCAGTGCCTTGCACTATGAAGGTAAAAATCTAAACTTTTAATCAGTGATTTAAGCCATTGGTGTTGACCATCTTTCAAACAAGCTAACGGATGTAATATGCTTTTGTAGAAAATTGTGAGCCTTCTTCAGCAGCTCCTTCCGTGGTTTGTCGTAGATCTGTTGTTCGTAAAAGACATGCACCGACGGTACAGGAAACCACTGGCCAAGGCCGAAAGAAAACTCGACAGCCCCGTCGAATGTCACCCAGGATGCTATGAACCATGCTTTGCAGCCTAATTTAATGACTGACTCTCTCATTTCTGCTGACAGCCTGAGCTACACACACGATGAAGGTGAGAATTTATGTTGAATTGTTAGCGGTAATGATTATGGCCAGTTGCTAAACTTATTTGAGGCCAATTTTACATAGCATTTTATTGGTCGGTTTATGCAGAAAATCAAGGCGGGTCTTCGGTAGCCCATGTACCTGCTTCTATTCAAAATGACCGAAATACAGACGAGGCAACATTAGATCAGCAGGATAGGCAGTGTGGCAAAGAAAGCATTATAAGTAACCCGCTTCCATTAACTGAAGGTACCCACTTTTCTTTCTTTATGAATATTTATGGAAAACCAGAAAAAAGCCCAATAAGACTCTGCGATTGTTAATATGTGCAGAATATATTTAGTGATACATTGGTTGCTTATTGTCAGTCATAGCTATGAGTATAAAAAATTTGAGGGCCTAAATTTTTTGCATCGTATTTTGTCCATGTTCTTTTACAGAGACAAATAGTCAATGTTCGACAAGCACCTTGCCAGGCTCTGGCGGAGACCAGCAGACCAGCTACCGCCGCAAGAGAAGAAGGGCTTTCTCAAATGAAGGTGAACCTTTTGATTTGCTGCTTCCCATTTACCTATCTAATATTTTCATGGTTATCATTCACAATCATTTTGCGGACACACTCTTAAAAATATTTGCATGTCTCTTGCCACAGATGCAAATCCTTCATATGAAGATTTAGGGGACTGTGATCTACGATGCTGTCACTGTGGCGTAGCTTTTTGGTTCGGAGAACGGGTGCAAAGAGATTCCACAACCAGTAGAGCTGAATATCATTTGTGCTGTGGGGATCGGAGAATTGTTATGGAGCACGAACCAGATCCCCCTGAATACATCAAAGGTTTACTTTCTAACAGTGCCTTCTTGCGAAATATCAGAGCATACAACCAGATGTTTGCAATGACTTCTTTTGGTGCAAAGATCGATGAATCGGTTAATCAAGGATGCGGCCCTAACGTTTTCAAGGTTTCAGGGTAAATTTACCATTCTATTGGTTCATTGGTTCCTCTTGGTGATGATAGGCCTAGGTTTCTACAGCTTTATATTTATGACACGCAGAATGAAGTGGCAAATAGGTTGAGCCACTTTTCGCGTTCTCAACAAGCTGATTTAGATCCACAAGTTGTTCAAGGTTTGATTCACTTTTTTGATGATCACAATGGGTTGGTCCGTACATTAAGAACCGCAAGGGATTTATCTAATCAAGAAGACATACCAGATTTCAAAATAAGGCTATTCAATGCTGAGCGGACACGCGGTTATGAACTGCCGATGTCAAACACTATTGCAACGATTGTTTTTTACGACGACCCTAGAACTGAAGGCGATTATGATGTTATTATTTAGTATAAAGGTGGTGATCCTCAAAGAATTAATAAGCTCCATAAATCTTATATGTCATTACAGTTTCCGCTAATCTTCATCTATGGACAGCCTGGATATCACACAGATTTGACGTTGTGCTCTGCAAATCCAACTCAGAGGCCAAGGCGGGTGTCATTAAACGCGTTTTACACACACCAGTTGCATCCGAGACCAGATTCTTATGATTTTATTTTTCGAACAGGGTGACTTTTCCAGCAATACGTTGTTAGCGTTTACTGCTGTATCGAACAAAGTAGGATGGACTTTTATAGGAAGCATTAGAGTGATATTCGAGGTGACTATTTATCAGGATTATATGACGCTGTTTCCAGAGGAGATTGTGATGGATCTGAAGTTGGTTCAAGGATTATTCTTCCGTCGTTTTTCACAGGTGGTCCCTGATATATGTATAGTCACTACTTGGATGCGCTTGCAATTTGTCGGAAATTAGGTAACCCACAGTTCTTCATAACATTCACGTGCAATGTGAATTGGCCCGAGATTAGAAGGTATATGGCAGAGTATCCACATCTTACCGCTTCAGACAGAGCTGATGTGGTGTGTAGAGTTTTCGAGCAAAAGATTGTGTCATTCATCAAGTTCTTGAAAAAAGGGCGGCCATTTGGATGTGTGACAGGAGGTATGTTATAGTGTATTTTTCAGTTTACATTCTTTTTACCTACTTTACTTACATTGTCTCAAATAATACACTATTATAGTATACATCATTATTTATAATTTTGTCCATGCAATACCTAAAATTGTAGCTCTGAATTTGTTTAACATTCTTCCTTAAAACAATATTGTATACGGTCGAATTTCAAAAGCGAGGGTTACCACATTGTCATACACTCCTCTGGACTGCTTCGGCCGACAAGATTCAAGACGCACATGATATTGATCGCTATATTTCAGCAGAACTTCCTGATCCAATACTTGATCCTCAAGGGTATAGGATTTTTTCAGAATTCATAATTCATGGGCCCTGTGGATTAGCTAACCTCAGCTCACCCTGTATGGAAGGCACAACTTGCACCAAAAACTTTCCCAAAAAATACAATAATGAAACCTTTTTTGATGCCAAGGGTCGTGCTCACTATCGGAGAAGGCATACAAAGATATACACAACTAGCCGGAACATGAAATTAGACAACACTTATGTGGTGCCTTATAACAGAGCTTTGTGCATGAAATTTGAAGCTCACATAAATGTTGAGTACTGCGGTTGGAGCATGTTAATAAAATATATCTTTAAGTACATTTCAAAGGGCACAAACAGAGTGTTTGCACGAGTTACGAGATCTATTGGTGAGCTGTCTGCTTCTTCGTCTACTTTTCAGCCACGCATAGATGAGATACAAGATTTCCTTGACGGCAGTTTTATATGTCCTCACGAGGCATGTTGGAGGATATTGAAATTTAAGATACATAGTAGAGAGCTAGCTGTTCAGATTCTTTTAGTGTATCTAGAGTACATGCAACATGTTACTTTTAGAGACAATGATAACCTAGAATCAGATATTAACCGACGTGACCGTAAAGTTACAACACTCACAGAATGGTTTGCCTACAATGCTGATTATGAAGATGGTAGGCATTTAACTTATTTAGAGTTTCCTTCAGAGTTTGTTTGGTATGCCGATCAAAAAATTTGGAGGCGTAGGAGAACAAATCAGTCATCTATGGGCTGTTTAGCGTACATACATCCTACTTTAGGTGAGCTCTTCTACTTTAGAATGTTGCTCTGTCATAAAAAAGGATGCAAAAACTTTATGGAAGTGAAGAAAGTTAACACTGTGTACTATCCTACATATCGAGCAGCATATGAGGCACTGGGTCTTCTTGGAAACGATAAAGAATGGGATAAGGCACTTGAAGAAGCATGTTTTACAGCATCGTCGTCTGAATTACGTGTGGTGTTTGCCCATATACTCACTTATTGTGAGGTCGTCAGCCCTATACAGCTATGGGAGAAGTATTGGGCTGAAATGGGTCATGATATACCAACAGTTGTCTCATAGAATGTAGGAATCAGAAATTATCATGTCAATGATCCAGAATTAAAAGGGTACATTTTATTTGAGCTTGAAGTCATATTAAATAGCCTAGGCAAATCATTAGCAGCCTTTGATTTTCCAAAACCTCCGAGAGAGTTGCTTCATGAGCTGGAAAACAGATTTTTAATGGAGGAAAAGAATTACGATCGAGAGGCGCTGAGGCAAGAAAGAGATGAAAATGTGCCAAAGCTAAATACTGAACAACGGGAAATCTATGATCTCATTATGGATGCTTCTTCAACAAATAGGCAAGAGTTGGTCTTCGTATACGGCCATGGAGGGACAGGCAAAACTTTTTTATGAAAGACCATTATTAGCAGTATTCGGTCAGAATGTAAGGTGGTGCTGGTTGTCGCTTCTTCGGGGATTGCTTCGTTGCTTCTTCCAGCAGGACGGACAGCCCATTCTAGGTTTAAACTGCCACTTGAATTAACGTAAGAAACGCTCTGTAGAGTGATGAGGCGAAAAATGAACCACTTTTAGGGGGTCATTTAAGCCCGGAATTGAATTTATTTGATCAAATATTGCCCTAAATCGTTCCTTTTGTGATTTTAGGTACTTTGGGAGTGAAATCTGGAAAAAGAAGCAATTCAGACGTTTTTAGAGCATAAAAGTGAAGAAAACGCCAAAGACTTAATTTTCCAAGCTGAGAACAGTGTATGACGGCGTCAAGAGGAAATTCATGATGGCGTCAAGAGTAAAATCCATGACGACCCAGAAGAAACGTGAAGGCGTCACAGGAAGGGCGTCAAGAGTTAATTTTGTGACGACCTGCATAAGGAGACCACATGACGGCGTCAGACCTAGATCTAGGCAGTCCGAGGAACTATTTGGCGGCGAGATGATGGCGTCAGACATTTGTTCTTGACGCCGTCACCTTCCAAATTCTATATATAGTTTTCTATTTTTCATTCATTAGAGAGGAACTTGTGTGGAGAAACCCTAGGGCCGAACTTTGTGAACCCTAGCTCGTATTTTATAGTATATTCAAGGGTTTTTACCCCTTGAATCCTTTCATGTGCTATTGAGATAAGTCTTCTCTTAATTCAATCAATATGTCTATGTGTTGGTTGTCTATATCTTGTGCTTGTCTTGATTTCAACATGCTAGGCTAGATTTACCTAGTGTTTGCTTAGATCTAATGAAACCTAGATGTAATTATGTGTTGATTACTTGTTTATGGTTGTATTGGATGAATGATTTCAATGTTAGGCTTAAGAAAACTGGCAGATCTCTATTGTGTAACATGTTTGAACGTCTTAGGAAACATGAACCAATGTGTACTAGGTTTTATTGGTTGTATTTAATGCATGAGTAAATTCTAATGATCCCATGTTAGGAGCTTCTTAGCCGGCTCGACATAGGAGTGAAGTAGGCACTCATAGGATTGGGGAAGTAAGTACGCCACCCCATGAATGGTATTAAGGAATACAATCCGTCATCCACGCAACTATAACAAGTAATTAACGTGTAAAAGATATCTAGGGAGTAGTGAAATCTAAGTAAACACATTTCTCCCACATATTGCTCACAACTTTAGTATATTTAGTTTATTTTCATTTCTAGTATTTTATTTTGATTGCATCTTAGTATTGGGTTAGTTGACTAGCAACTAATTCCGCCCAAATCCTTCAAACCCGAGATTTTTACTTGCTTTCCTAAAAAATATAAAAATACAAAAAGAATCATCCCTCATCTCTAGACCTAGTCTTTAGGTTTTCTAATCCTAGCGACTCTATTCCTAGCTGAACGATTAATCCCCCGGTACTTGTCATTATACTATACTACATCGATCAGGTACACTGCCTGGTGGGGGTTGTAAGCTTCTCGAGATCCCTCGAGAGGTAAAGCCTGGTGCAATCCCCATGCATCAAGTTTTTGGCGCCACTGCCGGGGAATAGTTATTGTCTAGGTTAGAATCTCTTTTTATTAGGTCTACTTGCTAGATTCCTTTCTAGTAAGATTTTATTTTTAATTTTTAGGTTCTCTTTAGTCTATCTTATTTCTTTGTGTTTTTGTTCGTAACTCTTCACCACCCGACATCATGGACGATAGGAACATCTTTGAACCCATCATCCCACCACAACAAAACCCACCACTAGAACCTCTTAGGCCCCGAACTTTAGGAGAGTATTCTCAACCTAGCCACCAAGGCTACCGAAACACTATTGAGCTCACCGGAGCCAATGTGACCCCCTTGCGATCCGACACCATCCGGTTGGTGCAAAGCGGATGTGCATTCCATGGACTTCGTTCCGAAGATCCAAATCAACATCTCAAGGACTTCCTTAAAATCGTAGATTCCATAGACCTAGATGTTGCAACTAGAGAGACAACCCGACTACGCCTATTCCAATTCTCTCTACGTGATCAAGCTAGCCAATGGCTTGAGCGTCTACCCGCGGGATCCATCACCACATGGGATGATCTCACCACTCGTTTCCTTGCTCAATTGTTTCCACCGGGGAGAACTACCAAGCTTAGAAATGACATCTTGATGTTCCAACAACGTCAAGGTGAAACATTTTATGAAGCATGGACTCGATACAAGGACTTACTCCAAAAAGTCCCTCATCATGGCATAGATCTTTGGCTCCAAGTCCAAATCTTCTATGACCATATCGATCTCTCCACAAGGCGAGCCATTAACCAATCAGCCGGTGGTAAGCTACGTGATCTAAGTGCGGAATAATCATGGGAACTCATAGAATATCTTGCTCTCTATGACAACGAAAGTTGGAATGATCCCCGTGATTTGAACAAAATGGTCAAGGCAATATCTTTGCCTTCGAACAATTCTAGCACTCCCGACCGTAGGATCATGGAACTTGAGGACCAAGTCAAGTTTCTCATGAAATCTTACGAAGCTCCTAAGCCTTCAAGCCAAGTTAACAAAATCACTTCTTCATGCGAATTATGTAGTGGTCCCCATGAAACTCGTGATTGTGTGGAACTCCCCGGAACAACTTTTGCGGACTACGCATCCTCGCATACCGACGAAGCGGGAGATAAGTGGTACACTTTCAAACCCGAGCCAAACCCTTACGGTGATTCCTACAACTCCTCTTGGAAAAATCACTCAAACCTTAGGTAGAAACAAAATCAAGCCAATTGTTCCAATCCGCCTAATCGTTACCAACCAAACGGTCCACCCTCCAACCGTACTTTCAACAACAATCCTTCTAACAACTATGGTAGTACCAACAATCTTGAAGGATTGATGTCTAAGTTTATGGCATCTCAAGAAGCTCGCATAGCTAGGTTTGAAACCGAATTCAACCAACAACAAACGGAGATGACCAACAAGATAGACAACTTGTTGAAAGCCCTCAACAACCAAGCGTTAACTACGCCTAGGAAGGACACTAGGGACGCCAATAACGGAATCCAAATTAAGGACCCCTCGTCATCCAAACATGTCCACTTTGTCAATTTTGTCACCGTTAAGCCAAAAGATAAGGATATAGAAGAAAGTGAGAAAGATGAAGTTGAAGTAGAAACCGAAACTAGGGATGAAATTAGGGAAGTTGAGGTTAATAAGGGAGAGGAGTTAGAGGAAGTAGAGACTATAGAAAAGCACTTTGATAAGTTGCCCACCAAGGAAGAACGGGAATACCATAAGGATTTATTCGATGGCCCCGAGACACCATATATCCTTGGCATACCCTTATCAAAATGGGAGACCCCTCTAACATCAACATACCATGCAACATCCGCATATGCATATATGGAAAGCTTACATCGATCCTAGATCTCCTATAAACATCATGACTAGGACTTATTATAATTGGGTGATGAAGAAACAACTTGGTTATAGGATGATGCCCAATAAGAATTTGATAAGTAATTTTGTAGGAAGAGTGAAGGGATTGCATGTGATTATAGGTAATTTCACCTATGAGATCGATTTTATGATAGTAGAAGATACTCGTCCGGTGATAGATGATTGCCTAAGCCAAGTAGTATTCGGAAAACCATTTGTTGAGGCCACTAAGATGAGTTATGATCCGACTTTAGGGATAGTTAGGTTCAAGGAAGAGAATGATGAGATTGCCTACCAAATGCCCTATAAGATTGAGCAATGCCGCCTCCTTTCTAATATAGAAAAAGAACACAAACAGGCAGCTTACTATAGGAATGATGAGGATAGACGTAGAGGAGTAGAGTATGTGATGAATAGGATGCTTGGTTTCTACAAAGAATGCTTGCAACTAGGTCCGGAATACAAAACTGGCTTAGAAGACGACCTAGAGAGTGAAACCAATGATGAAGTCACGTAGTAACCCATGACCTTGAGTATAGCTACAAGACTCGTAAATAAAGAAAAGCGCTACTTGGGAGGCAACCCATGATTTTGTGTGATTTTTATTTTGTTTGTTTGTTATTTGCTTCCGTATGCATGCTTTATTTTTTTTATTGTTGGTAGATCATGTTTCTAAACTAAATAGTGGAAATACTTTATTTTGTTGTTTTGGCCTAGTCTTAACTTCACCCAAAGGTATTTTTGCAAAAGATAAGTGTAAGGGGAAACCCCAAATATGTTTTTAAGAAACAAACCGATCATGATTCTCCACAATATTAAATGAACATGTATATTAGTATTTGTTAGAGTCAAATACTTGTATCGAGTCATAATGATGTTTTGCAGGATTTTCCAGGAAGTAGAACCAAGTCTTTCCAGAAATTTTCCGGAAACTTAACATAAGAATTTCTGCAGGTCACTTCTGACGGCGTCACGAGTTTACTCTTGACGGCGACACGTGTTAAAATCTGGAAATTTTACCGGTTTTGTTTTTCTAACGGAGTCTTAAAGTTTTTGTTGAATTATTAGTTTTATAATCTTCAGGGAATCTGCAAACATCATTCTACATGCATTATATCTTATTTTGTTTTCTAGGATTTATTAACATATGTAGATTGCCGCCGATTTTATGTGAGGTTGCCTTGTCTGTTTTCTCAGGATTTACAGGTTATGTATGACAAGAAGATGATTATTATTCTGGAAGGGAAGCTATGATTGTTCATTTTCTTGGAGGAAGATTTAACCTGGCCACCTTATTATCCATACCGAGCGAATCAGGGGAGTATTTGATTTCATTTGTTTTACTTAATTCACTTTTACATTCTTTACTTGAACATTGGGGACAATGTTCATCTTAAGTGTAAGGGGAGGGTAAAATGATGATACCTTACAGATACACTTTCGCTTGAGTTTGTTTGTTTGATAGTAGAGGTGTAATAAAACTATGAGAAATACTTGTTAGTGCAATTTTAGCGCCAAATTTAAAATTTTTTACAACATTTAGGAGTGAAACTTTAGCCATAGCAAGCGTCTCATGGATAGGAGACTGTATGACTAGCACAAAACCGTATTATTCAGAAAAATTTTCCACCCAAATATGTGAGGTTCGCCTTTAGATTTGATAGGAAAAGCATTTACTATTAGTGCTTATGAGTGTACCGGTAGCATTTAGATTCTAGAACTTGTGTTAGTGATGCATCCCGAGACCGCTAGTGAGACTACATTCGTGTAGTAGGATTTACTACATGATAAGAGGCATTAGGATCACCCTTGTGTTAAACCCGTATCATAATTACTTGACCATTTAAGTCATATTACATGGCTAGTTAAGTCAACTAATTTTTCCCACACCTTAGCGTTGTACTCATTTTTAGTACACGAAACCCCTAGTACACCCTCCGAGCCTATCTTTTTGTTTCTAACTTTAAGCATTTTACTTAAAGGAAGAATTTGTTACACCCCACTTAAATGTACACCCAAATCGCCTTAGCCTTCCGTGTATGCACTCATCTTTAGTGCATTATTGTTATTTGTTAAACCCTAAGTTAATTATCTAATTGATTACATGGTATCCTTGTACATATTGTTTTGGGACGATTGAGACTCATGGGTAAAGTACTTATTTTATGGAGTAATGGGGAAGAACATCATTTATTACCCCCGTATGTGCGTTAATCTTAAAAGTACTCCAAGTGTTTTGATTTTCTTAATTCGAGTCATTAGATTAGTTTATTGTAAAGTATGTAAAAATTCAAGTGTAAGGGGAATTTGCATTCCCTATGAAATATATATATATATATATATATATATAGAAAAAGAAAAAAAAAGAAGAGAGAAAAACATACGGACTACCATCCCTTTTCATTCTATGTTCATTTTGTGTTTTTGTTATTTTTCATTTATTAGCTTAAGTCGAGTCTAGTCTTGGCTTAGCAACGCCACATTGTACATGTAATTAACCAAGATTGTTAACTCGCCACCAGTAAAGACTGCCTATATCCAACAAAACCGTGTATTCCATATCCCTACACCTAACGTTACAAACCTTTAAAAGACCTCTTTGATAGTTTATCCGAGGTGCTTACGCCATGTGGTGGAGGTTTGATCCTTTCCCAAGCCTATGGTAATCTATTTCGCTATGACAGGTAATGAGAGATATTTTCCATTTTCATATTGTGATTTTACTTTATTACACCCGAGAGATGTGAGTATCTAAACACTATTTGTGAGGTGTTAGTATATGACCTCCGTGCTTGTCTTTGGTCTTTAGTGGAACGATTATTTGTTGTAATTACTTTTATATTAGTGTTAAATGTCCCCTAACTTGTATTTTGATTAGAATAAAAGCGCATTTGCTTGAGGACAACCAAATCTTAAGTGTAAGGGTATATGATGAGGCGAAAAATGAACCACTTTTAGGTGGTCATTTAAGCCCGGAATTGAATTTATTTGATCAAATATTGTCCTAAATCGTTCCTTTTGTGATTTTAGGTACTTTGGGAGTGAAATCTGGAAAAGGAAGCAATTCAGACGTTTTTGGAGCATAAAAGTGAAGAAAACGCCAAAGACTTAATTTTCCAAGCTGAGAACAGTGTATGACGGCGTCAAGAGGAAATTCATGACGGCGTTAAGAGTAAAATCCATGACAACCCAGAAGAAACGTGAAGGCGTCACAGGAAGGGCGTCAAGAGTTAATTTTGTGACGGCCTGCATAAGGAGACCACATGACGGCGTCAGACCCAGATCTAGGCAGTCCGATGAACTATTTGGCGACGAGATGACGGCGTCAGACATTTGTTCTTGACGCCGTCACCTTCCAAACTCTATATATAGTTTTTTATTTTTCATTCATTAGAGAGGAACTTGTGTGGAGAAACCCTAGGGCCGAACTTTGTGAACCCTAGCTCGTATTTTACAGTATATTCAAGGGTTTTTACCCCTTGAATCCTTTCATGTGCTATTAAGATAAGTCTTCTCTTAATTCAATCAATATGTCTATGTGTTGGTTGTCTATATCTTGTGCTTGTCTTGATTTCAACATGCTAGGCTAGATTTACCTTGTGTTTGCTTAGATCTAATGAAACCTAGTTGTTAGTTATATGTTGATTACTTGTTTATGATTGTATTGGATGAATGATTTCAATGTTAGGCTTAAGAAAACTGGTAGATCTCCATTGTGTAACATGCTTGAACATCTTAGGAAACATGAACCGATGTGTACTAGGTTTTATTGGTTGTATTTAATGCATGAGTAAATTCTAATGATCCCATGTTAGGAGCTTCTTAGCCGGCTCAACATAGGAGTGAAGTAGGCACTCATAGGATTGGGGAAGTAAGTACGCCACCCCATGAATGGTATTAAGGAATACAATCCGTCATCCATGCAACTATAACAAGTAATTAACGTGTAAAAGATATCTAGGGAGTAGTAAATCTAAGTAAACACATTTCTCCCACATATTGCTCACAACTTTAGTATATTTAGTTTATTTTCATTTCTAGTATTTTATTTTGATTGCATCTTAGTATTGGGTTAGTTGACTAGCAACTAATTCCGCCCAAATCCTTCAAACCCGAGATTTTTATTTGCTTTCCAAAAAAATATAAAAATACAAAAAGAATCATCCCTCATCTATAGACCTAGTCTTTAGGTTTTCTAATCCTAGCGACACTATTCCTAGCTGAACGATCAATCCCCCGGTACTTGTCATTATACTATACTACATCGATCAGGTACACTGCCTGGTGGGGATTGTAAGCTTCTCGAGATCCCTCGAGAGGTAAAGCCTGGTGCAATCCCCACGCATCATAGAGTTAAAAAAAACAGTCAGCTTGGAAAGTTGATATTGGAGGCTCATCTTATCATTTGGGATGAAGCACCCATGAATGATTAGAGGTGTTTCGAAGCTTTAGACAGAACTTTGAAAGACTTGGTCGTTGCACCGAATCTCTTATTTGGTGGTAAGTCAGTTGTTTTGGGTGGAGATTTCAGGCAAACGCTTCCCGTGAAGGAAGGTGCACCCAAAATGGAAGTTATGGCAACATCTATAGCCAATTCGTACCTATGGCCGCACTTCCGTCTTCTAACACTTAAACAAAATATGAGATTATTGAGGTCAGATTTGACTCAAGAAAAAAAGAGTTTAGCCAGTTCGTTCGCATCATGGCTGCTTGATGTTGGTAACGGTAGAATTGGAGAGCCTGTTACAGAAGGTGATGAAGATGCATCATGGATCGATATTCCCACAAGATACTGCATTGAAGACAACGATCAAGTTTTAGCAAAACTTATAGAATTCATTTACGACCAACCCACGCTCCGCACGCCCTCCGCAATAACTCTTCAGAAAAAAGCTATTGTTTGTCCAAAGAACGAAATCAATAAAAAAGTTCTTGAAATGGTTGAAGGTGAATTGACAACTTACGCAAGCTATGATGTTGCGATACCAACTGGTAACACTGGATCTGAAGCGGAGGTGTTGTACCCGCCTGAGTATCTAAACACATTGGAGCTTGTTGGATTTCCTCCTCATCATCTTGAACTGAAAGTAGGCGTACCAATTATGCTACTTAGAAATGTAAATGTTGTTGGTGGCCTCTGCAATGGAACACGAATGATAGTCACGCATATGATGTCAAAACTTATTGAAGCGCAAATCATTACTGGTACAAGAGTTGGCGAGAAGGTCTTCATACACAGAATTAATTTGATACATAAAGATCCAAATCTTCCTTTTATATTCAAAAGAACACAGTTTCCAGTGAAGGTTTGTTACGCCATGACGATCAACAAGAGTCAGGGCCAGTCCTTGAACAAGATCGGTGTCTATTTTCCAGAACCAATCTTTGGTCACGGCCAGTTATATGTCGCTCTCTCAAGAGAAACTTCTCCACATGGGTTGAAAATTCTTATGAAGCAGCAAGAAAATCTGCCGCCAAATGTGACCAAAAACATAGTTTACAAAGACTTTCTAAACAGAATACGCCCTGCCTGACTTTAAATCTAATTGCTTGCCTTATATGCATATGCCTCATACATGTGGATATTTTTTCTTTTTGCTGTTGTTTAGTTTGATAAATGTAGTGTAGCACCCATTAGGTACAGGTAAATTTGATAAACAGATTTCGTGTTTCACTTTCCTAACCTGATATTATTTAAACACTATGCTTGCACATCAATATAGATTTGTGCTGTTTCTTTAACATTGACTTTCGTTTGTTCTTTCTTAACAGGGAAATAGATGACGAAGCGCTTCCAATAGATGCTGCAATACAAGACACAGCAGTTGTTACACGAGACGAGGCCCAAAAAATAGCATATGACAAGGCAATTGCAATCACCAATGCACTGGAAGAGGCGGTGATCACTGAATTACAGCCTACATCTTATGACAAAGTTCTTGTAGCCAGAGTTTATCAGAAATGGGTTGTGGTCACTTACCAAAAGAGTGGGAAAAAAACTGAAACTGGATTTTGTTGCATCTTGATAGATCGAGAGGTATGTGATGTTACATAAATCATGCATAAAACAAATTAGCTATGCAGACTTCTATAACACCAATTGAACATCAACAGGGCAATGCAATACAGGGAAATATGGATATTAGAGACATTGATCACTTTAACCCAAAAATAAAAGTTGGATCAGTCTACAGAATCTCTGAATTCATGTGTTAGCCTACCAGCCCTTACCAACAAACAATTGATAACAAAACGAGCTTAAGGTTTGGAAGAGTCACAAAGTTTGACCTTATGACAGTGACAGACATTCTGCACCATTACTTTCGCTTTGTCTCATACAATCAGCTTCACTCAAGGATTCCTAAAGAAGACTCGACAGGAAGTATGCAATACCCAATACTGACAGGTTAGCCTTTTGCTGTTGAGATTTTGAAATACATGCAACTATTTGAATTCTAATATATAATTGTTTGCAGACTATATAGGATGTCTAAGGTCGCCCGGTGAGAATAAACACAAAGGGAGTGCAAATGAAGATAACACTACATACAGAAAGCTTCAGATTGAAAATTTATAGTGAGTTAACTTATACAAAACATATCCGTTTAAACAAAATCATGTGCACCTTTTTCCATGTGACATGATGATTGCTCATAATGGCAGTGGTAATGTGGTGGAATTCACAATGTGGAACGAAATGGCTAATGAGTTTGAGAAGGCAGACCTTGACGCGATGGAACAACCAATTATAATTGTTGTTAGCTCATGTCGTGTGTCAAAATACAGAGGTGACACTTTACTTATGTGAATGCATTCTGTATGCAGTCAATAGATTCTTACATAGTTGTTCAACAATGTTTTGACAGATTATCAGCTGACAGCAACGTCTGCAACGTATTACTACCTGAACCCGCAAATACCAGAGGCATATGAATCAAGGGCACAGTTAGTATTTTCAAACTAATAATCACCCATCTCAAAATATTTATACCAAATATTATAAAATCATATTCATTTTAATCATTAAATATCAACCAGGTATAAAGCGAAGTATGAAAAAACTCCACCCCTGCGAATTTGCAAAACACCGTATACGGATATCGAGAAAGAAAAATTCCGGAACAGATTTCCTTTGAAAACGCTTTTAAAATAGGATCCGGAATCCTATGTGGTAAGTTCTATGTAGCTATGATTGAGTTAGCTTTCAGTAATTTGCATTATGGTGAATAAAGACACTCTGTGCTGTAAAAACATCATTGGTTATTTGTGCAAACCTTTACAGTCGGATAGGTTTACAACTGAAGCAACAATAACTGGTATTAACATCAAAAGGGATTGGTACTATATATCTTGCAACGAGTGTGCTTCGAAAGTTAGAGCCGAAAATGGGGTATACCGTTGCATTAACCATGGAAGACAAGAAAAAATATGCTATAGGTACATGGAACTTAAACGCAGCTTTAGATTTGTTTTTTTTTCAATCCAAAACATTGAAAGATACGATTTATAGATTTCACACGTGCTACGCAGGTTTAATTTTAAAGCCTTCATCACAGACCCGTCGCCGACAGTTCCGGTCACTTTCTTTACACCCGCAGCTGATGACGTTACTGGATATTTGATGAGTCTCTAAAAACTCATCATTTTTGTCCTGTTTAAAATACGAAAACAGTTAAAAACACACAGCAACACCACGTAATACTACAAATATCTTTGGATTGTATTTTTATATGTTTCAGGTGCAAAAGGATTGAAAAAAGACGAAAAACGAGCAAAGTTTGCACACTTGGCAGAATCAGTCCCTGAACTTTTAAGAATTGTCAGAAATGGTCCTTGGGAAATTTATTTTGAAGAAAAGTCAACAACAGTCCCCCAGGAATCAAGAAATGACAAACTTTACCCTTGAAGTTCAAAATTGCACAAATGGCAAAACAGGTCCCTCAAGTTTCAAACTTGACAATTTTAGTCCTTGGAAAATTATTTTGGAAGAAAAAGTCAAAAATGGTCCTTGGGAATTCACAAGTTATCAAATTTGACCTTTGAATAAAAAGTTTGAGGAAATTACAGTTTTGGTCCCTGAAGTTTCAAAAATGGCAAAAACAGTCCCTGGGCATTTTTAACTGAAAAACTTACATCTATAGCCCTTGTACTATTCATCCTAACTAATTAAGTCCTTTTTGATAAACTTTTGGAAAATTACATTTTTAACCCTCAACTTTGTAAATTTGGCAAAAATGGTCCTCGAGTGTTTTTAAATTGGAAATTATCATTTAAGGTCCTTATATTATTCAAACTTGGCATGAGTGGTCCCTTGATTAAACTTTGGAATATTGCCAAATCCCATCCTCTAAAATTTGAAAATTACATTATAGGTCCTTGTAATATTTTCCAAAACAAATGGACTCTTTTTGTATCAAATCCAAATAATAAATCCAAACAACCTGGTCCATCTTTTATCCCAAGCCCAACAAACCAAAGGCCCAATCCCTTAAAAATATTATCAGGCCAAAACTTTGACCCGTTTGACTCATCCCCTACCTCTCATAACCTCCTGCATCACCCTGCTACTACCCACAATTCCACCTCCACCTTACGCCTTTCCACCACAAACCCTTCTCTGTCACTCCCACATCAAAACCCACCTCCTAGGTTTGCCCTAGGAGATACCACGTGTCAAACCTACAACCTGTTAACACCTACACCCTGCCAAACCTTACACCACCACCCCTATCTCACATCTACACTCCAAATTGTCCCATCCACCATCACAACATGCTCAATCGCATTTATTGCTTAGAAAATGGCTTCAAGTTACCCTTTGGGATTTTAGCGCCAAAATAGCTTTTTGAACAGCTGTGATGAAATATACACGTATCAAAGCTACAATGTGGTGGGAATTGCTTTTGATGACACCTGGGACATGTGGGATGCTATAAAAGGAGCAAGAGGCAGCAGAGGAACAAGTTTTAGATTAGATTTAGTGTAATTTAGACGTAGGTAGTATAGTTTTAATTTCAGTTCTAATTTTTAGTTAAATCTTGTTGTACTCAGTTTAATTAATGCAATGCAAACTTTCTTTAACCTTAAATTCCAGCCTTGTTCATTTAAAATTCAGAATTGACAATTTCAAGTGAATTTGACAAATTTACTTGAAGCTTGTTAATTTTTGTTGTTTCTTGTTCCATTAAGTTCAATTACAGTCACTTATAAGCTTTTTGAAGCTTTGGTTCCATTTATAAGACTTTTAGTTAGTTTACATTAAATACTCAAAAATCAAGAAAATATAGAAAAAAAATCAGAAATCATTGTACAAGATTGAAGAAGCAGAAGCATGGAGAATTATGGATTGTTGTTGGTTTAGTAGCTTCTTGGGAAGCTGTTAGGTTGGGTTATGGTCCTTGGTTCCATGTTCTTGGCCTGAATTCAATATGTAAGCCTTTTTCACAATTTTAATGTTTTACTGTGCTATAGCTTATTACCTGCTTATATATGATTCTTTGTGTCTCTTGGGTATATTTTAGTCATAATAATGCTTAAGTTTGCTTGTTTGTTCATTTGAACCCATCAATGTTCTTATTTTCATTATTAACTGTCAAAAATTGCATTTTAATGAATTATGAGTTTGTGATGTTAGTATCTATGTATTTATGCTTAAACAAGTCCATTTCATAATAATACAACATTACTCAGTTAAAACATGGCCTATCTCAAGCATTTACTTTGAAAAACTCAAAAATCAGATCTTTAAAGGGTGTTTGGATCAGCTATTATCTGTGCACTTTTGTTAGTTTGTGGTCACACTTTCTGTTCCAGTAAGTCACTTTAGGTTAGCATAGATAAGTTATATCATAAAACAGTAGGCTTATAAGTAAAAAGTCAAATTAGCTTTTGATTTCAAAGGTTGAACTCAATGTCATTAGATTAGTTTGCATAATCACTTAGAGGCTTGTATTAGTTGTTAACATTACTTAATCCAGTCCAATATTAGTTTAATATAACATTTCTAGTCATTAGGGTTCAATCAAAAGTCACATAAGTCAAAGTTACATGTTCTTTAAAAAGTCAACAAAATCCTTAACTGTGAAACATAGCCAAATCTTTTGGATCTTACACAAAGTTCAATATAGATGGGAAGTAAGTAATTCTTGTTGATTTATGTTGTTTGGTGGTCTGTTTGAGTGAATCAAAAAGAAATTTGCATTTTGAAAACTATTTACTCACTTAAATTTAACTCCAAAGTTGCCTGTATGAGTATGAGTGCCCTGTGCCAGGGTGTTTGTTGTTTAAGTCAATTTTTAATAGCTTGTAGCTTTAGCTTGAGATTGTTGTTGATTTGTGTAGCCCTTCTAGAATACTTCATTTGCATGTGCTTATCTTTCAAATTACTGCTTATATGCATGCTTTATTTTGCTCATCAAATCTTCACCATTCAACCTCAACACTGAGTCATCAGTGTTTGAAGCTGATTTCACAAGCTTCTCAAAAGTTTGTTTGTGAGCTTTAGCCTGGGTCATAGGGCTTTTTGGAAAGCTCAGTGGTCAAGCTTGTTGGTTCCTAGGTCCACTTCCATTCCCTAGCTTATTAGATAAGCTCTAATTGGCCTGCTAGTAGCCCTTGTGACCTGTTTGGTTATTCAGGTTCACTTGGATTGCTTATTTGGCCATTGTGGCTTATTCAGTAAGCTTGGCTTGTTTTTTTTGCTTATTCCTAGTATAAATCACTAGCTTTTAGCTTATTTACTCTATTGGTTCAGTTTGTTAGCTTATTGGAAGCTCTTACAAGCTTTAAATCCAACTGAGCTTGAAAAAGGCTCATCTGTTGAGTCAATAAGCACTTCCAGAGCTTATTTTAAAGCTTTAAAAAAGTTTTCTTTCGTATAAGTTGTTTATATACCAGTACTTAGTGTGTTTGTGTAGTTAAAAACAAAAAAATAAAATAGTTGTAAAAAGTGTCATGGGTGGGATTCGAACCCTGGTTGTTTGATTCAGATCTCAAACCAAGGCCGGGCACCATCTGCCCTATCCATAACTTAGTGTTTATTGTTTCTTGTGTTATTTATATAGTGTAAGTCCATTTAAGCTTATTTTTCTACTTTTTTATAAGCTTTCCTACTTTTTTATATTTTTTCTAGCTTTGTTATACTGCTAAGTATTTTTAGAATAATTTTCAAATTTATTACTTTTTATTTAGTATTTTTAATAAATCAAAATAGTTTTGATAGTTATTAAATAGTTTTTAATTAATTAGTTGTAAAAATAATTTTAATTTTCCAATATTTTTCTTTCATTGTTAGGATTCCAAAAATATAATTTTCACATCCGTGGGAGTTATATTGTACGCGAATTTACATTTTGTTTTGTACGTTAACGTAAAATTTAATTTAAACGTACGCGTTTTTAGGTTTTAAACGTTTTTAAATAATTTAGGTTTACGTTTTAGTTAAAATAGTTTATTTAAGTTATTTTATTTTATAAAACCTTAGGATAATCACTCACACCTTTTTCCTGTTCAAAACCACTCGATCACAGATTCGTTTAAATCCAAATTGCACGCCTCGTTGGGACATAACGACCCGAGGATACACTGTACTCCACGGATATATATCTTGCACTTTCTCTCTCATGGTTTGACTTTAGTTGACCAACACCCTTGGTTAATTTAAGTTGACTGTTTGGGAGAAGTCAATATTCATGTTTGGAGTTGATTCAGAGACACAAAGCAGAAGATCTGCAAGAAATACCGCCTGAGCTCTTTGCAATTGAAGGTCAGAAACATGTGTTCCAAATTCATTTTAACACAACAAGCAGCACAACAGATTTTGTTGTGGATCAAGTTTTCGATAAGAAAAAATGTCCTGAGCTAACAAGCAAAGCAATAGAAATGACTCCGGGTACCACAATTTTACTTAACACTTTTGCACTTTTATATATAATATAGGTCTCTACATGTGTTAACCCATTCTTTTTGAAACAGCAACACCGCTAACGCCTCTTGCAATAATGACTGAAAAAGATATACGCTCACACACGGATGACACAGCTAAACTGAAAACAATCAAACGGTCATTGTTTCAGGATCCACCAATAGAGATGAAGAAGCAAAAAGGTAAACGCCTAAGCATTACATAACAATTTTTCACTTTTATATATAAGATATGTCTCTACGTATGTTAACCCTTTGTTTTTAAAACACCACGCCGCCAACACCTCCTACAGTAATGACCGAAAAAGATATCCACTCAGAGACAGATGATGATCCACCAGTGGAAGCGAAGAAACAAAAAGGTAAACGGCTAAACATTGTTTAATATGCTAACAACAATCACAGTTTTAGGTAACATAAGATCTAGCTCTTATTCAATTAAATATCTTACAATGAGCTAAAATGCACTACATCAGAACATTACAACAACAAACGTAGCAAACACATGACAGTAACAAACATAGTAGCAATAAACATACATAAATGATAGCCGTCCACTTAGAAATACATTAAACCTTTCAGTTTCTGGATAAACAGATCATGGTTCCGAGCATTTAGCTCCAGCTCAGCTACCATTATGCGCATTTGCATGACCTTCTGATCATCTTTTGCTTGCACTTCCCTTAGATACTCTATTGTTTGTTGAGCATAGGTGTTTCCAACATTCTCAAGCTCTTCGATAAAACTAGCTCTCTCATGAGTAACACCAGCTAATCTACCACAGACCGCATTCATTTGTTGTGACATTTGAATGTCCTCAATACTAGCTTTCCGACAATACAAAACCAAAATCTCAGACCAATTCTTAGAATTGGCTTCGACTCTGAGCTGGTCACACTTTGGCTGCCTGGACATTGTCTTTTTTTGGTTCCTTATGACATTTATCAAATAACTTATGAAAATAGATGTGCATCCCACCTGCCTTAAATAGAATAACCAAGCTAAAGAAATACTGCCATAGCTGTCTTTTGCGTACGAAAGAAACAAAATCCACATATGTGTACTCCATTATTAGATGTTGAATAAAAGATTCATTCATTTGCATGAAAACAAGATATGCAATTGCATTACTGTTTCCCGGATTTCCTTTGGATTCATTTTCAGAATATCGTGGATATCTTTTGTCGCACACACATCTTGAATGTCACATGTTAACAGTTATTTCTTAGCATACCAGTTATCTTACTGCTTATACATTCACTTTAAATTACAACCATAAATTTTGCCTACTTTAATTTACCCACTTGCAGAAGGGTCAGAAGAATCCCTGTTTCATGCATTATGTAGCCATTGACGTACATTTTTTTATTTCATGCATTATATAGCCATTGAAAAATTTACAATAATTACCATCCACTGTTGTCTCTCTCAGCTTCCATTCATAGACACAATTCATTAATATGTTTAAAATACCTAATGCCTTTTCTTTTTTTGCAATCAAGCAGCAACAGCCGAGGGTTCGTCAACTGAAAAAATATCTGCTGAAAAGAAGAGGCAACACCAGATGCCCCCGCAAGACCAGCAAGACCCAAGTTGAGCCAAGAATAGGCAGACTTAACAATCTTTTGTAGCCAAGAATAAGCAGACTTAACAATCTTTTGTTACCCACTATGCCAGATGTAAATATTATCCAGATATGCTACCGTTGTTAGACACTAGCTATGTTTTGCAGAATATTTGTGTTCCACTTACACAAATATCTGCCAAAACATAAACAATTCTTTTGTAAAACGGTTATCCAACGGCTGCACAAACACTTTGTGTATGTAGAATATGGTATCCTATCTAATGTAACTTTCCCTACTGACACTACTATTTCTTATACCATCCACTTAGTGCTCTAAAGCCCCGTTTATCCTTCTTCAACAAAATGACCCGCCGCGGAGCGCGGGTTAATATCCTAGTTAAAATTAAACCACATGATAACAGTTCAACTACAACTTTTGACTTGTAAAAAATAATAATAAAAAAAAAAAAAAATCTAAGTTGTCCATTTTTGTTGTTTCATGTATTATTATTATTATTATTATTATTATTATTATTATTATTATTATTATTATTATTATTATTATTATTATTATTATTATTATTATTTATTTATTTATTTATTTATTTATTTATTTATTTATTTAAACACAAATCTTTCAAATTTATGTCTTTTGATGTATCAGGTTACCTGCTCAAAAATGTAACCAGTTATGTTTTGTTCTTACATTATTTTATTTCACAATATAATACACATGAGCAACACATCGACATCGTCATCACTACACTCCTCATGAGTCATCAAATACCCCGATATACTTCATCTTCTACAATTCTACAAAACTACTCATTTTCAGCCATCACCACTATTATAGTCGGTGTACCATCAACCTTTCTCGATGAGAAAATCTTTAATTCCATAACTTACATATCTTTAAATCTCATATGTAACAATTTGATAAAAACCCATAAACAACAAAACTCATAATTAACATATCTCAGTCTAACAAATCAAATCTACCAGTAAATCTCTTTCAAAATCAACACATCCAGTTCTCCTCTATACCTCTGTCACACTATCATCACCTCCACTACCACTACCGAACCTCTGCCACCACTTTCATCTCAGTTCTACAATTCGCTGTGCAGTCATCAAGGTCTCCTCAATGCTACGTAGGGAGGATGTGTTTTAATTTCGATTTAGGGTTTTGTTTTAAATTTTGATTTTGATTTGGGGATTCGGTTTGGATTTCGTTTTTGATCAAATAATTATGTTTGAATTTAATTTAGATTTTAGGTTCGAATTTTGATTTTGATTGAAGGTATCTGTTTGGATTCGATTTGACCTTTGTTTTTTATTTTCATTGTGTTCTTGATTTCGGGTTTCCATTTGAGTTCTGAATTTGATTTAGGGTTTTGGTTTGAATTTTAATTTGATATTGAGGATCAAGATGAACATGGGACGGTGGGTTGTGTGAGATTGGGTTTGCCTGGATTAAATGTCTAGCCATTTTGATCATGTCAATTTATACAAATTGTTGGTGATTTAGTGTCATCGATTATTTTAGGTAATTGTGATTTTTATAAGACCAATGAGATTTCGTATTATGCTCATATACGAGTTAAGGAAGTGTTGAGTGTACATTCATTTGAGTTAATATGTTTCCACCACGACAAGACGCATGAGTCAAGGGGGTTGCACCTGCTTGCAGGGTCAAGGGGCATCGCCCGTTGCGGAGCTAAGGGGCATCGATGTGACTTACCCGTTTTCCCTCCTTTTTCCGACCGATGTGACTTTTAGATAACAAACGACTGTTGGTTTGTAACCAACTTAACTACCATAACTATCAAATAGAATATGTTTCATTGTCTCATTCTTACATACGAAAAACATTTACAAATCATGTTCGTTTCTGCTCAGTATTTTTGTGCCTAGAAAACTAAGTGTTCTTCTTAAATTAACTTGATATGAATTTCGTGGTACCTAGACATCAATAGGGTCGAAATACTTTCTACGGAAAATGAATATACACGATTTGAGAAGATATCCAAGACTATCACTTCAAGTTATGATATTGAAAATATGAATGATAAGAATCTAGGTAAAAAAATAAATAATAATAATAATAATAATAATAATAATAATAATAATAATAATAATAATAATAATAATAATAATAATAATAATAATAATAATAATAATAATAATAATAATAATAATAATAATAATAATAATAATAATAATAATGGAGTAATAATGTGAATTACTTTAAATTTAATGATTTTTGAAACATTTGAAAGTTCATTCACGTTGAATTTGTAAACATTGAACCGTGGTTTTGAATTTCGTGGTATTTATGGAAGTTGATATTTGAATTATCGATTTGGTATGGAATATCTGTGGTGATTTATTTTGAGATGTCTACTAAGCACTACGTTGACTCCGGCACTAGGATAACCTAACAAAATTTAAATATTTTGAATTCACTGATTAGGTTATATATTTATGGAACGTATCTTGGAATTTTAATTATTGAGAATGAGTTTGGTTTGAGAATGTTGAGATGTTTTGAAAGGTTTTCGGGTTTGGTCATTGTGTTTATTTAACTGGCCATCTACTCCCCACACCATTATTATTATTATTATTATTATTATTATTATTATTATTATTATTATTATTATTATTATTATTATTATTATTATTATTATTATTATTATTGTTACAAAGAAAGAAAGAAAGAAAAATAAAAATATAATAAAGAGTGACTAGAAATCGTCCTTGTGTTCCTGCTCTTGCTCACACACCAACACCCTCACCAAATATCAACTTCATCATCTCTCTCTCTCTCTCTCTCTCTCTCTCTCTCTCTCTCTCTATACTATCTTCAACATCACCAAACCCTAGCAACCAACAGCTGTCGCCCCCACTACCAATCCACCGCCGCTCCACCACCATCACCAATCAACTCCCCATTTTATTCTCTTCTTGATCTATGATTGGCCCTAAACGGTCAACCTAAATTGACCTGGTAAATGGTCAACAAGGTCAGACTACCTAGAGTCAATCTCCGTGGAAGTACAGGGTTTCCCCGGGTCGTTATGTCCCGACGAGGTGTGAATTGTATTCAAACGGGTTTGTGATCGGGTGAATTTGGACAGAAAAGGGGTGTGAATGATTATACTACTGAAATCTACAAGGAAATAGCTTAAATAAGCTATATTAACAAGATTGTAAAATTGGAAAAACCAGAAACGTTTTAAACCTAAAAACGTGTACGTTCAGTTTAAAGTTACGTGAACGTACGAAATAAAACGCGAGTTTTGGTGAAATAAAATACCTACGGATATGAAAATTATATTTTTACAATCCTAATAATAAAAGAAATTTTTTGGAAAATTAAAATTAATTTTTGCACTATTTATATAATTATTATTAATTAATTACTAATTTCCTAATTACTTTTAATTATTTAAATTCTATTAAATTACAAATAATTATGAAATTAACTTAGAAAAATAAAATTTAAACTTGGAAAAATCTAAAATAATATAAAACTAATTTTAAAACAGAAAATATATTTTTTAGACTTTTTAAATAATTATTATTAATTAAAAACTAATTATTAATTAATTTAAACTAATTAAAACTACGAAAAATAGCAAATGAACAGTGAAAAATCTAAAACTTTTTTTAAAATTACTTTATAACTACAGGAACCTAGGAAAACCATAAAAATAAGAATTGCTTTTGTAAAAAGCTGAAAATAAGCTAAAAAACTTAAATAGAAACTATCACATTATTTATTTTTGATTTTTTTGGAATTTTCTTTTACAATACTATTTAATACTAATAAATAACCAACTTTAATAACGATACTTTGGCTGGTAATGAAAAATAAGCACTTTGGAAACTGGGATGCTTAAGAGGTTGGGGTAAAAAGCTTATTAGGACTTTATGAACTTGAATAAGCTAACTACTGAGCCACATAGCAAACTTAACAAAACTACTAATGATAAAAATCAGATATGAGTACCAGGGAACCAAATAAGCTAATTCAATAAGCCACAATTCACAAATAAGCACTAGGTTCACTTGTCAGGCCAATTAGGCCAAAATAGGCCAAATACAGACCTCTGTGGGGCCCACAAACAAGGTCAGGGGTCAAAAAGGGCTTTTGATCCAATAAGCCAACCTGGAGTTCTTCTCAAAAAGCCAAGAACCATGCAATGGGGCCCACTAATAATCCCTGGGTGGTATAGGCCAATAAGCAGACCTGTGTGGGAGGAAGGAGGATGATTTATGCTGATGTATCAGTATGAAGGGTGGATTTGGACAAACAAAAAGGGGTTAGCAACCCTACCAAATAAGCTACAAACTAAGAAATAAGCCCTGTACTTTCAAGATGGGCTTAAGGGCTTTCCAAAAAGCTAAGAAGCATATGGTGGGGCCCACTAATGAACTAGTAATGAACCTTTGAAAATGGTGTGTTTACCCTGGTGCAGGGGAGGTTTACATGAAAACAGGTCAAAGTAAGCCACGAAGTAAGCAGTGTAGAAAAATCACAAAAACAAGCAAACAAGACAAATATAAAGATGAGCTTCTAGATTTTGAAAATCCAAAAGCTCATAAGCTGACATTATCTACAAAAATCATGAAAATTCGTGCAAGTTTTGAAAAAACTGAGGAAATGCAACTTTTGACTTTTTGCATGAACATGTAATTTTGACTTTTACTAACTTTGAGCACTTCTAATCTACTGAACATGTTATGATAAGCTGCAATGAGAGTGGATAAAGCTGAATGAAACACTTATAAACCTATGTCTATGATTATGCAAGGTGAAAAATCCAACAGTTAACTGTGATGAAATTGGAAAGAAGATTTTGACGTTTAATTAAAGAGTACTGAGATTCTATGAGTTGACTAACCTACTATGACCTAATTTAGCATGTTTAAACCAAAAACTTTCACTGAAACACAATGGGGCTCTTTGCACACCCCTGACCCAAAGACTCCCTTATATGCACTAATTATTGACTTTTCAAAGCAAATAAGTGATTTAAGCCATAAAATCTTGAACTAAGCTATCAACTAACTGAGATAAGTTTATTTAAACACAAAGACACAGGGATGAACAACAAAACAAAGGCCTACCCATAAAATGCAATTTGACTGAGGAAATTATTGAAACTAAGTAATGTAAGATTCCAAGGACAAATATGAAGTAACTTAAGCAAAAATCAACTCCAACTCATCAATTAAGCACAAATATAACAGAAAAGCAGACAATAAACATTGCTACAGTAGCTATGCTTAAAAATGGAAGTTAGCTTACAAATGGTCCAAGCTAAGAATGGAGATAACAGGAACCAAAATCACAACCCTAAGACTCCCCATGGAGTTCTAAACCCATTGCAATCCAAAATACTACCCTGCTATGCTTTCTTCTTCTTCTTTCTTGATTTTTTATTTTATTTTTCAACTATTTATTTGTATTTTTGAGAATTTTTGAACTTTTGAATTAGAGCTAGTTTTAAAGTTTACTGAGCTTTCCAAAGCTTCTAAGTAACTTAAATGTAGCTTACGAGATAGTAAAACACAAGTTTCAACGGGATTAAACTTGAAATTAAGGTTTAAATAAGGTTCAGATACATTAGAAAGGTTGATTACAAACTATTAAAATTGAAAAGTACAATGAAAATCTAAAATTACACTAAGTGGACATCAAACTACACTACTCTACTAACTAATCTGTTCTTCTTTCTTCTTTTCTTTTATAGACCCTGGCACATCTCTCTATCTTTCCCACTTTATTTCCAGCCGTTGGATGGCATAAGTGTGATCCTGGCCCTTAATTTTGTTTTGGCGGGAAAAAGTAATTTGACAAGTTTGAGTGGGTTTGGTGAGGAGGTTGGGGGTAATTAATGAGGAGGGGACATGAGGAGTGGTGTTGGTGAGGTTGGTGAAGAAAAGTCATGGAGGAGGGGGAAGATGGAGGGAACCAGGGAGAGGGTAATCAGGGATTAGGGGTGATGAACAGTGGGTTTGACCCTTTGACTTGTTGACCTGGTTGATATAAAAAATGTGGTAAGGTTGGGCCTTGTGGGTAGTGGGCTTGGGAGGTGTTGGCTGGGCTGGGGTATTTGGAATATGGATTGGATTGGGTGAAATAATATCATAGGGTCCATTTGGTTTATTTAAATTTCACAAGGGCCAAGCATGTAAAATCTGAAATTCAAGGGACTGATTTTGTAATATTCCCAAAGTATTCACAAGGTCTTATCTTGCCAAACTCCAATAATCCAAGGACAATCATTCCCATTTTCCATCTTAAAATTTCCAGGGACCAATTCTGCCAAACTTGCAAACTTCAGGGACCAAACATGTAATTTCACTAAACTTGCCACCCAAGGAACATTCCTGCCAAAGATTAATAGCATAAGGACCAAAATTGATTTTTCATTCAAAAATTTCCCACCAGGGACCAAATCTGCCAAATCTGCCAAACTTGTAATTTCTCAAAACTTTGAAATTTTTCACCAAAGGGCTAATTTTGACAACTTATGATTTAAAAAGGACCTTTGGTGACTTTTCTTTTAAAATAAGTACTCAGGGACTATTTTTGCCAAATTTTGAAAGTTGGGGGACTGAAACTGCCAATTATGCAAACTTTGTATGTTTTTCATCTGTTTTTACTCATTTGAGTGTTTTTAAATGTTTTGCAGCTCAGATTCGACCAAAAATGACGAGTGTTTGAGCACTCATCAATCCCCCACACTAAACTATTGCTAGTCCCTAGCAATCTTTTGAGAAAACTTAATGTATTTGAATCTCTTTACCAAAAGCCATTACTTTTGGAGTAGCCAAATGTTTCAGTTCAAGTAAGAACTACGGTACACTGATAACCATGTGATTTTGAGCAAATCACCAGCTGTAAATTTGATTTGTCTTTACCAGAAGCCGTTTGCTTCTGGACTAGCCAAATCTTGATGGACATAGTCAACGTCTTGGTGAGCTGATTACCAATTATGGTTTTCCACTGCCTTTACCACAAGCCATAATCTTGCGGGCTAGCCAACTCTTTCACCTTTTAGGATATGGCGAGTTGAGATACCTGGTGAGTACTTATTTACTCACCATTTTATGGCCAAACACCAACCCAATATGACTATTTAAGCTAATAATCGCCAAGAAAACATGTGTTTTTTGTGATTGTGATATGCAGGTACGGATGAATAAGGAATTGACGAAAAATCATCAGAAAACCGGAAAAATGAGCACGAGATTAGAAGATGGTCAAATAGTCAATGCCTGGGATCCAAGAACCAGTTTCAGTCCTTCATCTTCTCAAATTTGGCAAGAAAAGTCCCTGGAATATTATTTTGGAGATTTGGCAGATTTTACCCTTGAAGTTTGAGTAATTACATAAGTGGTCCTTGTATTTCAAAAGCTGAAATTTCAACAAGTCTTGGTCCAAATTGCATTATCCAATCCATTTCTACTTTTAAGTCCAATAAATAAAACCCAAGCCCAATCCTATTAATTTGACCCGAGCCCACTAAGTATTAACTACGGTCAAAATGGTCAACATTTAATAAATAAATAAACACAAACCAAACGCGCCTAAAAATTCATCCCCAAATTACCCAACCCAGAATCCCCATGAACCCTAGCTTCACAATTGAACCAATTGGCTCGAACCAACCTTACCAACCATCAATTGAGCCTAATTAATTTCCTTCTAGAACCTCACGTGGTCTAGGCACATGTCAGAAGTTGTAAGAGAATCTATCAAGACCACGTGTTAGACTACCATTGGCCATGGCACGTCATTCCAATCATTGGGATAGTTTCTAGAAGGTATCTGACACGGAAAGAGAGGGTACAAGCGTGGATTGGACAGGTGTAGCTATTTGTGTGGTCAAGCCACCTCACGGATTATCATCTTGTGGCTCACATTGATTTAAAGAAGCACAAGTTTGATCAAAGGGCTATCATTGATTCAGAGAAAGCACAAGGTTGTGGATTGCCAGCTTGGCACTTGATCACCCAAGCTCCTCATTTATCTATAAATAGGTGTTTATTTCTTTCATTTTGTAAGTAGTTTTTAGGCAATGTTATGCTGTCAAATTGTAGCTAGAATAGTGAATGTAATAGTTTAGCATTTAATAAATTCAAGTTTCTTATTAATCTCAGCTTAATTTCTTTATTTCTATTGCTTATTCAGTTTTACAAGTAGCTTATTAATAGCTTATTTTAGTTAAACTCAGCTTATTTCATTTTCTAAACTCTCTTTAGTTAAAAATTTTAGCTTAATCAACTTTCATTTTCATTTTATTCACAAGTTATTCAAATTCAGAAAACATATAAAAATTAGAAAATTATATAAAAATAAAAAAAATTAGTTTTAAAAGTTGTTTTAAATCTTCAATAAGCTCAGCTCAGCTTTTACTTTTCATCATCAAGCTCAATAAGATAAAGTTTAATGTCCACTGTTTCATTCAATTCCAAGAAGAGATGGTAAATTGAGGTTGCTGAGGTGAATAATCGATAGCTGATACAGACAGATAAGACATCAGCCTATCTTAAAGATAGGCAACAGTGAACTCCCTCTGTTCTAGCTGAGGGAGAGTTGTGGTAATTGTTGTTCTCATTTTCAAATTGTAGCATAGTATTAGCTTCATAATAGTAGTAGTAGTGTACTGTTTCATCTCTTTTAGTAGCTTGTTTGAATTTTATGCTTGATTGATCATTGATTAATGTTGAATTGATAGTTTAGATCTATTGTAGTATAGATTGTTAATTCTATTAGTTAAGTTAGTGATTGTTATTAGATCTGTTTTCCTAGCATTGTGTGGATCTGTGATTGATTTTTGGATTGTCATTTGAAGAGTATTGATCTGATAGCTTTTATACTTAATCTGAGTTCAAAGTTGATCACATATTCATTTGAGGTATAGAAATATTGAGATCTGTGCATTGATTGATATCTGGTTTGTGTAGCTTGATACTCTTTCTTAGTGATTGTTGCCTCAACTGTCATAGCTGTGTGATTCAGATTTGGTAGAGTTTTGGATTGATAGAGCAACAATTCTTTGTTTCACTGTTTCATTAGAGTGTTTAAATCATTGTGAGTAATTGATATTAGTTTGGATCTGTAATGTTTTGGATCAGTTGTGAGTTTTGATTGACATTGCTTCATTAGAGGTGTTTGGATTAATGATCAGTTGTGCCTTGTTGCTTATGTGTTGTTGTCCATTGTTACATATAGATAACTTAGGTATAATAATAGCTAGTTAAACCATTAAAACAGTATCTCATTACATTAGAAGTCAAAATAGATTTTTAATTTGATCACAGTTAAGTGTAGTAATATATAGATAGTGAAACTCAGTTTATAGTTGCATAATAGTTTAAAGAAGTTTAATGTAGTTTTATTTTAGCTTATTATTATAACTAAGGAGTAGATTATAGCTATTCAATTTGGAAAAGGTCAAAGTAGTATAGTCTAAAAACAGTCAACTGCTCATTTCCATATTGGTTCATTGCTATAGCTTTTGAGGAGAATTTAGAGTTTCAATTAGTAGATTTGGATATAGAATTTGAGTTTCTTTGCATATCAGTATGGTAGTCTAGCATAAGCCTCCTTAAGTTTGAACTTTAGAGCTTATTAGTCAGCTTATTTTTAGGCCTGCTTATCAGTACTTGTGTCTGAATTGGAGGGTGGTTTGCTTTATAATCATTTGATCTTATATCTGATTTCCTTGATTGTTTCTGAGTCTCACTTGTTGAATTAGAGTTAATAGAATTAAATGTTTGGTGTCTGAATTGTTTTTGCCTTTTCAGCTTATTGATTGTGAGCTTATTTTAAGCTTATAGTTAAATTTTGAGCATTCTGTGGAATATCTGAGCTTGATTTAGTCATTCTTTTATCACAACTGAGTTCATTGTACTAGTTTTAGTCAGTTTTATAAATTTCATAAAGTTTTTATCACAAGTGCTTATAAATAAGCACTTGTGATAAGCAGTTTTGCTTGAATAAGCAGTTCAGATTTTCAATTTTTCTTCAAAATTTTATTTTAAGTTTTTTTTAATATTTTTGATTTTCTGGAATTTTTCCAGATTTTTCTGACTATTTTTACTATTTTTAATAATTTCTTTTGATTATTTTCAATTTTTAAATAGTTTTTAAATTCCAAAAATCAATAAAAAATACAAAAAGGTTCTGAAAAATACAAAAATAATTTTAAAATTTCTTTTATAATTAGTTATAATTTTTAGAATTAAATTTTCATTTTTCCAATTTGTTTTTCTATTTTTCTTAATTTTTAATTCACTTTTAATCCAATAAATACAAAATAAATTCTAGAAAATAAAAGAAAAGTCAAAAAAATATTTTTCTTTTTCCTAAAATTCTTTTTATAAGTTTTTAATTTTTAGAAAATATTTCCAAGTTCGTAGGGTCATTTTTCGTAGAACGTTACGTTTTAATTTTTGCGGTTGCGTTTCCGTTTTAACGTCTTTCAATTCGGTGCATAGTTAGTTTGTAATCTTTGCATGCTTTATTGTTGTTTGTTAATATTTGAATTCCTTGATTGCTATTTTCACTCTATCACTCTTTCACCACTCACTTTCACTACACGATTCCCCATTCGATAATTCAAATTTTCCATTTGAGCTTTCGTTGGGAAGAACGACCCGGGAATTACTTTAACCGGTATTTCCTCGGAATATTATTATACTATAATTGACACGTATCAATTTTTGGCGCCGCTGCCGGGGAAGGCTTAAAGTGAATTTTTGAATCATTGTTTTGGAAAATCGTGTTTTGATAAGCCTTCTTCTACTTTGTATATATATTTCTATAAAAATTGAAAAATCAAAAACACTTTTCCTAAAGTGTTTTCAAAAATACCAAAAAAATAATAAAAGTTACAGCCTCGTTCCGATCGAAAGAAAGGGCGTTGTAAACCAAATAAGTCTCCCAATATAACGAAAACGTTATTTAGTTGTTTATCGGACTATTTCAATTACTACAACCGAATAAGCGGGAAATACGGAAGCTAAGACATTAAATTGCTAGCTGAAGAGAGATCCATTCTTCTCTCCCGTCCCGTCGCGAGTGGTTTTGAAAGAAACGGTTTTCGATTAACATTACGTTTTAAGAAAAGAAAAACAAAAGAAATAATAAGTTTTTGTGAAAAAATAAAAAAAAACAAAAAGATTTTCTTTTCTCTTTTCTTTTTCATTTTGTTCGTGGTGTATGCACACCCGATCTTCGTTTGAGAGTCTTACGTCTCCGTTCTCTAACCCCGAGCGGGTTTTACGACATACGAGTCGGGTTCATTTCCTTGACGACGAGGAGATGAACCAAAACGAACACAACGGACCCCCGCCGATGGGTGGTCCGCAGCACAATGTTATCCCGCCGATGGGACAACAACCGGCATTTGATCCGCGTCCGATGGAAGAACAACTCCAATCACCATTCAACGGTGTGAGGAGGGCAATTGTGATTCCGGACATCAATGCCAACTTTGAGATTAATCAAGGATTACTTAATTTGATTACGGGTATATCATTCCACGGGTTTGATAACGAAGACCCCTATGCACACATCCGAAATTTCACCGACATCGCTGAGACGATTAGAATGAACCAAGTTCCTCACGATGTGGTGAAATTGAAGTTGTTTCCTTTCTCCTTAAAAGGAGCAGCCCGGACTTGGCTGGAAAAGGAACCGCCTAATTCAATTCACACTTGGAATGACCTTGCTTCCAAGTTTGTGAATCATTTCTATCCTCCCTCTAAAACTTCTAATCTCCGTTCCCAAATCTTTCGATTCCAACAAGCTTTTGATGAATCGTTTAGTGAAGCTTGGGATCGTTTCAAAGATTTGTTGGAAAAATGTCCTAACCATGGGTTCACCGACCTTCAGCAGATTGATACTTTTTATAATGGGTTGTTTTATATTGATCAAGATTCACTCAACTCTGCTGCGGGTGGTAACTTGTTGGCTAGGAATACGAATGATGCCTTCACGATTATTGAAAATAAGGCTCGTGTTAGAATGTCGAGAAATAAGCTTCCAATGCCCAGTAATGAGAAAAATAATGATGAAGTAAAAAGTATGCTTTTGGCCTTAACAAAGAAAGTCGATGCAATGTCTATGGAAAAATCAAGTCAACAAGTCAATGTTGTTAATCAAGGTTGTACTACTTGTGGTGGTCCACACCCGTATTATGAATGTCCGACGACCGGCCTTTTTGCTCAAGAGAACGTGTATGCTGCGAATATGGGTGGCAACGGTTACCCACCGCTTCAAGGAGACCGAAATCTCCTCAGCTACCGTCCGAGCCAACATCATGGACCACCCGGGTTTAATCAACCTAATCAAGTGAATCAAAACAATAATGTGCAAAACCGGAATCATCAATTCAATAACAATCAAAATCACAACCGTGGAAATAATGGTTTTCAAGGACAAAATCAGAATTTTCAACAAAATCAAAATCGGGGAAATTTTCAACAAGGCCCGCCTCAAGGGAATAATTTTCAAAATAATGGCAATTTTCAAAACCGTGGGCAAAATTATAATCAAAATCAAGTTGTTGCTCCGAATCCGTCGCCCACGGAAGATTTGATTAAGCAATTGATTCTAAACCAACAAGCTTTTATGACAAAACAAGAGGAAACAACAAGGTTGTTAGCTAATCAAATCAATGATCTCAACAAGCGTTTAAATGATCGACCCTCGGGCTCTGGTACTCTTCCAAGCAACACGATCGCTAACCCGAGGGGCGATGCTAAGGCGATCACGACTAGGAGTGGTATTGTTATCGATGGACCAACGGCTCCGACTACCTCTTCTTCTCTACCTCCAAAGGTAGTCGTCCGTGAACCCGAGGCGACAACGGATACGGAAATTCCTAGTAATAATGGAAGGACCGAGAACATCCAACCTCCGGTGGTCCCAACGTCTAAGGGAAAAGAAAAGGTCGTTAATGATAATGAAAACGAAACACCTGTCAAAACAAAGTTACCATATCCATCACGTCTAAATGAACAAAAGCACCGCGAGAAAGATAAAAACCAAATGGAGAAGTTTTATCAGATTTTTCAAGAGTTACACTTTGATATAAGTCTCGCGGATGCTATACTTTTGATGCCGAAATTTGCTTCAATGCTGAAAGGTCTTTTAAATAATAAGGAAAAGCTTTTTGAAATGTCACGGACTCAAATGAACGAGAATTGCTCAGCGGTTCTTCTTAAAAAGCTACCCGAAAAGCTTGAAGACCCTGGCAAGTTTCTTATACCATGTAATTTTCCGGGTATGGTTCAATGCTTCGCCTTGGCCGATCTTGGTACTAGCATTAACCTTATGCCGTTGTCGATTTGGAAAAAGTTGTCCCTTCCTAACTTGACACCGACGCTTATGACCCTCGAGCTTGCCGACCGATCTACGTCTCGTCCAATTGGCATAGCTGAGGATATTTTTGTCAATGTTGGGAAATTTCATTTCCCTGCTGATTTTGTGGTTGTTGATTTCGATGCCGATCCACGGGTTCCTCTTATTCTCGGGAGAGGTTTCCTAAGGACCGGTCGTGCTTTAATTGATGTTTATGACAAGGAGATTACTTTACGTGTTGGAAACGAAGCCGTCACTTTTAATCTTGATCAAACCGCGAGATACTCCTCCGATTACGATGTTTCTTCCGTTAACCGTATCGATGTTATTGATGAACTTTCGGAGGAGTATGCTCAAGAATTTCTTGGTTTTACCGATAATGCTTCGAGTGGCAATCCCACTCCTTCTTTTGAACCAATCGTCTCCGATTCTTCCCCTTCCCTTACTCCGTTTGAGGGAAGTGATCTCGCTTGGAAAGAAATCAATGCTTGTCTTGCAAATGAATCATTTTCACCGGAATTTGATAATAACAACTTTGATCCGGAGGGGGACATTTTACTAATTGAAAAATTGTTAAATGAAAAACCGATTGTTTCTTTCCCTCCGGTTGACTTAAAAATGGCAGACGTAAAAGAAGTTAAGCCGTCTATTGAGAATCCTCCGGAGCTCGAGCTCAAGGATTTGCCTCCTCATCTCGAATACGCATACTTGGAAAAAAATGAAAAATTGCCTGTTATAATTTCAAAAGGTCTTAAAGATGAGGAGAAGTTACGACTCTTAGATGTGCTTCGGAAGCATAAAAGCGCGATTGCTTGGCAAATATCCGACATTAAGGGAATCGACCCTCGATTTTGTACTCATAAGATTCTTCTCGAGGATAATCACAAAGCTTCCGTTCAGCAACAACGACGGGTTAATCCACAAATCCATGAAGTGATCAAAAAGGAGGTTATTAAACTTCTTGACGCTGGAATGATTTATCCAATCTCGGATAGTTCATGGGTTAGCCCGGTTCATTGTGTGCCAAAGAAGGGCGGAATCACTGTTGTGAAGAATGACGATAATGAGCTTATACCGACTCGACTTGTGACTGGATGGAGAGTTTGTATCGACTACCGCAAATTGAATGATGCGACACGTAAAGACCATTTCCCGCTTCCTTTTATGGACCAGATGCTCGAACGTTTAGCGGGAAATGAGTTCTATTGTTTTCTCGATGGCTTTTCTGGGTACTTTCAAATTCCCATTGATCCCCAGGATCAAGAAAAGACCACTTTTACTTGCCCGTATGGAACGTTTGCCTATCGTAGAATGCCCTTTGGCTTATGTAACGCTCCAGGCACGTTTCAACGGTGTATGATGGCCATTTTCTCCGATATGATTGAAAAAACCATGGAAGTGTTCATGGACGATTTTTCCGTCTATGGTGATTCTTTCGACTCTTGCCTTTCCCATTTAGAAAGTATGCTAGTTCGGTGTGAAAACACTAATTTAGTTCTAAATTGGGAAAAGTGCCACTTCATGGTTAAAGAGGGAATAGTCCTCGGCCATAAGATATCCAAATCTGGGATTGAGGTGGATCGGGCAAAAGTCGATGTTATTGCTAAATTACCACACCCGACTACCGTCAAAGGAATCCGAAGTTTCCTTGGTCATGCCGGCTTTTATCGACGTTTTATTCAAGATTTTTCTAAAATAGCCCGGCCTCTGACCCACCTTTTAGAGAAAGATGCTCCGTTTAACTTTTCAAATGAATGCATCGAAGCATTTAATATCCTTAAAAAGAAATTAACGGAGGCTCCCGTCTTAATTGCCCCCGACTGGGACTTGCCCTTTGAGCTAATGTGCGATGCTAGCGATTATGCCATTGGTGCAGTTCTGGGGCAACGTAAGAACAAATATTTTCAGCCTATACACTATGCAAGCAAGACCATGAATGACGCCCAACATCACTACACAACCACCGAAAAAGAGATGTTGGCGGTCGTCTATGCTTTTGAGAAATTTAGGTCTTATTTGCTACTTAAAAAATGCATAGTGTATACGGACCACTCAGCCCTAAAGTACTTAATGGCTAAACAAGATGCAAAGCCACGTTTAATGCGGTGGGTTCTCCTCCTTCAAGAATTCAAAGTTGAAATTCGAGACAAGAAAGGAGCTGAGAATCTTGCTGCCGATCACCTTTCTAGACTTGAGAACCCCCACCAAAGTGTTCTCGAGAAAAAGGAAATTAATGATGCTTTTCCTCTCGAGACACTTGGGAGTGTGACCAAAATAGACCAAAGTACCCCATGGTTCGCCGATTTTGCGAATTACCATGCGGGGAATTTCATTAGACAAGGGATGTCGTCCCAGCAAAAGAAGAAATTCTTTAAGGATGTCCAACATTATTTTTGGGACGACCCCTACTTGTTCAAAGTCTGTGCGGATCAAGTGATCCGGCGGTGTGTTCACGGTACGGATGCCGTTGAAATACTTAGGGCATGTCATAGTGGACCCACGGGGGGACACCATGGTGCAAATTTCACCGCTAAGAAGGTTTTCGATTCCGGCTTTTATTGGCCGACGATATATCAGGATGCCCATGAATTAGTGAAAACATGTGATTCATGCCAACGTCAAGGGAAAATTTCTCAAAAAGATGAAATGCCGCAAAATGCGATTCAAGTTTGTGAGATCTTCGACGTCTGGGGCATCGATTTCATGGGGCCATTCCCGTCGTCTAGGGGTAATAAGTATATTCTCGTGGCCGTCGATTACTTATCAAAATGGGTTGAAGCGAAGGCGCTCCCCACTAATGACGCCCGAGTGGTTGTTAAGTTTTTAAAAAGTCTCTTTGCCCGATTTGGTGCACCTCGAGCCATCATAAGCGATCGTGGGACCCATTTTTGCAATGATCAATTTGCGAAAGTTATGCTTAAATATGGTGTCACACATCGTCTTTCCACGGCTTATCACCCACAAACGAGTGGTCAAGTTGAGGTCTCCAATCGTGGTTTAAAACGTATACTTGAAAGGACCGTAGGTGAACATCGTGCCTCTTGGGCTGACAAATTAGAAGATGCATTATGGGCTTTCCGGACCGCTTACAAGACCCCAATTGGGTGTACACCATATAAGCTGGTTTACGGGAAAGCTTGTCATTTGCCCATTGAACTAGAGCACAAGGCCTACTGGGCCTTAAAACATGCCAACTTTGACTTGAAAACCGCGGGTGATCACAGAAAAATTCAATTGAATGAGTTAGTAGAACTCCGTGATCAAGCTTACGAGAATTCTTTGATTTACAAAGAGAAAACGAAAAGACTTCATGATGCCAAGATCAAGGACCGCGTTTTTAACGTTGGTGATCAAGTGCTACTTTTCAATTCTCGGTTGAAGATATTTTCGGGTAAGCTTAAAACCCGTTGGTCTGGACCATTCACAATAACCCAAGTTTTCCCTTATGGAACCATTGAGTTAGCTCAACAAGATGGTCCCAATTTTAAGGTGAATGGTCATAGGTTGAAACACTATTTTGGAGGGGATGTACCGACTATGGTAGTCCCGGATCTACAAACTTTCCCCAAGGACAATTGAATTCGGGGATCGAGTCAAGCTCATGTGACTCGGTGAACAAAAACAAGCGCTTCGTGGGTGGCAACCCATGCTTATCCAATTTCATCTTCTTATTTTCTATTTTCTAACACCTAATGTGAGGAGGGGCTGCCTCTTCTACTCTTGTGTTTCGTGGTTGTTTGTGATGATTGTTCAGGATTGTCCATGATTTATGATGACTCTCGTGCTCGTTATCTCTTCACTTGGAGTCTCATTCATCGGTGCTTTTGGAAATCCTATATCCGTTAAATCTTATCGACTAACGTTTTCTTTGGCATACTTAATAAATGGCCTAGAATTTTGTTAGGATTGCCTTAACCCATTAAAACATTGAGGACAATGTTTCGTTCTAGTCGGGGGGAGGGTGAATCTTCGATTCGATTTTGACCTTGCATTTTTCACATGTCGTGCACTCTTGCAACTCCGTTTTTCCACCAAAAATGAAAAAAATTGAAAAAATTGAAAATTTCAAAAATTTTAATGAAAAAGTACAAAAAAAAAAAATGTGAAAAAGTTGAAAAAGTTATGCAAAAATATAATAAAGTTTGAATAAGTGTTTTGACACCTTGTTGACTTTCTTGCTGGCGAGAGTAGGAATAAATATTTTGACTTGACTGGGCGTGTTGAGCCCTAGCTTGTTCCCTTAACCAATGATGATCACATAAGCTTGTGCTAGTTTTGTACACAAGGAGCTATAAAATGCGAATTCTTTCTTAAGAATCTGCAAGTTCCCGTACTTAACTTTATACATGCGCAGCTTAAAAGCTTTCGCTAGTCTTTTACATAAGGAACTAGAAAACGCGAATTCTTCTTCTAGAATTTGCAAGTTTCCGTAACTGACTTTATATATGCGTGGCTGATTATCGGCTAAGTATTCGCGGGTTTCATTATTTGGAATCTTAAATTGCGAAGAGCGAGAAATGATAGAGTTTATTTAGAAGTTAGATGCTAAACGTGGAGTAGTGGTTCTCTTTAGAGCTTATGAGAGGTACTTGTGGCTTTTTACTCCCATAAGATACGTCACCAATATATAAATAGATGTTCTAGGTTAATTAGTGGTATTTCGGTTTGAATAATATTTAGTTCTTTGTTTTCTTAAGAGAATTTTTGCTTTAGAAATTGGGTACATATCAAGGAACACCAAAAATAAGAACGAAAAAGTGAAAAAATCAAAATTCAAAAGTTGATTATCTATGTGGTTTTGGAGCTACCCGTTAAGCTTCCATTGATGTATTGAGAAAACAAGTCAAGAAAGAAAAAAGTATCAAAAGTATGAAAAATGAGAAAAATGAAAAAGTGAAAGTTGTAGTATTGTTGAATAAGAGCTATGTATGTATAAATAAGTTGTTGGCGCGTGAGGTGCATGTGATACATGATTAGTAATCAGTCACATGAGGTGCACGTGATCGTACTCCGCAACTTATATCCTTGATATTGTATGTACCCCTAATTCCTTGAAATGGACCGAATTTCTATTGCAGTGGTTCTTAAGAGAAAATGAAAAACTACTTATCGTTTAAACTTAAGTGTCACTATCGGACTTAAAAATTATCGAAACGAGAAAATATGAAGCAATTCATTTCTCAACAAAATAAAAATATTGAGATACAAACCTAGGAAATGGGAGTAAGAAGTTTTCTACAAGTAACTGTTATGAGTAGTGTTAGCATCTAATTTGTAGATAAGCTGTGATCTCGTTTGTACGCTTAGTTTGGGGACTCGTGAAAAATCAAGGATGACGAATTTTAACCGTATGGTCGCTTCTTAAAAGAAGTGTTTCTACTCGTTGACCCTAATAATTATTGCAAGATAATGAAAGTTCAACGAACCGTCACAAGTGTGAATTATGGAAAAATCCAAAAATAGTAAGTATAAGTGGAATAAAGGAATAAAAGGAAAATTTTGGAAAACGGAGCGTTATTGGGAATAAATGATTTTGTAATCTCTTTTGAACCGCCTTGCTACTTTTCAAAGTTAGTAAAAAGAGTATCGAAATTATTTATCCTAAGAACGTGAATTGATCACATTGCGTGAGGGCACGGCAATACTTTAGTCGGGGGGATTTTGGTGAGTACTTATTTACTCACCATTTTATGGCCAAACACCAACCCAATATGACTATTTAAGCTAATAATCGCCAAGAAAACATGTGTTTTTTGTGATTGTGATATGCAGGTACGGATGAATAAGGAATTGACGAAAAATCATCAGAAAACCGGAAAAATGAGCACAAGATTAGAAGATGGTCAAATAGTCAATGCCTGGGATCCAAGAACCAGTTTCAGTCCTTCATCTTCTCAAATTTGGCAAGAAAAGTCCCTGGAATATTATTTTGGAGATTTGGCAGATTTTACCCTTGAAGTTTGAGTAATTACATAAGTGGTCCTTGTATTTCAAAAGCTGAAATTTCAACAAGTCTTGGTCCAAATTGCATTATCCAATCCATTTCTACTTTTAAGTCCAATAAATAAAACCCAAGCCCAATCCTATTAATTTGACCCGAGCCCACTAAGTATTAACTATGGTCAAAATGGTCAACATTTAATAAATAAATAAACACAAACCAAACGCGCCTAAAAATTCATCCCCAAATTACCCAACCCAGAATCCCCATGAACCCTAGCTTCACAATTGAACCAATTGGCTCGAACCAACCTTACCAACCATCAATTGAGCCTAATTAATTTCCTTCTAGAACCTCACGTGGTCTAGGCACATGTCAGAAGTTGTAAGAGAATCTATCAAGACCACGTGTTAGACTACCATTGGCCATGGCACGTCATTCCAATCATTGGGATAGTTTCTAGAAGGTATCTGACACGGAAAGAGAGGGTACAAGCGTGGATTGGACAGGTGTAGCTATTTGTGTGGTCAAGCCACCTCACGGATTATCATCTTGTGGCTCACATTGATTTAAAGAAGCACAAGTTTGATCAAAGGGCTATCATTGATTCAGAGAAAGCACAAGGTTGTGGATTGCCAGCTTGGCACTTGATCACCCAAGCTCCTCATTTATCTATAAATAGGTGTTTATTTCTTTCATTTTGTAAGTAGTTTTTAGGCAATGTTATGCTGTCAAATTGTAGCTAGAATAGTGAATGTAATAGTTTAGCATTTAATAAATTCAAGTTTCTTATTAATCTCAGCTTAATTTCTTTATTTCTATTGCTTATTCAGTTTTACAAGTAGCTTATTAATAGCTTATTTTAGTTAAACTCAGCTTATTTCATTTTCTAAACTCTCTTTAGTTAAAAATTTTAGCTTAATCAACTTTCATTTTCATTTTATTCACAAGTTATTCAAATTCAGAAAACATATAAAAATTAGAAAATTATATAAAAATAAAAAAAATTAGTTTTAAAAGTTGTTTTAAATCTTCAATAAGCTCAGCTCAGCTTTTACTTTTCATCATCAAGCTCAATAAGATAAAGTTTAATGTCCACTGTTTCATTCAATTCCAAGAAGAGATGGTAAATTGAGGTTGCTGAGGTGAATAATCGATAGCTGATACAGACAGATAAGACATCAGCCTATCTTAAAGATAGGCAACAGTGAACTCCCTCTGTTCTAGCTGAGGGAGAGTTGTGGTAATTGTTGTTCTCATTTTCAAATTGTAGCATAGTATTAGCTTCATAATAGTAGTAGTAGTGTACTGTTTCATCTCTTTTAGTAGCTTGTTTGAATTTTATGCTTGATTGATCATTGATTAATGTTGAATTGATAGTTTAGATCTATTGTAGTATAGATTGTTAATTCTATTAGTTAAGTTAGTGATTGTTATTAGATCTGTTTTCCTAGCATTGTGTGGATCTGTGATTGATTTTTGGATTGTCATTTGAAGAGTATTGATCTGATAGCTTTTATACTTAATCTGAGTTCAAAGTTGATCACATATTCATTTGAGGTATAGAAATATTGAGATTTGTGCATTGATTGATATCTGGTTTGTGTAGCTTGATACTCTTTCTTAGTGATTGTTGCCTCAACTGTCATAGCTGTGTGATTCAGATTTGGTAGAGTTTTGGATTGATAGAGCAACAATTCTTTGTTTCACTGTTTCATTAGAGTGTTTAAATCATTGTGAGTAATTGATATTAGTTTGGATCTGTAATGTTTTGGATCAGTTGTGAGTTTTGATTGACATTGCTTCATTAGAGGTGTTTGGATTAATGATCAGCTGTGCCTTGTTGCTTATGTGTTGTTGTCCATTGTTACATATAGATAACTTAGGTATAATAATAGCTAGTTAAACCATTAAAACAGTATCTCATTACATTAGAAGTCAAAATAGATTTTTAATTTGATCACAGTTAACTGTAGTAATATATAGATAGTGAAACTCAGTTTATAGTTGCATAATAGTTTAAAGAAGTTTAATGTAGTTTTATTTTAGCTTATTATTATAACTAAGGAGTAGATTATAGCTATTCAATTTGGAAAAGGTCAAAGTAGTATAGTCTAAAAACAGTCAACTGCTCATTTCCATATTGGTTCATTGCTATAGCTTTTGAGGAGAATTTAGAGTTTCAATTAGTAGATTTGGATATAGAATTTGAGTTTCTTTGCATATCAGTATGGTAGTCTAGCATAAGCCTCCTTAAGTTTGAACTTTAGAGCTTATTAGTCAGCTTATTTTTAGGCCTGCTTATCAGTACTTGTGTCTGAATTGGAGGGTGGTTTGCTTTATAATCATTTGATCTTATATCTGATTTCCTTGATTGTTTCTGAGTCTCACTTGTTGAATTAGAGTTAATAGAATTAAATGTTTGGTGTCTGAATTGTTTTTGCCTTTTCAGCTTATTGATTGTGAGCTTATTTTAAGCTTATAGTTAAATTTTGAGCATTCTGTGGAATATCTGAGCTTGATTTAGTCATTCTTTTATCACAACTGAGTTCATTGTACTAGTTTTAGTCAGTTTTATAAATTTCATAAAGTTTTTATCACAAGTGCTTATAAATAAGCACTTGTGATAAGCAGTTTTGCTTGAATAAGCAGTTCAGATTTTCAATTTTTCTTCAAAATTTTATTTTAAGTTTTTTTTAATATTTTTGATTTTCTGGAATTTTTCCAGATTTTTCTGACTATTTTTACTATTTTTAATAATTTCTTTTGATTATTTTCAATTTTTAAATAGTTTTTAAATTCCAAAAATCAATAAAAAATACAAAAAGGTTCTGAAAAATACAAAAATAATTTTAAAATTTCTTTTATAATTAGTTAGAATTTTTAGAATTAAATTTTCATTTTTCCAATTTGTTTTTCTATTTTTCTTAATTTTTAATTCACTTTTAATCCAATAAATACAAAATAAATTCTAGAAAATAAAAGAAAAGTCAAAAAAATATTTTTCTTTTTCCTAAAATTCTTTTTATAAGTTTTTAATTTTTAGAAAATATTTCCAAGTTCGTAGGGTCATTTTTCGTAGAACGTTACGTTTTAATTTTTGCGGTTGCGTTTCCGTTTTAACGTCTTTCAATTCGGTGCATAGTTAGTTTGTAGTCTTTGCATGCTTTATTGTTGTTTGTTAATATTTGAATTCCTTGATTGCTATTTTCACTCTATCACTCTTTCACCACTCACTTTCACTACACGATTCCCCATTCGATAATTCAAATTTTCCATTTGAGCTTTCGTTGGGAAGAACGACCCGGGAATTACTTTAACCGGTATTTCCTCGGAATATTATTATACTATAATTGACACGTATCAATACCATACAATTTAGGGCAAATTGTAAGCTGTCAATGGATTTGAGATATCTTTACCAAGAACCGTTTGCTCCTGGATTAGCCAATCCTTTTATCGTTTAGACATGGCGGACTGATAACCACAAAAATTTTGAAGCTCAAGTGAAAAAATTTTAAAATTTTGCCAAAAACGGGGGTATTAGAAGGTAAAACGTGATAAAATTCGCTAGAATTTCCCCCCTCCCCCACACTTAGAATTGAATATTGTCCTCAATATTCAAAGTCCCGGCTATTATGCCGACTCTATGAACGTAAAAGGGTAATATTACAAACTAAATGTGGAAACACCATTTTTATTTTTTCACTGTATTGATAACCAAAGCAGGGGTAACACCCCATACTTAGGGTGAAAACCCTAAGTACATGCTACTGTTTTTGTTTACCGAGTCGCTAGCTTGACTCGACCCCGAATTCATTGGTTCTTGGGGAAGCATGATGTGGAAGAAACAATCTCCATCGAACTTTCATTCAAGATGTTTGGACAAACATTTGAAGCACATGAAAGTTTCACACCGATGAGATATAGTCGCGGCTCAAGATAATGGTAAATGAAAATGTCGGGATCAAAGATGGTATTTTCATTCCCGAAGGAGTGAAGAAGAAAAGAAGTCACCCAGTAGGTGAAGAAAAGGAAGAAAACCATGATGGAAATCATGATAAGATCTTCTTCCTCGAGAGCAGGCTCATTAGCCTGAATTTGGATTTCAAGGGTTAAGCTCATTGGGTTTGAAAACGTCCCGGGAGGGAGGGTGGGAATTTGCAAATTCTCATGATTGAGTGCATCTCCCCCTAGGCTATCATACTCCGGAGGAGTCATGATATGAGTGAGTTCACCGTAGAACTCCTCATGAAGAGAATCATTTACATGATGTGAATCTGTGAACTCATGTTTCATTGTGGACTCATCACTCTCCTCATCATAGATTGGATTGTTAGAAATCATAGTGAATTCAGAATTGAATTCAAAAAGAGGATTGGTGAGAGTAGCTTTGAAAATTTCGGGAACAAAGAGATTAACATTCTCTATTGGACTGTTGGGATCAGAAGTGAGTGACGAATCATGATGTAAGAGACTTTCAATTTCTCCTAGATCGGCTTCAAAGTCAAAGGGAACATCATCACTTCCTGTTGGAAGTGGATTGATGTGAGTGAGTTCATCGGCGAACTCCTCAAGAAGATGATTAGCATCAGAATGTGGAACTGATGCCTCAACATACTCGATGTCTCCATAAGATGCACAATCTTCGCTACAATCGGAGAAAGTCTCAAATTGATCTTTTGGACACTCAAGAGGGGAAGGTAAATCACACATATGATCAAAATTTCCCTGTGACTCTCTTGGGATTGGGACAAGGTTCTCAACATTAGACTTTATGAATTCGTCCGATTCCTTTTCAGGAACAGTGCCAAGATGCTCGTCCCCCATGTTCAAAGAGTGAGTGTGAACTTCGGGTGTGATATCAGACTGAGGGAGTTGAGAGGAGCAAGTATTCATGGATTGTACGAGTTCCATTTGATCTTCTGCTAGTAATTTCTCCGTCACATTATTTTCTCCCTGCTTTTCCATGGAAGGAATCACAACTGATGAATCTGACGAACCCTTATAAAATTGAAGGATATCAAGGGTATCTTCATTATCACTATCATCATCACAATCGAGAAGAGCAGCTTTACGAAATTTGGCACGTGTTATAACTGCTTGTTCTTCGACAAGTAATTCCTCCATACTCTTTTTGTTTCTAGACTCTCGTTCATCAGCAAGTAATCCTGCCGTAGATTTCTCACGAGAGTCTTGAAACGATATGTTAGCCAACTCCTCCTTAAGTTCTTTCAATATTTCAAGACCTTCAAGACAAAGGTCTTGCTGAATTTGAGGAGTTGCATGGGTCATTTGGTACTGTGGAGGTGGGTCATGATACGGATAGTCGTGATTGTTACAAGGAAATGGATTCCCTGTTTGAAAATTCAAGCTAAAGTGTGAACTTCCACAGTAATCACAACAGTAAAACTGATGTGGTTGTGGGTTGTATGTATGATAACGCTCAAAGCTAACATGTTTTTATAAGCGTTATTAGTGTTTTTGTTATGTTATTTGGTTGTTTTTATATGCTTTTGCCACTAAATTGTATCAAAGTATGTTTTTGTAGCATATGTAGCCAAATGCAGGAAAAATGGAGAAAAAGTGAAGAAAATAAAGTATACGTGATTACACGAAGATTCCCGAGCTCAAAAGTCCAATCTGTGAAGTAATTCATATGAGAACCTAAGTTTTATCATCTCAAAGTTCCAAGTTCAGAAGTTAATCAAGTTTGGATAATGCATAAAGAGCTACACAAGGAAAAGTCAAAGTCCAAAACAGCCAGGATCTACCATCCGATCGGTTGGAGTTTAACCGATCAGATTGCCATTATGACCATTTTCCATCCGATCGGTATCAACTCGCAACCGATCGGATGGTCACTTCTGCATGTTTTTGCCAATTTTTGTGCACGAATCTTGGTCTTTTGTCCCATGGTTCTAGGCCCTTCTTAGTATCTTACTGTCCAAGTTCAAGCATTTAAGTCCCTATTCATTACCAAGAGTGTTGGACAAGCCTATAAGGACCTCAAAAGTACACCATTTAAGACACCATTCAAGACACCATTGAAGATACCATTTACTCTCATTACTACACACAATTATTATCATCTTCTAGCTTTCTAAGGAGGAAAATTTGTGCAGAAAGAACCAGGAACTTTGGAGGACCAAGGAAGCAACATTTGGAGTCCGAAAATCTCAAGAAATCATCACCAACACTTAGGTTATCAATACCTTGTCACTTGTTATCAATTTCAAAGCATTGTAAGACTTATAATCATGGATTCTAATGTTAAATATTCTGAGTTTATTTGCATGTTTGCTATGAGTGGCTAGTAATCTTTTTACACTTGTTTTGATGATGTTTTATACTTAGTGATAGTTATGATTGTGATAACATGTTTTAATTCAATTTCAAGTCAATCCTAAGAACCAATTGTACCTTAAGTTTCATAGTGACATTTGTTGAGCCAAGGTTAACTAATTGATAATAGTTTCAAAGGTCGAAAGATTTGTTATTACTCAACTAGTTATAATCATTTGTCTATGAATGATTGTTTTTCACCATAATTATTCTTGACTAAACAAAGAAACAAGAAGTATGATTGTAATGAGAATGCTTTTATAACATCAAATCGGATTGTTTGTAAACTTTTAGTAGGACGAAAGTTTAAATGTTTATAAACAATTGTGACCTTTTTGTCTATGAAGAGGTTACCTTTTGTATTGACCATTTCCTAAGAGTATTTGATTTGTAATAAAAGTTTGTCTTGTATTTAAGATATCCACCATACCTTATGAACCTTGGATAGATCTTGAATTGATTGGTTTACACCTAAAGCTTGTTTTTATGAACTAAAATCTTGACGAAGGTTTAACTTGTAGAAACAATAGATTAGATCACCATCTAATTATCTCAACCAACATGTTATCAAAAGTTATCACAATCATGTGTGTCATTAAGTAGAAAACTAGTCTAAACAAGTGTAGTTTTTAAATTATTGAATTTGCTTATTATCTTATTTGCGTACATTAGAGATTTACTTTTAGACTTATATTTCGATTCACTCACAAATCCCTGCGAACGATCCCGACTTACCATCATATCTTGCTATAACGGACGAGTACACTTGCTCGTATGTGTTGTTTCTAGATTTCGTAACTCATCCTTATAAATTTAAAACTTGCACTAACAAATAGCACATCAATGTGCTAGAGTCATAATCATTATCAGGAAACTGCTCATAGACAAGCGTGTTTCCCGATTGACAAACAAAACTGTAGTGTGAACCACAACAGTACTCACAATAGTAAAACTGTTGAGTCTCATGTTGTGGTAGCTAATGGAATAAATCAGTCCTGTCATGGTAGGAATAGGGATCTTAGTTATAGACAGACCCGTTTTCTGACTCTACCATGCCACAACTAGGGCAATTACCATCATTATGAGGATTACCACACCATTGACAAATCAGAAGGTGTGGATGAGACAAAGAAAGAATCAAAAGGTTTGGGAGGGTAAGGAATGACGAATCAAAAGGGTAGGAGGGTAAAGATGAATATTTTTGGATTTTTGGAAAGACATTTTATATACAAATAAGAAAGAAAATCTTTTTGGATTTTTGTGTTCGTTGAAAACTGTTTTTAAAATGTTTTTGGGAACCGTTTTGTTTTTATATGATAATGTGAAAATATGAACAAGGATGGTAAATATACAATGGGTGTATATCCAGATTCACTAATCTGCAAACCGTTTAGAATAACGCGCACAACCTCCCCGGCAGCGGAGCCAAAATTTTGATTGGCCCTAAACGGTCAACCTAAATTGACCAGGTAAATGGTCAACAAGGTCAGACTGCCTAGAGTCAATCTCCGTGGAAGTACAGGGTTTCCCCGGGTCGTTATGTCCCGACGAGGTGCGAATTGTATTCAAACGGGTTTGAGATCGGGTGAATTTGGACAGAAAAGGGGTGTGAATGATTATACTATTGAAATCTACAAGGAAATACCTTAAATAAGCTATATTAACAAGATTGTAAAATTGGAAAAACTAGAAACGTTTTAAACCTAAAAACGTTTACGTTAAGTTTAAAGTTACGTGAACGTACGAAATAAAACGCGAGTTTTGGTGAAATAAAATACCTACGGATATGAAAATTATATTTTTACAATCCTAATAATAAAAGAAATTTTTTGGAAAATTAAAATTAATTTTTGCACTATTTATATAATTATTATTAATTAATTACTAATTTCCTAATTACTTTTAATTATTTAAATTCTACTAAATTACAAATAATTATGGAATTAACTTAGAAAAATAAAATTTAAACTTGGAAAAATCTAAAATAATATAAAACTAATTTTAAAACAGAAAATATATTTTCTAGACTTTTTAAATAATTATTATTAATTAAAAACTAATTATTAATTAATTTAAACTAATTAAAACTAAGAAAAATAGCAAATGAACTGTAAAAAAATCTAAAACTTTTTCTAAAATTACTTTATAACTATAGGAACTTAGGAAAATTATAAAATAAGAATTGCTTTTGTAAAAAGCTGAAAATAAGCTAAAAAACTTAAATAGAAACTATCACTTTATTTATTTTTGACTTTTTTGGAATTTTCTTTTACAATACTATTTAATACTAATAAATAACCAACTTTAATAAAGATACTTTGGCTGGTAATGAAAAACAAGCACTTTGGAAACTGAGATGCTTAAGAGGTTGGGCTAAAAAGCTTATTAGGACATTATGAACTTGAATAAGCTAACTACTGAGCCACAGATCAAACTTAACACAACTACTAATGATAAAAATCAGATATGAGTACCAGGGAACCAAATAAGCTCATTCAATAAGCCACAATTCACAAATAAGCACTAGGCTCACTTGTCAGGCCAATTAGGCCAAAATAGGCCAAATACAGACCTCTGTGGGGCCCACAAACAAGGTCAGGGATCAAAAAGGGCTTTTGATCCAATAAGCCAACCTGGAGTGCTTCTCAAAAAGCCAAGAACCATGCAATGGGGCCCACTAATAATCCCTGGGTGGTATAGGCCAATAAGCAGACCTGTGTGGGAGGAAGGAGGATGATTTATGCTGATGTATCAGTATGAAGGGTGGATTTGGACAAACAAAAAGGGGTTAGCAACCCTACCAAATAAGCTACAAACTAAGAAATAAGCCTTGTACTTTCAAGATGGGCTTAAGGGCTTTCCAAAAAGCTAGGAAGCAAATGGTGGGGCCCACTAATGAACTAGTTTTGAACCTTTGAAAATGGTGTGTTTACCCTGGTGCAGGGGAGGTTTACATGAAAACAGGTCAAAGTAAGCCACGAAGTGAGCAGTCTAGAAAAATCACAAAAATAAGCAAACAAGACAAATATAAAGATGAGCTTCTAGATTTTGAAAATCCAAAAGCTCATAAGCTGACATTATCTACAAAAATCATGAAAATTCATGCAAGTTTTGGAAAAACATAGGAAATGCAACTTTTGACTTTTTGCATGAACATGTAATTTTGACTTTTACTAACTTTGAGCACTTCTAATCTACTGAGCATGTTATGATAAGCTGCAATGAGAGTGGATAAAGCTGAATGAAACACTTATAAACCTATATCTATGATTATGCAAGGTGAAAAATCCAACAGTTAACTGTGATGAAATTGGAAAGAAGATTTTGACTTTTAATTAAAGAGTACTGAGATTCTATGAATTGACTAACCTACTATGACCTAATTTAGCATGTTTAAACCAAAAACTTACACTGAAACATAATGGGGCTCTTTGCACACCCCTGACCCAAACACTCCCTTATATGCACTAATTATTGACTTTTCAAAGCAAATAAGTGATTTAAGCCATAAAATCTTGAACTAAGCTATCAACTAACTGAGATAAGTTTATTTAAACACAAAGACACAGGGATGAACAACAAAACAAAGGCCTACCCATAAAATGCAATTTGACTGAGGAAATTATTGAAACTAAGTAATGTAAGATTCCAAGGACAAATATGAAGTAACTTAAGCAAAAATCAACTCCAACTCATCAATTAAGCACAAATATAACAGAAAAGCAGACAATAAACAATGCTACAGTAGCTATGCTTAAAAATGGAAGTTAGCTTACAAATGGTCCAAGCTAAGAATGGAGATAACAGGAACCAAAATCACAACCCTAAGACTCCCCATGGAGTTCTAAACCCATTGCAATCCAAAATACTACCCTGCTATGCTTTCTTCTTCTTCTTTCTTGATTTTTTATTTTATTTTTCAACTATTTATTTGTATTTTTGATAATTTTTGAACTTTTGAATTAGAGCTAGTTTTAAAGTTTACTGAGCTTTCCAAAGCTTCTAAGTAACTTAAATGTAGCTTATGAGACAGCAAAACACAAGTTTCAACAGGATTAAACTGAAAAGAAGATTTCTCATGAAAATGCAAAAATTGAACTTGAATAAGAGAACTTGAAATTAAGGTTTAAATAAGGTTCAGATACATTAGAAAGGTTGATTACAAACTATTAAAATTGAAAAGTACAATGAAAATCTAAAATTACACTAAGTGGACATCAAACTACACTACTCTACTAACTACTCTAACTAATCTATTCTTCTTTCATCTTTTCTTTTATAGACCCTGGCACATCTCTCTATCTTTCCCACTTTATTTCCAGCTGTTGGATGGCATAAGTGTGATCCTGGCCCTTAATTTTGTTTTGGTGGGAAAAAGTAATTTGACAAGTTTGAGTGGGTTTGGTGAGGAGGTTGGGGGTAATTAATGAGGAGGGGACATGAGGAGTGGTCTAGGTGAGGTTGGTGAAGAAAAGTCATGGAGGAGGGGGAAGATGGAGGGAACCAGGGAGCGGGTAATCAGGGATTAGGGGTGATGAACAGTGAGTTTGACCCTTTGACTTGTTGACCTGGTTTATATAAAAAACGGGGTAAGGTTGGGCCTTGTGGGTAGTGGGCTCGGGAGGTGTTAGCTGGGCTGGGGTATTTGGAATATGGATTGGATTTGGTGAAATAATATCATAGGGTCCATTTGGTTTATTTAAATTTCACAAGGACCAAGCATGTAAAATCTGAAATTCAAGAGACTAATTTTGTAATATTCCCAAAGTATTCACAAGGTCTTATCTTGCCAAACTCCAATAATCCAAGGACAATCATTCCCATTTTCCATTTTAAAATTTTCAGGGACCAATTCTGCCATACTTTCAAACTCCAGGGACCAAACATGTAATTTCACTAAACTTGCCACCCAAGGAACATTCCTGCCAAAAATTTATAGCACAAGGACCAAACTTGATTTTTCATTCAAAAATTTCCCACCAGGGACCAAATCTGCCAAATTATGAAGTTTCAGGGGCTAAACTTGTAATTTCTCAAAACTTTGAAATTTTTCACCAAAGGGCTAATTTTGACAACTTATGATTTAAAATGACCTTTGGTGACTTTTCTTTTAAAATAAGTATTTAGGGACTATTTTTGCCAAATTTTGAAAATTGGGGGACTGAAACTGCCAATTATGCAAACTTTATATGTTTTTCACCTGTTTTTACTCATTTTGCATCTAAAACATATAAAACACAATTTTGGAATATTTTCAGTATTTTGAAGCATTATTGAGTGTTTTAAATGTTTTGCAGCTCAGATTCGACAAAAAATGATGAGTGTTTGAGCATTCATCAATCTACTCAAACACGCGCCCTAAAACACCCTATTTCACCTCGTTTTATCATAAAAACCGCCACCATCTTTCTTGTTTTTGGAAATTCATCACGTTTTGGTCTTGGAAATCGAAGGTGAGACGAGTTTAACTCGTATTTTTGGTGAAAACGTGACCAAGGGTCACGAATTTGATGTTTTCCATTCGGGTTTATGGTTAAAAATGTGAGACTCAAGTGGGTTTTGATAAAATGGGTTAAATGATGAGTTTGGTATCCGGGTTCTTGTTTGTTCTTCTTTGGTCGAGGCGTACCCGAGAGCAAATGCTCTCGGTTTGTGCCATTTTTGGATTTTCTTGGTCCTTGATGATTCTTGGTGTTCGATTTGAGGGTGTTTGGATTTTATTTTTTGATTATTGATGATTTTTTGGTAGTTTGCAACATCATGTTGTTGTTGTTTGGATTTTTGCCGACGACCCAAGTGGTCCGTTTGGTTGGTTTGGCTCGTATAGAGCAAGCCGAGACCTAGAGGTCTCAGGTGGGACCCACGACTCTTGTGGTATAATATTGACCCCGGTTTTACTTGGTAAATCAACCCATGTGTAATAGTTAATTTGGTTGTCGTATATACTTGTCGGATATTAAAGTTTGTTAATTTTATTATTTATTGTTTCATTGTTATATTTGAGCTTGAAGTGGAAGTATTTTATAACATCCCCAAAATCGATCAATACAGCGGAAGACTTAAAATGTCAGCGGAAGACTTTAAGGTATTATATCGTGGATCTTTGTCACAATTATAGAAAACAATTCAAGTGATCGTTTTAAGTTTTATTTAAAATACCAAATATTCATAATTCCAAGAGAATTCATTATTCAACAACGAGTTTTTATTCAAGGAGAAATAAACATTTCTTTATTTGCCCACTTCGTGCCTTTGCCATCCATTCCATTTAGTTAACTGAGATAAACATGCTAAAAGTCAACAAAAAATTGAGTGAAATTCATAGGTTTATAATTAAGAGTTTGAACACAAGAGATAGGTGCTTATTGTATATAAATACAAATAAACAAGTTAGAAAAATCGCATTCATTATTGCCTTAAGCTCATGACACTCAACGATTCAACAGACATCAATATTATCCGTAATAATTATGTAAAATATATAGCCCTCAAGTTAGGTATTTGCCAGTAACCTATGATATTCAAATAAAGTGCATTTGGTGACTTTCCTCTAGCAACCAAATGGGGATTGTCAATCCCTAATAGATCTATTCACAATTATTTACGTTCACCCTTCAAGTGATTAAGGTTCATGATCGAGGGACTTTTGGCAATAGCTACTTAATCAATAATAATATCAGGAAAAGACTTGTGTTCGGTTTTTGAGCATGTATCCCCCCCACAAAACTAAGTTAAATGTGGGCTATGAACTCACCTTAGTAGGATAGTAGAACAAATGTAATCTCAACGATGCAAGGCAACGGCTTCACACACAACCTATAAGATATGGCAAGTTTCAGTTTTTAAGTCTCGTTTTATTGCGAACGTTTATTATTAATTACGAATAATTCATAAAGTGCATAAGTGATGTGTTACGTAGTATATAAAATAGATAATAGTTACGTATTGTTTTATTCGTCTAAATTTAGTTATCGTTATATAAATTTTATTACGTATATATAAGTTACGTTTAACTATTTATCGTTTTAATATATATTCAAATATATATATATATATATATATATATATATATATATATATATATATATATATATATATATATATATATATATATATATATATATATATATATATATATATATATATATAAATATAATATTATTATTAAAAATCAATATTACTATTCAGTCCTTTATGTTTCTCAATTTTACACTTTTTACCCTTAACGGATTATATTTTCATCGTTAGTCCAAATTTATATATTATTACATTTTAGGTCCAAAATATAATATATTTACATTTATTAGCCTTAATTTTCAATATTTACAGTTTTTAACCTTTAAAAATAGTTAAGACAGTTTCCATCCGATTCTATATAATTTTTACATTTTTAGTCCCTCGTTAGTAATAATTTGCAAAAATAGTCCAAAAATTTCCACACTTAAAATTTAACATTTTTATTATTTCAATAAGCTCATAAGGTCTTAAACAGCTTATTTGCTTAATCTCTTCTTATTTCTCTAATTGGGCCTTAACGAATCATATTAAGGGCCCGTTAAGGTTTTATGATCCAAGGGGTTTGGGGGTACACTTGTTTTATCAAAATCCATATTTTTAAGTTACAAAAACATTTCAAAAGAGCTTATACGCTTAGCTTATCGTAATAAGCAGAAATCAACTTATTGGGCTTTACGGCCCACGTAAGGTTTTTAATTTCTAAAAATTCTTAAGTAAACTCGTTTAGCTTTAGGCTCATCCAAGTGATCAAACAAAGTTGTCAAGTCGTATTATTTATCATTCTCGTTAGTGTTCCAAGTAAACAAATAGATCGTACAAAAATAATGATGGGTCGTGTGTCAAATTTAGAGATGGCGAGGCCAAAGTGTAGCTAAAAACTCAATACGTAAAACTTGCAAAACTTGAAAAATAAACTAAGTGTTTTAGAGTAAAACGTATAAGTCCATACGACTTAGGAACGTGTGATTTTTAGTATGTATGCGTAAATATAAGCTTGAAATACTAATAGAGTCTCGTTTGTGACTTAGTAAACATGTAATACGATAGTTAATATATATGTCGCGTTCAAGTTTTAGGTTTTATCTAGGTGAAGTGTTCTTGCAAAAATAAATAGTACGTGTATATATATATATATATATATATATATATATATATATATATATATATATATATATATATATATATATATATATATATAAGAAAATAGCGATTTGAAGTCTCACCTCACCTCAAAAGGTGGAGTAAAACAAAGCGTATTGTTCGTGGAATGGTTCAAGCGCTTCGTGGTTCACTTCAAGTCCTTCCAAAGGTTCAATAGGCACCTTGCTAGTCGTTCTTGGTTCTCTTGAGTTGTGGTTCTCTTGAGCAATCCGTATGTCCTCCAAACTAGTTCCTTCTTTGCGTTTGTTGAGTTTCTGGTACGTATAAGTGTAGGTTTTGGTTTGTGCTTGCATGTGAACGTTATATAGGGAGTTTAAGATATGTAAAGATACGCTAGATCACAAGAACGATTGTATTTCATGTTGAGCAAATAGTAGCGCCTCTCCTCATGTCCAATTGTGTGAGTACATGCCAAGATTTCATGAGATACATTCCTGACATATTTCCTGTTCATTCACTCGTCATAGGGGAAGAGGGGAGGCATGGAAGAGGGTTTATGACATGTTTTGGCCTTATCTCCATGGAAGTGTTCAAGCTTTGCTTTGGACGTTTTTAGGGTAGTGAACGAGGGTGAGTATGTAATGTTTTGGTCTTGTGTGTTTCTTGGGTACTAGGTAAACCAGGATGTGCAATAATATTGAGTTGTTATGTGTAAAAATCGTTTAGTAATTGGGTGCGTTTGGGAGTGTCGCGGCTAGTGCAAAAGAAAGAAAACAAAAATTAATGGGTGCGTTTGGGCTTGTAACTGGGCTCAGGGTTGTGTCGGCCCAAAGAAAAGAAAAAAAAGAAAAAGGGAGTCCGTGTGGTTTGTAATTGGATCCGTGGCCCAATGAGTGTTGGGGGCCCACATGGTGTGTCTCGATTATCGTGTCAAAGTTCAAAAATATTAGTGAGCGTTCTCGGAAAGTTTCGTAGGTTCGGGGAATATAAAAATAGTATACGTTATTTAGACGAAACGTATTGTTTTAAATATAAACGTGTTATATATATATATATATATATATATATATATATATATATATATATATATATATATATATATATATATATATATATATATATATATATATATATATATATATATATATATATATATATTTATCGTTCGCAATAATCATTGATTATCTAGGTCGTGTGTAAGCATCGTTCCTGGGTAAACGGTCAATCACAGTTATCGTAGTGGTTCAATATCAAGCCATATCATAAAAAAAATTTGTTACCCGTAAAATGGTGTTAATTTATCGTAACATCGTTTTATTTATTCGTAGGCATTTACTAATCGTAAGGGAAATTTACGAGAGGTTACATTACATACCTCTTACAGGAAATTCCGTCCCGGAATTCTAGTCTAAGATAGTTGCCAAGGGTGTCTTAGGTGATGAGATGTGGGTACTTGGAGCGAATCTGATCCTCGCACTCCCAAGTATATTCCGGTCCTCGCTTGGAGTCCCAACGAACTTTGACAATAGGGATACGGTTTTGTTTGAGTTGTTTAACTTCTCTATCCATGATTTTAATGGGTTCCTCGGTAAAGACAAGGTTATCATCTAGTCGAATTTCTTTCAATGGAATCACGAGAGATTAATCGGATAAACACTTCTTAAGGTTTGACACATGAAAGGTGTCGTGGATCCGACTAAGTACTTCGGGTAGTTCTAGTTTATAAGCCACGGGTCCTATCCTTTCCAGGATTTTGAATGGACCGATGTATCTGGGGTTCAACTTTCCATGCTTTCCAAATCGTACCATTCCCTTCCAGGGAGATACTTTCAATAAGACTCTGTCTCCTATTTGAAATTCCATGGGTTTCCTTTTTAGGTCTGCGTAGCTTTTCTGTCGGTCTCGGGCTGCTTGTAAGCGTTGCTTAATCTTAATGATTTTCTCGGTTGTTTCCCGAACAAGGTCAGGTCCTATAAGTTGTCTTTCTCCGACTTCTGCCTAACAAACGGGAGATCTGCACTTTCTACCATACAGTGCTTCGAATGGTGCTGCTTTTATGCTGGCGTGGTAACTATTGTTGTATGAAAACTCTGCTAATGGTAAGTGCTTATCCCAACCTTTTCCATAATCAATAACGCATGCTCGGAGCATATCTTCCAAGGTTTGGATAGTTCTTTCACTTTGACCATCAGTTTGAGGGTGGTATGCGGTGCTCATATCTAGTTTAGTTCCTAAGGCTTTCTGTAATGATTTCCAAAAGTGAGAGGTGAAACGACTATCTCGATCCGAGATAATTGAAATTGGTACTCCATGTCGAGTGACAATTTCCTTCACATACAGCTGAGCTAGTGTATTCATCTCATCGGTTTCTTTGATGGGTAGAAAATGAGCGGATTTTGTGAGACGATCCACAATAACCCATATTGTGTCGTATCCGGATGAGGTTCTCAGGAGTTTGGTGATGAAGTTCATAGTGATTCGTTCCCATTTCCACATAGGAAGTTCTGGTTGTACAAGTAAACCTGAAGGTTTCTGATGTTATGCTTTTACTCTTGAACACGTCAAACATTTACCGACATATTCTGCGATGTCAGCCTTCATGTTTGGCCACCAATATAGTTTCTTTAAATCCTGATACATCTTGTCGGAACCTGGGTGAATGGAGTATTTTGACTTGTGGGACTCATACATGATGAGCTCACGAATACCTCCAACCATAGGGATCCAACTTCTGTCCTTGAAACACAGTGTTCCATCGGATTTCTTCACGAAACCATTCTTATTCTCGGGCATACCGTAAATCTTTTCCCTGGGTCAGTTTTCTTCTTTAAGTGCTTCATTTTTGGTGGTAAGGATTTGGGATGGAAGGGGTGAGTGAATAGTCATTCCTAGTGATCTAATTCGAAGGGGTTTCAATCGTTCTTTTCGGCTTAACGCATCTGCTACTACATTAGCCTTTCCTGGGTGGTAACGGATCTCACAATCATAATCGCTGAGCAGTTCTAGCCAGTGACGTTGCCTAATATTCAAATCCTTTTGATCCAAAATATGTTGAAGACTCTTGTGGTCTGTGTACACGGTACATTTGGTGCCATATAAGTAGTGCCTCCATAACTTGAGTGCAAACACTACAGCTCCTAATTCCAAGTCATGAGTCGTGTAGTTTTTCTCATGTTTCTTCAGTTGCCGGGATGCATAAGCTATGACTTTGCTTCTTTGCATCAAGACTGCTCCTAGTCCATGATAAGATGCGTCGCAATATACTATAAAGTTCTCGTTTCCTTCTGGGAGGGCTAATATTGGAGCTTTACAAAGCTTTAGTTTTAACAACTGGAAGGCTGCTTTTTTCTTTTCTTCCCAGATGTACTTCTCATTCTTTTGGGTTAGCTTAGTCAAAGGTTTTGCAATCTTGGAGAATTCTTCTATAAATCTTCGGTAGTAACCTGCGATACCTAAAAATTGACGTATCTCCGTGGGGTTTGTAGGAGATGACCAACCTTTAACAGCCTCAATCTTTGCAGGGTCTACGTGAATGCCTTGACTATCGATGATGTGTCCTAAAAATTGTACGGTGCGAATCCAAAAGTCGCATTTGGAGAACTTAGCTGATGAGGCGAAAAATGAACCACTTTTAGGGGATCATTTAAGCCCGGAATTGAATTTATTTGATCAAATATTGCCCTAAATCGTTCCTTTTGTGATTTTAGGTACTTTGGGAGTGAAATCTGGAAAAGGAAGCAATTCGGACGTTTTTGGAGCATAAAAGTGAAGAAAACACCAAAGTCTTAATTTTCCTTGCTGGGAACAGTAGGTGACGGCGTCAAGAAGGAATTTCTGACGGCGTCAAGAGTAATTTCCATGACGACCCAGTACAGATTTGACGGCGTCACGAAGTAGGGCGTCAAGAGTAAAATGCATGACGGCCTGGAAAATGCTAACACATGACGTCGTCAAAAGTAGATCAAGGCAGTCCGAGAATTATTTTGGAGGCGAGGTGACGGCGTCACAAGCTTTGTCTTGACGCCGTCAGACCCTATTTCCTATATATAGTTTTCTAATTTTCACATTAAAAGGAGAGAAGTTTTGGAGAAACCCTAAGTACGAACTTGGTGCGAATTTTACAGGTTTTTCAAGGGTTCTAAGCCCTTGATACCTTTCATGTGTAATTGAGATAAGTATTCTTTTAATTCAATCAATATGTCTATGTGTTGGTTGTCTATATCTTGTTCTTGTCTTAATTCCATCATGCTAGGCTAGATCTATCTTGTGTTTGCTTGGATCTAATGAAACCTAGATGTTAATTATGTGTTGATTACTTGTTTATAATTGTATTGGATGAATGAATTCGATGTTAGGCTTAAGAAAACTGGCAGACTTCAAAATGGTAACATGCTTGAACGTCTTAGGAAACATGAACTGATGTGCACTAGGTTTTATTGGTTGTATTTAATGCATGAGCCACTGTTTATAATCCCTATGGTTGTGCTGGGCATGGTGTAGGAGGAGATAAGAGCTCACAGGATTGGGGTGTTAAGTGCGCCACCCCATGAATGGTATTAAGGAATACAATCCGTCATCCACGTAACTATAACAAGTAATTAACATGTAAAAGATGTCTAGGGAGTAGTGAAATCTAAGTAAACACATTTTCTCCACTTATTGCTCACAACCTTAGTTAATTTAGTTTATTTTCATTTCTAGTATTTTATTTTGATTGCATCTTTAGCATTGGGTTAGTTGACTAGCAACTAATTCCGCCCAATTCCTTCAAACCCGAGATTTTTACTTGCTTTCTAAAAAATATAAAAATACAAAAAGAGTCATCCCTCACCTTTAGAACTAGTATTTAGGTTTTCTAATCCTAGCGACACTATTCCTAGTTGAACAATCAATCCCCCGGTACTTGTCACTATACTATACTACAATGATCAGGTACACTGCCTGGTGGGGGTTGTAAGCTTCTCAAGATCCCATGAGAGGTAAAGCCTGGTGCGATTCCCACGTATCATTAGCGTACAGTTCTTCTTTCTTGAGCAGTTCTAGAATGATTCGTAAATGTTCTGCGTGTTCTTCTTCGTTGCGATTGTAGATTAAAATATCGTCGATGAATACTATTACAAACTTATCCAAGTAAGGTTTGCATACTCGATTCATTAAATCCATGAAAACTGCTGGTGCATTGGTCAGACTGAACGACATTACTTGAAATTCATAGTGACCATAGCGCGTTCTGAATGCAGTTTTTGGGATATCCTCTTCTCGAACTCTTAGCTGATGATATCCTGACCTCAGATCAATTTTTGAGTACACACTCGATCCTTGCAATTGATCAAACAGATCATCAATTCGAGGCAATGGGTATCGATTCTTTACCGTAAGTTTATTCAACTCCCGGTAATCGATGCACATTCGAAAGGATCCATCCTTCTTCTTAACAAATAAAATTAGAGCTCCCAAGGTGATGAGCTTGGTCGAATAAATCCTTTGTCCGACAATTCCTTTAGTTGTTCTGACAATTCTTCCATTTCAGATGGCGCTAGCCTATAAGGTGCTTTAGCCACTGGTGCCGCTCCAGGCACTAGTTCAATCTGAAATTCTACTTGACGTACGGGTGGAATACCAAGTAATTCTTCAGGGAATAATTCAGGAAAATCCCTAACGATAGGAACGTCATCAAGCTGCTTCCCGGATGACTTGTTTTCCGTAACTTGAGCCATGAATACTTGACATCCTTCCTTCATGTATTTTATCACTCGCATACATGAGATAATTCCATATCAAGGTTTGCTTTTGTCGCCCTGGACAATGAGTGTTTCATCCTTGAGTGGTATATGGATGGCCTTTTCGTCACAGTGAATCCTAGCACGATGGTGGGATAGCCAATCCATGCCGATGATAGCGTCGAAACTACCAAGTTGAACCGGCATAAGATCATTGGCAAAAGGTTTTTCGGATAAGGTTAGGGTGCAATCTTTCATGATAGTATTGGTATCTATCAAATTCCCATCAGCCATTTCAACTTCGTAGGTGGTGTTTAGCTTAGAGGGGGTAACATTAAGTAAAGGGGCAAACGTATCTGATATAAAACTCTTATCGGCGCCCGAATCAAACAATACTCTAGCATTATGATGGTTTAGTAGAAACGTATTGGTGACTACATCGGGTCCGTTTCCATCTCCGAGTAAGTATACCCTAGCTTGGGCGTTAACTGGTTAGTTTCCTTTTGGGAAGTTCCTCCGGATGTATCCTACTTCTCCGCATCCATAACAAGTGGGTGATATAACCTGTGTGTTGCTTCCTGTAGCCGGAATCCTACAGTTTCTGGTTTAATGACCGATCTTACGACATTTGTCACATCGGACGGTATAATGACCCTCATGATGAAGTTTGCATCGCTGGCATTGGGGTTTATGTCCGTTGTACCCTTCGCCTTCCGTGGCGGCGGAGACTCGGGGTTTTTTCTTGCCATTGATTCTGTTGTTGAGTGTTTCGGTTGTTGTGATTTTGTTGGTGGTTCCGATTATTGTTGCGGTGGTTGTTGTTGCGGTGATGACTGTTGTAGCTTTGTTGATTGTTGTTGTGATGGTGGGTGGTTCTCTTATCGTCCAATTTCCTTTTAAGATCATTGCATTTCACTTCTCGGTCTAGAAGTTTCTGAGCAAGTTCCATTGCTGCTTCCAAGGTTGGCGGGTTTGCTGAGGTGACATTTCCTTCAATACTCCTAAGGAGTCCTTCAACATATTTCTCTAATGTTTTCTCATGATCGGGTACCATGGTAGGGCATAGTATTCTGAGTTCTTGGAATCTCTGGTTGTAACTTCTCAAGTAAACTCCTTTCACTATTAAGGCATGGAACTCATCCTCGAGTTTTCGCAGTTCGGAACGGGGTCAATACTTCTTTAGTATTTTAGCCTTGAATTCAATCCAAGTAAGCTGATGTGCGGCCTCTGCTCCTAGTGTTTGAATGGTAGAGTTCCACCAGGATAGAGCGTCTTGCATCAGTGTTCCCGTTGCGAAGCTTACCTTGTTGTTTTCCGAGCATCCACTTCTTTGGAAAACAGTTTCACTCCTTTCAAACCATTGAGCTAATTCCGACACTCCTTCAGTTCCTTTGAAATATGTTGGTTGACATGCTATGAAGTCCTTGTGCGTGCAGTAGCGGGGTGCCGGTGCATTTCCATCTCTATTACGGGCTTGTCCAGCTAAAATGGCATTAACGCCATCAACAATTGCTTGCTGGATTGCTGACGGGGTCATAACTTTGGGGTTTGCTGATGTGGCATTCGTGGTTGTTCTTCTAGTTCTAGCCATGTTGCTATTATAAAAGAAGGTATATTATTAGAACATTTATAATAATCCTATCACGTCGAAAATACATATCGAGTAATAAATAGTTAAATATAGGTCGTAGTTACAATGATTCGATCATTGAAAAGGTTTAAATCGTAATTATCGTATGTTGGAATGACACACATTACAAATATGTTTGACCTGCATGAACTAATATATTATGATATAATGTATAAAGTTTGCAGCGTAAATAAAGATAAAATAAACTTCCATAAATCAATGTCAAGGTGTTACAACACTTATTGATACTTGTACAAATGTTTACAAAACACGACAAGATATTCTTATTTGTAGGACATTGATTTTTCTTAACAAGGTGATGGTCTCATGGTTTTCCTAAGGCTTTGTCTAGGCGGTTTTGGAGTTCTTGAATGGTAGTGGACATGGTTTCCATGGTTTGATCTCGAGTCCTTTCCCTTTCTCGAGATTCTAGCAGGGCTTGCCTAAGGCGTAGGTTTTCAGTGTTGATCCTTTCAATTTCTCGGTCTAAAGTTCCCAATGTTATTTCTGTTGAAGTGTTAGCCCCACATAGTGCTCCTATGAATTCCATTGATTCCCAAAATAGAGAATCCAACTTTTCAACCTTATCTTCTATTGCAAGATGACCAATTATGAGGCTGTTCATATCATCTTCAAAGGTTTCTAGAAGTTCATGTGGAATCTTGTTGAGTATACTAGCGATGGAATCAAGTCGGTCTTCGTGGCGAACCATTCTTGCAGCTAACAACGGTATGGTGTGATGTATGGGTTCCCCAGTGACTGGCAGAATTCGGGAGGTAGAGTAAGAACTTTCCCCAAGTTCCCTTGTTGTTGGTGTTCCTTCTTGAGATCTCCAATATCGCATAATGGGCAACAAGAAAGACCATCTACTCGCTTGTGGGTCCTTCGGCGTCTGCGTTGAACACAAGATTCTGAGGTGGTTGGGCGGATCGGGTAAGTCCTTTGGTGAGGTGATATTGGGACACTTCGGTAAGGTGCAGGTGGTGATGCTAGTGGAGGTGATGCTATGGGTGATGGTGTTAGTGGCACAGTAGTAGTTTGGCTGTAGAAGATAGTTGGTAGTGATGGTATCACTGGTGGTGCAAGTGGTGATGGCACAACTGATTCAGGTGGTATGACAAGAGCTGGTGCTGGTACAGCAGTACTTGCCTCATACGGCTAAAGTTGTCTAATTTGCCTAGATCGGCGAATCGGACCAGATGTTTCCAGAGGAGAAGCCTCTGTGTCAGATGCTGGCAGAAATTGCTGGCTTTGAATGTATCTGTCAGTAGCAGGAGACATAGGCATAGGTGAGGTAGCATAGGCTGAAGTAACATCTTCAGTTCCTGAGTTTGAGGACAAGCTGATAGGGTGGGTGTTCGAAGACATAACACTGTAATAAATTTCCCGATTAGTAGATGTAAGCATCATTATAATCAATTTAAAATGCTATAAGGTAAATAATACTTTTTACCAATTATTGGAATGCGTAGGCACGAAGGGCGTAGGATGGTATTTTATGAAAATTTTATCCCGTTTAAAGTGTAGTTATAGTCCAATGTTCCAAAAACACTTGGTTCACTATAACCGTGGCTCTGATGCCAATCTATAACACCCCCAAAATCGATCAATACAGCGGAAGACTTAAAATGTCAGCGGAAGACTTTTGGGGTATTATATCGTGGATCTTTGTCACAATTATAGAAAACGATTCAAGTGATCGTTTTAAGTTTTATTTAAAATACCAAATATTCATAATTCCAAGAGAATTCATTATTCAACAACGAGTTTTTATTCAAGGAGAAATAAACATTTCTTTATTTGCCCACTTCTTGCCTTTGCCATCCATTCCATTTAGTTACCTGAGATAAACATGCTAAAAGTCAACAAAAAGTTGAGTGAAATTCATAGGTTTATAATTAAGAGTTTGAACACAAGAGATAGGTGCTTATTGTATATAAATACAAATAAACAAGTTAGAAAAATCGCATTCATTATTGCCTTAAGCTCATGACACTCAACGATTCAACAGACATCAATATTATCCGTAATAATGATGTAAAATATATAGCCCTCAAGTTAGGTATTTGCCAGTAACCTATGATATTCAAATAAAGTGCATTTGGTGACTTTCCTCTAGCAACCAAATGGGGATTGTCAATCCCTAATAGATCTATTCACAATTATTTACGTTCACCCTTCAAGTGATTAAGGTTCATGATCGAGGGACTTTTGGCAATAGCTACTTAAGCAATAATAATATCAGGAAAAGACTTGTGTTTGGTATTTGAGCATGTATCACCCCCACAAAAATAAGTTAAATGTGGGCTATGAACTCACCTTAGTAGGATAGTAGAACAAATGTAATCTCAACGATGCAAGGCAACGGCTTCACACACAACCTATAAGATATGGCAAGTTTCAGTTTTTAAGTCTCGTTTTATTGCGAACGTTTATTATTAATTACGAATAATTCATAAAGTGCATAAGCGATGTGTTACGTAGTATATAAAATAGATAATAGTTACGTATTGTTTTATTCGTCTAAATTTAGTTATCGTTATATAAATTTTATTACGTATATATAAGTTATGTTTAATTATTTATTGTTTTAATATATATTCAAATATATATATATATATATATATATATATATATATATATATATATATATATATATATATATATATATATATATATATATAATTATTATTAAAAATCAATATTACTATATAATCCTTTATGTTTCTTAATTTTACACTTTTTACCCTTAACGGATTATATTTTCATCGTTAGTCCAAATTTATATATTATTGCATTTTAGGTCCAAAATATCATATATTTACATTTATTATCCTTAATTTTCAATATTTGCAGTTTTTAACCTTTAAAATAGTTAAGACAGTTTCCATCCGATTCTATATAATTTTTACATTTTTAGTCCCTCGTTAGTAATAATTTGCAAAAATAGTCCAAAATTTTCCAAACTTAAAATTTAACATTTTTATTATTTCAATAAGCTCATAAGGTCTTAAACAGCTTATTTTCACAGCTTATTTGCTTAATCTCTTCTTATTTCTCTAATTAGGCCTAAACGAATCATATTAAGGGCCCGTTAAGGTTTTATGATCCAAGGGGTTTGGGGGTACACTTATTTTATCAAAATCCATATTTTTAAGTTACAAAAACATTTCAAAAGAGCTTATACGCTTAGCTTATCGTAATAAGCAGAAATCTACTTATTGGGCTTTACGGCCCACGTAAGGTTTTTAATTTCTGAAAATTCTTAAGTAAACTCGTTTAGCTTTAGGCTCATCCAAGTGATCAAACGAAGTTGTCAAGTCGTATTATTTATCATTCTCGTTAGTGTTCCAAGTAAACAAATAGATCGTACAAAAATAATGAAGGGTCGTTTGTCAAATTTAGAAATGGCGAGGCCAAAGTGAAGCTAAAAACTCAATACGTAAAACTTGCAAAACTTGAAAAATAAACTAAGTGTTTTAGAGTAAAACGTATAAGTCCATACGACTTAGGAACGTGTGATTTTTAGTATGTATGCGTAAATATAGGCTTGAAATACTTATAGAGTCTCGTTTGTGACTTAGTAAACATGTAATATGATAGTTAATATATATATGTCGCGTTCAAGTTTTAGGTTTTATCTAGGTGAAGTGTTCGTGCAAAAATAAATAGTACGTGTATATATATATATATATATATATATATATATATATATATATATATATATATATATATATATATATATATATATATATATATATATATATATATATATATATATAAGAAAATAGCGATTTGAAGTCTCACCTCACCTCAAAAGGTGGAGTAAAACAAAGCGTATGGTTCGTGGAATGGTTCAAGCGCTTCGTGGTTCACTTCAAGTCCTTCCAAAGGTTCAATAGGCACCTTGCTAGTCATTCTTGGTTCTCTTGAGTAATTCGTATGTCCTCCAAACTAGTTCCTTCTTTGCCTTTATTGAGTTTGTGGTACGTATAAGTGTAGGTTTTGGTTTGTGCTTGCATGTGAACGTTATATAGAGAGTTTAAGATATGTAAAGATACGCTAGATCACAAGATGTAACAATTCGTAATTTCAGGTTAAGTACTATTCCCGGAAAATTTACTATTCACTTTTACTATTCACTTTTACTATTCATTTTTCCCGAAATTCTCCTGAAAGTTGATTTTTATTTGATATTCTCGAGTGATAAATCATTTCCATGGCAAATTAAATGTTTGACATTCGTCAGATCATTTTCGCGAAAGTTATTAAGGAATTACACGTTTTAGGTAAAACGTCATTCAGAAATTCTACGCACAACGAAACTCGACCGCGTTAAGTGACCCCGCATCGGAAAAATGTTTGACACACTCATGATTTATTTGAGAATAAATCATGACCGAGAAAAACATGCCAAAAATAAGTCTCGGCCGTGAAAAACTGGAATTTTCTGTTTTTAAGCGTTTTTACTCAGCCGTAACCTTAGCCTATACCTGCACCGCTTTTCTAAGACTATTTGAGTTTTCAACTTATTAGAAAAAGTCAACATATTTTTCCCTCCTCCTTTGACCAAAAATCATTCCTTGACATTATAAGTCATTCCTTGATTTTTAGGCTTACGGTTTGATGTCTAAAAGACATTTAATACCAACCGACACTAGACTGAGCCCAGTCTAGACATTATAAGTCATTTTAAATCATTTATATCCTATTAGAAAAGTAACATTTTACTTTTCTCAATTTTACGCAATATTCGTACGTTTTACGTATTACGCGTTTTAGACCCGTGTTTCCAGTTTTAGCAGGGTTTTAGCACCCCAATGGAACCTACCACTCATTTTATATTTTTTTATGGAGTATTTTAACAAGTTTAATCATTCTTCCAAGTTTCGTATTTTTACGATACCCGATTTTACGTTTTGAGGCTTAATCATTTACGATTGGCATTTCCCGGAGTCAAAACTAACCAAGTATCTTGGATAATATCAACAAAGTCCAACACTTCCTCCCCAAGATATGCAAACCGCCTCTAGGGGGGGATTCACACTAGGTGGCTTGATCTCATGCTAGGAGGCCTTGGATTCATCCATGTGTTATACTTGGTCTCCAAGGTTGGACTAGTCAACTAAACTAACCTCCTCAAGACCCTTTATAAACCCCCTCCCCCTCCTATTTCGTTCACCACCATAACACACACAAACATCATCTCCTTTGCTATTCTCTTCCAAGTTTCATGCAAGATTCAAGAGCATAACAACACATAAACACTAGTTTAGTTTTGATTCATCAAAACTACTTCCAATCTTTAGAACCTTGGTGATTTCTCTTGAGTTTGAATCCACTCAAGTCACCTCAACTTTCATCATCTCTCTTTCAAGATTACAAGAGTAGAAAGATTGCATGAAGTGAATTGGGTTGAAGCAAGTCCATCAAAGTTCTATCCTTACTAGTTACTTCCTTTCTTTATTTGAAAGCCAAAAGTTGTAAGCCAAACCCTAACATGCTTCTTGTTAAATAATCATGTTCATGTTATTTACATATTATTCTTGCTATATTATGTCTTGTATTCATGTCCATGATGTATAAAAGTGAGTAAAACAAGTTATTGTTATTGATTGTTAAGACAAGTTATTAAAACAAGTAAACTAGTGACTTTCTTGGTATAACCTGATCAAAATGGTAAAATTATGATATTGGATCATTACATATTATAGTAGAGGACCTAACAAGGAAAACATAGCAATTTGAACCACCTAAAACGAGTATACGAGTCAAAAGTTATGACCATTTGAAGTTACCAAAACTTTGCGGCAAAGCTGCCAAAACTTTCTGTTACAGAAACTTAAAACACGCAAAAAGAGGCATTTCTGGTCCTTTTCATGAAAAAGTTAAAGCACGAAAGTTGTCCGAAATCACGTTTTCTTCAAAAACTCAGGAGCACGTCTCCATAAAATCAATAACGAATGAGATATTTCTCAGTTTCTTAACAGCTATTTACATATATATATAAGTCACTATATATTGGTTATGTTTTAAAAGGAACAAGAGGTCTTAAAATCTATAATCAAGACCACAACCATGGCTAGAGTCAAGGTTGAGTCTCATGACCATGGACCAAGGACCAAAGGTCATGGCAAGACCATGACGAAATGACCATGTAAGCTTACATAGGCGTAAACATGAAACAAGGAATTGACGATAACTTGAACAAACAATTTGGATCTACTTCACTTAAAAGGAACCATGAGATATTACAAAAGAAAAATGGTCATACAAGACTTATGAAACTTACCCTAATAACAATCTTCATGTAAAAATAAACTTTCCTAAGTTTATTCAAATATTGGACATGTAACTTTTCGGATCAAAACTTATATATATATATATATATATATATATATATATATATATATATATACTTTATCAACTACTACAATAGTAGGGAGCCTCATGTGAGGAGTTCATTATGTAAGCCGTCGAGATGAGTTGTGGATTTACGAATTAAAGTGTCCTGGCTCCTCGAACGTTTACTAACATGACTTCTGAATTATGTCGGCCCGAACGGTAGTTAACGATATATAAAACATACATGTTTCATGAATCATTACTTTCAAAGACTTACACTATACATCATACCACATCATGGACTAAATGCAAGATATATATATAGGCACTACTTCATATTCTTTACTCAAATCCTAAGTCGCAACATTCTATTATAGGTTGCTCGTAGAAACCTTCACGATCCAACCGTTACCTTCATTACTTGCTATCTTACTTAAGGTGAGTTCATAGCCCCACTTTACATTACTTCAATGTTTTACAAACCCTTGGGGGGAATACATGCTATTTTTAACCGAGCACAATGTTTTTAAATTGTATGCTTGCCTGATTGTTTTATTATCACTAAGTACCAGCCTTGCTAAACCGAGATCCCTTATTATGAACCATTTAATCACTAGCAATATTGAGCGCAAATATTGTGAATAGGCCTATTGGGATTGACGAATCCCATTTGTATTGACTAAGTTCAAACATATGCACTAATATTTAAGATTTAGGTATGTTAGCAAAGTACCTACCGGGATAAATCTGCCGATCGATATTGGTACACGTTAACGTTTTGGTGTCATAAGCTTAGTGTATAATACATTTTATGGGCGTATAATAACGTAGCCTACCTGTTTTGTTTTCCAACCATTGGTGTGAGCCTATAACTCACGCTACCAACATATTGTGTTCAAACATTAAACAAACTCTATGAATATCACTCAACCTTTGTGTTGACCTCTCAAGCATGTATTTCAGGTTCATGACGATCAAGGATGGCACGGAAGGGCACGGATACTCAAGAGGGCTATAAATTTTATTATCATTCAAAACTCATTTAATGTGATTTGTAAACATGGAACCATTTGGGACCTCATTTTGTAACCTCTGATATTTATATAATTTGAATGATAAATATTTTTAATACGACTCGGTTAGAGATCGTTTTCTATTATTATGACTGTTGTGCCGTCGAGTAACACCCAAGTTGAATTCCGCTGCATCATGAATTGGGGGTGTTACACAAGAACGATTGTATTTCAAGTTGAGCAAATAGTAGCGCCTCTCCTCATGTCCAATTGTGTGAGTACATGCCAAGATTTCATGAGATACATTCCTGACATATTTCCTGTTCATTCACTCGTCATAGGGGAAGAGGGGAGGCATGGAAGAGGGTTTATGACACGTTTTGGCCTTATCTCCATGGAAGTGTTCAAGCTTTGCTTTGGACGTTTTTAGGGTAGTGAACGAGGGTGAGTATGTAATGTTTTGGTCTCGTGTGTTTCTTGGGTACTAGGTAAATCAGGATATGCAGTAATATTGAGTCGTTATGTGTAAAATCGTTTAGTAATAGGGTGCGTTTGGGAGTGTCGCGGCTAGTGCAAAAGAAAGAAAACAAAAATTAAAGGGTGCGTTTGGGCTTGTAACTGGGCTCAGGGTTGTGTCGGCCCAAAGAAAAGAAAAGAAAGAAAAAGGGAGTCCGTTTGGTTTGTAATTGGATCCGTGGCCCAATGAGTGTTGGGGGCCCACATGGTGTGTCTCGATTATCGTGTTGAAGTTCAAAAATATTAGTGAGCGTTCTCGAGAAGTTTCATAGGTTTGGGGAATATAAAAATGGTATACGTTATTTAGACGAAACGTATTGTTTTAAATATAAACGTGTTATATATATATATATATATATATATATATATATATATATATATATATATATATATATATATATATATATATATATATATATATATATATATATATATATATATATATATATATATATATATATATCGTTCGCAATAATCATTGATTATCTAGGTCGTGTGTAAGCATCGTTCCTGGGTAAACGGTCAATCACAGTTATCGTAGTGGTTCAATATCAAGCCATATCATAAAAAAAAAAAAAAAAAAAAATCTTACCCGTAAAATGGTGTTAATTTATCGTAACATCGTTTTATTTATTCGTAAGCATTTACTAATCGTAAGAAAAATTTACGAGAGGTTACATATTTGGACTTGTGATATTGATTTTGGAGTTGTGTTGGCGATATTGAAATGGAAACCGATTGTGAGATGGTTCATTAGTATGACGGAGATAGGTTAATCAGGTGCCGTAGTCGGACCCTATTGTTGTAGCACGCGATATGGGACTTGATGGACGGAGATGGATTACTTGGTTGAGATTGATTATTATTATTACTTGGACTTTGGTTGTGCATGTCAAAGTCACGTTGACTCTCTAGTCAACGGTTGATTTTGACAAAACGCCTTGACATTGGAACTTGGACAATAAGCCGAGGGTGATGACTCGGACATGTGACCATCTTATATAACTCGATATAAGCTATAATCAAAATTAATAATAAACACTCGTAATAATATTATTAATAATATAAACGTTTATATAAATATATAAACGTGAAAACGTATATATATTTATACAAGTGCGTATATTAATAATAAAATAATCACGAGTAATACTATAATAATGTGACGATATATAATATACTATGAAAGTAGTGTAATAAATATCGGGAATGCTATTATGATTAAAACAAGTAAAAATGCCGATATAATTATAATGTTGGATAGTTATACGAAATGAAATACTTTTTGGATAATAAAACGAGGAAACTTACGAGCTATACAGGATTGTGGTCACTTGAGTCCAAGTGGGCCATATTATTTATTTTATGACTTTTAGTGTTGTCACGGATATGTGACGTTAATACATCCATTTTCTATAACTACGTAACTTATTTGATCGACGGATTAAATAGGATCTATTTAGTTATATAAAATGAGTATATTAATGGGAATTGTATCCTACGACGTCCATAGGTTGTGGTATGTGTACAGGAATAATGAATTACTACATATCTCGCAAGGTTTGCCAAATTGACGAATTTGGTAAGCTTGACGATATATCTAGGGAATTTATTAAACCTTGATACTTACCATATAGTACTCTACATGCTACGTGACTTAGGTTTTGGGTATAATCTTAGAGTGATATATTAAGTAAATAAATATGGGAGATTACGAAATCGACGGATTTGATAAACTTCGATGATTTATTAAAATAATATATTGGACTAATATTAAACCTATAGATGGTTTTATTACTCTTTTTCGTTGTGGTTTCTTGTTTTGAATTGTGGTTTCTTGTTTTGAATTGTGGTTTCTTGTTTTGAGTTGTGTCGACCCTCCACCTGCATTGATACCAAACTCCAAACTAATATGAGAATAATACGAGAAATGGATTTTTGGAAAGTAAAAAGGAATACGTTCGGGATTGGGAATATTTGATTTTGAGGAAATGATCCTGAAAGGAGTTTATATTGTTAGGAAGTGCCGAGTCTGTAGTTGCTGTCTTTTGAGTGCTATACTTCTTGATTCTACCGTTTTCATCTTGCTGATATCTGAACTTGAGGTGAGTCATAGCCTCACTTTTACTCTTGAACTTTGTTTTCAATATCTGAACTTTATGATGGTTTGATACAGTATTTTGAGTTTCGCGGTTTAGTTGTTTTGAAACACTTGCACCTACCCTAAGCCGTTGTCACAAACCATGGCCTACCATTCGTTTGATGTTACTGAGAATGTTCTTACTGGTACGCGTCGCTCAGCACAGATCACTATGGCCCCGGATGACCCATACGTGATGGTCATGCGCTCAGCCACTACTTTATCATCCCATTGTTGCCCTAAGTCACCGATTTTATCGCCTCGTGGTTCACCTGCTCAGAGATAACGATTGATGGAGTACCCCTCCGACGAGGAGTATGAAGAGGAGTACGAGGGTGAGCAAGAGAATGATGACCCTCAAGATGAGGAAGAGAATGATGACCCTCAGGATGAGGAGGAGGATGATCCTCAGGAGGAGGAGATGCCTGATGATGATGGTTCGCTGATACGTGGGAATCGCACCAGGCTTTACCTCTCAAGGGATCTTGAGAAGCTTACACCCCCCACCAGGCAGTGTACCTGATCGTTGTAGTATAGTATAGTGCCAAGTATCGGGGGATTGATCGTTCAGCTAGGAATAGTGTCGCTAGGATTAGAAAACCTAAATACTAGTTCTAAAGGTGAGGGATGATTCTTTTTGTATTTTTTATATTTTTTTTAGAAAGCAAGTAAAAATCTCGGGTTTGAAGGATTTGGGCGAAATTAGTTGCTAGTCAACTAACCCAATACTAAAGATGCAATCAAAATAAAATTCTAGAAATGAAAATAAACTAAATTAACTAAGGTTGTGAGCAATAAGTGGAGAAAATGTGTTTACTTAGATTTCACTACTCCCTAGATATCTTTTACACGTTAATTACTTGTTATAGTTGCGTGGATGACGGATTGTATTCCTTAATACCATTCATGGGGTGGCGCACTTAATTCCCCAATCCTATGAGTGCCTACTTCACTCCTATGTCGAGCCGGCTAAGAAGCTCCTAACATGGGATCATTAGAATTTACTCATGCATTAAATACAACCAATAAAACCTAGTGCACGTCAGTTCATGTTTCCTAAGACGTTCAAACATGTTACCATTTGGAAGTCTGCCAGTTTTCTTAAGCCTAACATCGAATTCATTCATCCAATACAAACAAGTAATCAACACATAATTAACATCTAGGTTTCATTAGATCCAAGCAAACACAAGATAGATCTAGCCTAGCATGATGGAATTAAGACAAGAACAAGATATAGATGACCAACACATAGACATATTGATTGAATTAAAAGAATACTTATCTCAATTACACATGAAAGGTATCAAGGGCTTAGAACCCTTGAAAAACCTGTAAAATTTGTACCAAGTTCGTACTTAGGGTTTCTCCAAAACTTCTCTCCTTTTAATGTGAAAATTAGAAAACTATATATAGTAAATAGGGTCTGACGGCGTCAAGACAAATTTTGTGACGCCGTCATCTCGCCGCCAAAATAAACCTCGGACTGCCTTGATCCAGATCTGACGCCGTCAAGTGTTATATGTTTCCGGGCCGTCATGCATTTTCCTCTTGACACCCTTCTTCGTGACGCCTTCAAATCTGTACTAGATCGTCATGGAAATTACTCTTGACGCCGTCAAGATTTTCTTCTTGACGTCGTCACCTACCGTTCCCAGCAAGGAAAATTAAGACTTTGGCGTTTTCTTCACTTTTATGCTTCAAAAACGTCCGAATTGCTTCCTTTTCCAGATTTCTCTCCCAAAGTACCTAAAATCACAAAAGGAACGATTTAGGGCAATATTTGATCAAATAAATTCAATTCCAGGCTTAAATGACCCCCTAAAAGTGGTTCATTTTTCGCCTCATCATATACCCTTACACTTGAGATTTGCTTGTCCTCAAGCAAATGCGCTTTTATTCTAGTCAAAATACAAGTTAGGGGTCATTTAACACTAATATAAAAGTAATTACAACAAGTAATCGTTCCACTAAAGACCAAAGACAAGCACGGAGGTCATACACTAGCACCTCACAAATAGTGTTTAGATACTCACATCTCTCGGGTGTAATAAAGTAATATCACAATATGGAAATGGAAAATATCTCTCACTACCTGTCATAGCAAAATAGATTACCATAGGCTTGGGAAAGGGTCAAACCTCCACCCCATGGCGTAAGCACCTAGGATAAACTATCAAAGAAGTCTTTTTAAAGGGTTGTAACGTTAGGTGTAGGGATATGAAATACACGGTTTTGTTGGATAAAGGAAGTTTTACTGGTGGCGAGTTAACAATCTTGGTTAATTACATGTACAATATGGCTTTGCTAAGCCAAGACTAGACTCGACTTAAGCTAATAAATGAAAAATAACAAAAACATAAAATGAACATAGAATAAAAAGGGATGGTAGTCCGTTTTTTTTTTTTTTTTTTTTTTTTTTTTTTTTTTTTTTTTTTTTTTTTGCATACGCTCTTACCCTACCATCCAAAATAATACATCATAGGGAATAAACGTTCCCCTTACACTTGAATTTTTACATACTTTACAATAAACTAATCTAATGACTCGAATTAAGAAAATCAAAACACTTGGAGTACTTTTAAGATTAACGTACATACGGGGGTAATAAATGATGTTCTTCCCCATTACTCCATAAAATAAGTACTTACCCATGAGTCCCAATCGTCCCAAAACAATATGTACAAGGATATGACTCAACTTAGCAACCTTGTAATCAATTAGATAGTTAACTAAGGGTTTAACAAATAACAATAATGCACTAAAAATGAGCGCATACACGGAAGGCTAAGGCGATTTAGGTGTACATTTAAGTGGGGTGTAACAAATTCTTCCTTTAAGTAAAATGCTTAAAGTTAGAAACGAAAAGATAGGCTCGGAGGGGTGTACTAAGGGTTTCGTGTACTAAAAATGAGTACAACGCTAAGGGTGTGGGAAAAATTAGTTGACTTAAATAGTCAAGTAATATGACTTAAATGGTCAAGTAATTATGATACAGGTTTAACACAAGGGTGATCCTAATGCCTCTTATCATGTAGTAAATCCTACTACACGAATGTAGTCTCACTAGCGGTCTCGGGATGCATCACTAATGCAAGTTCTAGAATCTAAATGCTACCGGTACACTCATAAGCACTAATAGTAAATGCTTTTCCTATCAAATCTAAAGGCGAACCTCACATATTTGGGTGGAAAATTTTTCTGAATATACGGTTATGTGCTAGTCATACAATCTCCTATCCATGAGACGCTTGCTATGGCTAAAGTTTCACTCCTAAATGTTGTAAAAAATTTTAAATTTGGCGCTAAAATTACACTAACAAGTATTTCTCATAGTTTTATTACACATCTACCATTAAACAAAACAAACTCAAGCGAAAGTGCATATGTAAGGTATCATCTTTTTACCCTCCCCTTACACTTAAGATGAACATTGTCCCCAATGTTCAAGTAAAGAATGTAAAAGTTAAAAAGTAAAAAGAATGAAATCAAATACTCCCGTGATTCGCTCGGTATGGATAATAAGGTGGCCAGGTTAAATCTTCCTCCAAGAAAATGAACAATCAAAGCTTCCCTTCCAGAATATAAATCATCTTCTTGTCATACATAACCTGTAAATCCTGAGAAAACAAACAAAACAACCTCGCGTAAAATCGGCGGCATCCTATATAAGTTACTAAATCCTGGAAAACAAGATAAGATATAATGCTTGTGGAATGAAGTTTGCAGATTTTCTAGAGATTATAAAACTTAATAATTCACAAAAACCATAAGACTCCGTTAGAAAAACAAAACCGGTAAAATTTCCAGATTTTTTACACGTGACACCGTCAAGAATTAATTCATGACGCCGTCAGAAGTGACCTGCAGAAATTCTTATGTTAAGTTTCCGGAAAATTTCTGGAAAAACTTGGTCCTACTTCATGGAAAATCCTGCAAAACTTCATTATGACTCAATACAAGCATTTGACTCTAGCAAATACGAATATACATGTTCATTTAATATTGTGGAGAATCATGATCGGTTTATTTCTTAAAAACATATTTGGGGTTTCCCCTTACACTTATCTTTTGCAAAAATACTTTTAGGTGGAGTTAAGACTAGGCCAAAACAACAAAGTAAAGTATTTCCACTATTTAGTTTAGAAACTTGATCAACCAACAATAAAAATAAAGCATGCATACGGAAGCAAATAACAAACAAAAAAAATAAAATCACACAAAACATGGGTTGCCTCCCAAGAAGCGCTTTTCTTTATTTACGAGTCTTGTAGCTAGACTCAAGGTAATGGATTACTACATGACCTCATCATCAAACGTCACATCCTCCTCACTAATCATTTCATTGTTAATTTCTTGATAATGTTTTACACGTTGTATGTTAACAGTAAATTCCCTACCTTCATCGTCTAATAACACCACGGCTCCAGTTTTAGAGGAATTCTTTACCGTAAACGGTCCATACCATCTAGACTTAAGTTTTCCTTGAAATAATCTCAGCCGAGAATTGTACAATAGGACTTTGTCTCCCTCTGAAAATTCTTTGGGTTTCTTAATCCTCTGGTCATGCCATCTTTTTGCTCTCTCTTTATATGTGATGGAAGATTCGTAGGCTTCTAACCTAAGCTCATCAAGCTCGTGTAATTGCAAGAACCTATTAGTTCCAGCAATTGTGTAATCTAAGTTACATGTCTTAAGCGCCCAATAAGCCTTATGTTCTAATTCCACTGGTAAGTGACATGCCTTACCATACACCATGCGAAACGGGGTCGTTCCAATAGGTGTTTTGTAGGCGGTTCGGAATGCCCATAAGGCTTCATCGAGTTTAAATGACCAGTCCTTTCTATTTTGACTAACCGTCTTTTCAAGTATTCTTTTAATAGCCCTATTGGTGTTTTTGACTTGGCCATTGGTTTGTGGATGATAGGCGGTGGAGAACCGATGGGATACTCCATACCTCTTCATGACCTTTTCCATTTGTGCATTGCAAAAATGGGACCCCCTATCACTGATGAGAGCTTTAGGAATCCCGAATCTCGTGAAAAGCTTTTTCAGGAAATGAATAACTACTCTGGCGTCATTGGTCCTAAGGGCTTGTGCCTCAACCCATTTTGAAACATAGTCAATGGAGACTAATATGTATTCGTTCCCCCTGAAGATGGAAAGGGTCCCATGAAGTCAATCCCCCAAACATCGAAGACCTCACAAACTTGTATAAAGTTCTGAGGTGCTTCATCCCTATGTGATATGTTCCCGGCCCGTTGACATGCATCGCATACCTGCACCATCTCTTTTACATCACGGAAAATTGTGGGCCAATAGAATCCCGCATCGAAAACCTTTCGGGCGGTAGTGTTTATCCCATGATGCCCGCCAGAGGGACCAGAGTGACATTCCCTCATAATCTTTACTGCCTCACTTTTCAAAACACAGCGTCTTATAATTTGGTCTGGACACCTTCAGAATAAAAATGGTTCATCCCAAAAGTAGTATTTTAGCTGAGAAAAGAACCTTTTTCTTTCGTATCTAGTCAGGTGTTCAGGAATAAGTCTACTTGCGAGGTAATTAGCAAAATCAGCGTACCACGGCTCCGAATCAATCATTAACATGAGTTGTTCGTCAGGGAATGAATCCCTAATCTCACTTCTATCATGCTTATCCAAGGGGTTTTCGAGACGAGATAGATGATCTGCGGCCAGATTTTCTGCCCCCTCTTATCACGAATCTCAACATCGAATTCTTGTAGCAACAAGATCCACCGAATTAGTCGTGGCTTAGCATCCTGCCTCGCAAAAAGATATCGAAGAGCCGAGTGATCGGTGAAGACGACTGTCTTTGAAAGGACAAGATATTGTCGGAATTTGTCGAACGCAAACACTACGGCTAATAATTCTTTTTCGGTGGTGGAGTAATTCTCTTGAGCGGGATTCATGGTTTTGCTAGCGTAGTAAATAGGTTGGAAAAGCTTGTCACGCCGTTGGCCCAATACAGCCACGACAGCGAAATCGCTAGCGTCACACATGATTTCAAATGGTAACTCCCAGTTGGGTGTGATCATGATTGGAGCTTGTGTGAGTTCCTTTTTTAAGAGATCGAATGCATCCTTGCATTCTTGGGAAAAATCGAATGGAGCATCCTTCACAAGTAATTGAGTCATTGGCCGAGCAATTTTGGAGAAGTCTTTGATGAATCTCCGATAAAACCCGGCGTGCCCCAAGAAGCTGCGAATTGCTTTAACAGTCGTGGGGTATGGTAACTTAGATATCGCTTCAACTTTAGCTTGGTCCACCTCTATTCCGTTCCCTGAGATCTTATGCCCTAACACAATCCCTTCTTTTACCATGAAATGACATTTTTCCCAGTTTAACATCAAGTTGGTTTCCTCACAACGTTTAAGCATCTTTTCTAGATTAGCAAGACAGCGGTCGAAGGAGTTCCCGAAGACAGAAAATTCATCCATGAACACTTCCATGCTGTCTTCCATGAGTTCGTGAAAGATTGCGGTCATGCATCGCTGGAAAGTGGCGGGGGCATTACATAGCCCAAAAGGCATCCTTTTGTAGGCAAATGTTCCATAAGGGCAAGTAAACGTGGTCTTTTCTTGGTCCTCAGGTGCTATGGGAATTTGAAAATACCCAGAGAATCCATCCAAGAAGCAATAGTACTCGTTTCCAGACAATCTCTCTAACATTTGATCAATGAATGGTAAGGGAAAGTGATCTTTCCTCGTGGCATCATTGAGCTTTCGATAGTCAATGCATACCCACCATCCAGTGACCGTTCTCTGGGGCACCATCTCACCCTTGTCATTCTTAACTACAGTCATTCCACCCTTCTTAGGTACAACCTGCACAGGACTGACCCATGGGCTATCCGAGATCGGGTAAATCAATCCTGCATCCAGAAGTTTGATAACTTCTTTCTTTACTACTTCCTTAATGTTAGGGTTCACCCACCTCTGGGGTTGCACGGTAGGTTTATAATCTTCTTCCATGAGAATCTTATGTGTGCAAAAAGTTGAGTCAATCCCCTTAATGTCGGCTACACTCCATGCGAGCACCCCTTTATATTTCTTTAGGACCTCTAAGAGTTTACCTTTCTGTTCATGTTCCAAGGAAGATTTTATTATTACCGGCAATTGGTCCTCTCCCTGTTGGAAGGCATACTCTAAATGGTTAGGAAGCTCTTTAAGATCTAACTCAGGAGGTTCGATAATAGAAGGTTTGAGCTTGTTTTTGGGCTTTCGGAGCTCGAGATGCTCCGTTGCTTCATGTATGGGGTAGAAGGAGACTGCACCAACATCCTCCATCTTTTCCACCTCTAGCAAAGGTAGAAAACTCTCATCCCGTAGCCAGCCTTCCTCGATCTGTTCATTGACACAACTATCAATGACATCTGTGAGTTCATCGACCTCCCCAATGAAATAGAGCCGGTTGGCTGCTTCGAGGGAGAGGTCCATAGAGTCCTTAATGTCGAAGGTTGTGCTATCGGTTCCCACTCGTAAGGTTAATTTTCCGTCATAAACATCAATGACTGCACGAGCGGTAGCAAGAAATGGTCTCCCTAAGATGATGGGTACCAAGTCATCCTCCTCCATATCCAGGATTACGAAGTCGACCGGGAATTTGAATTTCCCAACTTTGACTAGCACATTCTCGCATATCCCTACGGGGTACTTGACCGATCTATCGACTAGTTGGATATTCATACGGGTAGGCTTTAATACAGAGTATCCTAATTTAAGGAACATAGAGTGAGGCATGAGATTAATACTCGCTCCCAGATCGGCAAGAGTATTCTTTATTGATAGAGATCCTATGGAGCAAGGCAGGGTGAAGCTACCTGGATCGTCTACCTTTTTTGGTAGCCCTCGATGGGTTACCACTGAGCATTCTTCCCCCAGGGTCACAAGACCCTTGAGTTTCTTTTGGTTAGCAAGTAGTTTTTTAAAGTATGCGCTATACTTTGGCATGTGATAGCAAGCATCAAGGAGGGGTATGGTGACAACCGAGTCTTTTAGGTATGACAAGAATCTTTTGTTATCATTCTCAGTTTTCTGGTTCCTTAATCGGGATGGAAACGGGATTCTCACAGGGTGGTTAGGTAGGGTTGATGGGGAAGGGGTCGTCAATGGAGGTTGGTCGGGGGTCTTGCCGCCTACATCCTCCTCCTCCTCACCAGGTTTGTTTGGATCGGGGGCAATGGGGGACGAGCTTGGGTAAAGTGGGTCCTTGGTTGCTGTTCCAGCTCGAGTGGTTATCGCGAGCATGGGGTCTTTTTTGCTTACTGATGGCATTTCAAGATTATCTAGGGTTGAGTTAAGCTTGTTGAAAAACTCTCCAATGTCATCCTGCTGCTCGTCGAAAAGCTCATTAAGACCTTTCATTTGCAAGCCTTTTTCTTGAGTGAAGTGACCAAGGTCATCTTCAAAAGTGCTCCTGATTTCGAATTTAGGGCCTTCCTCTCCTTCTTTTCTCTTTACCAGATTTCCCCAGAGGGTGTAATCGTCATTTTGGTAAAAAGGCAAAATGGAGGGATCACCATAAATGTCCCCTCCTGACAAGCATGCATGTTCAGTTGTGGCTGCTCCTCCGCATTCTTCTACCTCATGCGGGCCCCCACAGTAATCGCAGATTAAGTAAGGATTCGACAGTTTTTTAGGTAACTGCGATCCAGCTAGGTATTCCACTCTTTTGTGAATTTTTCTCAACCGATCTGAAGTGATTTCAGAAATGCTGACAGTCGACTCAGGTTCATCCCAAGTGTCATCCTGGTCTTGAGCATATTCTTCAATCCTATCCCATCCTTCTTCGACACTAAGATTGGCCAATCTTCCTTTTCTAGATTGGTTAATTTCGTTTCGATCGTTAGAGGAGATATTATCGTAGAAGATTTGGACCAAGAGCCAAAGCTCAATGCCATGATGGGGAACTTGTCTTATTAAATCTTTGAATCTAATCCACGATTTATGGAATGGTTCATCCTTCCCTTTTCGGAAACGGAGGATCCTGTCTCTAAACGCTGAGGTCTTTCCTGGTGGAAAGAACTTCTTATAGAACTTGGATATGAGTTGCTCCCATGTGAAAATAGATTCAGAAGGGAGTTTATCATACCATTCTTGGGCTTTTTCATATAGGGTGAAAGGAAAGAATCGCAATCAGGACGTGTCTCTAGTAGCCCCATCCGTATGGAGGGTGTCTACTATTTTCAAGAAGTCTTTAATGTGTTGGATTGGATCTTCCTCATCTAATCCACAAAACTTACACACACTTTGGACAAGCCAAACATCTTTTGCATGCAAGACCTCGTTGGTGTGTTCATTTGGGTAGACAATGGCGTTTGAGAAGCCACGAGGGGTTGGGGAGGAATAGTCCTTAAGGCGCTTAGGAATGGGAGTTGCGGGGGTACTCATTTCATCGTTGGGTCGGGAGCTGGGGGTTGTAACATGATTTTCTCAATTTTCTTCAGAAAGGGGTGCATCAAAATCGATGGCAACGCTAGATGGTTCAGAAGCTGAGTAATACTATCTCAGTCTATGCATTTCTCTTTCGGGTTTCGCATAAGGCAAGACAAGGTTTCTAGTGGAACTACGACTCCTAGTGATCCTAAGGTTAAAGGATTCGTCGTTTGCCATGATGGCAGGTGGTGAAGAGTTACGAACAAAAACACAAAGAAATAAGATAGACTAAAGAAAACCTAAAAAATAAAAATAAAATCTCACTAGAAAGGAATCTAGCAAGTAGACCTAATAAAAAGAGATTCTAAGCTAGACAATAACTATTCCCCGGGCTGCGGCGCCAAAAACTTGATACGTGGTAATCGCACCAGGCTTTACCTCTCAAGGGATCTTGAGAAGCTTACAACCCCCACCAGGCAGTGTACCTGATCGTTGTAGTATAGTATAGTGACAACTACCGGGGGATTGATCGTTCAACTAGGAATAGTGTCGCTAGGATTAGAAAACCTAAATACTAGTTTTAAAGGTGAGGGATGATTCTTTTTGTATTTTTTATATTTTTTTTAGAAAGCAAGTAAAAATCTCGGGTTTGAAGGATTTAGGCGGAATTAGTTGCTAGTCAACTAACCCAATACTAAAGATGCAATCAAAATAAAATACTAGAAATGAAAATAAACTAAATTAACTAAGGTTGTGAGCAATAAGTGGAGAAAATGTGTTTACTTAGATTTCACTACTCCCTAGATATCTTTTACACGTTAATTACTTGTTATAGTTGCGTGGATGACGGATTGTATTCCTTAATACCATTCACGGGGTGGCGCAATTAATTCCCCAATCCTATGAGTGCCTACTTCACTCCTATGTCGAGCCGGCTAAGAAGCTCCTAACATGGGATCATTAGAACTTACTCATGCATTAAATACAACCAATAAAACCTAGTGTACGTCAGTTCATGTTTCCTATGACGTTCAAGCATGTTACCATTTGGAAGTCTGGCAGTTTTCTTAAGCCTAACATCGAATTCATTCATCCAATACAACTATAAACAAGTAATCAACACATAATTAACATCTAGGTTTCATTAGATCCAAGCAAACACAAGATAGATCTAGCCTAGCATGATGGAATTAAGACAAGAACAAGATATAGACAACCAACACATAGACATATTGATTGAATTAAAAGAATACTTATCTCAATTACACCTGAAAGGTATCAAGGGCTTAGAACCCTTGAAAAACCTGTAAAATTCGTACCAAGTTCGTACTTAGGGTTTCTCCAAAACTTCTCTCCTTTTAATGTGAAAATTAGAAAACTATATATAGGAAATAGGGTCTGACGGCATCAAGAAAAATTTTGTGACGCCGTCATCTCGCCGCCAAAATAAATCTCGGACTGCCTTGATCCAGATCTGACGCCGTCATGTGTTATATGTTTCCAGGCCGTCATGCATTTTCCTCTTGACGCCCTTCTTCGTGACGCCTTCAAATCTGTACTGGATCGTCATGGAAATTACTCTTGACGCCGTCAAGATTTTCTTCTTGACGCCGTCACCTACTGTTCCCAGCAAGGAAAATTAAGACTTTGGCGTTTTCTTCACTTTTATGCTCCAAAAACGTCCGAATTGCTTTCTTTTCCAGATTTCTCTCCCAAAGTACCTAAAATCACAAAAGGAACGATTTAGGGCAATATTTGATCAAATAAATTCAATTCCGGGCTTAAATGACCCCCTAAAAGTGGTTCATTTTTTGCCTCATCATTCGCCAGCACATTCAGCTCATTCTGCAGAGCCTGATTCTCCGATACATCCGTTAGAGCCGGTTTCACCTGATCACCCGTTTTGGTTTGATTCACCACCTGGTAGTCTCGTGGCGTCAGACGCACCATCTGAGGTATCTGCTTAGCCTGCAGATTTGGGTGAGACTGGTAGGATTTGGACTCGGATTACTGCACAAGGCTAGAGGATCTCGCAGATGGCTGATCGACTTGAGATGGTTATTGGAGAGTTTATTGCTGAGTTGAGAGTTGATATGACTACTGTCGTGGGCAGGACGACAACAATTAGGAGAGGCATGATGGAGATACATGAGCAGATAGAGAGTCTGCAGAGAGGTTTCATCACGGCTCGTGAGGCAGATCGCAAGCAGTGGCAGAGGAACACGGAGTTGGAGAAGGAGGTATCAAACCTCAAGAGAGATAGTGATACTCACAGTGTCGAGTTGGGATCGTTATGAAGGGAGTTGGATGGTTTGGGATCGGAGTTAAGGAGTCTACGCCAGCATCATGGCTAGATCGATTTGGATTTGTGTTGTTGTTGTGTTGCTTCCTAAGCCAGGGAGTACATGGTTAGGAGAGCTGGTTATTTTATCTCTTAAGTCATGTTATTCGGATTTTATGTTCATCTCATATGGAACGATTAGTATTTATTATGTCTTTTGGTATTTTGGAACGAAGTATCGATCGCTACTTCTACGGTTTTTGGCGTACATGGAGATTTGTGTTCCTATTTGCGTGGTTGATATCGTATTGGTATTATGTTGGTATTTCGACTTTCACCTATCGAACTCTTGTTGAGCTTATGATAAGTGCTATCGGAGACTTACGAACCTTGTATGATGTTTTAGATCAATGGCTGTACGACGAAACCCTGTCAGAGCTACCCGAACTGGAACTGTCGCGACTACCCCTGGTCACCGAGGACGCCGTCCTACTCGAAATGTTGAAACCCCTACTCCTGACAACCTGGACACCACCAATCGCAACAACAAGAATCAAAATGTTGATGTTCAGGGAGACAATGATCATGTGCCACCGAATGCACCTACTGTGGATCAAGCCATGATCAATCAACTTGTGGAGCAACGAGTTGCTGAGCTACTAGCTGAGTCGAATCATTCCAACAACTCTGCTGGAAATTTTCCACCTGTTTATACTAATGGATGTAACTATAAGGAGTTCTGAATATGTGGACCCATTGAGTTTGGTGGGACTGAAGGAGTGGTCTACTTGGTCAAGTGGATAGAGAAAACTGATTCAGTGTTCAATGTCATCAATTGTGCAGAGAATGCCAAGGTAAACTTTGCTTCTTTTACTTTCAAGGATGAAGCATTAACTTGGTGGAACAATTACCGAAATTTGGTTGGGAGTGATGTGGCCTATGCCATGACTTGGGAGCAATTCAAGTCCTTGCTGATTCAGACTTACTGCCCAAGGAATGAGGTTAAGAAGTTGGAGATTGAGTTTTGGAATCACAAAGTGAAGGGTACTGATATGGCGACTTACAATCGTCGTTACCAAGAGTTAGCCTTGCTTTGCCCAGATATGGTTAAGACTGAGACTCAAAAGATTGAGCGGTATACTGATGGGTTGCCAGTGGCTACAAGGAACGATGTGATTGCTGATAGGCCTGCAAATATACATGAGGCTATCACGATCGCTCAATAATTGATGGATTCATTGAAATTGGAAGGAGCTGATAAGGATAAAAATGGGAAAAGAAAGAGAGACCATCACTCTAAGGGTAATGATCACCGAAACAAGCGACAAGCTGTTGCTAAGGCTTATGCTATTGGGGATGGAAATAAGAAGAACCAAAATGGTGATGCACCCAAGTGTGCTCGTTGCTATAAAAAACATTCTGTACAATGTAATGTGGTGTGCAAGAATTGCTCAAGGATGGGGCATATAGCTAAGGACTGTAGAGCTCGACCACTTGCTATGGTTCAAGCTACTCCTAAAGCTATGAGTAAGGTGAATGTTACTTGTTTTGGATGTGGGAAAAAAGGACACTATAGGAATGAGTGCAGAGAATCGTGGAACATAGGAAATCAAGGATCGAGTGGTAATGGGTACAATCATGGAAACCATGGAGCTGGAGAAAACTGTGGGCGACAAGACAATGAGAACCAACGTGTGGAAGCAGGATCTGCTCATGGGAGAGTGTATGCAATTGGGAACGAGAGAGGAGAAGACCCGAACGTCGTTACTGGTACGTTTCCTCTCAATAATCGTTATGCTTCCATACTATTTGATACTGGTGCCGATAGAAGTTTTGTGTCCACTACATTTGCACCCTTACTAGAAAAACCCCTGATGGCCATAGGAATTGGATATGATGTAGAGTTAGCTAACGGAAACATAGAAAGGATTAAGACTATCATTCGCGGTTGCACGTTGAATTTATTGAATCACCCTTTCAACATATATCTTCTACCCGTCACGTTAGAAAGTTTTGATGTCATCATTGGTATGGATTGGTTGTCGAAGTATCGTGCTCACATACTTTGCAATGAGAAAATCGTGCGTGTGCCTTATGGCAAGGAGATTTTAAATATACAAGGAGATCGAAAAGGTTTGAGGAGCCCATCCAGTTTATCGTTCATTTCTTGCACTAAGCTACCGAAGCTAATGGAAAAAGGATGTTGCCTTTTCTTAGCTCAAATCTCTGAGAAAGGAGGGAAGGAGAAGAAAGAAAGGCGCATTGGAGATGTGCCTATAGTTCGTGACTTTCCGGATGCATTTCTCAATGATTTGCCGGGAATCCCTCCTACTAGACAAGTGGAGTTTCAGATTGAGTTGATACCTGGTGCCGCACCCGTGGCACGGGCACCTTATCAACTTGCACCTACTGAACTGGAAGAGTTGTCGAAACAATTGGCAGAGTTAGCAGAAAAGGGATTTATACAACCAAGTTCTTCACCTTGGAGAGCCCCAGTTTTATTCGTGAAGAAGAAGGATGGATCGTTCCGTATGTGTATTGATTACCGAGAGATGACAAGTTAACGGTGAAGAATAGATACCCGTTACCGAGGATCGACGACTTGTTCGATTAGCTTCAAGGATCAAGTGTGTATTCGAAGATCGATTTGAGATCGGGGTATCATCAACTTAGAGTTCGCGAGGAAGATATTCCAAAAACGGCTTTCAGAACCCGTTACGGGCATTACGAGTTCCAAGTGATGCCGTTTGGGTTGACTAACGCACCGGCGGTATTCATGGATCTCATGAATCGGGTGTGTAAGCCTTACTTAGACAAGTTTGTAATCGTGTTCATCGACGATATTCTAATCTACTCCAAGAGTGAGAAAGAGCATAAGGAGCATCTAAGACTTATCTTAGAATTGCTCAGGAGGGAGAAGCTTTATGCCAAGTTTTCCAAATGTGAATTTTGGATTCCGACGGTACAATTTTTGGGTCATGTGATTGATAGACAAGGAGTTCATGTAGATCCCGCTAAGATCGAAGCTATTAAAGATTGGGCTGCACCGACGACCCCAACGGAAGTTCGTCAATTTTTGGGTTTAGCTGGGTACTATCGAAGGTTCATTGAGGGATTTTCGAAGATAGCAAAGCCGTTGACCAAATTGACTCAAAAGAATGTTAAATACGAATAGGGAGATAAGGAAGAGGAAGCATCTCAATTACTCAAGGAGATGTTGTGTAGTGCTCCTATCTTGGCATTGCCTGAAGGCAGTGAAGACTTTGTCGTCTATTGTGACACTTCTCATAAAGGTTTGGGAGCTGTGTTAATGCAACGAGAGAAAGTCATAGCTTATGCTTCCTGACAGCTCAAGAAGCACGAGAAGAACTACACCACCCATGATTTGGAGTTAGGTGTTGTGGTTTTTGCCTTAAGGATATGGAGACATTATTTGTATGGTACCAAGTGTGTTGTATTCACTGATCACAAAAGTCTACAACACATCTTGAATCAGAAAGGGCTCAACATGAGACAGCGACGTTGGATTGAGCTGCTAAGCGATTATAATTGCGAAATCCGCTATCATCCAGTTAAAGCGAACGTTGTTGCTGATGCTCTTAGTCGGAAGGAGAGAATACCACCGCTACGAGTTAGGTCATTAGGAATGACTATCGTATCGTCGTTACCGTCTCAAATATTAGAAGCTCAAACGGAAGCGTTGAAAGCAGAAAACCGACCTGCTGAGAATATATTTGGGATGACAGAAAATGAGAAGGGATTTGTTAAGTGTTCTGATGGAATGTTGTTTTTTGGAGACCGAAGTTGGGTACCATTGTATGGAGGAATTCGAGAGTTGATTATGCATGAGTCGCATAAGTCAAGGTATTCTATTCATCCTGGGTCTGACAAGATGTACCAGGATCTGAAGGAGTTATATTGGTGGCCAAACATGAAGGCAGATATAGCATTGTACGTTAGCAAGTGCTTGACATGTTCGAAGGTTAAGGCCGAACATCAAAGACCGTCAGGATTATTGACGCAGCCAGAACTCCCGATTTGGAAGTAGGAGCGAATTACGATGGACTTTATTACCAAATTACCGAAGACAGCTAGTGGTTGTCACGCTATCTGGGTAATTGTGGATCGATTGACTAAGTCTGCTCATTTCCTGGCGATTAGTGAAGATGATAGTGTCGACAAACTTGCGAGGTTGTATGTGAAAGAAATTATTTCTCGTCATGGTGCTCCGATATCGATTATTTCTGATCGCGACAGCCGTTTCACGTCAGCTTTGTGGCGATCACTTCAAACCGCTTTGGGGACGAGACTTGATATGAGTACTGCATATCATCCCCAAACCGACGGTCAAAGTGAGAGGACTATTCAAACTTTGGAAGATATGCTTCGTGCATGTATAATAGACTTTGCTAAAGGCTGGGAGAAGTATCTACTTCTCCTATAACAATAGCTACCACACAAGTCTTAAAGTTGCACCATTCGAAGCTTTATATGGTCGTAAATGCCGTTCGCCTATTGGTTGGGCTGAAGTTGGAGATAGCCAACTCACAGGCCCCGAGCTTATATTGGAGACTACTGAGAAAGTGACTCAAATTCGTGATCGGTTACAAGCAGCTAGAGATAGGCAAAAAAGTTACGCCGATCAGAGACGTAAACCCCTAGAGTTCCAGGTTGGAGACAAAGTGATGCTTAAAGTCTCGCCTTGGAAAGGTGTGATACGTTTCGGGAAACGTGGGAAACTCAACCCCCGCTACATTGGACCATTTCTAATTTTGAAGAGAATTGGGCCCGTAGCTTATCGGTTGGAATTACCACATGAATTGAATAAGGTTCACAATGTATTTCATGTGAGTAATTTGAAGAAGTACCTCTCTGATGAAACACCGGTTATACCGATGAAGGACATTCGTGTTGATGAGAATTTGAACTTTGTGGAAGAACCGATTGAAATATTGGATCGAGAGATTAAGCAACTCAAGTGAAGTCGCATCCCACTCATCAAGGTTCGCTGGAATTCCCGTCATGGACCGGAATTTATGTGGGAACGTGAGGATGAGTTTCGAAAGAGATATCCGAAGCTTTTCACTTCGTAGATGGATTGTTCCGAGAGAAACCCGGGACGGGTTTCTTCTGAGGCTGGGAGGATGTGACAACTGGCAAATTAGGGAGCTATTTTGAAACCCACATTACTTTAAATTTAATGATTTTTGGAACATTTGAAAGTTCATTCACGTTGAATTTGTAAACGTTGAACAATGGTTTTGAATTTCGTGGTATTTATGGAAGTTGATATTTGAATTATTGATTTGGTATGGAATATCTCTGGTGATTTATTTTGAGATGTCTATTAGGCACTACGTTGACTCCGGCACTAGGATAACCTAACAAAATTTAAATATTTTGAATTTACTGATTGGGTTATATATTTATGGAACATATCTTGGAATTTTAATTATTGGGAGCGAGTTTGGTTTGAGAATGTTGAGATATTTTGAAAGGTTTTCGGGTTTGGTCATTGTGTTTATTTAACTGGTCATCTACTCCCCACACCATTATTATTATTGTTGTTGTTGTTACAAAGAAAGGAAGAAAGAAAAATAAAAATATAATAAAGAGTGACTACAAAATCGTCCTTGTGTTCCTGGTCTTGCTCACACACCAACACCCTCACCAAATATCAACTTTATCATCTCTCTCTCTCTCTCTCTCTCTCTCTCTCTCTATACTATCTTCAACATCACCAAACCCTAGCAACCAACAGCCGCCGTCCCCACTACCACTCCACCGTCGCTCCACCACCATCACCAATCAACTCCCCATCTTATTCTCTTCTTGATCTACTCAAACACGCGCCCTAAAACAACCTATTTCACCTCGTATTATCACAAAAACCGGCACCATCTTTCTTGTTTTTGGAAGTTCATCACGTTTCGGTCTTGGAAATCGAAGGTGAGACGAGTTTAACTCGTATTTTTGGTGAAAACGTGACCAAGGGTCACGAATTTGATGTTTTCCTTTCGGGTTTATGGTTAAAAATGTGAGACTCAAGTGGGTTTTGATGAAATGGGTTAAATGATGAGTTTGGTATCCAGGTTCTTGCTTGTTCTTGTTGGGTCGAGGCGTACCCGAGAGCAAATGCTCTCGATTTGTGCCATTTTCGGATTTTCTTGGTCCTTGATGATTCTTGGTGTTCGATTTTAGGGTGTTTGGATTTTATTTTTTGATTATTGATGATTTTTTGGTAGTTTGCAACATCATGTTGTTGTTGTTTGGATTTTTGGCCGACGACCCAAGTGGTCTGTTTGGTTGGTTTGGCTCGTATAGAGCAAGCCGAGACCTAGAGGTCTCGGGTGGGACCCACGACTCTTGTGGTATAATATTGACCCGGGTTTGACTTGGTAAATCAACCCGTATGTGTTATAGTTAATTTGGTTGTCGTATATACTTGTCGGATATTAATGTTTGTTAATTTTATTATTATTGTTTCATTGTTATATTTGAGCTTAAAGTGGAAGTATTTGGACTTGTGATATTGATTTTGGAGTTGTGTTGGCGATATTGAAATGGGAACCAATTGTGAGATGGTTCATTAGTATGACGGAGATAGGTTAGTCAAGTGCCGTAGTCGGACCCTATTGTTGTAGCACGTGATATGCGACTTGTTGGACGGAGATGGATTACTTGGTTGAGATTGATTATTATTATTACTTGGAGTTTGGTTGTGTGTGTCAAAGTCACGTTGACTCTCTAGTCAACGGTTGATTTTGACAAAACGCCTTAACATTTGGACTTGGACAATGAGCCAAGGGTGATGACTCGGACATGTGACCATCTTATATAACTCGATATAAACTATAATCAAAATTAATAATAAACACTCGTAATAATATTATTAATAATATAAACGTTTATATAAATATATAAACGTGAAAACGTATATATATTTATACAAGTGCGTATATTAATAATAAAACGATCACGAGTAATACTATAATAACGTGACGATAAATAATATACTATGAAAGTAGTGTAATAAATATCGGGAACGCTATTATGATTAAAACAAGTAAAAATGCCGATATAATTATAACGTTGGATAATTATACGAAATGAAATACTTTTTGGATAATAAAATGAGGAAACATACGAGTTATACGGGATTGTGGTCACTTGAGTCCAAGTGGGTCATATTATTTATTTTATGACTTTTTGTGTTGTCACGGATACGTGACGTTAATACATCTATTTTCTATAACTACATAACTTATTTGATCGACGGATTACATAGGATCTATTTAATTATATAAAATGAGTATATTAATGGGCATTGTATCCTACGACACCCATAGGTTGTGGTATGTGTACAGGAATAATGAATTACTACATATCTCGCGAGGTTTGCCAAATTGACGAATTTGGTAAGCATGACGATATATCTAAGGAATTTATTAAATCTTGATACTTACCATATAGTACTCTATGTGCTATGTGACTTAGGTTTTGGGTATAATCTTAGAGTGATATATTAAGTAAATAAATATGAGAGATTACCAAATCGACGGATTTGATAAACTTCGATGATTTATTTAAATAATATATTGGACTAATATTAGACCTATAGATGGTTTTATTACTCTTTTTCGTTGTGGTTTCTTGTTTTGAGTTGTGTCGACCCTCCACCCGCATGGATACCAAACTCCAAACTAATATGAGAATAATACGAGAAATGGATTTTTGGAAAGTAAAAAGGAATACGTTCGGGATTGGGAATATTTGATTTTGAGGAAATGATCCTGAAACGAGTTTATATTGTTAGGAAGTGCCGAGTCTGTAGTTGCTGTCTTTTGAGTGCTATACTTCTTGATTCTACCGTTTTCATCTTGCTGATATCTGGACTTGAGGTGAGTCATAGCCCCACTTTTACTCTTGAACTTTGTTTTCAATATTTGGGGTGAGAAACGTACAAATTGTTTTATGTGGACTATTATCGCTTTGTTTATTTAAAACTTGCTATGCTTATAGAACTAGGTAGGTTATAGAGCGAGACCAAGTCCCGAACTAGGTAAGCTATTGATTTGGTTATAGAGCGAGGTCTAGTGCCGAACTAGGTAAGCTATTGATTGGTTGTTGAGCGAGGCCTAGTGCCGAACTAGGTAAGCTATTGATTGGTTGTTGAGCGAGGCCTAGTCCTGAACTAGGTAAGCTATTGAATTGGTTATGGAGCGAGGCCTAGTCAAGAACTAGGTAAGCTATTGATTTGATTGATTTGCGTTATAGCGTGCACCTATAGGGTTGGTTAGTCTTGGTTGGATGATTGAGGCCTAGTCTAGCTAGCAAGCATTTTGCGTATATGTCCACTTGATTTTAGTTATGAACTTAAACATATGATCTCACCAGCGAAAGCTGACTTTTAGCGCGTTTTCTCAGGTAATTAAGTGATGATTTGGATGCTTGGATTGGAGGCTTGACTTTGGCACCTGGTTTATGGATCTATTTTCAAAAACTCTGATATATAATTGTGGACCTACGTTTATTTCTTTTGGGCCTTACTTTGGATAAATTTTGGATAAATGTAATCTTTAAAACCCCGTTTTGGTTGTGTTTTACTTATGTTTACTTTATCGCGTTTTTTTATGACTTGTGTTGGATATCAATCCCCGTAATATCCCGAAAGCTTGTTGAGTCTTCCGCTGTACCAAATTTTAAGGGTGTTACAAATAAACTATGATTTACAAAAAAAGAAAAATAGAAATTAATATAGCAAATAACTGGCTCTATGTAGGACTAGCAGGTTTAGCACGTAAACAAAGACATAAAAAGGCATAAATTTATAAGGTTTGTGTTTTAATATAAAAATTGACTACGTGAAACAACAAATATTAACAAGTTAAATACATTTTTTTTTCTTTTTGTTATTATCTTTTTTATTTTTTACTTTTTTACTTTTATAATTTTACTTCACAATTCTCGCAATTTTGGGAGGAAACTTTTGGGTAAAAAAAAGGCTATCATTTTCTCTCCTGAATCTTCTATTCATTTTTTATTTTTTCAGAGAACACAAAAAAAATTCTAGTTGCTTTCCTTTTCTTTTCCTTTCTTCTCTAAATTAATCTTGAAAGCATAGTATTAAATATCAACTTATCCCCTTATCGGCATATGCCTCTGCAACATACTTAGCAATTGCCCTTGATTCTGTAATTTAAGGTACTAAAACTAATTAACACCTTAGTTTAATTTATTTGTTATATTGTCAAGTTTGACATTTTCCCTACGTGATAAATACAGTTTAAAACAAACATTACAAACATGAAAACACTTTGTAAACAAGAAACAAAAATATGTACGTACTAGCTTCGAGGCTCGACCGATGAACGGGCTAGCTCCAAAATTCATTTAATTCAATAGAGAATATAAAATACTCATCAAGTCTTGTTAAACAATAAACTGAGTAATTGTATAGCATGTAAAAAAGTTACATATAGTTCATAAAATCTCAAACTTGATCATGTTGAGAAGTCGTAACTCGAACTATTTGATACACATGAAAATACGTACATTTGTCTTTAAGATTCAAGCGAATATGCACTCAAAACAGATATACATTGTTTCAAATAATCATAACAATCTTAAAATAAATTCTAATAAATCACATAATAATTAGTAACTAATAAAACCAAACCTCTTTCATTAGGAAAAAAAAAAAAATAAAAAAAAAAAATAAAAAAAAAATCATCCGATTCCATTTCCCAGGCACCAATTCAAGTTCTTTGACTACACACAAAGTGCTTTAGGTGTTTAAATGTTGTTTTGAAAGTGGTTATGTATTTCGAATATAATCAAAATTAGATTATTATTTGTGATAATTGGATGTACCATATAGCATTTGATGTATTTATCGGGTTCCAAATTGTAATGATATAATAATCATTTGTGTAAATATTTGGCAACTTTTGATCGTCAACTAGTACATAAATTACCAAATAATAGCATTCTTGTGAATAAAGAGACATCTTGTGAAATGGGATTAAAATTTTACAAAATTGTGTTAGAAGAATGCTATTAAGGGGGTTGACAACACACCCCTCACCCCAAATCCCTTCACTCACTTATACCCAATCCCCTTATGCCACATCATCCCCTCACTTTTTCCTTCACTCACTCACTTTTTGTTGGCAACACACCACTCACCCTTCACTCACTTCTTTTTTTTTCTTTTTCTTTTTTCTTTTTCTTTTTTCTTTTTTAAACAAACTAAATGTCAAATAAAAATACAAACTACATTAACAATAAACAATACATTTTTATTAACATTGAATAAAGTATTTATAAGAGAAAACAAAGTCATTTATAGCAAAAACAAATATACAGGAACTGAACATGCAATTATAGCCAAAACACCACCAAAAATGAAAAGTGAGTTCTCTTCTTCATTGGCCTGCACACACCACCATCCCTTCCATACATACAGTGATACAGATATAAAATATCACTTTTTGTGATGGTAAAACATTCACTTTTTCTTCTCTTGTCCAACGTTCAAAAATTTAATGCTCAACGGTCACTTTTTCTTCTCTTCTTGTGCGGTAACGTTCCCCGCAACGGGGCCTCCCGCAGCCTCACCGCAGGGTCGGCGGCGGTGTTCCCGTGCGGGAACCACCCCTCCCGCAGCCTCCCCGCATGTGTTGCCAGCCCCTAAGTCTCTTTATTGTTCAATTTAGTTTGCATCAAGTCTATTGGGACAAAATATAATCAAAATTGTGTTCCTTTAAATCCCACAATTAATACTACAGTAAATCTTTATACCAAACATAACTTTCAGAAATTTGGAACTAAAATCATTCCTACAAATCCATGCTAATAAGAATAGATGGTTATCAAAAATGATCTTATTACAAAGAAATCTTACCATTATGGACTTCATCATGGTACTAATCCAATTCACATCTAAAGTCAGTGCAATAAAACCAAATATAGCTCACAATATCAAAACAGTGGAAATACAGGATTTATCATGATAGAAGTAACAACTACGGTTTTGAGGTTCATGGGACATATGATTGTAGCCTTGTAGGCAAGTCATTAGCTCATTCGAGAAATGTAAACCTTTCATCTTCATCATCTACTCTCACCTATAATAAATGGTAACTCTGATCGAAGCAGATAAACCAAGACCAGACTCAAAAGTCAAAAGTTAATTTTCATAAATGATATTATATACCACAAGTGCTACATGGAAAGCTTTCTGATATGTCATTAATTGCCAACAATGCTTCATTGCAAGTATAAAACATAGAAACAAACTAATCATTCCACGTTTATGTAATATCCATGACTGAACCATTAAAAAATCATAAAACCATAAACTACTAATTCTAATTAAAAAATATCCCAATGATGCCATCAATATCCAATCCAACTACTACCCAATTTAAAAAACCAATAATCTATTAAAAATTCACACATTTTTCATCACTAACAAATATTTTGCATAAAGAAACAATTTTTATCTCATAAAACCCCATGTCAAATATATAAATTTTAACAACATATTAATAATTGAAGGGTAAAAGTATCTGATGTTAAGCCAATTATGAGAACTATTATATCGATTTTGTTATTAAAGATTATAAACAAACAAACCTTCATTGAAAACCGAGTATTCAATTAAAATCTACGATCTAATCGCCTATCCGCTTAAAAACCGAGTAATCCCAAATGCTTACACTATGAAAAAAAAAAAAAAAAAAAAAAAAAAAAAAAAAACCTTTATCTTTAAGACATTCAACGAACATTTGACCTCCAAATCATATACATCGTATGCATTAAAAAATAAAAAAAATAAATAAATAAATAAATAAATACCTTACTTGCATTAATTAAAAAAAGGGTTTTATCCCTACAATAGTAGTCTACTTTTCCAAATGTTCCGATATGGTACGTGTACTTTTTTTATTGCCAATATGGTACGTCTACTTTCAGTTTTGTGTCAATATGGCCACTTTTTCAATTTTTTACCTGTTACTAATGTTTTTGCAGACGTGGCATGCCCAGTCAGCATATTATCGTGAGTTTCGTCCGTACAATAGACACCTACTTTTTCAAATGTCCCGATATGGTACGTGTACTTTTTTGTCCGTTTTCATTCGTTTTCATCCATTTTTATACGTTTTCATCCGTTTTCGTCCATTTTTATACGATTATATCCGTTTTTGTAAGTTTTAATTCGTTTTAATCCGTTTTTATACATTTTCATTCGTTTTCATTCATTTTCATCTGTTTTAATACGTTTTCATTCGTTTTCATCAGTTTTTATTCGTTTTCATCCATGTTTATTCGTTTTCATCCGTTTTATACGTTTTTATTCGTTTTCATCCGTTCTAATACGTTTTCATCCGTTTTCATTCATTTTCATCCGTTTTTATACGTTTTCAATCGTTTTCATCCGTTTTCAATCGTTTTCATCCGTTTTAATACGTTTTCAATCGTTTTCATCCATTTTAATACGTTTTCATCCGTTTTCATTCATTTTCATCCGTTTTTATACGTTTTCAATCGTTTTCATCCGGATAAGAGCGGATGAAAATGGATGAAAACGAACGAAATCGTATAAAAACGTACAAAAACGTATAAAAATGATTCAAAACGGATGAAAACGAATGAAATGGATGAAAACGAATAAAAACGGATAAAAACAGATGAAAACGGATGAAAACGAACGAAATGTATAAAAACAGATGAAAACGTACAAAATGGATAAAAACGGATGAAAGCATATAAAAAAGTATAAAAACGGATGAAAACATAAAAAAAAAAAAAAAAAAAAAAAAAAAGAAAAAAAAAAAAAAAAAAAAAAAAAAAGACGAAAAGGATTAAAAACGGATAAAACGGACGAAAACGGATGAAAACGAATAAAAACGGATGAAACGGGATGAAAACGAACAAAATGTATAAAAACGGATGAAAACGTACAAAACGGATGAAAACGATTGAAAAAAAATCGCAAAGGCATATTTTGCAAAAGAAACAAATCACAAGGGACCATTTTTGAAACAAAATTAGAAAGGACCTATTTTGCAAAAGAAACAAATCACAAGTGACGAAAAATAGTACACGTACCATATCGGGACATTTGAGAAAGTAGACAGCTATTTTATGGACAAAATAAAACCCACGTCACAAGTTGGGACATTGCTAGCCGGTGCACCCGGTATCCGGTCAAAAAGTGGCCATATTAACACAAAACCTAAAGTACACGTACCATATTGGCAATAAAAAAAGTACACGTACCATATCGGTACATTTTGAAAAGTATAGAGCTATTGTACGGACAAAACCCTTAAAAAAATCACATAATAATTTTTTCGTAAATGGTTACCCTGATAAAATATATTAACTACTGAAAAATTTTAAGTACAATAGAATGTGACAGAAGTACCACATTAACATCTAGCTAGCGCTTGATAAACAAAACAAAACAAACCAAATTAATCTTTTGACATGTCAAATCACATAAGGGCATGTTTGGTAGAAGGAGTTGAGATGAGAGAAATGAAAATGAAATGATTTCTAGTGTTTGGTATAATTATGAAAAAATAAAGTGAAGAATTATAACTCTTAAGAAATTGATCCTTTGGAAAAAGTAGATAATTGATTTCCTTTCACAAAGTGATGAAAATGAATTCTTTCATAATAATAATAATAATAATAATAATAATAAATAATAATAATAATAATAATAATAATAATAATATAATATAATAATAAAAATAAATAATAATAATAATAACAATAATAATAATGAAATAAAAAAATGAAATATTAATAATATAATAATAATATATTAATGATAATAATGACAATAATAATAAAACTGATTTCTTGAGTCAATTCTCTAGTGTTACCAAACACTGGAATTTATATTGAATTTCTGTGAGAATTCATTTCTGTGATTTGATTTCTGCACTTTATTTCATTTCTCTAAATTTCACCCTACTAAACGTGCCCAAATAGTTAATAAGTAATAAAACAAAAACACCGATACAAATCCAAATAATTCATTCAAGTATCAAAACTGATGATAAAGAATCCATACCATTACAAATTGATTTTCACTTGTTCAACCTAGAATCAAAATAAAAAATTTTACAATAAAATTAAACAAAATTACATACACTAACCTTTAGAACTGTTGGATCTTTGATGTTGAAATACTTTGTTGATTCATCCAAACATACATGGTGGCGTGTTTTTGGTTAATCCCAGATCCATTTTTTTGGGTGGGGAAGAGTTGTCTTTTGTTAGGTATTGAATTCAATTGGCCAAAATATTTTTTACTACTCCAAATTTGATCAACTGGAACTCCAACTACCCTAAAATATTATTAGTACCTTATAGTACCTCATATCTGGTTATTTGGTTCTTATACTACCCTAACCTTAATTAATATAGTCACATGACTTTCACATGTCATATTACTGTTAGTTTTTAACCGAGAAAATTGGATGTGAGATTTAACTAGTGACATTTGTTCCTTACTTTTTTCGACAATTTTTTTCTTGTATGTCTTCGAAGATTATTACACACTTCTTCAATATTGATTCTGGAACGGATTATTACTTTTGGAAAAGTGTTGCATAATTTTTTTTATTATCACAAGTACTAAAGTAACACCATTAAAAAAATGGTAAAAAAAATTTTTTTTTTTTGCTAAACTAAATTTTCACCATAAAAAATAAAAATAACACAAAATATTAATTGATGTTGCATATAAAAAAAAAAGAGACTTTTATTGAAAATAGGAAAATCAGCACATTGTGTTCTAGAATCAAACTTTGTTAAAAATGCAAACTTGTCAAAACGTTGTGATTTTTTTTTAATTGTTGTAATAGTATAATTTGTTGGTTGTCGGATGTGACACGAGTTACACTCAATTTTTGGTCACACTCATGGACATACCACTTGGGTGTCTGATGTGGCACGGACAACACTCAATTTTAGGCCATATACTATAATTTTTATTTATGAAAAATGTCTCCTTTTTGTATTTGCAATCTCCGTTAATATTTTTGTGTTATTTTATTTCTTTTTGTGTTATTTTATTTCTTTTTATTTCTTTTTGTGTTATTTTATTTCTTTTTGTATTTGCAATCTCCGTTAACTTTTTTTGACAAAATGCTTTTTTTTTTTTTTTTTTTTTTTAATGCCACTTTAGTACTTGTGATAATAAAAAAATTATGCAACACCTTTTAAAAAGTAATAATCCGTTCCAAGATCAATATTGAAGAAGTGGGCAATAATATTCGAAGATATACAAGAAAAATAATCGTCGAAAAAGGTATGGAACAAATGTAACTAGCTAAATTTCACATCTAATTTCCTCCATTAAAAACTAATGATAGTATGACATGTGAAAGTCATGTGACTATATTAATTAGAACTAGGGTAGTATATGAACCACATAACCAAATATGAGGTACTATAATTAGGGATGGCAATGGGCGAGAAAAAACCCACAACCCGCGGGTACCCGCCATAAATGGGTGGGTAAACGTGTCAATTTTCACCCACGGGTGGGTTGTGGGTGAAAATCTTTACCCATCAGTGGGTGGCGGGTGGGTGATGGGTGAGGCATACCCATCGTGAGTAAACCCATGAAACCCATTTAAAATACCCACGTGTATACCCGTCAAAATACCCGTAGGTGTACCCATAAACCCATGTTAAAATTAATTATACTAATTAAAATATTTATGATGTTGCAGGTATGCATTTAACAAATACTACCAAGTCTCAGAAAAACACATTAACCTAAAAGTTTGTATGAGTTTCAAAACTAAAAAGAGAGTATGAAAGATCAAATAATCAAAGTTGTATTTGGCAAATTGATTGGTGTTTTATTACGCAATTTCGTAGTTTGTTTTCATATCATCATTTTGTAATTTTGTTGCATAACACTAACCCATAGGTTTACCCATGGGCAATAAATACCCACGGGCAAGGGCATGGGTAGAAATTTGTACCCATTGGTGGGTGACGGGTGGGTGATGGGTGAGAAAAAAACTACATGGGCGGGTGACGGATTAGAGGTACCCGTGCCCATTACCCACGGGTGCCATCCCTAACTATAATGTACCAATAATACTTTAGGGTAGTACTAGTAGGAGTCCCACTTGATCAAATTTAGGGTAGTAAAAATCATTTTGGCCAATTCAATTTCGGGGGGTTTTGGTTAAGGTTCCGAATGGTTCGGTTTGTGTTTGACAAACCGGGTTAGCTCCAAGTATTAGGGCAAAAGAATTAGGAAGGGCTGCATTAATTGAGGTTTCCACGTGGCAATTTTTCAGAATTTTCATGAAGACAATTTCTTACAAAGCTTCTTTTATATAATTCACTATTTTTAACAATAAGTCCGGGAGACTTTTTGGTTCAAAGCTTCTTTTATACAATAGGGAAATTATTATCACCGAATAACGTGAGATCACCATCCTCAAATACTGGAACTTGACCTAACGGTTGCATTTACATTTACAAGATAAAAAACTAGAGTAACTAAATCTAAAGCAAACAATATAAATTCGTACTCCGTAATAATTCAATCATCAAATGATGAAGGTTTAATAATAGGATGTATAAATTGTATATTTGTAACGTATTTACATAGAAAGCAACCATAGCATGAAGCACTATGTGTGAGCCCACGGACGGAGCCAGCTTATGCTTTGCGTTGGCCAAAGCCCACCCTAAAAGGTTTTTTGGTTACTAGTATTATGCATATAAATTGTATTTTTGTAACGTATTTACTCTAACTTGATTACTTTTGGTCCAACCGAGAAAAAAAAAAAAAAAAAATCCTCATTCAAACTGTTTTGGCCCTTTTCAACTTGACAAAGGCAGTTAAGTATTTAAGCATTGCTAATTATTCATTTGCATCCTTTATTTTTATTTTTGGATATGTTATTTGGTTTCAAGTATGTAAGATTGTATAACATTATATCACTATTTTTTTACTTGTTGTGTATTGAAAGTTATAGTTGGTTAAGGTGTACTACTTTCTATTGTTAACAATAATTCTTAACATTATGATCAACAAGTTAAATTGACTAAGAAGTGTAATTTATAAAAATCAATGGTTATTATACTCTTAGATTTTAATACATGTTAGTAATAAGGTTTCACGATTAATGTATTTATTTTCTTGTTCTACTTTTGTATCGGCCCACCCGAGCGAAGAATCGGCTTCGTCACTAGGTGAACCTAGGTCCCCGTGTAATTTCATCGCCATAGTTGATCGATGGAATCTAAAGCAACAGAGGATTAAAAAATAAATAAATAAATAAATGATGATGATAATGTTGATGATGATTAAAAGTGAATGATCCAAAGTTGTTTAGCAAATGGGAGTATAATATAAATCAAATGGTCTTGCACTCTTGCTAGTAGTGGACATGATAAATTAGCTGTAATTGACTAATTATAGTTTGCTCAATTTTTCGAAATCAATTGTCATTCCAAACATGGCGTCCTTTATATTGTGATGATAAGTAATAATAACGACAACAATGTTACATCTATAACAAAATACAGCCTTAACTTATTAATACGAGCCAAAAACTACAACAATGACAATGACAAACGCGTTCACTTGCGAAGCATGGAGGCGACTTTGATCCAAGCAGGCCTCGAAAGGATATCAGACACCCAAGCACTGACATGAGGTCGTGCGTCGAACAACTTCCCCACCTTTGTTGACATCAAGTTATGGATGTTCGGGATGTGGTGGAGATCCGCCAATGTGAAGGTGTCTCCGCCCAAATACTTACTCTCCTTCAAGCGTTGTTCGTACACATCAAGCAAGTCTTCTAATTTCTTTTCTAACTCCCCCACGGCTACCTCGTCAGTTGTTTGACCTAAGTACACAGGTTTGTAAATTAGCTCATAACCAAGCTTAGAAGATGGGTGATCAAATTTCTGATTCTCCACTTCCATCCACACGGATTGTATAGCTGATTTCTTTGGATCCTTAAGTATTAGATTTGTCCCCTTGTCGGCGTATGCCTCAACTACGTACTTAGTAATCGCCCTTGATTCTGCAACATTTTTTTTTTAATAAATATACTAAGTACTTGAACTTGTTCCCCAAATGCACGTAGTAACCTTCGTTGAATATACAATTCTATACATTTAAGATGGTTTACTTTCTTTCTATGAAATTTTCTACATTATTTTATGAAAAACATTGTTCATAATAAAACCTTTCCCTTGTAATTTTCTAGCTCTTTGCTAGTTTTTTATTCAATTTGCGTTAAAAAACAAAATTGGCAAAAATGAAGCTTAACACGACAAAGAATAATCTAAAAACACCCAAATATTTGATCTATTATCACGAGTATTACCGAATAAGGTGAGATCACCATCCTCGAATGCTGGAAGTTCACCAAATGGCTGCAGTTTTATAAGAAATCTTGAGCAATTAGTTTCAAGCAAATAATGTACTTATAGTTAATTACTGTTCAATCAAACAATAAAGCTAGGTTGGTTACAGTACATTAACAGCGAGAAACTGTGGTAACTTGTGTTCACGAGCAGCAAAATCAACAGGAACAAACTCGAAGTCGAGATCCTTCTCGTAGAGAGGAGCCATAGCACGAAACACTGAGGGCGAACCTACGACTCCGTACAATTTGATTGCCATAATAGCTAATGAATATGATATATGGTGATCGGAAAATGGATTATGAGTGTGTATGTGTTTAGCAAAGAGCGAGAGTACGTATATATAAATGACATTCTTAATGACTTAACACAAAATGGTATTATTTTATTGACCAAGCCAAGCGTAACTTGAATTATGCTACTGTTTACGACGGACTTAATTATGTTTTTTTATATTTTTTTATCGAAAAACCTAGGGAATGACAAAAAAAGAAAAGAAAAAAATTTGGGTATATTAAATTCAATTCGTCACCTGCCGATAGCAACGTCATTGATTACGAAGCTAGTCCCATGCTTAACTATTATTTTAAGTTTATCTTTGTTTAGTGTAATATAATTTGTAAATTTCTTCAATTCACTGCTTTCTGAGAAAAGTATGAAACTAGTATTAGAATTGCATCTACTCAAAATGTTTCATTTAATAACTTAAACAAAGCACTCTTTTTAATCTTTAATTTATATTCTCATAATACATACGAAGTTATAGATCCCGTTTCATACTAATATAAAATGAAGACATGTTCAAATGAAAAACATCGAAATATAAATAAATAAAAAACACAATAGTACAACAACAATGTACAAAAACAACGCACGACACTCATATAAAAGACAACACAACTTATAAAGCCGGTTATGTATGTCAACCTTCGTGTTTCACTTTCGTACGTAGTCACGTACACTTAAGGACGCAACCTTAACCCAAGCAGGCCTAGAAAGAATGTCAGATACCCATGCGCTGACATGCGGACGCGCGTCAAACAACCTCTTGACCTTAGTTGACATCAAATAATGAATGTTCGGTAAGTGATTAAGATCGACCAACGTGAAGCTATCTCCACCCAAATACTTGCTCGTGGTCAGTCGTGATTCATAAACATCGAGGACATTTGCTAGTTTGGGTTCAAATTCTGATACTATGGCCTCGTCGATCGTTAGTCCTATCATTGGTTTTATGACTAGCTCATAATATAACTTTGCAGATGCCGGATCGAATTTCTGACTTTCTACTTCACTCCACACTGTTTGTATAGCGGATTTCTTTAGATCTTTTGTTATTAGAGGTGTTCCTTGATTCGCGTAAGCCTCTGCTAAGTACTTAGTGATTGCCCTTGATTCTGCATCATATTACTAAACGGTTAATTATATTAACATGTGTGGTATAAGAGCAACCACTATAACATATGTTCGTAAAAGTTTATAATGTTTTGTAAACTTGTAATGTCATGCGTTAACAAGTTGAAGGTTGAAAACCGAAACAGATCAAAAGCTTATACAGGGTAAATTTGAATAAACTTGCAAAAGCTTGAGCTTGTAATATTCATTACCAAATAAGGTGAAATCGCCATCCTCTAACACCGGAATTTGACCGAATGGCTGCATATGAATACATACATATGTTAGTAACGTTCATAAGCAAATGAAATATAGTGAAAGTTTATTTAAGCTTATGTATAACTCCAAATCTAATTATATAGATTAACTTACATTGCGAGCAAGAAACTGAGGTGTCTTCTGTTCCTTCACACCAAAAATCTGAGTGCGAACAAGCTCGAAGTCGAGATCTTTCTCGAAAAGAGCAGCACAAACACGAAAAGTTGCGTTAGAACCTACGAGTCCGTAAACTTTAATCACCATGGAATGAGTAGTATTTGGTAGAAATGGTGAGGATTTACAGAAATGAAGATGTGATTGAAAGATATGTAGCAAAGGGATTATATATATATGTATCGCATGAAGATGTGAAGGCTTGATTATTGAGTCACTGATTGCCTCATACTGTGTAACAATAAAGTGATTAGTCTAGAAAAGAGATACCCGACAATTGGTACCCTCAATATAATACTAGACACATGGAAAATGAGCTAAAAATATTTGGTGTTTATCATCGATCTTTCACTACAGATTGTTGATCTTTTTCATCATCATCGCCTCGTAAAAATAATGTTGTTTCATCACGTCGTATCATTAAATTTTGTTTAGAACACACATCATTAAAGTCGTTCATTCCGGTTAGGGATAAAACCGAACAAGAAGCTTCCTCACAGGGAGGCCAGTTGTCTATACTTGAAGCTTCCGCAACTGCGTTGGTCACATTACAGGGACGATTTTTTATAATTTACTCCACTAACGTTAAAAAAAAAAAAAAAAAAAAAAAAAAAAAAAAAAAAAAAAAAAAAAAATATCAGGAAAGAAGAGTTCAACTGTAGATAGACATCAAAGTATATATATACGAATTCTACAGCTACACTAAAGAAACTAATACGAGTATATCGGTTCTTGTTTTGGTTTGGATTTATGAAGACTTAGTTTTGATTTAATGTAAACGCTAAAAAATAAAATCAAAACGTAAATGCGGGAGCTCGACTTGATTTGTAGTGATCGATGAATATCACAAAGAAAAGTAGATTTTTGTGCCTTCTTTCAACCTCACATAGGGCAAAAAAATTTATGCAACGTGTTAAAATGGCACAGAAACAACTATGTAATCACCCAACCAACCACCCTTTGGTGATTGGTGTGTATTAAATCACACATCTTTTATTCGACCAAAATTGGACCAAAAAGACCAAAAACATATAAAAAATGCCAAAGATATGCTTGTTTTTGTATTTTTATATGTGCAGGTACGGATATATGAAAAAGGACAAAAATCAAAGTAAATTCGACAAAACGAGCACGAGATTTGGAATGAGCACGAAATTACGGGATCAATGATAATTTTATTTGGAGCATCGAAGCAAAAGACGAAAAATCAAAAGAGTAAACGAAGCTCACAAATTAAAAACAAAAATGAAATAAGAATGGGGACCAGCCACGCAGTAATGATCCAGCCCATTCCAAGAGTAGCAATAACAGATGCAGCTCAGATCTACTAAAGGCCCACGAGATGAAAACGAGTACCAGGCCCAAATGATGAATAAAGGCCCAACTGTCCTTTTTATTTGATGACCAGCGCTCGAGATAAATAAATTAAGAAGAAGAGTCACGTGAGCAGTTGTTTTGCTTGTAAGGGGTATCGTAAAAGTCAAGAAGGCAGCGCATGCAAGAAAAGAAAAAGGGTCGCTGCATTTGTTCATATTCACTCCACGATTAAATCTCAAATGAAAGACTAAATAGATGCAATATTAATTGGTGGTCCTTCCCTTTCCCACGTGATCAACAAATAAAAAAGAGAAGAGTAAATTGCAACTGAAGGAGGCACGTGGACAAAGCAAAAGAATGAAATATCTTTTAGCTAAGCACGTGAGGCTTATAAAAATGATATCATGCAAAGGCCAGCGTTTGTCATTCACACTCCAAAATTAATTCATCATTGGCGCGTTTGCTGGTTCGCTTCTCCCTCTCCCACGTTTAATTATCCTTTAGCCAAGAACTACACATGGCAAAGATGACGCTACTTTAACCTCTAATATTATGCCACGTCTCCATTGTGTGTTGGCATATTTTGAAAGGATCGAGAAGAGTATCCAATCACCCAATCATTTGCTATAAATAGCACCAAATCCAACGCCAAATTCATTCTCTCATAATTTTTCACACATTTTAGTTTTTTAATAGAGTAAAGAGTATATTTTTATAATAGTAGGAGTAGAATAGTATTATTTTTATGCAGTTTTTTTTAAAGTGATTGTAGATTACGAGTATTTCTTTTAGCATATTTTCATTGTAATAAATAGTTTATTCTCAAAAACTTTATTGTAATTTTTTAGCTTATAAATGAAGATGATGTTTTCTCTTAATGATCCAATTTAGCTTATTTCTCTTTTTCTCATATCTTTCTTTTATTTACTTTTTCATTTAAAAATCTATTTTAGCTTCTTAGTTTTTGGTGATTTATTTGGATCTAGCTTATTCAATAAATACTCTTTTACTACTTTGTTTTAAAAGCTTTTATAAACTTAGATCTACTTTTTATTTTACAAATTACTTTATAAAAAACCAAAAATATTTTATTTTTATTAGTTTTTCTTTTATCAAAAGTCATTAATTAGTTTATTATTATTAGATCTAAATAGTTTTAATACTAATCTCTTAAAAACTTTGCACATTTATTAGTTTTTCTTATCAAATTTGCTTATTATCTTAGATCTATTAGGTTTTTATAATAAAGTTTTAAACTTTTAGCTTTTATCACTTTAAGTTTTTAGCTTTCTTAACCAATAAGCTCTTTCATAGCTTAGTTGGTTCATATTATTGCTCATTCACTCTAATCTTTTATAAAGTTTTGATTTTTCTTAGTTTCTCATCACATTCAACATAAGGCGAGAAGCTTAAGGGTTTTATAAGCTTACTTATTAATAAAGCTTATAGCTTTTCTAGTTTTTATAAAGCTAATTAGTGATTAAAGTCAAAAACTTTATTTACTACTTGGTGATATTAAAACTATTAAAGAAATAAACTTTATAAATTGGCAAGTTTATAAAATCGGGTGGTTTATAATTCTCGTCGCGTTATATCGGGTTCTATATTTCTATTCCTTTTCAATTTTATATCATTAGTTTATTAATATAATCATGTTTGTTGGAATATTTGTTTTTAGTAGTTAGATAGTGTAGCGTAGCTCTTGCAAATTTAATTCTCAATGTATTAGCATAGTTTATGTAATAGATTTTTGATATTAATGAAATTTAGCTTTTATTTTCAATCAGCTTATTAGTTTTAAATACAATTGTTAAAGTTTTTATCAAGCTTTTACATAGTTTACATTCTGTTTGCAATTAATTCATACTAGTTTTACTTACTCAGTCACTATTTCTATAAAAAAAATCTCATATAAAAAAATAAATAAATAAAAATAAAAATGTTTCCAATCAGTTGTTTTAGATATGAGACAAGCTGTTTTAGCTTATGAAATTAGTTTATTCAAACTTTTATTGATAGTTGAATACATGTACTGTTTCATTAAGTGAGAATTGATCAAAGTCAACTGAAGTCAAAGGGTGATAAATCCTGAGTTCTTGTGGTAATTGGATAAGTTGAGATAGACATGGATGGTCTCTGCCTATCCTAGAGATAGGCAAGCGTAGTGAATTCACTTCTGTTTGAGCTGAAGTGAAATATTTTGTAAGTTCAATTTAATTTTCAATAAAATAGCTTGAATCTCAGTTAGATAAGTAGCATAATTGTTTTGTTGATTTGATTTGCTGTTAGTGTAGTTTTAATTGTTGAGTATAGTTTAATTTTAGTAATGATTAGATCTGTTGTTTAGAATTTATATCTGTTTGTTTGAGTTCTGAATTTGAAATATCATTGATACTTTCATATCTGTGAATCTGTGTTTCATATCTAGTTGTGGATCTGAGTTTGTTGAAGAAGATACATCTGTGTAACTGTTTCATTGGATACATATCTGTTTCATTGTACACCTTTGATACTGAATTACTGTGTCAGTGGATTGAAATTGAATAACTGTTACATTGAGCTACATTGTTGAACTGTGTTATCTGTAGAGAGTTGGTAGTTTAGTGCATCTGTCTAAGTATCTGATCATTTTTTTATTGTGAATCTGAATTTGCATTGGATTAGAGCTTAATCAATGTATGATTTGGATAGTTGTATTAATTGAGTTTTCAGATTTAGTTTACATCTGATTTGTGTTATTCGTTGTGTATTTGTTTGTGGAGTTGAGCTATCATTTAAATCTGAGTGAATTACTTGAATAGGAGTTGAGTTGCTGTTTTGTTGGTGGAATTAGTATCTATTGTTGATTGCATTCGTTGATTAGAGTTGAACACTGATTCATTGAGTTCAAATTGAGTAGTATGTAGGTTGAAGTTGTAGATTTGAGAAAATCATGGATTGAATTGAGATTTAATTGCTTCATCTAGTAGTTTATCAGTATAAAGGATCATTGCTGTGTTGTTTGGTTACTGAATCATAAGGCTTAGTGACATTTGAATGGTTAATAAACTGAGTTTGTGAATCTGTAGTTAACTGGATTTAAATCTGAATTTCTGTTTTTTTTTTTTGGTTATCGTTGATTTGGTAGCATAGGTTGAGTGTTTAATCTGAGTTGATTTCCGATCTGTGATCACTTTTGCTCAACTGTGTTTGGATCTGAGTTGACTAACTTTTCTGAATTGTGGTTCATTACTGTTATATAAGAGTAATTTTAGAGTGCCTTGTGGGCTGCTGTTACCCCTGCACACAACCTGTCCCAAACTCGCTCAATTTAAGTTTTGTTTCTCCTTTGATAGTTGATGTTATGGTTTAATTTTTTTGATTTTATAAACAGTGCATAGTACTAGATTGTTGCATCAGTTTTTAGTTAGGATTATAGAGCTTGATTGATTAGCTTATTTTATACTTATCATTGCTCTTGTGGACTGTTATAATTAGCTTGCAATAAGTCTCTTTGGCTTGCACTTCTCATGCCCAGTTAACTGTCCCAACTGCTTACCTTTATAAGCTCAGTTCTTGTTAGTTACTTGAGATTATGGTTAGCTTATTGGTTTTCTGAGAAGCTTGATTGTATAGCTTGTTGCTTCAGTTCTTGGCTGGGAATTTCCAGCTTATTTGATTACCTTATTTTGCCTCACTAGTTGTCTCTAGGACTGATTGATCTCTTGCATGTTTAGCGTTTAGTTTTTGTTTATTTCAGTATGTTTAGCTTATTATAGCTTGTTATTTAGTCTCATCTACTTTTCTGAGTTAAATTGTAGTTATTTGAGTTTTGTGATTGGATTGTTTGTTCTGGCTTATTAATTGTCCATAACTGCTTATTCATTTAAGCTTGCATAAATTGCTTATTTGATAGCATTCTGAGTTTCTGCCTTTTCTCTTCTCATAACTGAGTTTCTCTGAGTCCATTATTACTTTTTACAACTGTATTATAAGTTTGGCTCAGTTTTGTTGCAAGTGCTTATTAATAACCACTTGCAATAAGTTGTTTTTGGCTGTTTAAGCACTTTTCTAGCTTATTTACTCTTGTAAATTTTTCTGCAAGCTTCTTATAATATTTTAGAATTTCTGTTAAATTTTCATAATTTTCTGAGTTCATTTACTATTTTTCTTAATTTCTTTTAGGTTAAAATCAATTTTAAATAAATTTTAAATACCAAAAATCAATAAAAAAATACAAAAAGGTTCTGAAAAATACAAAAATATTTTTAGAAATTCTTTTATAATAATTTAGAATTTTTAGAATTTAATTTTCATTTTTTCAAGTTAATTTTCTATTTTTCCTTATTTTTAATTCATTTTTAATTCCAAAAATAGGAAATTAATTCTAGAAAATAATTAAAAAGTCTAAAAAACATTTTTCTTTTTCTTAAAATTCTTTTTATTAGTTTTAAATTTTTAGAAAATATTTCCAAGTTCGTAGGATCAATTTTCGTCAAACGTTACGTTTTAAATTTTACGGTTGCGTTTCCGTTTTTACGTTTTTCATTTCGGTGCATAATTAGCTTATACTCTTTGCATGCTTTATCATTGTTTGTTAATAATTGATTTTCTCGATTGCTATTTTCACTTTATCACACTTTCACTATTCACTTACACTACACGATTCCCAAACCGATAATTCGAATTTTCCATTCGAGCCTTCGTTGGGAGAACGACCCGGGAATTACTTTCACCAGTATTTCCTCGGAATATAAATATACTATAATTGACACGAATCAGTGATCTTTCTTTTATTACAACTATAAACACTGAAGACTTGTCCTAAAAATGCAAGCCAGTACAATTCAAGAATCAAAATAAGATTGTCCTCCTAATGAGTGCAATCTGATACAATCCACTCACACACTATCACCAAACCTAAAACCTGTAGATCAAGTTGATCTACTAAACAATCTATGAAAGAAACCCAGAAACTATGAAAGTAACAATACAACTTTGAGAGAGAGTTTATGACTGCGTGTTTTGATTGTGAGAGATAAAAGCTGAAGAATGAAACCCTAGCTCTGGATATGAGCTTATATACACACATGTTACACTTTGCACCTTGCACAAACACAAACAATACAAACACAACTCAAAGTAATATTAGTTATATAAATGTTACCAAACAAACCCCTGAGTTTCATAAGTTTGAAAGAGTACTTATTTCAACACCCCCCCCCCCCCCCCCCCCTCAAACTGATGAAGCAAACAGATTTATCATGCCAAGTTTCTTAACCATGACTGCATGTTGTGCAGACCAAAGTGCCTTAGTCAACACATCAGCAGTTTGTTCTTTAGAACCAACTTTCACAGTTTCAATCAACCCAGAAGCAACCTTTTCTCTAATAAGATGCACATCAATATCAAAATGCTTAGTCTTCTCATGCATAACTAGATTAGCAGCCATTTGCATAGCGGACTTATTATCACAACATAATTTTACTGGCAAAAGATTATCCATAACTCCTAGATCTCTTAAGATCTTAAGAATCCACATTACCTCACAAGTAACAGATGCCATAGACCTGTATTCAGCCTCAGCTGAAGACCTGGATAAGGTATTTTGCTTCTTACTTTTCCAGGAAACAATATTCCCATTTACACAATAGCCAGACACTGATCTTCTAGTGACTGGACATTTTGCCCAATCAGCATTTGAATATGCAACAACATCAAAATTGCCACTATTTTTCTTAAAACTTATACCACTTCCTTGTGCAAGCTTAATATACCTCAAAACTCTTAAAGCAATACCATAATGAGACTGTAAGGGATCATGCATATATTGACTTAAACGATGAACAGCATAAGCAATGTCAGGCCTTGTCATAGTAAGATATATAAGCTTCCCTATTAACTTTTGATAACTTGTTATATTTTTTAATAACTTGTCATCATCAGTTTCTTTATGATTCAAAACAATATTCTCAGGCAAAGGTGTTAAAACAGGCCTGCAAGCAAGTAAACCATAATCATGAAGTAACTCTAAACAGTACTTCCTTTGATTCAAACATATCCCATTGCTATCTTTTAAAACTTCAATTCCCAAAACATATTTCAACTCTCCAAGATCTTTGATCTTAAACTTGTTTTGTAAGAAACTTTTAAAATGTTCAATTTCAGTTTCACAATTTCTACAAATAACCATATCATCAACATAAACCAGAAGAAACAAAACTGTACTTCCTTTTTTCATGATAAACAAAGAATAATCATTTTGAGATTGTTCAAACCATTTTCAAACAATGCTTCTGTCAATTTTTGATTCCATTGTCTAGGAGCTTGTTTCAAACCATACAAAGACTTTTTTAACTTGCAAACTTTGTTACCTTTTGTATGATAACCTGGAGGAGGAAGCATATATACATCCTCATTCAGATCACCATAAAGAAAAGCATTATTCACATCAAGTTGAAACAATTTCCAATCATTTTGAACAGCCAAACTTATAAGACATCTAACAGTACGCATTTTAACCACAGGACTGAAAGTCTCATCATAATAAAGACCTTCTTTTTGTGAACAACCTTTAGCTACTAATCTAGCTTTATATCTATCAATTTCACCATTGTCCTTATACTTGATTTTAAAAACCCACTTAGAACCTATGGGTGTCCTTCCAAAAGGAAGTTCAACCTCCTCCCAAGTATCATTTTCATGTAAAGCACATACTTCTTCATTCATAGCATTATTCCAATTAACATTTTTAGATGCTTCTTCAAATGATGAAGGTTCAAAAGACTTATTCAAATTGGAAACAAAACAACAATTCTCAAAACTTAACATAGAATGATTAGCAAATTTACCAATGCCATACTTAACTTTGTTATCAAGAATAAAGTCATTCAATTTAGCAGGCAACCTAGAAGACCTAGATGACTTCCTAGAAGTTCCTTCCTCTGCTTGATTTTGAAACACATTTTGGAACCTAGGACCATCTGTATTAATATTATTGTTTCCATCAGACTGATTATTATCATCTAAAGGAGTGGCAGACACTTCTAAATCTAGTTACTGTGAACTTGCAGAATGTTGTATCTGTTCTGACTCTGCACACTGTTCTGTGTTCACTACCTTACTAGTTTTAGAAGGACTACCTTCTCTACCAATAGATGTACCTTCCCTCTCTATATTTCCTAAGTTTGCATCATTGGGAATGGGACTAGGAGTTTTGGTTTTTGACTCAGACTCAATATTATCAAAAAAATTCAAGTGTGTTACTTCAGAAACAGGTTCTGAAACAACACTCTGTTTCATTCTTAAAGGAAAAATTGTTTCATAAAATTTGACATCTCTGGAATAAAATATTGCCTGTTTTCTAAACTCAAAAGTTTGTAAGCTTTTTTACCACTTGCATAACCAATAAGAACACATTTCTCAGATTTTTCAGAAAACTTATCTAAACTTTTAAAGACTGCAGCAAAACAAAGACACCCAAAACTCCTAAGATGAGACAAACTAGGTTCCCTACCATACACAAGAGAAAAGAGAGATTTTCCATTCAAAACAGAGGAAGGCAACCTGTTGATCAAATAAGTAGCAGTTAACACACATTCAGACCAAAAAAACAAGAGGAATCCCCCCCTGAAACATAAGACTTCTAGCTACATTTAGCAAATGTCTATGTTTCCTTTCAGCAATACCATTCTGTTGTGGTGTATATGCGCAACTTGTTTGATGAATAACACCTTTTTCATTAAAAAAAACTCATTCATTTTATGATTAACAAACTCAGTCCCATTATCAGACCTAACCACTTTGATTTTCTTATCAAACTGTGTAGAAACCATGTTAAAAAAAGAAACAAACATATCAAAAACTTCATCTTTTCTTTTCAACATATACACCCAAACAGACCTAGTAAAGTCATCCACAATAGTCAAAAAATACCTATAACCTTCTCTGCTAACCACTTTATAAGGCCCCCACACATCTAAATGAATGAGATCCCCAAGAAAATTTGATTTGTGTTCACTTATAGGAAAAGGGTCCCTTGTTTGTTTTGCCTTATGGCAAACCTCACAAGGACCATTGTTGTAACACCCCCAAAATTTGATACAGCGGAAGACTCAACAAGCTTTCGGGGTGCTACGGGGATTGGTATCCAACACAAGACATAAAAGAACGAGATAAAGTAAACATAATAAAAACGCAACCAAAACGGGGTTTTAAAGCTTACATTTATCCCAACATCATTCAGAGTCAGGCCCAAAATAACATAACAGTAGGTCCATAATTAATTATCAGAGTTTAGAAAAATAGATCCATAAACCATGAGCCTTAGCCGAGCCTTCCATTCCAAGCATCCGTATCATCACTTAATTACCTGAGAAAACGTGCTAAAAGTCAGCTTTCGCTGGTGAGATCATAGGTTTAAATTCATCTAACAATATAGTGGACATATACGCAAAACACTTGCTAGCTAGACTAAGGATTCACTAAAAGCCTGCGGATACCCTCCGCTCCAATCCTAACACACGGATAACCTCCGTTCCTACATAGATATTCGGGTAACCCCCGCAATACCAAAATAAATACTCGGATAACCTCCAAAGTATCAATAACCTATAGGTGCACACTACAGTTTCTAAATAAGCCAACCTTGAATAGTACACACGAACCGTGTGACTAAAGCTGACAATAACAAATAAGCCAACCTTGAATAGTACACATAAAATGTGACTAAAGCTGACAATACATCCTAGTCTATACGCATAGCAAGTTTAGAAAGAATATAAAAGCGATAATAGTCCACATAAAATAATTTGCACGTTTCTCACCCCAAGTATTGAAAACATAGTTCAAGAGTAAAAGTGGGGCTATGATTCACCTCAAGTCCAGAAAATAGTAAGAAGAAGTCGGTAGAAATAAGATATATAGTAACTCACGAAACAGCAACTACGGACTCAGCACGACCTAACAATATCAACTCGTTCAGAAATCATTTCCTCAAATTCAAAATATTCCCAAACCCGGACGAAAATCCGTTTTATTCTCCGAAAATCCATTTCGTATTAGTTTGGTGTATTTGCGTTTGGTATTCATACGGGTAGTGGGTCGACACAAAACAAACCAAAAAGGTCGCACAAAGAATAATGAAACAAACTATAGATCTAATATTAGCCCAATATATTATTTAAATAAATCGCCGAAGTTTATTAATTCCGTCGATTTAATAATCCTCGTATTTATTTACGTAACATACCGTTTCAAGATTACACCCAATCCTAAAGCACATAGCACATAAATACTATATGGTATATATCGTAGTTTAATAAATTCCTTATATACATCGTCAAATTGGCCAAATTTCCCGACATATATATATTCGCAATTTATTACACTTTACATATACCACAACCTATGGGCGTCGTAGGATACGATGCTCATTAATATATTCATTTCATATAGCCAAATAACCCGGTTCAACCCTACGGTTAAGTGGTTATTTAGTTATAGAAAACGTTTATATTAATCGTCATATATCCGTGACAACACGAAAGTCACAAATAAAAACTTACCTGGACACGAGTGACAACGACTCCGCATAACTCGATAAGTTTACTCGTTATATATATATATATATATATATATATATATATATATATATATATATATATATATATATATATATATATATATATATATATATATATATATATATAAAATGACATTTTATTTAATGTTTAATAATTGTCGAGAGTTCCTCGTTTTATAACACCTTTTTATAATAATAATACGTTCAATAATATTACGCCACTTTCGTAGCTTAATACATATCTAGCCGTATTATTTATAATATGACTCGTGATTATTATTATTATTAATATACGAGCCTATATAATTATATATCCGTTATTCACGTCTATATATTCATATAAACGTTTATATTATCAATAATTATTATTACGAGTTTTATTATTTACGTTTTAATTGTAAATTGTTATCGAGTCATACGAAATGGTCACATGTCCGAGTCATGACTCTCGGCTCATTGTCCAAGTCCAAAGTAATAAGCAAATGTCATAAATACAAAAGTATCTCCGTCCAACACAATCCCAATCCACGTGCTACAACAATAGGGTCCGACTACGGCACCCGACTAACCTATCTCCGTCAATCTAAGTGACCGTCTCACAATCGGTCCCCAATATCACAATTCGTCAACACTTCTCAATACCAAAATTCAATATCCAATGTCGAGACCCAAACATGGTCTCGACCCACATGTATTCGGCCAAAGAACAAATAAACAACTAATCAATAACAATTATCCAAACCAAGTCAACAATTAAGAACCAAAATAACCAAGGTCACGCTCGGGTTGGTTTACCAAGCCAAACCCAAGCCCACACGACTCGACTGAGTCGTGGTAACACCACGAGCCAAGAGGCTCGAACCAAGTATCAATGGTCACAAGAAATGGCTCCAAGGAGAACTCCAAAATAACCATTCGACCCAAAGGGTCTCGGCAACAACAACAATATTACGGCTTCGAGCCGCGACTCCAATGAGTCGAACCAATATTCCAACGAGAGCAAAAATGCCAAGAGCCAAACCACGGCTCATAACTAACAAGAAAACGAGCACCACAGCTCGAATCAATAACCAAGCCGTGAGTCGAGGACTCACGGTTCGAACCAAACCCACGGATAACAACCCGGATACCAAACCATTTTATAAAATCGAGTTTCCAATCAAAACCCACAAGTATTAATCCCGTTTTTAATATGAAACCCATTCGGATCTAACATGTCGTGACCAAGGGTCACGTTTTTAACAAAAATACGAGTAAAACTCGTCTCACCTTCGAACTACAAACTCAAAACCGTGATAACCTTTCCAAAAACAACGAATGGTGGTGAAAATGGTGGTGATTCGTGAGGTAAAATAGTGTTATAGGGCGCGTGGAGTAGTAGATCTAAGAGATTCGATGGTGAGGATTAAGAAAATAGTGGTGGTTCGTAGTAGAGATCGGCGGTGAAGTGGTGGTGGCCGGAAAATCAATCGGCGGCTAGGGTTAGAGGATGGGGAGGAAGATGAGAGAGAAGTAGGTGTTGGTGTTTGTGTTGTGTGTTTTGTGAACCGGCCCCCAAAGGACCAATTTTGTAGTTTTATATATATATATATATATATATATATATATATATATATATATATATATATATATATATATATATATATATATATATATATATATATTTTACAATTAATAATAATAATAATAATAATAATAATAATAATAATAATAATAATAATAATAATAATAGTAATAATAATATTACTAGTAGTGTGGAGCGGGTAAAGTGGGTAAATGTAAAACATGTGGCCCGTAACCCGAACTCATTTCAAACTTTAATATCTCCCGAAAAACATCTTGTAATTACTCAAATATCGTCGGACTTGATGAGTGTGTAAATACTCATCATTTTTATCGTATCTGAACTGTCAAAACATACAAAAACACTAAAAAACGCATCAAAATACAGAAATTATTCCAAAAGTGTGTTTTATATGTTTTAGATGCAAAATGTTTAAAAACAAATGAACAACGAACAAAGTTTGCACAATTGGCAGTTTCAGTCCCTCAAGTTTCAAAAATTGACAAAACTAGTCCCTACAGGTTTTAAATGAAAGAAAAGTCAACCCAAAGTTTTTAAAAGTCAAAAATTATCAAATTTAGACTTTGGGTGAAAAGTTTGAGAAAATTACATGTTTGGCCCCTCAAAATCCAAAATTGGCATAAAAGGTCCCTGGAGTTTCAGAAAATGGCAGAATTGGTCCCTGGTGGGGTATTTTTGAAAGGAAAATCATTTTTTGTCCTTGGAAAATCAAAATATGTCACAAATAGTCCTTGGGTGAAATTTTCATAAAATTGCAAGTTTAGTCCCCGAGGTTTGGAAATTTACAAATTTGGTCCCCGGGAAATTTTGAAAAATGAAAATGCAAAAAAATGGTCCTTGGATAAATAAAAGTTGGCAAGTTTGGTCCCTATAATAAATTTTGGAAAGAATCACATCAGGTCCCTAAACTTTGGAGTTATTACAAATTGGTCCTTGTGTTTAAATTTCAAACAAACCATACGGATCCCATGTTATTATTAAACCACCCAAACCAAAACACTACCCAACTACACCACCCCAGCCCACCAAGCCCATCCATCCTTATAACTCCAGCCCACCATAACCATCAGCCCACTCCCCACCAATTTAATACTCCTCTGTTTTTTATAATTCCCAGTCAACACCCCCCCCCCATTGACCCTCCTTCCACCTCACCCTTATCCCTGCAACACCTCTGCTACTCTCATCATAAAACCTTCCTACACACTCAACCCCCCCCCCCCCTTGGTACTCCAAGCCAAGCACAAACCTCCAAAGTTCCCCACTGGCATCAAATATCAAGGGGAAACAGACAAACACCATTTTGGCACCAAAAGCTTTAAATGGCCAAGATCTTGCCCCAGTCATCCAAGGGTCCAATATTCAGCTGGGAAAAGACAAACAAGTCTCAGAAACCCTAATTTGAAGGTATAAGAAGGGAAGAGAAGCCAGGAAAAGAGTTGGTAGATTTTAGCAGTAGTATAGATTAATTTAAATTGTAACTCATGTCGAAATTTTAATTATTATGTTTTAAGTTAGTGTGTCTTTTGGAATACAGTGTAATATTGCTTTCAGTTTAATCAAAATTCAATTTTAAGTTCTATTTATTGCTCAAGCTTTTCTCTCATTAAGTTACTTCAAGTTGAGTTTTGCACCAATCAAGTGAGTATAAGCTCGAATAAGCTTGTACTAGTACCATCAGTTTAATTGTGGGTTACTAAAGATCATTATAGCCGTAAATAGCTATTAGTGGGTTTAAAGTTCATGGTCACTGTTGGATTTCAAGGTTTTAATTGGTCATTCAGAAGCCACAAACTGCCATAATGGTGATAAACTAGTTAGGAAGGAGCTTGGGGGTTGTTATCCTCTTGTGTTACAACAAGACAGAACTTGTATACATGGGTATACTTTGGATTTAAGTGCAGGTCACACGTAAGTCTTATCTTCTAGTTTTCAGATTCTAGTGCAAATCTAGCAGAGCTTGTTATGAGCAGTTATTGTCTTTATTTATTGTTTGTATCTGTTTGTTCATGATCAATTTAGAATAGCATAAGCCTAAGATTCAGTTTCATGGTATGAAATTCCCTATTTGCTTCTAAAACTGCACATCAGCTACAATAAAGGAGTGTTTGGATTAAGTTGGTCTGATAGTATAATCATTGTTGCAGCAGTTGCATTTGGCTTAGATAAGTCATTTTGGTCACAAGTAGGGTTAGTTTAGTTAGAATCAGTAGGATACTTCTTCACAAAGTCAAAAACTCACTTAATCTCAACTTGTGAGTTGACTGTTAGGAATTTAGGTTTAGGATTTGATCATTCCCTTATATTAGTTGTTAGAGTAACCTGTTTTAGCATAGCAACAACTTAAAGTTACATTTCCAGTATGTTAGATTCAATTCAAATCCACTTAAGTCAACTTTGAACAAAAAACTTGAAAAGTCAAAATGCTTGACTGGGGAAAATGAGAAATCTTTCTGTCATTGCACAGGATTCAAATGAGGTTGAGAGTGGGAAAAATTTGTTGTTTTGTATTATTTGGTTGCTAGTGAATCTGAATCAAAAAGAAAAGTTGAGTTTCAAGCTCATTTGCTCATTAAAATTTAAGTCCAAAGTCACCACTTTGGACCTGTTATGCCCTGCTCACAGTCTTAACCAAGTACCTCAACCAAATTTCATTTGCTTACCTTTGCACCATAAGTCTAGTTCTTTGTTGTTCTGAGATCATACATATCTGTTTTTAGTATTTTGTTTTTTGTTTTTCCTTAAGTGCTTATCTTTCTAGCTTATTTAACCCCCCCCCTAGTTGCCCATATTCTGCTTAGCTCAGTTTGCACTTAGCTTGTTTGATACTTGTTCTAGATTATGTATTGTTTTAATATTTGTTGTTTTAAGCTCATTTAGGTTAGTGTGGACCTATGCAAGTTTATGTTTGGGCTGGTTCTAGCTTGTGTTCAATTTTGAGCCTCTGAGTTTGACTGCATACCCAATCACCTCAGTTTTTCAGCTAAATTCATAAGTTTCTTTTGAGCTTAGCAGTGGGCCCCACTCTAAGCTGATTGGCTTTTTGGAAAGCTCATATACCTGAGTTTATAGTTCCAAGCTTCTTTTGGGATTTCAAGCTTATTTAGATAAGCCAATTAAGGCCTGCAACTTGTCCCTTGGGACTGTTTGGCTCTCATTGGTGTGGGTTGCTTATTCAAGCTTTCCAGCTTGTTGAATGTGCTTTTTTTTTATCTTGTTTCTTCTTGATTTAAGTTCATTTCCTCTGTTTGTTGTATGTTTGATCTTAGTTCCTTGTTATGTAGCTTTTCTGAGCTTATAAGCCCACCACAGTTAAGCTCTTTTGTCTCTCTTTTGGACTTAAGCAAATCTGTTAAGCTATTCTGTTTATTCAGAGCTTATTTGTGAAATTGAGAGAAGTTGTCTTTATTAAAATTTCTTATTTTTACTTGTCTTAAAGTTTTGTAAAATAAAAATTAAAAAAAAAAAAAAAAAAAAAAAAAATGTTGGGCAAAAAGGGGTGAGGCAAGGGTCGAACCTGAGACCTCCCCCTTATTGAGAGTGATAGTGTGTACCTGGATGCCAAATGCCCTAGGGTCTTTTTTCATTCACTCTTTACCACATTTGATTCTTAATATAGTTTCAGCCTTTCTAGCTTATTTTAGCTTATTAGCTTCTTTAACTGCTTATTTCTAATAAGCTAGGACTTCTTTTTTTTCTTCTTAACATTCTGCTAGGATTTAGTGTTTATATAAAAAAATTTCATAATTTTAGAAATTAGTTTAGTATTATTTATAATTAAAATAGTTTAATTAGGTATTAAATAATAATATGTAATTAATTTTAGAAATAGCTTATTTATAAGTATTTAGGAATTTTTATATTTTTATAAACTTTCTGTCACTTTAATGTAGTTATAGAAAAAGTTTTATAATTTTAACTTTTCATTTAGTATTTATTATAATTAAATTAGTTTAAATAGTTTAATTAAGTTTTAATAGTTTTTAATTAATAAAAATTAAATAAAAAGTCAAAAAAATAATTTTCTTTTTTAAAATTTTCTTTTATCGTTAGGATCATAAAAATTTAATTTTCACATCCATAGGGTTAGCGTAGCTCAAATTTCACTTTTTATTTCGCGCACTCGCGTTTATTTTAATTTTAATTCGCGTTTTATTTAAATAACTTTTGCGTTTTTAAATTTAGGTTACGTTTGTAAAAGTAGTTTGTTAAATTAAGAAAAACCAAAAACATAAATAAAGTGATAGCTTCTATTTAAGCCGTTTGGCTTATTTTTCTGCTTATTTATAAGCAAATTTTGATTTTAAGTTTTTAGATTACGTTTAGGTTAACTAGGTTTCACGTTATTGTTAATATAGGTTGTTTAAATCGTTCTCATTCGTATTTCCGTAGCGTAATCATTCAAACTCACTTAAAACCCTTTCCATCCAAATTCACCTGATCACAAACCGTTTTGATACCATCCACACCTCGTCGGGACATAACGACCCGAGGAAACACTATACTTCCGCGGAGCATTGACTCTAGGCTGTTTGACCCTGTTGACCATCACCTGGTCAATTAGGTTGACCGTTTGGAGCCAATCAAATTTTGGCGCCGCTGCCGGGGAGGTTGTGCGCGTATTCTAAACGGTTTTGCGTATTTGTGAACCTGGATATACATCCATTGTATATTTACCATCCTTGTGTATATTTTCATAAAAACTGTTCCCGAAAACTTTGTAAAATTAGTTTTCAACGAACACAAAAAGATTTTCTTTCTTACAAAATGTTTTCCAAAAACACCAAAAATATCCATCTGTACCCTCCTACCTTTTTGATTCTTCATTCCTTTACCCTCTATCCTTTTGATTCTACCTTCTTCCACTTGTCCCATAATTGATTCTAATGGCATCTCTCGATGACGATTTCTTTGAACAAAGGGCCTTTAAAAGCAAAGTTGAAAAACTTATGGCCTTGTCAAAAATGTCGAAATGTCATGTTGATTATGATGGACCTTCGATTCCTATTCCCTCTCCGGTGAGGGAAAGAGATCATGAAACCGAGGTGACAAAGGACCCTGTACTTTCCTCTAACCATGAAAGTGCTAAATACGTCCAACCTACGGTTGTCCAAAAACCTAAGCTCATAATTGATCCTAGTCTTTCACGATATAAGGTTATAAGGTCGTCACGCAAACGTACAGAGCTTAGGGCAGTGACTGAAAAGAACGACTTGCCCAATCTTCACGATTATCAAGAACCAAAACCCGAGACCATAACAGAAGTGGTGGAAATTGCTAGCTCTAAGAGCACACCACTTGTCCCACCTCCGGATTTTATTCCTTGTGTTGGTTGTGGTGAGCCACTTTTTGGTTTACCATGTCGTTGGTGTACATGTGAAAAATGTGGTAATGATATTCGAGATGGGAGTTGTTTGTTTTGTGGTTCGAGGAATTCATTTTCTTATGATCCTAATCAGAACTCATTCAACGACTCCCCGAATTTTTCCAATTACCCATCACATTCATACGAGCAAGAATCATATTATCCAAACCACAATGATTGTTCGTATCAAAATACACCAAACATTTCTTGTGAGTATTGTGGAGGTCCTCACCAAGGTTTTGATTGTTATAATGGTCAAAATGTTGGTTACAACCAATATCCATACAACTCACCGAACCAGGCTCAACAGTTTAACTGTTGTGAGTACTGTGGTGGCCCACACTACAGTTCTGATTGTCAATCGGGCAACACGCTTGTCTATGAGCAGTTTCCTGATAACAATTATGACTCTAGCACATACGACCCACAGCCACATCAGTCTTACTGTTTTGAATATTGTGGAGGTCCTCACTTTAGCTCGGATTGTCAAACAGGGAATCCATTTCCTTGCAACAATTACGACTATTCGTATCAAGACCAACCTCCACAGCACCAAATGATCCAAGCAACTCCTCATGATACCGAGCAAGACCTTTTACTAGAGGCTCGTGAAATTTTGCAAAAACTTAAAGAGGAGTTTGCCACTACATCGTTTCAAGAATCTCGTGAAAAATCAATGGCAGAATTACTTGCTAAAGAACGAGATGCTAGAAACGAAAAGACCATGGAAGAATTACTTGCTGAGCAAAAAGCGGCTAAAATACGTGCCAATCTTCGCTTTGTTGCTCTATATGATGACGATGATGACAGTGATGATGATGAAGATAACATTGTTATTATTCAAAAAGATTCATCAGATTCATCTGTTGTGATTCCTTCCATGGAGAATCAGGGAGAAAATAATGTGACGAAGTCACTAGCCGTTGATCAAATGGAACTTGAGAATTCCATCATTGCTAGTACTTCTAAACTCCCTCAGTCTATTGATATCACACCCGAAGTTCACACTCACTCTCCAAATATGGGGGATGAGCATCTTGACACTGTTCCTGCAAAGGAATCGGACGAATTCATAAAGTCTAGTATTGAGAGTCTTGTCCCAATCCCAGGAGAGTCTCAGGGAACTTTTGATCATATGTGTGATATCCCTCCTCCTCTTGTCTTCCCAATTGACAATGTTGAGATGTTCTCCGATTCTGATATTGATGATTCTTTATCTTGTGGGGACATCATTTATGTGGAAGAATTACCTTCTGGGCTAGTTAGCTTAGAAGAAGAGAATGATGAGATTGACACTGAAATCAAGGATGAAGCACTTCGTGCAAAATTATTGAATGTCAGTCTCCTCATTGCTAAAATCGAGGCTTTCAAAGAGAAACCTATTTCATCTCCTATCCCCATTAAGGATAGTGACATTTTCTCCGAGGATCTTATTCCGGAGTTTGAAGCCTTTACTTTTGATCATATGGGAGAGAAGATTAGTGGCAGTACCAGTTCTCATTCTCAAATTTCTCTCCCCGAATATGATTCATTCACCTTTGAGGAGTTCTCCGGTGAACTCACTCATATCATGACTCCTCCGGAGTATGATGACCCGGGGGGATATGCACTCAATCATAAGAATTTGCAAATTCCCACCCACCCTCCCGGGATATTTACGAGCTTAACCCTTGAAATCCAAACTCAGGCTACGGAGCCTGATCTCGAGGAAGAAGATCAAATCATGATTTTCATCATGGTTTTCTTCCTTTTCTTCACTTACAGGGTGACTTCTCCTGTTCTTCACTCCTTCGGGAATGAAGACTTTATTTTTGACCCCGGCATCACCGCTTATAGTTTATACTATCTTAAGCCTGGGTCTACTTATCTCATCGGTGTGGAACTTTCACGTGCTTCAAATGTTTGTCCAAACATCTTGAATGAAAGTCCGATTGAGATTGTTTCTTCCACATCATGCTTCCCCAAGGACAAATAAATTCGGGTTCGAGTCAAGCTAGCGACTCGGTAAACAAAAACAGTAGCATGCTTATAGGGTTTTCACCCTAAGTGTGGGGGAGTCCCCAATGCTATGGTTACTTATGAAGTGAAAAACAAAATGGTGTTTTCCACGCTTAGCTTGTAATATTGCCCTTTTACGTTCAAAATGTCGGCATAATAGCCGGGACTTTGAATATTGAGGACAATATTCATCCTAAGTGTGTGTGGGGGGGGGGGGGGGGGGTATTTCGCTATTCTAGCGAATTTTATCACATTTTACTATCTTATACCCCCATTTTTGACCAAAAATTTTCAAAAATTTTTCACTGGAGCTCAAAATTTTTTGTGGTAATCAGTCCGCCTTGTCTAACCGACAAAAGGGACTGGCTAGTCCAGGAGCAAACGGCTCTTGGTAAAGACATCTCAAATCCGTTTACGGCTTGCAATTTGCCAAAAATTGTATGGTTCCTCAACTCCCCAAAAACAAATGAGTTGGCTAGCCCACAAGATTATGGCTTGTGGTAAAGGCCGTGGAAAATCCATAATTGGTAATCAGCTCACCAAGATGTTGACTATTCCATCAAGAGTTGGCTAGTCCAGAAGTGATGGCTTTTGGTAAAGAGTTTAAAATCCATTAAGTTTTTCTCAAAAGATTGCTAGGGACTAGCAATAGTTTGGTGTGGGGGATTGATGAGTGTGTAAATACTAATCATTTCTATCGTATCTGAACTGCCAAAAGATACAAAAACACTCAAAAACGCATCAAAATACAGAAATTATTCCAAAAGTGTGTTTTATATGTTTTAGATGCAAAATGTTTAAAAACAAATGAAAAACGAACAAGGTTTGCACAATTGGCAGTTTCAGTCCCTCAAGTTTCAAAAATTGACAAAACTAGTCCCTACAGGTTTTAAATGAAAGAAAAGTCAACCCAAAGTTTTTAAAAGTCAAAAATTATCAAATTTAGACTTTGGGTGAAAAGTTTGAGAAAATTACATGTTTGGCCCCTCAAAATCCAAAATTGGCATAAAAGGTCCCTAGAGTTTCAAAAAATGGCAGAATTGGTCCCTGGTGGGGTATTTTTGAAAGGAAAATCATTTTTTGTCCTTGGAAAATCAAAATGTGTCACAAATAATCCTTGGGTGAAATTTTCATAAAATTGCAAGTTTAGTCCCCAAGGTTTGGAAATTTACAAATTTGGTCCCCGGGAAATTTTAAAAAATGAAAATGTAAAAAAATGGTCCTTGGATAAATAAAAGTTGGCAAGTTTGGTCCCTATAATAAATTTTGGAAAGAATCACATCAGGTCCCTAAACTTTGGAGTTATTACAAATTGGTCCTTGTGTTTAAATTTCAAACAAACCATACGGATCCCATGTTATTATTAAACCACCCAAACCAAAACACTACCCAACTACACCACCCCAGCCCACCAAGCCCATCCATCCTTATGACTCCAGCCATAACCATCAGCCCACTCCCCACCAATTTAATACTCCCCCGTTTTTTATAATTCCCAGTCAACACCCCCCATTGACCCTCCTTCCACCTCACCCTTATCCCTGCAACACCTCTGCTACTCTCATCATCAAACCTTCCTACACACTCAACCCCCCCCCCCTTTGGTACTCCAAGCCAAGCACATACCTGCAAAGTTCCCCACTGGCATCAAATATCAAGGGGAAACAGACAAACACCATTTTGGCGCCAAAAGCATTAAATTGCCAAGATCTTGCACCAGTCATCCAAGGGTCAAATATTCAGCTGGGAAAAGACAAACAAGTCTCAGAAACCCTAATTTGAAGGTATAAGAAGGGAAGAGAAGCCAGGAAAAGAGTTGGTAGATTTTAGTAGTAGTATAGATTAATTTAAATTGTAACTCATGTCGAAATTTTAATTATTATGTTTTAAGTTAGTGTGTCTTTTGGAATACAGTGTAATATTGCTTTCAGTTTAATCAAAATTCAATTTTAAGTTCTATTTATTGCTCAAGCTTTTCTCTCATTAAGTTACTTCAAGTTGAGTTTTGCACCAATCAAGTGAGTATAAGCTCGAATAAGCTTGTACTAGTACCATCAGTTTAATTGTGGGTTACTAAAGATCATTATAGCCGTAAATAGCTATTAGTGGGTTTAAAGTTCATGGTCACTGTTGGATTTCAAGGTTTTAATTGGTCATTCAGAAGCCACAAACTGCCATAATGGTGATAAACTAGTTAGGAAGGAGCTTGGGGGTTGTTATCCTCTTGTGTTACAACAAGACAGAACTTGTATACATGGGTATACTTTGGATTTAAGTGCAGGTCACATGTAAGTCTTATCTTCTAGTTTTCAGATTCTAGTGGAAATCTAGCATAGCTTGTTATGAGCAGTTATTGTCTTTATTTATTGTTTGTATCTGTTTGTTCATGATCAATGATTCGTGTGAAAACCAATTATAATAATTATAGTATAGTATCGAAGTGATCCGCGTAAAATACGGATCACCCGAGTCGTTTTCCAACGAAGGCGAATGGAATCGAGAATATCGATTCGTGAAATCGTGATTTGAAAAGTGAGAAAGTGAAAAATAGCAATCAAATAGTTCACATAATCACAAACAAGTATGAAATATGCAAAGATTATAAGCTAAGTATGCACCGAAATGAAAAACGTAAAAATGGAAACGCAACCGTAAAATTTAAAACGTAACGTATAACGAAAAATGACCCTACGAACTTTGAAATAATTTCTAAAAATTTAAAACTAATAAAAAGAATTTTAAGAAAAAGAAAAATATTTTTTTTGAGTTTTTATTTATTTTCTAGAATTAATTCTTGATTTTTGGAATTAAAAATGAATTAAAAATAAGGAAAAATAGAAAATTAACTTGGAAAAATGAAAATTAAATTCTAAAAATTCTAAAATATTGTAAAAGAAATTATAAAAGTATTTTTGTATTTTTCAGAACCTTTTTTTGATTTTTATTCATTTTTGGTAATTAATAACTATTTAAAAATTGAAAATAATCAAAAGAAAATAAAAAAATAGTAAAAAGCTTTGGAAAAATCTGGAAAAATTCCAGAAATTCAAAAATATTAAAAAGAACTTAAAATAAAAATTTGAAGTAAAACTAAAAAGTGGAACTGCTTATTCCTTAAAAACTGCTTATCACAAGTGCTTATTTATAAGCACTTGTGACCAGAAATGATTGAAACTCTAAAAACAGACTTAGAATGATGTACAATGCTCAGATATGCAATGCAAGATCAGATTCAAACTCAGAATTCCACAAATACTCAATGTACAATGCAATAAGCTAAAAATAAGCTCATAGAATAAGCAGACCAAGCAATTGCAAGAACAGAGGTAAACTGAATGTGTAAGATTCAAAATAAACACTATTACAAATCAGAACAACATTCAAACACAGATTAAGTAGTCCAAAATAACCATTCAGCCAAATATGTCTCAACCTAGCAACTAAGTAAGAGCAAACAGACACTCAATTTAGCTCAAGTATCCAAACTAAATGGTGCAAATTGACCACTGATCTACAGAGATTCCAAAACTACTCAAATCCTGCTCAAATTCCACATTTATTACTCTAAAAAGATTAAAGATCAGCAGCCTTGAGCAGGGGTGCTGGGTCAGTTATGAACTGATGGAGCAGAGTACATTAGTCTAAAAATTACTTTTCCACTGTGATTTTAAATGCTCAAACTTACTCCAAAATGTAAAACCTCAATGAATTTATCAATATTAGCTACCAATCTATATAGAAAATTACTCTTTATGAGATTTAAACAAGTTTTTAACACTACAAACACTGATCTAACAACCTAAGTAAATGCTACTGAAACAGTTAAAAGGTGCAGTACTAGCAGATCTAAACACCACTATATATCTCTACCAAATATAAGAAACAACATGTTGTTTTTACAAAACTCAAATCTACTTATCAAAACAACTTAACAAATCACTATCAAAATCAATCTCACTCAACTAAGTTCCATCAGTTACTCAGAATCACATAACCAAAAGAAAATATGACAGATTATCAATAACTCCAAACAGATTACCTAAACTATTTAGCACTCATAAGATGTAGCAATGAAACTAGATGAAACAATTACTCAACACCACAAGTCCAGTTAAATCTTCAGAACTACAAATGCTCAAATAGACAGATATCAAACTACTTTAAGCTACAAATTAATTCTGCTAAACTTCTATTCAATTTCTATTAAAAGACAGATGAACAAAAACAAATTACTATATCTCAGATCCAATCAAAGAGGTTACTACTAATATTAAACAAGCTACACTATAGAACTATCACAACAAAAAACTCTTCAAATCAATGAAACAGTATTCAAATTCAAATAGCAAACTGAATCAGAAACTAGAATTGCTATGCATAAAAAATCAAAATAGAAATTACCAAAACATCCCCCTCAGCTAGAACAGAGGGGGCTCACTTAGCAGGCCTGTCTTTTAGACAGGCTGAGACCTTCCCAATCTATCTCAACTTGTCTCAATTAATCACCTCAGTACCTCAGGATCAAACAAACTTGAGAATTATTGACTCTCATATACAGACTCAAAAAAAACTTCCACTAATAAGCTAACAAGCTTAAATGGAATGTTTGAAAAGAAAATAAACTCTATTGTGAGCTTTTATAACTAGTATGTATATATTTTTTTTTTTTTTTTTTAATTTTTTGATTTTTTTTATATTTTTATTTTTATGAATTCTAAAATAACATATAAGTATGGATGAAATTTAAGCTGAATTACACTAGTAAAAGCAGAATATGAAAGAAAATTTAAGCAAAATAAGCTAGAATAATATGAAAAACAAGCTGAGATTCAAGGTAATAAGAAATTTTATTAAAAATCAAAAGAGAAATTACATTCACTAAGCTAGATTACATAACCTGAATACATTTTGACAGAGTAACCTTACACTAAAAACCTACACACAACTATGCTAAAATGAGTCCTATTTATAGAAAAATATGAGAGAAGGGGTCTCGGATTGCCAAGCTGGAAATCCGTGTGACCTGTGTTTCTTTTAAGCTCCTCAGCACCCTTGATCAATATCTAATCATTACCCATCAATTTTCCACCCTTAGATCAGGATCTATGACGCGTTCCATCCACTTATAGCTTGCCACGTAGCCTCCCCTTGTGCTTCTTTGCTCTGACACACTCCTGACATCACACTGACACTCTAGAAGCCTATTGATTGTACTATTATACCCTTACTCTCAGTAATTGAGTGAATTGGGTATTAGGGTTCATGGGATGTGTGGGTAAATTTTGATTTGGGGGAAATAATGAGCGGGGTGGATTTTCTTGGGTTTTTATTACTTTCTCGTTGACCTCATTTGACCGAGAATAGAAATTGGGCTCGGGTCAATATACTTGGGTGGATTGGGCTTGTGATATGAATGGGTGAATGGATTCAAATAAAATGGACCAGATTTTATGATTCAGATTTAGTAATGATAATAATCAAGGACCAATCTTGTATTTTGTTAAAATCCAAGGGTTGAACTTGACTTTCTTAAAAAATATAATTCAAGGACCAATCTTGCCAAGCCTGAAAAGATGAAGGACTGTAGATGACTTTTGGATCACCGGCTTTGACTTTTTGACCAACTTCTACTCTCGTGCCCGATTTTCCGGTATTCTTGTGATTTTTCAGCTTTTTGTGATTTATCCGTACCTGCATATCACAAATATAAAAACACACGTTTTCTTTGCATTTGTTAGCTCAAATAGTCGTTTTGGGTTGGTATTTGGTCAAATAATAGTGAGTGAATAAGCACTCACCAAAATCCCCCCGACTAAGGTATTGCCGTGTCCTCACGCAATGTGATCAATTCACGATCTTGGGATAAATAATTTTAAAACTCTTTCTACTAACTTTGAAAAGTAGCAAGGAGGTTCGAAAGAAGTAGTAAAATAATTTATTCCCGAAAACGCTCCGTTTTCCAAAAATTTTTCCTTTCATTCCTTTATTCAACTTACACTTCTATTTTTGTACTTTTCTCACTTCATACTTGTGACGGTTTGTTGAACTTTCATTATTTTGCAATAATTATTAGGGTCAACGAGTAGAAACACTTCTATTTAAGAAGTGACCATACGGATAAAAATCGTCATCCTTGATTTTTCACGAGTCCCCAAACTAAGCGTACAAACGAGATCACAGCTTATCTACAAATTAGATGCTAACACTACTCATAACAGTTACTTGTGGAAACTTCTTACTCCCATTTCCTAGGTTTTGTATCTCAATATTTTATTTTGTTGAGAAATGAATTGCTTCATATTTTCTCGTTTCGATAATTTTTAAGTCCGATAGTGATACCTAAGTTAAAACGATAAGTAGTTAGTCATTTTCTCTTAAGAACCACTGCAATAGAAATTCGGTCCATTTCAAGGAATTTGGGATACATACAATATCAAGAATATAAGTTGCGGAGTACGATCACGTGAACATCATGTGACTGATTACTAATCACTTATCACATGCACCTCACGCGCCAACAACTTATTGATACATACATAGCTCTTATTCAACAATACTTCAACTTTCACTTTTTTTCATTTTTTTCACTTTTCTCATTTTTCACTTTTTTCATACTTTTCACTTTTTTCATACTTTTCACTTTTTTTCTTTCTTTCTTGACTTTTTTTCTTAACATCAATGGAAGCTTATCGGGTAGCTCCAAAACCACATAGATAATCAACTTTTGACTTTTGATTTTTCACTTTTTGCTCTTATTTTTGATGTTCCTTGATATGTACCCAACTTCTAAAGCAAAAATTCTCTTAAGAAAACAAAGAACTAAATATTATTCAAACCAAAATACCACTAATTAACCTAGAACATCTATTATATATTGGTGACGTTTCTGATGGGAGTAAAAAGCCACAAGTACCTCTCATGAGCTCTAAAGAGAACCAATACTCCACGTTTAGCATCTAACTTCTAAATAAAATCTATCATTTCTCGCTCTTCGCAATTTAAGATCTCAAATAATGAAACCAGCGAATACTTAGCCGAAAATCAGCCACGCATATATAAAGTCAGATACGGAAACTTGCAAATTCTAGAAGAAGAATTCGCGTTTTCTAGCTCCTTATGTAAAAGACTAGCGAAAGCTTTTAAGCTGTGCATGTATAAAGTCAAGTACGGGAACTTGCAGATTCTTAAGAAAGAATTCGCATTTTATAACTCCTTGTGTACAAAACTAGCACAAGCTTATGTGATCATCATTGGTTAAGGGAACAAGCTAGGGCTCAACACGCCCGGTCAAGTCAAAATATTTATTCCTACTCTCGCCAGCAAGAAAGTCAACAAGGTGTCAAAACACTTATTCAAACTTTATTATATTTTTGTACAACTTTTTCAACTTTTTCTCATCTTTTTGTGCTTTTTTCATGACATTTTCATCAAAAATTTTTGAAATTTTCAATTTTTTCAATTTTTTATTTTTGGTGCAAAAACGGAGTTGCAAGAGTACACGACTTGTGAAACATGCAAGGTCAAAAATCGAATCGAAGATTCACCGTCCCCCCGACTAGAAAGAAACATTGTCCTCAATGTTTGATGGGTTAAGGTAATTGTTGGATCGTGAACACCTTGAACTTGTGTTAATAATGATACTTTGAGTGATACCACTAAGTATGCGGAATCTACTTAATGATACTTAGAAGATTGATTGTAAATGGAACAGTTGTATGTATGTAAGAACAATGTATGTAACAAACAAATAGCTCCAATATTATTAATGATAATAATACGAGTGATCTAAGATATCACTAGGGTTACACCTTGAAGCTCTAAGAAAACGTATTAGAAAGATATTTTCTAACTATGATCTAGGGTCTCCTTTTATACAACAAGGAGTCCTCTTGTACAAGATAAGTATAATACTAATAGAATAAGATATACACAAAATCTTTTCTATGTTTATCAATGCGCGTTTCTCTAACAGTTAACAAGTGAGCAGTGGTAATATTTGTTCTTGCAGTGGTAATGAGTTTCCACTGCAAGTACAATCTTCTGCAGTTGTAATATCTTCACTAGCCGTGGTAACTGATAGAATAATTCCCAACAATCCTCCCCTAAACTTATGATTTATTTGAAAATCAATAAGTTTCTTCAAGTATACAATAAACCTGAGGATATGGGAATTCTTCCAAACACTTAACTTGTTTTTCTTAATCCTTTATCAGCTCTTGCATATTGATCTTTAATCTTCTGAATCAAAGCTCTAACCTTTTCATTATCTGCATAAACTCTTAACTTTGACATCAACATTGCAGACAAAGTTGTAGCTTTAAGTGGATATTCCTTCTCAGCAAATATAAACACATCCACTTTATTTGTTGTAGAAACATGATGAACCTCACATTTATCAAAATATGTCCATGTAGTATTCAAGTTTGATGAATTAAACTTCCAATACTTATCATTAAGATCTGGTTCATATAATCTTCTCAAGTCAACCCAGAGCTGCATTTCTTTCATATCCTTGAGAGTATCAGCCTTGAATCTTTCATTTACAAGCTTCCAAAGAGTATCAAGATCATCTCTGTCACATGCTTTAAGAAGATCTTCAAACTGAATAAATGATGAAGATTCTCCTCCCAGTCTTATAATTTTCCAAGTGGGAGCAAAATTCTTTGCTGTGTACACTTTCCAATCAATAATTTGATGTTTTGATTGTGAATGATCTGGATAGAAATCTTCTTCTTCAACAACGATAATTTCACTAAGTGAATCTTCTGCACTTTTCTCAAATTGAGATTTTTTCTCTTGAGGAGCTTTCATTCTTTTAGTGACATGATCTTCAACTGTTGAAGCTTTCCTTTTACTTTGTTTGAATCTTTCAACTTCTTCAAAATCAATAGGTCTGAAGGTATTATCTTGCCTTTTAATTCTGTAGTAGATACCTTCAATTCTTTCATGAGACATACCTTTGAAGTCAGCCATCTTCCAAGTTCCAACATGACAGCAATATACTTTCATCTCATGAATGATCTGTGCCTTTGTGGGTTGTCTTTGTTTCTTTTGACCTTTTCTAAAGTTTCCAATAATGTCATCCAGTGCTTGTTGATTCTTCATTTGAATGAAATCAACTAATTGAGCTGTTCTTTGATCTTCAGTTAAGGACTTGTTAGCAATAAGCTCAATAGCTTTCTTCTTTACAACTGGATCATGCTTAATCATATGCTCAATTTCTTCATCTGATGGCACATATGAGAACATAGGGGGTTTCTCATGTAAGATGGTTGGTGGAATCACTGAGAGTGGTTGTGCCATTACTTCTTCAAGTTTACCTAGCCTCTGTGCTTCCATAAAACTAGCAACATCCATCTCCTTTTGCTTCTTCATATTTTCTCTTTCTGCAGCTTCAAATTGTTCTGCTAATCTTGCATCATAATCAATCTGAGCTTGATCTTTCTTAGAAATCTTCCTTGTAAGAACTTGTTCTGCATCAAGCACCATTGCTTTACCTTTAACTGATCTTTTTCTGGCAGCTTCTTCCTCTGCAGTGGTAAGTAAAGGAACATCAGTGGTAACTTTTTCACTTGCAGTGGAAATTATATGATCAGTGGTAACATGCTCTGCTTCAGTTGAAAAGTGTTGAGCAGTTTCAATAACCAAATCTTTATCCAACTTCCTCCCCTCAATCTCAGCTACATCATCATATGCTTGAGCATCCATATCTTCAAAATTAGTACTCCTCCCCTCAATTTCTGCATCTGTTTTCCTCCCCTGTTTGGAAGAAGTTCCCAAAGCATAACCAGAACCTGCAGAAAGACCATCATGAGATGATGATGGGGAAGAAACCACAACTTGAACATGTCTTTTCTTCTTGAGATCCACAACTTCAGCCTGCAACTTTTGGATCTCAGTCTTCAATAGATTCAACTCTGTGGCATGTTGTACTTTGATCTGTGCCAGATCTTTCTCTAGAGTTTGAACCTGTTTGGCTAATTTGGTACATAATTCCATCAATTCAGTTAGTGTCACACTGCCTTCAACACTTCCAACTGTGTTACCTGTTGGGAGAGGTGAATCATAAGGCATTGATTCAGGCTCTTCTCTAGTTGGACTAGATTGAAGCCTTGAACCACCACTGCTTGTTCCTAAACCATAAGGATCAGCAACATGCAATGTTGTCATGGAAGGAGTTGGCTGTTTGTGCCTCCTTTCATATGTGTGAGTTACAGCAGGAAAATGTTGAATTTGTGGAACAGAAATAGTGGGTGTGTGATGGGATACAACTGGGATTGTTGCATCTTCACCCTGTATTTGTGAAATCTTTGCAAGCATGTTTGGTAAAAGAGGATGAGTCACTCCATTCCAAAGATCTGAAGCCTTACACATGTTTTGAAATACTTTTGGCTTAAGATATGGAGTGTCATAAATCCTATTATGATTTTGCAGTCGAAATTCATTTAACACTGCTTGCACAAACCTTGGATACATCAAAAATTTGTATGAACTTGTTACATTGCTTTTCATGTAATTGAATATAAACTTTGAAAAATTGAAAGTCCTATCAGAAACCAAGCAAACTAAAGGGTAAGCCATGGTTGATCCAAATTGTTCATAAGAAGTTTTCTTAGGACTTAGGCAATGCAACAGAGTGTGTATCAAAAATCTCCAATGGGGACAAAAACATCCTTTCTTAAAAGTTACTTTTTGATCAGATGTATCATACCCCATCAAATCAATGTAGTGGAATATGTCTGAATTAGGTAATGTGATGATACCATTGAGAGTATCTAATTGGAGAATTCTCCTCAAAGATGACTTAGTAACATCAATAGTTACCCCATCCACTGTGGCTCTAAGAGCTTCCACAGGTTCATGTATGTCTCCCTGTTCAAGTGTGATGGACTCCACAGAGTTCCAAAACTGTTTGATTTGAGAAACAAAGATTGTGGGATTCATAGTTAAGGCATACCTTATATGAGTTGAGTTTAGGAAGTCCACAATCTGATGAAAAATAGGTCCACTCTTGTCGTTTGACTTTTGTAGGTAAGCCACTTGATTGTGTTCATCTGCAAACTTGAGAGTCACCATGATTTTGTGATTTGAGAGATGAAAGTGTTAGTAATCGTGAATAAAAAGCAAGCCGTATAAAATCAATTTATACTAATAGGGTTTTGAGAAAAACGCGTATGAAGAATTATCTATAGAAAGGTGTATTTTTAAGAAATACAATTTGGTAAGTAGATAATTCCCAAAAATTTTACCCTATTAATAAGGAAAGACAGTTATATTGGTAACGGCTAGTAAAAATAAGATTACTGACACACAGTTGTAACGGTTAGTTCATCAGTGGTAAAATTTACACTATCAGTGGAAACAATGAACTTGCAGTGGTAAAAATTTCAAAGAGCAGTGGTAAGTAAAATATGTAAATGTGCTGCTCTTATCATAGTTTTTAGCAAACTATCAGCTATCAACGGATTTGATAAGTCTTTACCAGAAGCCGTTTGCTTATGGACTAGCTGATTCTTATGTGGGTTAGACATGGTGAATCAATAACCATTTGTTGTGTGTCTAAGTTACACACCTTATAACTCCAATGAGATATAACACCACAAAATAAGTCTCATCATAACTCACAAAGATTAACCCAAGTAACTTTTTAACCAAGTTACTATACAAAAAAAAATATCTTCTCAAAAGTCAAACCACAGTTACTCCTCAAACAACCAAAACAGATGGAAGTTAATAATCTTCATTAATTAGTATAACACCTAACCTTGGCTTATTTAACCTCCTCCAAACACCACATCTCAGTCACCAACAATCTTTCAAACCCTAATATCCCACAACAAAATTTCAAAAACCAATTTTCTTCCAAAAATCATGTCATCAAACCCTAAGTCCTCTGATCAACACTCTTCTGTTCCAACATCAGAAGAAGCACCACCATATCCATGGGGACTTGAAGGTTCTGATTTTGAGAGAGAGATAAAGAAACGATGGGATGTGGAAGACAAAAAATGGAATACATACATAGAGGGTGAATCAAGCCGTAATACAAATCCTGCTGAGCTTGTCTCTCCCTTCATCTGGACATCTGATGAAGAATCTTCAGAGGAAGAGAATGAAGATCCAACCTTTCTTCCTCCTTCCACACCAGAGAGATCCCAACCAAGATCAAGTAAGAGAGATCCATCTCTCCCAACATCATCAAACTTGATGGTGGATCTTCCTGCTCCAGAACCTTGTCTTCTGCATCAAGAGCATATTGGACAGAGCAATAAAGCTCAAATCACACATAAGGGAAAGGAGAAGCAGAAGTAAATGATTGATGAATGTTGCCAAGGACCAAAGTTTGTGAGTATTTTCTTGACTTTGGTACTTGAGCATCTTCACAGTCTTCCTTCTCTTCTTTTTCCATTTTCATCTTCAGCTTCTTCATTGTACTTGTCATAGCCTCCAGTATGATGTAATAATTGATAGAAGCTTAGTAGTACACAATTAGCCAAATGTATTAGGAATGATCTTTGTAATCCAATTGGAATTTTGAATGTAAGCTGTAACTTATGTCTTGGAATGAATGAAAAGATCTTCTTTACTCAGTATGTAAGACCTTCAGCATTATTATGTTTGCCATAGAAACTAAATTCAGCTTATTAGATCATATTCCTTGGTTACATCTCTTGGTGACTGTAACACTCTTCTTGCAATCTCATTAACATTTGCAGAACAGACATATACCAAACAACTTGAAAAACATATTAGTGAAACTCAGAAAATAATATCAAGTCATTCATAATCAGTAGTCTTTGACTGTCCCTGCACTTAACATAAAACAATTAGTACCTTTTGGGGACCCAAGCCACAAATGACTTGAATCTGCCTCGTGTATCAATATAATTGTATCTATCAAAGGTCATTGATACACCATTGGGATTGTTTGTTGTTCCTTTTGGTTTCCATTCCCAACGAGCTGAGGCCTTAACAGCTTTTCCCAAGTTTACCCTTTTCTTATTCACATAGACATCAGTGGAAACATTTGGTCTTGCAGTGGTAACTGCATGCCTAGCAGTGGAAACTGCTGGATTTGAAAAATTGGGTCTCCACATGTGATTCTTGTGATCATTCTTTTCAAAATAAGCCTTTTTCCCTGTTTGATAAGATTTAACAAAAGAAGTGACAGGGGACTTAGGATAAACTCTGTTATTACTTCTGGCAGTGGTAACTGCTGGTCTAGCAGTGGAAACATGTTTAATGCCAGTGGTAAGCATAACAGACCTGGGAACCATCTTGCTTAAGGGGTTTGGGTGAGTCATTTTATTAGAATTAGATCCATTCACCCTTGCAAAAACTTCCCTTCTTCCCATGTGGTAGGTACAGTTTTTAGCTAAATGGTCAAAGCTACCACATATATGACAAGCCTTATTGTTGAACACAAAATCACTACCAAACTGCCTAGTTTTAACATGATTCCAACTTCTCATGTTCCCTCTAGGAGATTTAGGCCTATCCCTGTACATTTCTGCATACCTAGTAGTAGACCTAGTGAAATTTGATTGTGTTCTAGGCTTCTCTTTGACTTCTTCAGGAATACTTTTTCTTTCCTCAACTTTAACATCTTCAGTAACACTAGTTTTAGACTCAACTTTCAAACATTCATCTTTAAGAAATGAGTCACTAGCACTATCAAAAGTCTCAACCTCAACCTGAACCTTTTCAGTTTCAACTGGTTTAACAAATTTTGGTCCATAGGTCATGCGTGGATCCTGAAACTCTTCTAAGCCTGTGTGAGCTAGGTCAATGCCAGGAGGTGCTGGAACACCTCTTAGAGGTGGTGGAACAGATTTGTATCCAAGACCTGATTTAGCTTTGCTCACAACTTGGGCTTCCCAAATTTTGTCAATGCTCTTGGATTGATGGTCTAGTGTTTGCTTAGTTATCTGAATGTTCTCACTAGCCTTTTTAACTTTTTCAATCTCTTCCCTAAGAGCTTTATTTACTTCAAGATAAAAATCTAAGTCTCTTTTTAAAACAGCAATGTCATCACTGAACTTAGATTCATTAGCCCTATAATGCTCTATCTGTTTTTCTAAAACACCTAGACCTCTTTTATGATTTGCTAAATTATAATTAGTATGATGTAAATCTAGCATCAGTTCATCATATTTTGTTTTAGAGATCTCTAACTCTTTTACAGCCTTACAGTTTTTAGAACAAGCATTATCTGTATGTACCTCAGTGTCTGAAAAAGCCATGAGTGCATGCTCAGTAGCAAGCATTGCAGATTCTGAATCATCTTCTCCATTCTGAGTCATAAAGCTCCAATCAAAGCTCACTCCATCAATAGCCAATAGCACCTTTGGCTCTTCTGTTGTAGGTTCTTTGTTCTTATCCTTCTTGTACCAAGTTGACTTATTGTCAGATTTCCTTGGTTTTCTACATTCTCTAGCAAAGTGCCCCTTCTTGTGACAATTATAGCACTCCACCTTCTTTTTATCAAAACCTACAGTCTCATCACCACTTATATGTATCTTTCTCCCTGTCTTCTTCCAGAACTTCTTTGATCTTAAGCTTAGTAATGCCACCTGCCATTTAATGTCCATCTCCTCCATATCATCTTCATCAATTTGATCCAAATCCTCATGATTGAGAATTGAACCACCCACATGGCTTGATATAAAGGCATAGAAAGTAGCATCACTTAGTCCTGCAATCTGTTTCTTTGAGCTCCTAGTGGAAACATTTCCATTACAAGTGGAAACAATCATGTTACCACTGTCATCATCACTATCACTTTCATCATCTGAACTATCATTGCCTGATGATGATATGAGTGCTACACTTGCAGAACTTGTTTTTAACTTGCCAGCTTTCTTTAATCTTTGTTCAATAACTTTGAAGTTATTGTACACATCATTAAGCTTCATGGTCTCAAGATCTGACTTATCTTCCCATACAGCAACATTGGTATCAAACTCAGCAGGTAAACTTCTTAGAAATTTAAGATTGAGGTCTTCCTTTTCCACCTCAATTCCAAAAGCAGTCAGCTGAGTAACAATCTTTTGTAGCCTTGTGAATATGCTATCAAGAGATTCATTGCTTGTTGAACCAAAATTCTCATAGGTCTGCTTCAGTAAAGTCTTTTGAGTCTTCTTGGTAGAGTCATTACCACCAAACACTTCACAGATCTCATCAAAGAGGGTCTTTGCAGACTTGTATTTGCTAAAAGCCAGAACTTGTTCTCTGGGTAGAGCCATCAATAACAAACCTCTAGCCTTCAAATCATTCTTTAGTTGGTTTCTTTCTTCATTAGTAACAGGACCAGCGTTTACTTTTGTTACTGGCTTGTCACCAACCATCTCTACAGTTGTACCAGGTTTGAATGAATTTCCACACATTATGATCTCCCATAATGTGTAGTCTTGAACCATAAAGAATTGTTCTATCATAAGCCTCCACATCTCAAAGTCATTAACTTTAAGCTTGGGAAGCTTTGCAGCAATGTTTGATTGGCTTGTTTCTGTCTCCATTGTTTCTTTTGAATCTGCCATAGGATCTTCTAAATCAAAATATCAAAGCCTTGCTCTGATACCACTTGTTGGATCGTGAACACCTTGAACTTGTGTTAAAAATGATACTTTGAGTGATACCACTAAGTATGCGGAATCTACTTAATGATACTTAGAAGATTGATTGTAAATGGAACAGTTGTATGTATGTAAGAACAATGTATGTAACAAACAAATAGCTCCAATATTATTAATGATAATAATACGAGTGATCTAAGATATCACTAGGGTTACACCTTGAAGCTCTAAGAAAACGTATTAGAAAGATATTTTCTAACTATGATCTAGGATCTCCTTTTATACAACAAGGAGTCCTCTTGTACAAGATAAGTATAATACTAATAGAATAAGATATACACAAAATCTTTTCTATGTTTATCAATGCGCGTTTCTCTAACAGTTAACAAGTGAGCAGTGGTAATATTTGTTCTTGCAGTGGTAATGAGTTTCCACTGCAAGTACAATCTTCTGCAGTTGTAATATCTTCACTAGCCGTGGTAACTGATAGAATAATTCCCAACAGTAATCCTAACAAAATTCTAGGCCGTTTATTAATTATGCCAAAGAAAACGTTAGTCGATAAGATTTAATGGATATAGGATTTCCAAGTAGCACCGATGAATGAGACTCCAAGTAAAGAGATAACGAGCACGAGAGTCATCATAAATTATGGACAATCCTGAACAAACATCACAAACAACCACGGAACACAAGAGTAGAAGAGGCACCCCCTCCTCACATTATTTGTTAGAAAATAGAAAATAAGAAGATGAAATGATAAGCATGGGTTGCCACCCACGAAGCGCTTGTTTTTTATCACCGAGTCACATGAGCTTGACTCGATCCCCGAATTCAATTGTCCTTGGGGAAAGTTTGGAGATCTGGGACTACCATAGTCGGTACATCCCCTCCAAAGTAGTGTTTCAAGCGGTGACCATTCACCTTAAAATTGGGACCATCTTGTTGAGCTAACTCAATGGTTCCATAAGGAAAAACTTGGGTTATTGTGAATGGTCCAGACCAACGGGTTTTAAGCTTACCCGAGAATATCTTTAACCGAGAATTAAAAAGTAGCACTTGATCACCAACGTTAAAAACGCGGTCTTTGATCTTGGCATCATGAATTCTTTTTGTTTTCTCTTTATAAATCAAAGAATTCTCGTAAGCTTGATCACGGAGTTCTACTAACTCATTCAATTGAATTTTTCTATGATCACCCGCGGTTTTCAAGTCAAAGTTGGCATGTTTTAAGGCCCAGTAGGCCTTGTGCTCTAGTTCGATGGGCAAATGACAAGCTTTCTCGTAAACCAACTTATATGGTGTACACCCAATTGGGGTCTTGTAAGCGGTCCGGAAAGCCCAAAGTGCATCTTCTAATTTGTCAGCCCAAGAGGCACGGTGTTCACCTACTGTCCTTTCAAGTATACGTTTTAAACCACGATTGGAGACCTCAACTTGACCACTCGTTTGTGGATGATAAGCCGTGGAAAGACGATGTGTGACACCATATTTTAGCATAACTTTCACGAATTGATCATTGCAAAAATGGGTCCCACGATCGCTTATGATGGCTCGAGGTGCACCAAATCGGGCAAAGAGACTTTTCAAAAACTTAACAACCACTCGGGCGTCATTGGTGGGGAGCGCCTTCGCTTCAACCCATTTTGATAAGTAATCGACGGCCACGAGAATGTATTTGTTACCCCTAGATGACGGGAATGGCCCCATGAAATCGATGCCCCAAACGTCAAAGATCTCACAAACTTGAATCGCGTTTTGCGGCATTTCATCTTTTTGAGAGATTTTCCCTTGACGTTGGCATGAATCACACGTTTTCACTAATTCATGGGCATCCCGATATATTGTCGGCCAATAAAAGCCGGAATCGAAAACCTTCTTAGCGATGAAATTGGCACCATGGTGTCCCCCCGTGGGTCCACTATGACATGCCTTAAGTATTTCAACGGCATCCGTACCGTGAACACACCGCCGGATCACTTGATCCGCACAGACTTTGAACAAGTAGGGGTCGTCCCAAAAATAATGTTGGACATCTTTAAAGAATTTCTTCTTTTGCTGGGACGACATCCCTTTCCTAATGAAATTCCCCGCATGGTAATTCGCAAAATCGGCGAACCATGGGGTACTTTGGTCAGTTTTGGTCACACTCCCAAGTGTCTCGAGAGGAAAAGCATCATTAATTTCCTTATTCTCGAGAACACTTTGATGGGGGTTCTCAAGTCTAGAAAGGTGATCGGCAGTAAGATTCTCAGCTCCTTTCTTGTCTCGTATTTCGACATTAAATTCTTGGAGCAAAAGAACCCACCGCATTAAACATGGCTTAGCGTCTTGCTTCGCCATTAAGTACTTTAGGGTTGAATGGTCCGTATACACTATGCATTTTTTAAGTAGCAAATAAGACCTAAATTTCTCAAAAGCATAGACAACCGCCAACATTTCTTTTTCGGTGGTTGTGTAATGATGTTGGGCGTCATTCATGGTCTTGCTTGCATAGTGTATAGGCTGAAAATACTTGTTCTTACGTTGCCCCAGAACTGCACCAATGGCATAATCGCTTACATCACACATTAGCTCAAATGGTAAGTTCCAATCGGGGGCAACTAAGATTGGTGCCTCCGTTAACTTCTTCTTTAAAACATTAAATGCATCGACGCATTCATTCGTGAAGTTAAACGGAGCATCTTTTTCTAATAAGTGGGTCAGAGGCCGGGCTATTTTGGAAAAGTCTTGAATAAAACGTCGGTAAAAGCCGGCATGACCAAGGAAACTTCGGATTCCTTTTACGGTAGTCGGGTGTGGTAATTTAGCAATAACATCGACTTTTGCCCGATCCACCTCAATTCCAGATTTGGATATTTTATGGTCGAGGACTATTCCCTCTTTAACCATGAAGTGGCACTTTTCCCAATTTAGAACTAAATTAGTGTTTTCACACCGAATTAGCATATTTTCTAAATGGGAAAGGCAAGAGTCGAAAGTATTTCCATATACGGAGAAATCGTCCATGAACACTTCCATGGTTTTTTCAATCATATCGGAGAAAATGGCCATCATACACCGTTGAAACGTGCCTGGAGCGTTACATAAGCCAAAGGGCATTCTACGATAGGCAAACGTTCCATACGGGCAAGTAAAAGTGGTCTTTTCTTGATCCTGGGGATCAATGGGAATTAAAAAGTACCCATAAAAGCCATCCAAAAAACAATAGAACTCATTTCCCGCTAAACGTTCAAGCATCTGGTCCATAAAAGGAAGCGGGAAATGGTCTTTACGTGTCGCATCATTCAACTTTCGATAGTCGATACAAACTCTCCATCCGGTCACAAGTCGAGTCGGTATAAGCTCATTATCGTCATTCTTCACAACAGTGATTCCGCCCTTCTTCGGCACACAATGAACCGGGCTAACCCATGAACTATCCGAGATCGGATAAATCATTCCAGCGTCAAGGAGTTTTATAACTTCCTTTTTGATCACTTCATGGATTTGTGGATTAACCCGTCGTTGTTGCTGGACGGAAGCTTTGTGATCATCCTCAAGAAGAATCTTATGAGTACAAAATCGAGGGTCGATTCCCTTAATGTCGGATATTTACCAAGCAATCGCACTTTTATGCTTCCGAAGCACTTCTAAGAGTCGTGTCTTCTCCTCATCTTTTAAACTTTTTGATATTATAACCGGCAATTTTTCATTTTTTTCCAAGTATGCGTATTCGAGATGAGGAGGCAAATCCTTTAGCTCGAGCTCCGGAGGATTCTCAATAAACGGCTTTACTTCTTTTACGTCTGCCATTTTTAAGTCAACCGGAGGGGAAGAAACAATCGGTTTTTCATTTAACAATTTTTCAATTAATAAAATGTCCCCCTCCGGATCAAAGTTATTATTATCAATTTCCGGTGAAAATGATTCATTTGCAAGACAAGCATTGATTTCTTCCCAAGCGATATCACTTCCTTCAAACGGAGTGAGGGAAGGGGAAGAATCGGAGACGATCGGTTCAAAAGAAGGAGTGGGATTGCCACTCGAAGCATTATCGGTAAAACCAAGAAATTCTTGAGCATACTCCTCCGTAAGTTCATCAATAACATCAATACGGTTGACGGAAGAAACATCGTAATCGGAGGAGTATCTCGCGGTTTGATCAAGGTTAAAAGTAACGGCTTCATTTCCAACACGTAAAGTAATCTCCTCGTCATAAACATCAATCAAAGCACGACCGGTCCTTAGGAAACCTCTCCCGAGAATGAGAGGAACCCGTGGATCGGCATCGAAATCTACAACCACAAAATCCGCAGGGAAATGAAATTTCCCAACATTGACAAAAATATCCTCAGCTATGCCAATTGGACGAGAGGTTGATCGGTCGGCAAGCTCGAGGGTCATAAGCGTCGGTGTCAAGTTAGGAAGAGACAACTTTTTCCAAATCGACAATGGCATAAGGTTAATGCTAGCACCAAGATCGGCCAAGGCGAAGCATTGAACCATACCCGAAAAATTGCACGGTATAAGAAACTTGCTAGGATCTTCAAGCTTTTCGGGCAGCTTTTTAAGAAGAACCGCTGAGCAATTCTCGTTCATTTGGGTTCTCGACATTTCAAAAAGCTTTTCCTTATTATTCAAAAGACCTTTTAGCATCGAAGCAAATTTAGGCATTAAAAGTATAGCATCCGCGAGACTTATATCAAAGTGTAACTCTTGAAAAATCTGATAAAACTTTTCCATTTGGTTTTTATCCTTCTCGCGGTGCTTTTGTTCATTTAATCGTGATGGATATGGAAACTTTGTTTTAACGGGTGTTTCATTTTCATTATCATTAACAACCTTTTCTTTTCCTTTAGACGTCGGGACCACCGGAGGTTGGATATTCTCGGTCCTTCCATTATTAATAGGAATTTCCGTATCCGTTGTCACCTCGGGTTCACGGGCGACTACCTTGGGAGGTAGAGAAGAAGAGGTAGTCGGAGCCGTCGGTCCATCATAAGTAACACCACTCCTTGTAATGATCGCTTTAGCATCGCCCCTCGGGTTAGCGATCGTGTTGCTTGGCAACGTTCCAGAGCCCGAGGGTCGATCATTTAAACGCTTGTTGATATCATTGATTTGAGTTGCAAACATTTTCATGGTTTCCTCTTGTTTAGCAATTAAAGCTTGTTGTCCTTGAAGCAATTGTTTAATCAACACTTCCGTGGGCGATGGGTTTGGAACAACAGCTTGATTTTGATTATTAAAACTTTGCCCACGGTTTTGAAAATTGCCATTGTTCTGATTTCCATGATTATTATTCTGAAAATTCCCATTGTTTTGAAAATTATTCCCTTGAGGCGGGCCTTGGTGAAAATTTCCCCGGTTTTGATTTTGTTGAAAATTCTGATTTTGTCCTTGGAAACCATTATTTCCACGGTTGTGATTTTGATTGTTATTGAATTGATGATTACGGTTTTGCACATTGTTATTCTGATTCACTTGATTAGGTTGATTAAACCCGGGTGGTCCTTGAAAATGGCTCGAACGGTAGCCGAGGAGATTACGGTCTCCTTGAAGAGGTGGGTAACCGTTGCCACCCATATTCGCAGCATACACGTTCTCTTGAGCAAAAGAGCCGGTCGTCGGACATTCATAATACGGGTGTGAACCACCGCAAGTTTCACAAACGACATTGACCACATTAACTTGGGTTTCTTTGACTTGATTCGGCATCATTTGGTACATTCTTAACATAGCCGTCGACAAATCGTCAATTTTCTTATTCAAGACGGCAAGCTCGGGATTAGAAGAAGAGTTAAGAGTCGCTGATGCGTGGGAATCGCAACAGGCTTTACCTCTCGAAAGATCTCGAGAAGCTTACAACCCCCACCAGGCAGTGTACCTGATCGTTGTAGTATAGTATAGTGACAAGTACCGGGGGATTGATCGTTCAGCTAGGAATAGTGTCGTTAGGATTGAAATTAATCTAACTAGGTCTAAAGGTGAAGGATGATTCTTTTTGTATTTTTATATTTTATGAAAAGCAAGTAAAAATCTCGGGTATTGGGAGAGTGGGCGGAATTAGTTGCTAATCAACTAACCCAAAAGCTACTAATTAAACTAATTAACAAGAAAACTAAACTAAGGTTCTACGAGATAAGTGAAGCATGTCTACCTATGATATGTTATTCCTTGCTAGCTATCCAATTCTACCTATTGAATTGTAACCTTGTTTTAATTGACGGGTTGTATTCCTTAATACCATTCATGGGGTATCGCACATAACTCCCCAATTCTATGAGCTCTTATCTCCTCCTACACCATGCCCAACACAACTATAGGGATTGTAAACAGTGGCTCATGCATTAAATACAACCAATAAAGACCTAGTGCAATCGGTTCATGTTTCCTAAGACGTTCAAGCATGTTACCATTTGGAGATCTGCCAGTTTTCTTAAGCCTAACATATAAATTCATTCAATCATAACAAGAATCAATAGGAAACAAGAATTATAAACTAAACCAACTAGATCTATTGAAGTTGTCACGCCTTAATTGATGAAGATAGACACAACATCAACAAGAAATCAATGAGATCTAATCAATTATAAACAAGTTTCACATAATCATAAGTAGACACAAGGTGAATTAGCAAAACATAATCAAAGAAAGGCAATCAACAAGAATAATGAAAGACATAGTTGACATAGAATCATCAAACTAATACATGATGTTTATGAAGTGATTGAAACCCGCTAAGTTGCTGGAAAAACACCCGCCTAAACCCAGGAATCGACTTTAGGGTTTAGGGCTTACAAAAAGTGAAGTTATGATGTTATATTTATAGGCATGTTTTCTGTCGGCAAGGCTTGACGGCGTCAGCCCGTTCTCTTGACGCCGTCATGACCATTTTTTCACCAAATTGTAGATCTCTTCGTCCTCTTCTCCTAGGCTTTTGAATCACCTCAATCCGAGTTCGTATGCAAAAGTTATGACCAAAACAATATCAGCAACTCCGCGCGCAAGTTTTGACAAGTTAACACGTGACGACCTTGGGTGACGCCTTCACATTCTCTCTGGGCCGTCACCACTTTTACTCTTGACGCCGTCACCAAAATGCTCTTGACGCCGTCAGGTACTGTTCCTAGTAAGGAAAATTAAGACTTTGTCGTTTTCTTCACTTTTATGCTCCAAAAACGTCCAAAATGCTTCCTTTTCCAGAATTCACTCACAAAGTACCTAAAATCACAAAAGGAACGATTTAGGGTAATATTTGATCACATAAATTCGAATTCGGGCTTAAATGACCCCCTAAAAATGGATCATTTTTCGCCTCATCATATATCCCTACACTTGGGATTTGCTTGTCCTCAAGCAAATGAGCTTTTCCACCAATCAAAATACAAGTTAGGGGTCATTTAACACTAATATAAAAGTAATTACAACAAATGATCGTTCCACCTTAGTCAAAACAAGCACGAAAATTATACACTACACCTCACATTAAGTATTTGGATACTCTCATCTCTCGGGTGTTGAAAATTTATATGTCATAATTGGAAATGGAGAAATATCACTCTCTACCTATCATAGCAAATAGATTACCATAGGCTTGGAAAAGGATCAAACCTCCACCACTTGGCGTAAGCACCTAGGATAAACTATCAAAGAGGTCTTTTAAAGGGTTATAACATTAGGTGTAGGGGATATGGAAAACACGATTTTGTTGGATAAACGGATATTTTACTGGTGGCAAGTCAATTGTCTTAGTTAACTACATGTACAATGAGGCGTTGCTAAGCCAAGACTCGACTCAACTTAAACTAACCACGACTCCTTTTGGATTTTTTTTTCAAGACACTATTTGACTTAAACATAAATAAAAGAAACGGATGGTAGCCCGTATGTTTTTCTCTTTTCTTTTTCTACTTTCTTTTCGATTTTTTTTTTTTTTTTTTTTTTTTTTTTTTTTGGCATACACTCTTACTCTACCATCCAAAACAATACATCAAAGGGAGCTCGTTTCCTCCCTACACTTGAGCTTTTACATACTTTACAATCAACTATTCTAATGACTCGAATCAAGATAATCAAAACACTTGGAGTATTTTTAAATATTAACGCACATATGGGGGTAATATATGATGTTCTTCCCCATTACTCCATTACACAAGTACTTTACCCATGAGTCCCAATTGTCCCAAAACAATATGTACAAGATATGACTCGACTTAGCAACCATGTAATCAATTAGACAACTAACAAAGGGTTTAAACAATTAACAATAATGCACTAAAGATGAGCGCATACAAGGAAGGCTAAGGCGATTTGGTTGCACATTTGGGGTGGATTGTAAACAAATTCTTCCTTTAAGTAAAATGCTTAAAGTTAGAAACGAAAAGATAGGCTCGGAGGGGTGTACTAGGGGTATCGTGTACTAAAAATGAGTACAACGCAAAGGTGTGGGAGAATTACTTGACCTATGAAGTCAATGTAATTGTATTACAGGTGTAGAACAAGGGTTATCCTAATGCCTCTTATCATGTAGTAAATCCTAACTACACGAATGTAGTCTCACTATCGGTCTCGGGATGCATCGCTATCACAAGTTCTAAAATCTAAATACTACCGGTACACTCATAAGCACCAACAATGAATGCTTTTTCCTAAAGATCTAAGGGCGAACCTCACATATTTGGGGTGGAAATTTTTGAGTGGTATGGTTTTTGTGCTAGTCATACAACTCCTATCCATGAGACGCTTATTAAGACTAAAGTTTCACTCCTACATGTTGCAAAAAATTTTAAATTTGGTGCTAAAATTGCACTAACAAGTATTTCTCATAGTTTTATTACACATCTACCATCAAACAAAACAAAAACCAAGTGGAGTAATAGTTTCTAATATACCCTCCCTACACTTAAACCGAACATTGTCCCCAATGTTCTAGATAAAAGATGTAAAAGTAAAAATAAATAAGAATGAAAGAAACTAATACTCCCCTGATTCGTTCACCGTGGATAACGTGACAACATGGTTAAATCTACCTCCAAGAAGATGAGCGTTGAAAGCTTCCCTCCAGAAATATAAATCATCTTCTTGTCCTGTAATCAACAAACACAAAAACCAAAGCATCAAACCGAACAAAGATCACAACTAGATGTAATTCCAGACTTAGAAATAGAAACAAGACAAAGCAACAAAATGATAGGATACTTGTGGAATGAATTACAAATAGGAACTCATAAAACATATCCACAATTATTGACACACAAACAAGATAAAATATATGCTAATCATGAATTGTGAAGTTTTCATGTTCGAATTTAGTTCTTTTTAACAAGACATAAATTTCCCTACACTTATCTTTTTGTAAAATACCTTTATATGCAATTAAGACGAGGTTAAAAACAAAATAAAGCATTTTCACAAATTATTCGAAATATGAAAATTAAACAACTATGATTAAGCATATATGACACAAACAAACAAATAAAATAAAAACATCAAACAATTAAAAACATGGGTTGCCTCCCAATAAGCGCTTGTTTTTGTTCGAGTCACGAGCCTGACTCTACCCTTATTTAATGGAAATAGGGGAGGTTTTCCCTACACTTAGGATTAAGTGTGGGTGGAAGTAGTGATACACACCCTTAGGGTGGAAATATGCCACGTGAGGTGAAGGGGGTGAGTGAATGGCTTCCTTCATCCTAAAACTACCCGGATAATATAGGTTGATGGGTGGGTCGGTTCCTCTTTTGTCTCCTAGAAATAAATCTAAGGATGGGAAGTTGTGTAAAGGTTGAGGTTCCGGTTCATCAACATTAGGAAATTCCCAAGAACTAGGAGTAAGGTTATCACTACAAGTGTTCAAACCTATATCCTCTAGTGGTGCTTGGTCCAAGGGTTCTACCTCAATTGGGGTTCCTATAGTCTCATCTACTTCTTCTGGGTAAGTCACGGGCGGTGTATGTGCCTCAAATGATGGTAGGACTTGTGGGGTACTTTGTGGGCTTGGATTATCCACCTCATCCTCCATTGTACCTAGATTACCTATATGTTTGTTTTGTACTATGATATTAGGTGCCATCCAACTAGGTATCTCAACATGAGTATATTCATCCCCCAACAAACTTGTTCCATGATCCTTCAAATTGGTTGTCAAATGATTTGTTATGTTGTTTGTCGGGTTGTCTAATCTATAATAATATTGGGCACAATCTTCTATGGCATCCCATGCTTCTTCAGCATTTAATTCCCTAAAGTCCCCATTGGCAAAATCCTCAATGCACATTTGGTCATATCGGTTAACACGATAGTAAAAGGTCTGGGTTAGGGATGCTAAAGCGAAACTATGATGAGGGACTATTCAGAGTAAATTTTTAAAACGAGTCCATGCATCATATATGGGTTCATCTCGATATTGTTTGAACATCAAGATGTCATTAGGGTAGAATGGGTTTTGTGGTTGGTAGTATGGTGGATTCGCATTCTCCATAATGGTGAACGGAAGAGTCAATGGAAAGGTTTCTAAGAACAAATGCACAAAGAAAAGATAGACTACAAGAAAGCTAATAAAAAGAAAATAAAAATCTCACTAAAAAGGAATCTAATGAGTAGACCTAATAAAAATCAAATTCAACCTAAACAATAACTATTCCCCGGCAACGGCGCCAAAAACTTGATGCGTGGGAATCGCAACAGGCTTTACCTCTCGAGGGATCTCGAGAAGCTTACAACCCCCACCAGGCAGTGTACCTGATCGTTGTAGTATAGTATAGTGACAAGTACCGGGGGATTGATCGTTCAGCTAGGAATAGTGTCGTTAGGATTGAAATTAATCTAACTAGGTCTAAAGGTGAAGGATGATTCTTTTTGTATTTTTATATTTTATGAAAAGCAAGTAAAAATCTCGGGTATTGGGAGAGTGGGCGGAATTAGTTGCTAATCAACTAACCCAAAAGCTACTAATTAAACTAATTAACAAGAAAACTAAACTAAGGTTCTACGATATAAGTGAAGCATGTCTACCTATGATATGTTATTCCTTGCTAGCTATTCCAATTCTACCTATTGAATTGTAACCTTGTTTTAATTGACGGGTTGTATTCCTTAATACCATTCATGGGGTATCGCACATAACTCCCCAATTCTATGAGCTCTTATCTCCTCCTACACCATGCCCAACACAACTATAGGGATTGTAAACAGTGGCTCATGCATTAAATACAACCAATAAAGACCTAGTGCAATCGGTTCATGTTTCCTAAGACGTTCAAGCATGTTACCATTTGGAGATCTGCCAGTTTTCTTAAGCCTAACATATAAATTCATTCAATCAAAACAAGAATCAACAGGGAACAAGAATTATAAACTAAACCAACTAGATCTATTGAAGTTGTCACGCCTTAATTGATAAAGATAGACACAACATCAACAAGAAATCAATGAGATCTAATCAATTATATACAAGTTTCACATAATCATAAGTAGACACAAGGTGAATTAGCAAAACATAATCAAAGAAAGGCAATCAACAAGAATAATGAAAGACATAGTTGACATAGAATCATCAAACCAATACATGATGTTTATGAAGTGATTGAAACCCTCTAAGTTACTGGAAAAACACCCACCTAAACCCAGGAATCGACTTTAGGGTTTAGGGCTTACAAAAAGTGAAGTTATGATGTTATATTTATAGGCATGTTTTCTGTCGGCAAGGCTTGACGGCGTCAGCCCGTTCTCTTGACACCGTCATGACCATTTTTTCACCAAATTGTAGATCTCTTCGTCCTCTTCGCCTGGGCTTTTGAATCACCTCAATCCGAGTTCGTATGCAAAAGTTATGACCAAAACAATATCAGCAACTCCGCGCGCAAGTTTTGACAAGTTAACACGTGACGGCCTTGGGTGACGCCTTCACATTCTCTCTGGGCCGTCACCACTTTTACTCTTGACGCCGTCACCAAAATTCTCTTGACGCCGTCACGTACTGTTCTCAGCAAGGAAAATTAAGACTTTGTCGTTTTCTTCACTTTTATGCTCCAAAAACGTCCAAAATGCTTCCTTTTCCAGAATTCACTCACAAAGTACCTAAAATCACAAAAGGAACGATTTAGGGTAATATTTGATCAAATAAATTTGAATTCGGGCTTAAATGACCCCCTAAAAATGGATCATTTTTCGCCTCATCAGTCGCAGTTGATCTTATTGGCTCATTCCTCTCGGCTGAGGAATCCCAATAGTTGTAATGGGCCGTCATATTCTCGATTAGCTCGTAACAATCCTCAGGACGACGTTTCATAAAAGTACCACCAGCTGCAGCATTGATCGTGTCCCTATGTCGTAAAGTCAATCCATTATAAAACGTATCGATTATCGTGACGAGAAGCATATTATGATTCGGACAACGATCAATGGCAAGCTTGTAACGCTCCCAAGCCTCAAACAAAGACTCATCGGGGAGTTGTCGAAAATTGCTAATATCATTCCTCAATTTCGTCACCATCGATGGTGGAAAATACTTCGCCAGGAACTTGGAAACCATTTCATTGAAAGTATGAATCGAGTTCCTGGGAAGGCGATCAAACCAAGCGGTGGCATGATGCGTAAGAGAATAGGGGAAGAGAGAGAGACGAAGGGCGTCATCGGAGACCCCGTTTTGTTTCATATTTTGGGTGACGGTTAAGAACTTATCGAGATGCTTATTTGCATCGTCACCTGGTAATCCGTGAAATTGGCACGAATTTTGGACTTGTTGTATCATGTGGTGCTTAAGTCCAAAATCCGTAGCCTCAATATTTAGAGGGGCAATCGGGCCACCTCTACCATGCATCGTGGGTTGGCACAGCTCCTCCATCGTTCGGAGATCAGGAGCCGGCACGTGTTGGTTTTCATCACCACCCACCGGAGGGTGTTGATTATTCATATCCATTTCCTCAACGTTAAGGAAATGGACACGGTGTGTGTGTCGTATTACCCTTTCGGGATTTGATAACGGTGATATAAGACTCTCAAAGAGCGGGTGTGCATACACTAAAAGCAAAATTAAAAAGAAAAGAAAAAGAAAAAGGAAAATCTTTTTGTTTTTTATATTTTTCACAAAAAAACTTTTTATTTCTTTTGTTTTTATTTTCTTAAAACGTAATGTTAATCGAAAACCGTTTCTTTCAAAACCACGCGCGACGGGACGGGAGAGAAGAATGGATCTCTCTTCAGCTACCAATTTAATGTCTTAGCTATCCGTATTTCCCGCTTATTCGGTTGTAGTAATTGAAATAGTCCGATAAACAACTAAATTACGTTTTCGTTATATTGCGAGACTTATTTGGTTTACAACGCCCTTTCTTTCGATCGAGTCGAGGCTGTAACTTTTATTATTTTTTTGGTATTTTTGAAAACACTTTAGGAAAAGTGTTTTTGATTTTTCAATTTTTATAGAAATATATATACAAAATAGAGGAAGGCTTAACAAAACACGATTTTCAAAAATGATATTCAAAAATTCACTTCGGCCTTCCCCGGCAGCGGCGCCAAAAATTGATTCGTGTGAAAACCAATTATAATAATTATAGTATAGTATCGAAGTGATCCGCGTAAAATACGGATCACCCGAGTCGTTTTCTAACGAAGGCGAATGGAATCGAGAATATCGATTCGTAAAATCGTGATTTGAAAAGTGAGAAAGTGAAAAATAGCAATCAAATAGTTCACGTAATCACAAACAAGTATGAAATATGCAAAGATTATAAGCTAACTATGCACCGAAATGAAAAACGTAAAAACGGAAACGCAACCGTAAAATTTAAAACGTAACGTATAACGAAAAATGACCCTACGAACTTTCAAATAATTTCTAAAAATTTAAAACTAATAAAAAGAATTTTAAGAAAAAGAAAAATATTTTTTTTGAGTTTTTATTTATTTTCTAGAATTAATTCTTGATTTTTGGAATTAAAAATGAATTAAAAATAAGGAAAAATAGAAAATTAACTTGGAAAAATGAAAATTAAATTCTAAAAATTCTAAAATATTATAAAAGAAATTATAAAAATATTTTTGTATTTTTCAGAACCTTTGTTTGAATTTTTATTGATTTTTGGTAATTAATAACTATTTAAAAATTGAAAATAATCAAAAGAAAATAAAAAAAAAAAATATATAGTAAAAAGCTTTCGAAAAATCTGGAAAAATTCCAGAAATTAAAAAATATTAAAAAGAACTTAAAATAAAAATTTGAAGTAAAACTGAAAAGTGAAACTGCTTATTCCTTAAAAACTGCTTATCACAAGTGCTTATTTATAAGCACTTGTGACCAGAAATGATTGAAACTCTAAAAACAGACTTAGAATGATGTACAATGCTCAGATATGCAATGCAAGATCAGATTCAAACTCAGAATTCCACAAATACTCAATGTACAATGCAATAAGCTAAAAATAAGCTCATAGAATAAGCAGACCAAGCAATTGCAAGAACAGAGGTAAACTGAATGTGTAAGATTCAAAATAAACACTATTGCAATTTGCAAATCAGAACAACATTCAAACACAGATTTAGCAACTTATCAAATTCAGTAGTCCAAAATAACCATTCAGCCAAATATGTCTCAACCTAGCAACTAAGTAAGAGCAAACAGACACTCAATTTAGCTCAAGTATCCAAACTAAATGGTGCAAATTGACCACTGATCTACAGAGATTCCAAAACTACTCAAATCCTGCTCAAATTCCACATTTATTACTCTAAAAGGATTAAAGATCAGCAGCCTTGAGCAGGGGTGCTGGGTCAGTTATGAACTGATGGAGCAGAGTACATTAGTCTAAAAATTACTTTTCCACTTTGATTTTAAATGCTCAAACTTACTCCAAAATGTAAAACCTCAATGAATTTATCAATATTAGCTACCAATCTATATAGAAAATTACTCTTTATGAGATTTAAACAAGTTTTTAACACTACAAACACTGATCTAACAACCTAAGTAAATGCTACTGAAACAGTTAAAAGGTGCAGTACTAGCAGATCTAAACACCACTATATATCTCTACCAAATATAAGAAACAACATGTTGTTTTTACAAAACTCAAATCTACTTATCAAAACAACTTAACAAATCACTATCAAAATCAATCTCACTCAACTAAGTTCCATCAGTTACTCAGAATCACATAACCAAAAGAAAATATGACAGATTATCAATAACTCCAAACAGATTACCTAAACTATTTAGCACTCATAAGATGTAGCAATGAAACTAGATGAAACAATTACTCAACACCACAAGTCCAGTTAAATCTTCAGAACTACAAATGCTCAAATAGACAGATATCAAACTACTTTAAGCTACAAATTAATTCTGCTAAACTTCTATTCAATTTCTATTAAAAGACAGATGAACAAAAACAAATTACTATATCTCAGATCCAATCAAAGAGGTTACTACTAATATTAAACAAGCTACACTATAGAACTATCACAACAAAAAACTCTTCAAATCAATGAAACAGTATTCAAATTCAAATAGCAAACTGAATCAGAAACTAGAATTGCTATGCATAAAAAATCAAAATAGAAATTACCAAAACATCCCCCTCAGCTAGAACAGAGGGGGCTCACTTAGCAGGCCTGTCTTTTAGACAGGCTGAGACCTTCCCAATCTATCTCAACTTGTCTCAATTAATCACCTCAGTACCTCAGGATCAAACAAACTTGAGAATTATTGACTCTCATATACTGACTCAAAAAAAATTCCACTAATAAGCTAACAAGCTTAAATGGAATGTTTGAAAAGAAAATAAACTCTATTGTGAGCTTTTATAACTAGTATGTATATATTTTTTTTATTTTTTAATTTTCTGATTTTTTTTATATTTTTATTTTTATGAATTCTAAGATAACATATAAGTATGGATGAAATTTAAGCTGAATTACACTAGTAAAAGCAGAATATGAAAGAAAATTTAAGCAAAATAAGCTAGAATAATATGAAAAACAAGCTGAGATTCAAGGTAATAAGAAATTTTATTAAAATTCAAAAGAGAAATTACATTCACTAAGCTAGATTACATAACCTGAATACATTTTGACAGAGTAACCTTACACTAAAAACCTACACACAACTATGCTAAAATGAGTCCTATTTATAGAAAAATATGAGAGAAGGGGTCTCGGATTGCCAAGCTAGCAATCCGTGTGACCTGTGTTTCTTTTAAGCTCCTCAGCACCCTTGATCAATATCTAATCATTACCCATCAATTTTCCACCCTTAGATCAGGATCTATGACGCGTTCCATCCACTTATAGCTTGCCACGTAGCCTCCCCTTGTGCTTCTTTGCTCTGACACACTCTTGACATCACACTGACACTCTAGAAGCCTATTGATTGTACTATTATACCCTTACTCTCAGTAATTGAGTGAATTGGGTATTAGGGTTCATGGGATGTCTGGGTAAATTTTGATTTCGGGGAAATAATGAGTGGGGTGGATTTTCTTGGGTTTTTATTACTTTCTCGTTGACCTCATTTGACCGAGAATAGAAATTGGGCTCGGGTCAATATACTTGGGTGGATTGGGCTTGTGATATGAATGGGTGAATGGACTCAAATAAAATGGACCAGATTTTATGATTCAGATTTAGTAATGATAATAATCAAGGACCAATCTTGTATTTTGTTAAAATCCAAGGGTTGAACTTGACTTTCTTAAAAAATATAATTCAAGGACCAATCTTGCCAAGTCTGAAAAGATAAAGGACTGTAGATGACTTTTGGATCACCGGCTTTGACTTTTTGACCAACTTCTACTCTCGTGCCCGATTTTCCGGTATTCTTGTGATTTTTCAGCTTTTTGTGATTTATCCGTACCTGCATATCACAAACATAAAAACACACGTTTTCTTAGCATTTGTTAGCTCAAATAGTCGTTTTGGGTTGGTATTTGGTCAAATAATTCGCGTTTTATTTAAATGACTTTTGCGTTTTTAAATTTAGGTTACGTTTGTAAAAGTAGTTTGTTAAATTAAGAAAAACCAAAAAACATAAATAAAGTGATAGCTTCTATTTAAGCCGTTTGGCTTATTTTTCTGCTTATTTATAAGCAAATTTTGATTTTAAGTTTTTAGATTACATTTAGGTTAACTAGGTTTCACGTTATTGTTAATATAGGTTGTTTAAATCGTTCTCATTCGTATTTCCGTAGCGTAATCATTCAAACTCACTTAAAACCCTTTCCATCCAAATTCACCCGATCACAAACCGTTTTGATACCATCCACACCTCGTCGGGACATAACGACCTGGGGAAACACTATACTTCCGCGGAGCATTGACTCTAGGCTGTTTGACCCTGTTGACTATCACCTGGTCAATTAGGTTGACCGTTTGGAGCCAATCAGGACTCGTAAAACGGATCATAAAATTTTTCGTTAGGTAAACCTAGTGCCAGAGTCAACGTAGTACCAGTGAGAATTTAAGAATACATCACCGAGCATAATATCAAAATGAATTATGAAAATAATTCACAAATTCCATAACATCATTAAATATAATTATCCATAAAAATAGGTCTTACAAGTTCGTTGTGAAATAAAAATTCCAAATAAAAATTATAACGAACTTTAACGTAATGCGGGTTTTCAAAATAACTCCCTAAATGGCCGGTTGTCACAATTGTAATCAACATTATTTAAATTCAAATAACCTTTAAGCAATTTTAAAACCTGATTAGCAGGATGGCCTAACCTATTGTGTCAGACTTCCTTAGAAACAAAACAACTGAGAAACTCACTTTTAACTACATTAACAGAAGCATCAACAGTCTTATCAAACAAGTATAAACCCCCATATTCACTACCAGTCCCCAGCACATTCTGCCGACTGAAATCCTGAATATAACATTTAGTTTCATCAAAACCAAATTCTTAATTTGCTATTTTTAATCATTTTATTAACAGACATCAAACTAACACAATACTCAGGCACAACCAACACATCAAATAACACAACATTACTATTAAGTCTCAAATTTCCAACATGAGTAACTTTAGCTAAAGTCCCATTAGGGTGACCAACAGTAAGTCTTAAGTCAGAAATATCAACTAAATTAAACATGTTGAAAGCAGAATTAGTCAAATGTTGATTAGCCCCTGAGTCAATTATCCATCCCAAATGATAACTAACTCCATTAAGTTTCAGATTAGCACAAAAGAATTGGCAAAAATTTTGATTAAAGAAAACACTTCCATTAAAGAAAGAATAAGAGGCAGTACCTGCCATGTTAGACTGAGCAGATGTACCAGGTTTATCATTAATAAGACTCATGAGCTTCAAAACCTGTTCATTACTAAGAGACATACTACCAATAGTAGTTTTAGCTACATTAGACTGAGTAGAGGTGTTTTTAAAATCATTACTCTTGTTAAAGCCATTTGCAGGTTTAAGATTAGGATTTCTTTTAAAACCAGGTGGATACCCAATAATCTCAAAACACCTCTCTATAGTATGCCCCTTTAACCCACAATGAGAACACAACAAACTATCATAATTTCCTCTGTTATTAGCAGCATTATTATTATTATCAGTGTTTCTTTTCCAATTAGAATTTTTATTATCAAACGTCCTAGAAACAAAGGCAGAAACTTGAGGTTTTTCAGTTTTAACAGAAGTAGTAGGAATCCCTCTATGAGATTCTTCCCTAGAAATTATGACAAAAGCATCCTTGACCTCAGGAAGGATTTCCCTAGTCAAAAGACTGCTCCTTATGGGTTGATAGATGTCATCAAGACCCATAAGAAATTGATTAACTTCAATAATTTTCCATGGTTTTGAAGTTCAAGCCTAGCTTCACAAGTACAATCAGGCAACTTAGTAAGAATATCAAACTCTCTCCACAATGAATTCAACTTATGATAATACTCTGGAATAGGCAATCCACCTTTTTTAAAACAATTAATCTTTTGAAGCAAGTTAAACACAATAGAACCATCAATTCTATCATAAGTATCTTTCAAATCTTTCCAAACCACAGAAGCATTATCAGAAAACACATGAACAAGATACACATCTTGAGACAAAGAGGTTAAGATCCAATTCAATACAACTGCATTACACCTATCCCACTGTGCTTCTAACAAAGGACTAGCAGCATAATCAGCCCTAGTACAACTACCATCAAGAAAACCCATTTTGTTCTTAATTTGAATAGCCAATTTAATAGCACTTGCTCAAATTCTGTAATTCTCAACTCCAGCCAATTTAATAGTAACAATAGAAGCACAATTAAAATCATTAGGATGAAGATGTAGAGGATTACTCTGATCCAAACTACTTATCATAATAGCCATAGTGACAAAACAGAAACAAACAATCACACAAGAACAAGAAACAGTAAATCAAACAAGAATCAAACAATAACCAACTAACAGAATAACCAACTAAACAAGCAATCAAGCAAGAAACAAACAATAACCAACTAATAGAGATAACAAACTCAATACTATTCAACTTCCAAATCAAACTCACACCCAAGAAATTCCAATTATCCAGCAGAGTAGACTGGGACAGACCAGTGCAGGTTTCCGTACCAATCAAGTTGGCAGGTCAAGGTGTTAATCTGCCCGTTTGCACCTACTCTTACTAAAATAATGGATTCTTAAGAGAAGAAACCAACTAACAGTGCTAAAAATTGGCCAGGAAGGCAGCGGAAGACAGAACAACAACTCTAGATTCACTTAGTCTAGAGCTATTGAAACCAAGAACCAAGCCCAAACCACAGAACCACCAGATCAGCAAGAAACCCCAAATATCCAATAAGGGTTTCAACAATATAGTGCCAAGAAACCACAAGAAACCGTCAATTCTTCAATAACCACTTCCAAACACCCTTAATCAACCAGTAACCAACAAACCCCAAAAAATTAGGGTTTCAAGAAAAAACCCTAAATCTTAAATTGAAGCCTAAACTTACCAATTAACCCAAGAAACCACAAGATCCAACACAGAAGTCGTTGAATCAATACAAACCCTAAAACCAAGAACCACCAAGAAGTCAGCCGATTATAACCTAGAGCTCTGATACCATGTTAAAATGGCACATAAACAACTATGTAATCACCCAACCAACCACCCCTTGGTGATCTTTCTTTTATTACAACTATAAACACTGAAGACTTGTCCCCAAACGGATGCAAGCTGGTACAATACAAGAATCAAAATAAGATTGTCCTCCTAATGAGTGAAATCTGATACAATCCACTCACACACTATCACCAAACTAAACCAAACCTAAAACCTGTAGATCAAGATGATCTACTAAACAATCTATGAAAGAAACCCAGAAACTATGAAAGTAACAATACAACTTTGAGAGAGAGTTTATGACTGCGTGTTTTGATTGTGAGAGATAAAAGCTGAAGAATGAAACCCTAGCTCTGGATATGAGCTTATATACACACATGTTACACTTTGCGTCCTGCACAAATACAAACAATACAAACACAACTCAAAGTAATATTAGTTATATAAATGTTACCAAACAAACCCTTGAGTTTCATAAGTTTGAAAGAGTATTTATTTCAACACAACGGTCAATGGACATCAATATAATGAGATTAGCGGGGAAGTACTGGAGTAGCTCAGCCCCAACAATGATCGACAGTCGACACAATACTATATAACTATAATGTCTACGAGAAGAAACTAAATACCAAACTCCTAATAATTAAACTCGTTTTTCGCTAATATTATTAGGAGTTTAATTAGAAGAAACTAAATACCGACAATTCGATTTATCTGCTAGTATTCTAGTTTTGTACATAAATTGCAATATAATCCTAGAAACGATAGTGTTTTGGATTTTAATATGCCTCAACCTCAAGATTCTACTCGATATCAAGTTGAACACTAAGGGTGCGTTTGGTTTGTAAATGGGATTGGATCAGATTTAGGGGGCTTTTCTTTTTCTGCTAAATTATCTTAGTGCTAACAGGAGTGGGCCCAAATAATATATTAATGTTTTCTTTTGTGTTGGGGTCCACTAAAATATATTAAATGGTCTATATTCACAAGCAAAAAAAAAACCTACTAGTCTCCATTCAGATGCATTAAGAGAGAGGAGACACACTTTTTTTTAAATCCTCTCTTAACTAAAAGAAAAAGAAACAAGGTCTTAGATTTGAAAAAAAGCTTAAAAGAAAAAGAGGTGAGAGAAAGATACAATTAATTAAAAAGTTTATTTGTTTTATAAATTTGAATAAAAAAAGTAAGAATATATTTATTATATTAAAGTAAAATAAAATAAAAATTAAAGTAAACTATATAAAAAATCATCACAGCCATTCCTTTGTAATAGAAAGTCAAATAAGTAATTCAAAAACTAAAAAATATGACCACTTATATGAGGAGAAAAGATTGTCAGAATGGTTTCACTCAAATCCTCTCATTTTTGTATGGAATCAAATTTATTAGTCAAAAAGTATATACGCTTATACCAAACATTCATTTTATTAGTAAAAGTATTCCCTTAATCCCACACCCTAAAGCAAACACCACTTAAATAAACAATGTTAAAAAAATATATTTGGGTAAGAAACCAAGATATATTAATTACTTCATTACATAAAATTATTATTGAACGGCAATAATAATTCTAGCTGACTTATTAAAAACACATAAGAGTACAACAATCACATTAATCACAACACGTAACAACTTTTAACTCTCAGAGCCATCTTAGTCACCCTTCACGTTCACTTGTTAACCATTGCGGTAACCATACCCAAGTAGCCTAGAAAAAATATCCCACAAAGTGTCAACTAATCGATAGATAACTTGCTACGATAATCAGTCTTATAGCTCATGCATTATAAAGTAGTTTTGGCGTGAAGATGTGGAAGGAGTAGAACTACAGCAAAATCAAATATTTATGATGTCTTTTAGCTAGAGCACTAGGAAAATCGTCTATACATAATTTACGCAACTTTAATGTTTTCGTAAATACTTTGGAGATTACCTAATAGGAGTTGAATCCATGTCTTTGTTGATGGATCAAGTTGTTACCCGAAGGCAAAAAATCTAGGGGTGTTCAAATCATGGTTTAAAAAATGAAACTGGGAATCCGAAATGATTCGGTTTTGTAGGCTATGACCAGCCGATACCCTTTGCCTTATTTCAATTTCACACAACGCCAATATGTTACTGTACTTATATCGCTAGCCCAAATTTCATGATTACGGACTGACATCGAATCAGTAACGCATAGTCCTATGCAACTGTCTATAGATAGCTCTAGTTTTTAGTTAGTGTTTGACATGGAGCTTTTCTTGAAGGTTTAAGTGCATTTAGCGTTTGCAATACAAAGTTAATTTGTTTGACAACAAGTATTTAGCTTTTGCAGATTTTAAACGCTACTTATGGGTGTTTGTTTAAGCTTATTTAATTTCAAGCGAACACTATATATTTTTTCAAATGATATTAATTTAAAGGGTCCTGTTATATAGTACGTTTAAAGGAAGGAAATTAGGTGTCAAGTTTGTTTCTACTCAATATTATATTGGGAATTTAAATATACACGAAGACAAGTATTAATGTTAATTAAAAATAAAAATAAAAAGTAAAAATAAAAATAAATAAATAAATAAAGGGCATAACAGCTCAATTACTTCATTGCATAAAAGAAGTTATTGAACGCGATAATAGCTCAATTACAACCTTTGACTTATTAAAACAAAAAACATAACAGTAAAACCAATCACTAACACAACACACGACCCTGAACTCTCAAAGCCATTTTAGTCGCCCTTCACAATCACTTGTTAGCCATTGCCGTAACCTTAACCCAAGCAGGCCTGGAAAGGATATCAGATGCCCACGCGCTGACATGTGGACGCGCGTCAAACAACGTCTTTACGTTAGTCCTAAACAAGTAAGTCATGGTTGGTAAGTGGTAGAGATCGACCAACGTGAAGCAATCTCCACCCAAATACTTGCTCGTGGTTAGTCGTGATTCGTAAACGTCAAGGATATCAGCTAGCTTTTTTTCAAACTCAGCCACTATGGCCCCATCAGTTGTTCCTCCATGCATCGGTATGATAAGTAGCTGATAGACTAGCTTTGAAGCTGTTGGGTCGTATTTCTGACCCTCTACTTCACACCACACAGTTTGTATCGCGGATTTCTTTGGATCTTTTGATATTAGTGGTGTTCCCTTATCGGCCTAAGCCTCTGCTATGTACTTTGTGATCGCCCTTGATTCTGTAACGTATTAAAACACTTTATAGCTAAAAAAACATCGGGACCTTTGATAAAATATTGTATGTCTATTGAAACTACTTATTGTTCTTTGTACACGTAAGATAAGTTGTTTTGAATATATGAAGAAAAAAAATACTTAACACCAATCTTAAACATGTATGGTAGATCAGAATTAACTTGCAAAAATAGGAATAAGTAATCTATGATTACCGAATAGGGTGAGATCGCCATCTTCATACACCGGAACTTGACCAAATGGCTGCATATAAATACAGAAATTCTGATGTAAGTTATATTTATAAACAATTCCACTATACTGAAAACTTAATGTTGATAGAGAAGGTTATAGTACATTGCGAGCAAGAAACTGAGGTGTCTTCTGTTCCTTGCTGACCAAGTCTACAGAAACGAACTCAAAGTCGAGATCCTTCTCAGCTAGAGCAGTAAGAACACGAAACGTTGTGGTTGAACCTACGAATCCTTGCAGTTTGATCCCCATTTTAGTAGTACGTATGTTTGTTGGAAAATTGTAAGGATTGAAAGAATTGAAGCTGAAGTTGTGATTGTAAGATGTCAAGGTAGGGAGTATATATAAATAGTAAGAATATTTAAATTCAAATATTTTCGTCCTTGTTTTATTAAGCATTTTGACAACAATTTTATGTTGACTATGTAATTTGAGCATGTGTAAGACTACGATGTTAATCAAGTTATTGGATATTAAATTTTTGAGTAATGCCGAATATGCCTCTATCCTGACCCTGACCCTGACCCAGATTAAACCAGAGAATCACTTTCGAATGATTCTTTTTGGGTCTTAAAAAAGTTGATTCAAAGCTACGATCCGAGGGGTTTTTATAAAGAGATCACAAGAAAGCGATAGTTGTATTTAATCAAAAACACTCGACATAAATACAAAAATGTTGCCAAATAGTTTGAGCCCTTCTGTGGCAAAATTCTTCCATATATAATTACATATGGGGCCATGTTATTTATGGTATTTACTTTCATACCCAAAAATAGATCAAGTTTACAAAAGGAGACCACATTTATTACATCCATTTTTCTTTCCAACAAACTCTTTTTCTCATGCTACTATCACATCTCTAGTTCTATATACTCCCATCCATCATATCACCTTCAACCAAAAAAACACCCTTAACCTCATATTCATTAAAACATGGACTTCTTTGCTTCTTCGAGCACACCAAACATCCCGGTTTCCGAGCCATTTGACTTTTTGAAGAGCAAAGATGAAGAGTCATTGAAAACGATACCCTTTTTTAGCTTTCTTTCTCTTGAACCATGCAAGCTGGAGGAGAATTCAAACTCATGCAATAAAGTTGAGGATGAGGAAGATGTAACCGTGGCATTGCATATTGGGCTTCCTAACCAAAATGATAATACTATTGTTGTTGATGATAACAGCTATAGCAATAACAATAATATTATGGTGGCAGATATGCCGGCTAATGTTGAATACTGGATACCTAGTCGATCTCAGATACTCGCTGGCTTTACTCACTTCTCTTGTCACATATGCAAGAAGACCTTCAATCGACATAACAATCTTCAGGTGATACCAAATTTTCTGAATGGCGTTCTGATTGTATAAGGTTTAAGCTTTTTAGTAGGATCTGGAGTGATGAATATTTACTAAATAAAAATTTCTAATTAAGTTGTATAGACACATTGTACAAACAAGTTTTTATTGACACACAAGTTTATGCTTAATGCGTGCACTTTAGACATTTGAAGCGCAAAGTTTGGGTCACGACTGGGTATGATTGTTCTCTCCCTTTTTAATGTGAAAATCTAATCGGAAATATAAATTAGCAATTATATCATATTTGTAATTACACATCTTATTATATATGGATATTAATTAGATGCACATGTGGGGGCATGGATCCGAATATAGAAAAGGAGCAGAGTCACTCCGAGGAACACAGCCACGAGTGATGATAGGAGTGCCATGCTATTGTTGTGAAGAAGAGTGCAAGAACAACATTAACCATCCAAGGTCTAAGCCTCTCAAAGATTTTAGGACACTCCAGACACATTATAAAAGGAAACACGGGACAAAACAATTCTCGTGTAGGAAGTGTGGGAAGAGCTTTGCAGTGAAAGGTGATTGGCGAACACATGAGAAGAATTGTGGAAAAAGGTGGTTGTGTGGTTGTGGTTCCGATTTCAAGCACAAGAGATCACTCAAAGACCATATTATGTCTTTCGGTACTGGTCATGCACCAGCACAACCGTCTTTTCAAACAGTAGAACTTCGTGAAGCGACTGACTAATGACATGGAATAGTGACGTGTTTTCATACATAAAAGGTTAAATTAGATATGGTATGATACGAGGTGTCGACAGTTAGTTTGGAATTAATCCATTTGAAATTAATATACTACTCCGTATTATTCATTAGCTTCTTTTTTCTTATCTTGTTCCCGTTATACCTTAACTTACATACATATATTGATTAATTATTGTCCTTTTTTTCTTTTTTTCCTTATTATTATTATTATTATTATTTTTTAATTTTAACTGATTATACATGTATTGGGTGGAATTTCATTAGTTTTGTTTTAGCTTGAACAATTACAGAACCATCTATATTTATGCTAGTCAAGTTTAAATATAGTAATAACTGATAGCTCTATGACTTATGATAAGTATGAATGAGTAGGTCGAGTCACAGCTCAATAGTTTTATGTAGCGACAATTGGTTTGAGCTGAGGTACTTACTCACAACTTTACAAGTCAAGTAGACTCATAACACTAGCACATATTTTCTTTAAAACATTCGTATAATACTGTATAAGAAGAACCTGTATACTCCGAATTAAGATTGAAAATTGTACAAGAACTACATAGAAGAACAAGTTTTCAACCAAGACAGCCAGTTGTTCCAATCTCTATGCATATCTTATGTTTTACAAAAGGGCATAAGTATATCATAAGTTATGTACATTATACATGCAAATTAATCCTTGTATTAGGGGACTTTGACACAACTCGAAATACAGTTAAAAAAAAAAAAAAAAAAAAATGGCAGCTCGCGACTAGCTTTTTCATACATTTATTGTTTAATCCTTTCTTGCATGGTTATATAAAACTTCTTTAACGATCACAAAAATTGAGCTACTTGACTACATCAATGCATCCGTCCAAAAAATCGTCGTCATCGATGGCGTGGTTTTAATGTTTCAATTATAAATTTAAGTTGTTTTAAATTCATGTGCAAAAATAAAAATACTCGTTCCGTCCCAAACTTTCCTATTTATATTTGTTCCAAAATAAATTTTCACATTTTATATATGAACTATAATTATAACTAGTTTCATTACTTTGACTTTAATATCAAAACTTGTATTAATTACTATTTTTTATTTTTATATTAGGCTACCCACAGTGCACTGGAAAAAATCGTTCACTCACTTCGTTCGACCGATCTCCAAATCGGTTGTCACCACTGTGACAATATTGGTTGCCGGAGGAAAACTCACAAATCGTTCGCATATTCAACCGATGTGAAACAAAGAAACATTTGGATTTTGCTTTCTTTCTTTTTCTTTTTTTTTTTTTTTTTTTGCTTTCTTTCTTGTCTAAATTAAAGAAACCGTATGGCTGGCTTGGAAGTTGGAGACAAAGATGGTCTGGGTAAAGAAAAATAGTCTGGGTAACCATTGGCTTTTGCAAGTTGGAGAGAAAGAGATGTTAGCATGCATGACTTGAAAGTTGGATACCATATGGATACCATTGTGTGTTTAACGTAGTGAGTTTAACTCATGTTGTAGTTTGAGCAAAATTGTTTTCTTGCAACATGTATTATGAGGAGTGTGTGATATTTGCATGAAATGACCAACAAACATATAGTTAATTACCACGTGTACTAGACATGCATGGAAAGTAAACACGTATTTGTACAAAAGATAGTCATCATCGAAGTAAGAATTTATTAAAAAAAAAAAAAAAAAAAAAAAAAAAAAAAAAGAAGAAGAAAGATGATGCAATATGGGTCACCACTGTGATGAGATAAATGAATATGGGTTGAGGAGAGAGAAAGCTGATGTGACAGCCGGAAAGATGATGTAATATAGGTCACCACTGTGAGTAGCCTTAACTATTAGGGTAAAAATGATTTTTTATCCTTTAAAGCTAACATTAATTACACATATCATAATTTTTTTATTTTTTGTTTGCGGGCTCTCTTTTTGAGACGGAGGGAGTACTAATCTATGATTTTCTCTTTAAATACTTGTCATATAATTAAGTTTACATATTTTCAATAATAGACGAGTGTTCACGCATAAAAGAAAAAATTTATAATGACAAATAATTATAGTTGTGAAATTATAATTAAGTGTTTCATTTTACGTTTACTTATACAACGTAAAATAATCCAAATTTTAATTTTCAAATTTTTAGTTTTTGAAAGAAAATGTTGTGGCAGTATGAAATAGTTAATTTATAGAAGAAAAAAGGAGAATGTATAGAATGGTCAACTTATAATGAGTGAAATTACTGTAATAACAACTAAACTTTTCTCATTTTAAAGTTGCAAGCAGTATTGCAGAAAGTCATTTTTTCTTTATAATTGTTACTCGTGCGATGCACTTCATTGTATATCTATACTACATATAATGTAAGAATGAATCTCTCTCCTCTTAGTCTTAAAATTTAAGGGTAATTGCATATATACTCACTAAAACTTGCATATTTGCATATTTTTTTCAAAACATGCTTAAACATCATTGTACATTATGCATTTAAAACTTGTATTTTGGGAAAATATGCAAATATGCAAGTTTGATTGAGTATATATGCAATTCCCCCTAAAATTAAGACTTACAAGCCATAATGCTTATTGTACAATATACAAATACAAGTCTTAAAGCTTAATGTACAGAATATAAAGCACTATTAATGCGGTCAAAATATTTAATGCAGTCAATTAATTAACAGGCCAATAAATACAATTAATTCCGTTATTAAAACACCCCTTACATAAGAAATATAACTTATCAAGCATATTGTACAACCATCTTAACCACAATTCATGCATTAAATGTCACTAATACAAATAATAAAGCACATTATATAAATATTCAAGCCCAAACAAACACGGGCCAAACGGGCTCGAGCCCGAATGGGCACGGGCCGAACGGGTTAATGTTATACGAATCGTTTTAAAAAATACCCAATAAGATGAAATAAATTCCTTAAGCGTACCACCCTATTTATATTTTAAAAGTTAAATATATTATGTTTTTCTTTAAAAACGATTGTAATGTTTTACGATTGGGAGAAATTGTGTATAACTTTTCAATAGGCAATACATGCCCATTTCAAAAAAAGGTGAGGGCAAAATATGCCCACATCGTTTACAAATTAGCCCACTTTTTTTTTAGGCACAAATTGCCACATTTAATAATTATTATCACAATTGTCTAATTAAAAATATTGTCATTAGTTAAAGAGTTAAAATACGTCACATGCAATTCTTGATATCAATAAATTTATTGTAAAAAATGCGTCTAAGTGATGGATGGCAAAGGATCATCGATCGGTTTCGTGATCGATTGTCCTTGTGGAAGGCTAAAACCCTCTCGGCTGGTGGTAGACTTACTCTAATCAAATCCGTCCTTGGTAGTCTTCCCGTTTACTACCTATCCCTCTTTAAAGTTCCCTCGAGTGGCATAAAGGTTCTTGATTCTATTAGATGCAGATTTTTTTGGGGTCATAAAGAGAATGAAAGAGGAATTAATTGGGTTAAATGGAATGCCATTCTCCTTGGTTCGAATCATGGGGGGTTAGGAGTGGGTTGTCTTCGGTCTAAGAATCTTGGCCTTTTAGGAAAATGGAAATGGCGCTTTCTAAATGAAAAGAACGCTCTTTGGCGAACCGTTATTAAGGATTTCTACGGGGAAGATGGTGGCTTTTATTTGCCTACTAATTCTCTTGGCAGCAGTGGTGTTTGGATTGATATAATCAAAGGCATTAAGTGCATTGAGGGTATTGATTCAAATTTCAGAAACTCCTTTGTTCGTAAGGTGGCGGATGGGGCTGACACTTTATTTTGGCTCGACCAGTGGTGCGGTGATGGGACGAGTCTAAAAGATAAGTTTCCTAGACTTTTTGCTCTTGAGTCCACCAAAGATTGTAAGGTTAAGGATAGAGGGCATGTTGAAAATGAGTCGTGGATTGGCTCATGGGCTTGGCGTATTCCGCCAAGGGGTCGGGCTTTAGACGATTTAAATGTTTTATCCAACTCCTTAAATTCTGTTGTGCTAAACCCAAATGGTTGTGACAAATGGTTCTGGTCATACGAGGCTTCAGGGTGTTTTAATGTTAACGTCTTGACCAAAGCTATCGAAAACAATCTCCTTGGTGTTCACAGTTTGGGTTCCCATCATAAATGGAATTCTTGGATTCCTAAGAAAGTGAATATTGTGGTTTGGAAGGCTTCTCTCGATAGACTTGCAACGCGTTCTAACCTTATGACTCGTGGTATTAGTCTTCCTTCTTTAGACTGTCCTTTTTGCGGCTTGGAACCTGAAATCATTGATCATGTTTTGGTTAGATACCAAAGGGTTTGTGGGATTTGGAGAAAGGTGTGGAGTTTGTGGAATCTTCCTCCCCCGATTTCATTCCCTCCGTTTTCGGCTATTGAGGTTGCACGTGGGGACGTCAATTTACATGGTGGTGCGAATCGTATCAAAGCTATTAATGGGGTTTTCCATATTACTATATGGGCTATTTGGAATTGGCGAAATCGTCTCATTTATGCCACTGGTGATGACATTGATTCTATCAAGAACGAAGACATATTCCCGGGTATTCAACGTATGGCTAAGTTATGGATATCCGCTCGTATAAGTTCAAAGTTGAAGACGGATTGGGATTGTTGGGTTGCTAGACCCTTTGATTTATTCCCCTAGTTTTACCTTGTATAGTTTTGGTTTATTTTTCTGGTTGTGGCGTTTATGCCTTTTGTTTTCTGTTGTACAGATACACCTTGGTTTGTGAGGCCCTTTTTGGGTTCTCAGTTTATAAATTCTAACTTTTCAAAAAAAAAAAAAAAAAAAAAAAATTATTGTAAAAAAAAACATAATATACTAAAATACATGATTTACCAAAAAAAATTATTTTAAGGTACCCGCCGCTGCAACGCGCGGGTACCCTGCTAGTAACTATATAAGTAGTTGTTGATAAATTTGATGGCTCGTTGTGTTATCAGTAATTCCGAATAAGCATATTATCTGATTTTGCTTATTGAAGTTTTAAAAGAGTTTCGACTTTTTAAAATTCACATTCATCGTTTGAATCTCAAATTCTTAACATATTAATTAAGTAATAGCTTATAATGAAACATTATATCTTTAATACTAACATAGATCGCATAAACTTAACATTCTAAAATTATAAAAGAATTCAAAATATTTGATATTTACACTTTTTTCATGAAACTCTAACTTTAACCAATTAAATAATAATTTAAATAAAGATTTAATTCATAAGAAGTTACATTTGTTGCATGCTCAAACTTTTATTAGTATATTTATGTGTTAGTAAACTTTTATTACTATACAATTTTTATTTATTAGTAAAAAAATAAAATAAAAAAGTATAATCATTAATACTTATATTTGTGACATGAAACTTTTCTTATTTAGTAAATGAGTAATCATTAATACCTTGCATTAGTAGCATGAAACTCAAGTTTGTTTCTACTCAATATTATTTTGGGAATTTAAATGTATACACAAAGACAAGTATTAATGTTAAAAATAATAAATAAATAAATAAATACTTAGTTACGAGCCAAGATATGTAAATTACTTCATTGCATAAAAGAAGTTATTGAACGCGATATTAGCTCAATTACAACCTTTGACTTATTAATACAAAAAACATAACAGTACAACCAATCACTAACACAACACACGACCCTGAACTCTCAAAGCCATTTTAGTCGCCCTTCACAATCACTTGTTAGCCATTGCCGTAACCTTAACCCAAGCAGGCCTGGAAAGAATATCAGATGCCCACGCACTGACATGTGGACGCTCGTCAAACAACGTCTTTACGTTAGTCCTAAACAAGTAATTCATGGTTGGTGAGTGGTAGAGATCGACCAACGTGAAGCAATCTCCACCCAAATACTTGGTCGTGGTTAGTCGTGATTCGTAAACATCAAGGATATCAGCTAGCTTTTTTTCAAACTCAGCCACTATGGCCTCATCAGTTGTTCCTCCATGCATCGGTATGATAAGTAGCTGATAGACTAGCTTTCAAGCTGTTGGGTCGTATTTCTGACCCTCTACTTCACACCACACAGTTTGTATCGCGGATTTCTTTGGATCTTTTTATATTAGTGGTGTTCCCTTATCGGCGTAAGCCTCTGCTATGTACTTTGTAATCGCCCTTGATTCTGTAACATATTAAAAAATAGTTTATAGTTAAAAAAAACATTGGGACGTTTGATAAGATATTTTATGTTTGTTGAAACTACTTATTGTTCTTTGTATACGTAAGATAAGTTTAAATATATGTATGTAGATATTTAACACCAATCTTAAACATATATGGTAGATCAGAATTAACTTGCAAAAATAGGAATAAGTAATCTATAATTACCGAATAGGGTGAGATCGCCATCTTCATACACCGGAACTTGACCAAATGGCTGCATATAAATACGTACAGAAATTCATATGTTAGTCATATTTATAAACAGTTCCACAATACTGAAAACTTAATGTTGATAGAGATCGAAGGTTATGGTACATTGAGAGCAAGGAACTGAGGTGTCTTATGTTCCTTTTTGACCAAGTCTACTGGAACAAAGTCGAAGTCGAGATCCTTCTCAGCTAGAGCAGCCATGACACGAAATGTTGCGGTTGAACCCACGAGTCCGTGCAACTTGATAGACATATTGTGCCTAACAGATTAAGTTATTAGCTGTAGTGTTTGGTAGAGAATGTATGAAAAATATGAAGATGTGATTGATATATGTGAAGTGATCAAGGGATTAGAGTTAATTACATAGATGGTCACTGTGGTTTGCTTGAAATTTCACTATTAGTCACCGAACTTTTTTTTTGATGGGCCTAGTCATTGTGGTTTGCTGTTATTACGGGCCTAGTCACTGAACTTTTTTTTTTCCGAATGAAATGACCAAACAGCACTTGTCATCTTATTTGGACTAACGACCGTTAGTCTTTTAGACTAACGACTGTTAGAGAACAACCGAAAACTTGGTTTTCTAACGTTTTCGTCCGGTCTTTATACGTTTTCATCCGTTTTTTCACGTTTTCGTCCGTATTTATTGGTTTTCGTCTGTATTTACACGTTTTCGTCCGTTTTTACACGTTTTCGTCTGTATTTACACATTTTCGTCCGTCTTTACACGTTTTCGTCCGTATTTACACGTTTTCGACCGTTTTGACACGTTTTCATCCGTTTTGACACGTTTTTGTCTGTATTTACACGTTTTCGTCCGTTTTTACACGTTTTCGTCCGTATTTACACGTTTTCATCCGTTTTTTCACGTTTTCGTCTGTATTTACACATTTTCGTCTGTATTTACACATTTTCGTTCGTTTTTACACGTTTTCGTCCGTTTTTACACGTTTTCATCCGTATTTACACGTTTTCTAAAAATTATTTCAAAAAAGTGCAAATACTGACAAAAACGTGTAAAAACGGACGAAAACGTGTAAAAAAGGACGAAAATATGTAAATACGGACGAAAACGTGTAAATACTGGAAAAACGTGTACACGTTTTTGTTTTCCTCCGTTTTTACACGTTTTCCTCTGTTTTTTAGAAAAATATTTTCGAAAAGATTATTTCAGAAAAAAGAAATTTTTCAAAAAATTTATTTCGAAAAAAAAATATTTTTCTAAAAAAAAATATTTTTCTAAAACAAATAATTTAGAATTAAAAAAAATTCGAAAAAAAATAATTTTTCGAAAAAAATTATTTCTAAAAAATTATTTAAGAAAAAAATAATTTTTCGAAAAAAAATAATTTAGAAAAAAAAAAATCGAAAAAAAATAATTTTTCGAAAAAAATTATTTCAGAAAAAAATAATTTTTCGAAAAAAAATATTTTTCTAAAAAAATAATTTAGAATAAAAAAATTTCGAAAAAAATTATTTTTCTAAAAAAATTATTTCGAAAAAATTATTTCAGAAAAAAATTAAAGTTCTTGGAAAATGGTTTATACAAAATTTGTCGCAATTCTTATGTTTTCGTATAGACTTTGGACCAAGTGGTAACCAAAAGGCAAAAATTCTAGGGGTCTCCGGATGTCGGTTTAACAAATAAAACTGGCAAACTGAAACGATATCAGTTAAGTAGGGTACACTCGACGTACACCCGTTTGCCTCATTTTAATCTCATACAAAAAAAGGTATTGTTTCTGTCATTGTTGAGCATTTGAACCAACTTCAAGCTACTATATGGTCTGATCCTGATTCGCTCGGATTTCATGTTATATTATATAGCTCTAGTTGTTGGTTTCGATCTGATTAAAATTCATCAGTAGATAATTAATATCAAAGTCTAACACAACATCAGCCTACCAATCTCGACTTTGGTCTAAATAAACTAGATCAAAGAGTACAACAACAATCCGACATACAACTCTCAACGCACATTCACAACAAACCAACCTCAAATTCACCAGCGAGACATAGCCATAACTTTCAACCAAGCAGGCCTAGAAAGCAAACCAGCAGCCCAGGCGCGTACATGTGGACGCGCCTCAAACAGCCTTTTGACCCTCGTGGCGTACAAAAAATCAATGTTCGGGATATGATGAAGATCTGCTAGCGTGAAAGTATCTCCTTCCAAGTACTTGCTCTCAGTCAGCCGTTTTTCGTAGACATCAAGTACTTCGGACAGCTTCTTTTCGTACTCTGCTACTACCCCTGGTCCTCCTGGAATCCGTCCCATAGCTATTAGCATTAGTTTCCATGTTGCTCGATCGAATTTTTGATTTTCCACTTCCATCCACACTGTTTGGATTGCTAACTTAATTGGATCTTTCATGATCAGTTCGGTTCCTTGGTCAGCGTATTTACGTGCTATGTATTGTGAGATCGCTCTTGATTCTGTCACATGTTATGATACAATTAATAAGAACTGCATATTGTTCTACAAAATAATATTTCTGAATAAAGAGCTTCTAGTCATTATAAACACGTAAACAGATAAAGTTTTTGCTTTTTCAAGTTAACCAGAAAAGTTAATTCTTTGACTCAGATGTACGCAGTTTAACCAGGTATCCTGCCCATTTCCGGACCCTTTCAAAGTTATTTATATCGTACCCAAAGAAGCGATATGATCAATCATAAACAACTTATATTATCAACTAGCAACAATTAGAATAGATAGTGTTCAATTACCGAATAGCGTAATATCACCATCCACAAACGCTGGAACTTGACCAAACGGCTGCAAATATACAAATCATGAACACACGTAAGATATAAAGATATCTAAGGTCAACGATATATAAACAAGTCTTGTAATATACTTACGCTCATGGCAAGGTAAGCCGGACTTTTGTGTTCTCGTAAGTGCATTTTGACTGCCACGAACTCAAAATCGACATCCTTCTCGTAGAGGCAAGCTAGAGCACGAAATACTGCGTTTGAACCTATGAACCCGTAAAGTTTTACAGTCATATTGTAAAATTTTATAGCAAGTAGCACAAGAAATTTTTTGTAAAAGTTATAGAAAACAATATATAAAATGAGGCCCGGATGTTTAAGTGCAGAAAATGAAACAAGGAAAGAAGTAGTTGAATTGGAAATTGGTGATATAGCAGACAATTTTGAACGAAATTGGAACTTGTAAAGTGGAAAGGGGTTTTATTTATACATTTTATAAAGTATTTTAACGTATAGTACTTGCATTATGTTTCTATATTCGTTTTTGGTTATTTGGTTTAAAAAATTCATTTTAGTCCTTTAAGTTTACATATTCTTTTTGGGCAAAATTGCGATATCATTTTCATTCCTCAATCAAGGTTCAAAATGTTATATTTCCTATCCATCCATAATTTACTTTTATTAAGGTTATGTTTTGTGCGGGGTGTTGTGAAGCTTTTTGAAATAGTGAGCAATAAGTATTTTGATATATCTTCATTGTACATGATTTTTTCAGTTATTAACGTTTCTATGGTCGTGATCCCAATGTAGAAAGAAAAATATGCATCATCTTAAAACAATGAGGGAGGTTTCTATGAAAATCCCGTATCATGTGGTGCACTTCTCGTTTAGAAATTTCAACCAGGCTACTCTTTCTGCAATTCGAAGAAATCTTCTAGATCGTATTCTCATTTTCTGGCCTCGAGCAACCATTATGAGCTTCAATCAATATCTTCCTATACTGCAACAATTTTCACATATGTTAATCATGATTAATTTTTAATCAAAATTTTTGAATAAGTTATACTCCGTATATCTTAATACAAACTAAGCTAAATTACAAGATTAGGCTTTTGTCTAGAAGCTCGTTGACATACTTTGAATTTTTTAACTCGTTGACAAAGCAAATGGTTAGCTTAAAATTGGAGTGATATATATTATTAAATTAATAAACTTATGTGTAGACGCTTTTGAATGTTCATATCGCTTGGTCAAGTTCAAAAAGAAAAGGTTCGAGACTAAAGGGAATGAAACTTTGTTCTAGTCTTCTTCTAGATCTTTTCTCAAACAATGATGCAATTGTAACGTCACACGACCTTTGTGAGCAACAAAAGGCCCATTTATAACTTTTCACCATTATTTGACTAACCCTCTTGAAAATTTTCATTTTTGGCTTGTGGATTTTAAAAGTTTAAATATGTACATTCCTAAATTCTTCTATTTTAATTGCAAACCCTATTCTTATACGGTTTTACTCGAACCCTATTCCTAAATTTCATTGTTATTTTACTTGTTTATAATTTTTAATTTGTCACCCTGAACCCATAATACACAATTACACATATCGTGAGGGTGAGTCGAGGGTCTCAGTTTCAGTTTGACATTATAATAAGTTGGACTATTGCACCAATCATTCTTTAAAAATCAGTGTTTAGAATAAAACGAGCGGGGAAGCCCGCGCGTTGCTGCGGGAGTGCTTTGTTGTCGAGTGGTATATGAACAGTTTGTAAACATGCAAATTCAGTTCACGACTATACATGTAAAGGAAAGAGTATACGTAATTGCGATTTTATAAAAGGAAAAAATCATTGATCCAATGTATGTGTCTTTGAAGTACTGTAAAATTGAAACCTTATACTTTTAACACTTTTGTGAATGTCAAGTTAATAATCAATAAAACTTCTTAGCTTCAACATTCACTTCTGTGACTATATCTTGCAGCATTTGCTTTGGTGATGGGGTTAATTGCACATCTAGCTTTACCTTGCAATCTCGCCCACAACGGTTCGGAGCTGTGTTTCATCTAGGAATGATCCACTTACCTGAAATCATGTTCAGCATTTGCTTTGGTGAATGTCAAGTTAATAATCAATAAAACTTCTTAGCTTCAACATTCACTTTTGTTGACGTAGTAAAATAAAGTTCAAACCTGTCAAAATACAATTTTTAGTGCATTATTTTTTAACGTGATAAAGTTCCTCTTATTTATGCATTTCGTTGCAATACTGATATAACTTCTTTGTATTTGCATTTCTGCCACTATATTGTTGAAATCTATACATGATATATTTACGGGTGTGTGTAAAAGATCATAGTTTCAATATTTACCGGGGTAATCCCTTTACCCAAAAAAAGATCATAGTTTCAGTAAATGGTACCTGACAAAAGAATTCCCAATAGGCAATACTCCCGTGTCTGTCTAGAATCCGGTTTTCAACCACCAGGAAAGTCCACATCTTTTAGACCCGGTCTATAGCCTGCAAACATTAAAAAATAGCATAAAAGTCTGCACATCTGATAAAGCACAAAGATGATAGTGTTTGTCATTTGAAGAAACCTGTTGGAATCCCACATATTGGATCACAAAACATATGCCCATCAACTTTGTGTAACTACATGTATGTGTCAGCCGACATTCCTTAATAACATAAAACAAATGAGTTAAGCTATGTCATACGGCTATTCTTCAGGAGCAAACTCGTCAGTAAAAGTGCCATTTGAACTGCTGCTTGTTCCAGTGCTATGCGTCCCTTTGCCCATGCAGAGTACAGCCGGGATATTACGTGTGTTCTTCACTGCCCTTGAGCATAGACTTGGAAATTGTTCCATGATGTCTTTGTGATTGTTTCACTGTTAGCTGCAATGTAGAGATCGTGTATATGAATATATTAGTAGACATTCGTAACTCAACTGCTAAACTATAACAGCTAGAAACAAATCATTGCATTATAAATGAGTGGTCGTGACAGAAAAGGAAAACTTAATACAAATACAACCCGGTTGGTGATTGCTTATTAAAAGTGTACAAATTGGATAGGTATAATACTTCTGAAAAGAATATCAAGGAATAATTGCTTAGGTTATCACTTATAAACATACCTATATTCGTGTATGCCCAGCCATGCTTTTTACAGTAAGATAAAGACTCGCTGATTCCGGTACATGATATGTTCAATATGAACCTGCATGGAATAAACAATATATTAGCTTTGAAAAGAGAAGTCCTCGTACACCCAGGAAAAAAGATCTGTCCAGACATAAATCCAAGAAATATAAGGCCTAATGGCGAAACTTTTGACCCATATATTTGTAAATGGGTCAATTTTGGTTCTTTTCTTTTCTAAAATTGGTTCAATTTAAAACAAACCTATACATTTTGAACTATAGCCGCAAACCAAGCATGATGTCTAATATAGTTTGCATTAGCACGTACCTTGCCAACTTCCATGGCAGTCTGCAAAATTCATAGGCTCAAATACCACAACATAAGAAGTGACTCATGAAATATTGATTTCAGCTTAAGTATGATGATAGTACGTTTGCCAACTTCCATGAATGACCTGTAATTGCAACAAAGAAATGCCCTATAAGCATCTTCTTTATGGATAATGGATGTCATGTAATTGCAACAAAGAAATGCATAAAGCTAAAAAAAATTGAGCCGCCAACATGAGAGAAATGGAACAACTTAAGTGTTATGTATGATATATATAAAGAGGTTAAAATGTAAAGAGGCGCCACCTCCAGGTTAAAAAATTATTTCCTACAATTGATATATAAAGAGAACCTATAACTTATTCAGGTTTAAAAAAAAATATTTCGTACAATAAACCAAATATTGCAGCCGTTATCAAAGAGAACCTATAACCCACTTCAGCCCCCAAATGATTTCAGCATTCAAATGCACCCAATTCAGCCCCCGTTTCAGTACTCAAACCCACCCGTCTCAGCCCCCCTTTCAGCACCTAAACGCCCCGATTTCAGCCCCAAAACTAACACCCATTTGAGCCCCCAAAAGCACCCATTTCAGCTCCTAAACCCACTCATTTCAAGCCCCATTTCAGCCCCTGAACGCAGCAATTTCAGCTTCCGTTTCAGCACCCAAACCCACCCATTTCAGCCCCTAAACGTACACATTCTAGACCCCACTTCAGCCCCCAAATGCACCCATTTCTAATGTGGAATGCAGGTTTGGTTTATATTTTTGGGCTATTCCTCGTTTCTTTAGTGACTTGGTTTGCTCCACACACACCTTAATTATGCAGTACCCTGATCTAAATGTGCGTCATTTATGACTTACAATCCACTTTAAACACTATTCATGAACACTCTTTTTTTCTGATCCAAACACTCTTTATTTGTGCAACAACAAAAGCAATCTCTTCACTGGAAAACTTAAAATTAGCACTCAATCTAATGCGCTCTAGAACACCCACAAATGTTGTGTATTCACCACTAAATGGTTTTTTGTGCACTTTGAGTTCTGATTACATTCATGTATGCAGGGTAATCATTTGTTAAGCAAAAAAAAAATGAAGAATATTTAAGTTGTAAACCTTTTTCGAGTTCTTTCTCAGATGTTAGATGATATATAGATCCGTGAGGTACCAGATCATGCAATGCTACGAAGTTGGTAAGCAATGCTACACATTCACCAAGTTCAGCTTTATTAAGATGGGTATTTGCCCCTGTAATATGAATAGTACACATAAGTGAAATGGCTATAAATATCAAAAGATCAAGTTATAATAAGAACTTATACTAATTATTTGACATGAATCTTACTAAATTAGCATAAAGCCCAATACTTAGTTTATTTAAGTTGTCAAAAAGCAGTTTCTTACGTAGCGCATCTATAGGCCATCACCCGCGCTTTTACTTGAAACTGACACATTTGTGGGTCTTTGGTTAAAACCCCTGTGACGGTTACTTGATCTTCTGCTGCCTTTAGAACTGGAAAATTGAATTTTACGGTAATTAACAACAAAGTTTGATTGTTTGTGCAAGTATACCAATAAAATTAAATTTGAAGGATCTATCATTCATTGCTTCTGTAAGAGTATATTGTAAATATGATCATACCTCAGCCTTGTCTGTGTGAAACATCAACTGAAAAGGTTGTATGAACTTTCACCACATGCTCCTGATTCGATATCACAAACTGCAAACGTTCGGGCAAGAAAAAAAATTAATCTCTGAACCAACATGTAAACTCTTAACCCTTTACAAACAGTAGCATATGAACCTGTTTGGCCCACATTAAGAAACAAAAGTACTTTTTTAAGATATCGTTATATGGTCTTAAATAAACCACACTGGCCGAAATGTGATCCATATATAAGTACATGGTTCAAGTTGGCATACCTATGAGCATATATCAGTGTTCAACACCATCTTCATTTCGGATGTGTGACCAGCTGGAAGCAGCCTGCAATGAGAATCCCAAACACCATATAAATCATGTATTCATGTTTTCAGTCTAGTTGCATGAACTTAAAATTGGAATAACGGGAATTTTTGTCAAGAACACTCTTAGACAGTTACCTAAATCTGCTTCATTTTATCAAACTTATTTTTTAACGCCATGATTTTCAATCTCTTATTTTAAAGACAAACCTTTCTTTAATATTTTTTTTAACAAACACAAAAAAATAAAAATAATAAGCAACTTAAAAATGTACCTCTGTAAACAAATTTATACTTAGAACACAATCAAAACCCAATATAAAATAAATAAAATACTATAAAATAAAAATAATAATAATAATGAACCTACATAAGCAATGGTGGCCATTTATTTTTCAACCTTGGGCTCGCATCTCACGCCAAGCAGCACCTTCTTATTCCATCTCTTTCAATATCTAAATCCAGTTTTAAATTAATTAAAAATCAGAGACAAATTAGGATATAAAAAATTAAATGGATGATTATCAAGAGGATGTGTAATTACATCAACGGTGTCGGGTCACCCTCCATCTCTCTTTCACCGAAGGATTGAATAGCTGTTGATGATCCGGCCGTTTATATAGGCGTTCAAAATTTCAATTGATTGATATGTGTTTGGGTTTGTGTTGTATTGTGTGTTTTTTTGGGTTTTGAAGATGAAATTATCTTGTTGTGGATGCAGGTATGGATAAGGTCTGGTGGAAGTTTCTGGTATTTGGGGACACAAATGAATCAATGGGCATATATAATACTGTACCACCTAAAAAAAGATACAAAGGTGGTATAAACTAAGCATTACAGCCAGGTAACGGACCAAAACAGTGGTCAAAACGGGAAAATTTCTAATGAACAGTGGTTCAAATAGTGTCCTAACGGGACGGAGCTACAGTGACATGTTGTACTTGCACCAATAAAAATGTGAAACATATGTACCATGCATAGTAATACTTTGTACTCATTCATTTTCAGCCACATTTTGTGGCCTAACAATCCCGTAATTACAATGGTAATCTTGTACTTTTAACGGCCCAACAAAGTGGGTTTTAGTATATATTATAATATAATTTCTTTTGTTTTTGGCAAACATTTTGTAAGAATTATCTCTGAGATTAATGTTTATCGTGATATTTTTGGCCTCTCGTGAATAATCCATGTCAATGGTATCTAACATGATGATTTTGCCGAGATGATCAAACCACCTAGAGAAATTTTGCAGTTCACTCTTAAAATATATAAAATGCTATAACTAAGTGGACTTTATAGTTAGTTTAATACTCGTATGTTTTAAGAATGCTTCTTAATTAAAATATGCTATTTGTTTGTTTTTTGTTTTTTTTTTTTTTTTTTGGAACATTCATTTGGTAAGAAGTCTTTTTAGGCAACAAACCATAGTCAACAATCATGTACGCATCCACATTTATAAAACAAATCACATGATTTTAGTTCAACATTTCATGATAAATAATAAGTTATGGACAAAGCAAACAACAAAGAACGGTATTGAGTGATTAATAAATTATCATTAGAAGAGAACCCAATTTTGACCATTAAGTTTAGTCAAAAGTCCATACTCCATACCACCAGAAATTTACACAAGAATGTTTTGTTGCACATAATACATTTTAATGATCACAAGCAAAGTGTACAACACTCAATGTAACTCTTAGCAATAACACATTTTAATACGGGCGAATGTATGTTCACAAAGTACAAACTATCAGTAAATTCCCTAATTGTGGTAGGTCAATCTTTTTCTAGACCGATACCATGTTCATTGTTCACCACGGAGACATTGCCGCAACTTTCAGCCAAGCAGGTCTCGAAAGAATATTAGCAGCCCAAGCTCTCACATGCGGACGCCCCTGAAACCAACCCTTAGCCTTCGTTGCCCTCAAGAAATGCACGCCCGGGAGATGGTGGAGATCAGCCATAGTAAAACTATCTCCACCCAGATAGTTGCTCTTTTTCAACCGTGCTTCGTATACGTCAAGCACATTAAACATCATCTTTTCATACTCGTGTCCTGCCTCTTGGCTACGAGTCCCCTGCATAGCTATTTCTAATAGCTTTGAGAACGGTAGATCAAATCTTTGATTTTCTACATCCATCCACACAGTTTGGATTGCTAGCTTACTCGAATCCTCCATTACAAGATTTGTTCCTTTATTGGCATACTTTTGTGCTATGTATTGTGTGATCGCTCTTGATTCTGCACATTTTACCAAATATAATAAGCCATATGCATTATTAAACAGAAACAAGTAACTCCGTATAACATACAACAAATTTGTACCAAAATAAATAAATATACCAAACTTATGTTTAGGAACTACTATTTTTATTATTATTATTATTTTCTTTCAAACAATGTATATGTAAGTGACTTTCTATAGAAAGCAAAATGATAATGTGACGCTTCGATCGATAAATGGCATTCTTTGTGTGCTTTCGAAAAATTTATAGCACATCAAAGTTCTACATTTTGATCTCCAGGATACACACAACGAATTTATCTTACATGTCTTAACAGGATAAGAACTAAAACAATTTACAAATATTTATGATACAATAGAATGACAACTGAAATTATAGCGTTAAATTACCGAATAGTGTGACATGATCATCCTCTAACGCTGGAACTTCACCAAATGGCTGCATATATAAAAAGATCAGATTTCATGAGAAATTTGAAGTCAACGACTAATAATATGAGTTAAGAAACCTAATAATAAGTTGATTGTTATACATACGTTGCGTGCGAGGAACTGAGGCGTTTTGTGTTCTCCAGTGACCGTGTCGACTATAACTAACTCAAAATCGACTTCCTTCTCGTATAGACAAGCCAGAACACGTTGAGTTGTGTCTGAACCAAGGGACCCGTAAAGTTTTATCGCCATATTGTACTATTTGATATCTTTTGAAAAGATGAAAGATGTAAAAAGTCGTTAATATATTGAAGAAATCGCGAGATATATATGCAAACACTAAAAAAGCAGCTGAACTGGAAAATAACGATGAAGCAAAAAAAAATTGTGGTTGAAGTAAGAAAGGGAAAATGCGAAATGGTCTTATATTTAATGCAAAATACTGCATAACTAGTCCTTCTACTATCGTTTCGTGTTCTCTTTTGGTTATTTGACTACTGATTTTGCATTTTGATACCTTCACTCTTAATAATTCAAACAAGAAGACACTTTGAAAATCTTTTTACTGAAATGTCTAATAGATGAGTTTCTAGAAAGAATAACATGCTAATTTCAGTTTGCTTTAGTAAGGGTGTTCATCGTTTCGGTTTTGGGTTTTTGTATGGTTTCGGTTTCTCGGTTTGAAAATTTGTAAAGGCAAAATCAAAACCAAACCAAATCAATTTTTGAATAGATAAAGCCAAACCAAACACCCAATTAGAGATTGGTTTCATTTCGGTTAAAACCAAAAAACTAAAATTCAAGTAAACTTTATAACATAATCTACTAAATAGTTAATAAACACTTCAGCTTATGTCCAAAAAACTAGAAGTAAGTTAACTCAAAAATTTGAACATATAAGAGAAAACTTTATACTCCGTGTGATAGAAACTATATAATATAATTTAATCTTTCTTACATAGATGTAGATATTCAGCTTTTTTCTATTTAGTTAAATTTTTGTGAAACCATAAACCAAACCAAACACTGATTAAACACATCTGTTCGGTTTCAATCTAAACCATATATTATCTTTTGGTTTATTCAATGTCAAACCAAACATTAAACAACCCTAGTAAGGTCTAACTATTAAAATATTGGTAATTTATCGTAAGTAAAGGATCTCTATAGCTCCAAATATTGAGCAAAAATCAATAATTTTCGAAACAGTTTTCGATTAAGTCAACTTTGTCAGTCTTTGACCAACGAGAAGGTAGGCGAATGAAATTCTAGAGCCTTTTGAAAAGATGAGGCATTATTGCATACGTCACCCATTTGTTCTTTCTCTTTAATTATTTCTTTGTGGAACCACATTCACACCTCCAACATGTTGGCCAATGGCTAAGCTTCTTGGTATTTACTTTATGAACTCCTAAACAACTTCCATTTAATTTGATAAACTATGTTAACGTAAGCTATCATTCATAATAGATAACCTTTCTTGGTTTCTGGTAGGTTCAAAAAACTGAAAAGGTCTTCATGGGTCAGCCAAAACACTTTTACAGGAAATGAAGTACATTTCCAAATTCCTAATACGGCTATATCATCAAAACGTTGTGGTATGTGTTGGAATTCAACCAACTATTGAAAGATTAACTAAAAAAATAGAAGTGTTATTGACAGTCCTAAAATTCGGCCAAATATATGACTGGTTGCCTCTCAATATCTAACAAAAGCCATGCGTGATTGGAATCCAAAGTTCCGAAGAAATTGCAGAAAAAGAGGTAGGGCACGTAACTGTGACGTTGGTGTAATCAAGAAGGATAAGTATCTTCTCATGTTCAATAGAACATGAGAGATAATGTTATGTTTGAATTGATTGTACATTGTCATTAATAAATAGTAACATTTTTTTTTAATTCAAAATTACAATCAATTCAAACACAACATTACCTCTCATGCACATTTTGAACATGAGAGGATCCTTATCCAATGGAGAAACAAAAGTTAATTTAAAATGCCATAGCCTTGTCGTATGGATTAGATTTGCATCAGACCCAACTAATGATCTGATCAGACCCATGACCCAAGTGAGTCACAATTTCAACTTATGACCCAGATCGACCCGCATGTTGATCAATCAAACTGATCCAGGTCCTTTGCTTATGCAAGTTAGCTGCATCCACATTGGCCATATAACAACAATCCACTCGACTAATATCTAATGGTATTCAACTATCTTATAAAATAAGTGCAGAATAGCTCAAATGATCTTTTAACAGTTTTCAAACATAACCTTCTCGCGTCTTCGTTTTCAAAGTTTGACAAGTTCACAGCTGTTACAGTATGTACATTCATATTTACAACATTATTTACACCTTTCTTCAGAAGTTTCGACAGAGGAAAAAGGGCAACGGATGAACAACAAACATACCATGAACAGAATTACAACAGCTTCTGTTTTTATCAGCAATTAGAAAGCGTCGTCTGGCTTCATAAAGTTGTGATATTCCAACTGAGTCATCTCCCCACCTGTTTTTGGGTCAAATTGGCATCTATAGAAACTGCACAAATAGTTTATTGCATCAGTCTTATGTCAGTGTAGCTCAAAACCGAAAACAGAATGGACTAAGATCATTTTATTCATTTAGCATGTGGTTATACTTAATCATGTGGACTTATTCATCATTTATTAGTCTAAATGAAAAATAAAAATGACAAATATATTGAAAAGCTTATCATTCACTCACCTTCCATCCATGCCGAGAATGACCACTGTATTTTTTTGATGACCAAATGCAGCAATATATTGAGAACCTTCAACCAAACGAAACTGAGCCAACGACCACACAGAGCTAAAATACTTGGGCATTACTCCTGGAAAAAAATTGTCATGAAAGTCACCAAATCGTTGAACGATACAATATAAAGGTACGAAAAAAACACATTCTTCCACCACAGTCACAGGTACTTCCACTCTAATTATTTTTTACTTAAAACCCGCATACTTCTGAATGGGTCTATTTGGGATATGTTGTATCTCTAACAGGTTAAGATTGAAAAACTTAGCTTAAAATGGAACGGGTCAAACAAGTGGAAAATCACACACAGTGTATGTTTAAGGCCATCACATCCTAAATCAAAACTTAAATTATTAAAATAATATAATAAGTTTGTAATAAGATTTGATACACCAACTGTTTACAGATAATAAAAAAAGTTATACAAGAATGTCTTGCGCATTAACAACTCATTCTAACCTGTACCTATAAACATGTTACCCGACCCATCCCACCACAGCCAATTTTACCACCTCCACTAATAAACATAATAAGTGGAGCGCTAAGCCCACTTATTTAGCCCCCTAGATGAACCTATGTTCTGGTTGTGTCACTCTGGCTCTTGGTTACAACAAATCATCATATTAGTAATACTTCCGGGTCAGAACACACCATACTATGCATTAACATTTAGACGAGTATGATGACATTTTTTGCAAGAAAAACGGTTTCAACGAGATGTCAAGTACGATGGTTCCAATAATCAAAATTCTAGCTTTTATGCAATGATGTACCTTTAATGAGAGCACGTGGTGAGCTAGAAGGAGAACCAGTGGTATTGTGGTCCGGGTGATCAACGGCTGTAAGGCTGAAAACATGAATGGTGCCCTTATCACTTGAGACGGCTAGCCACTCAGCAGTAGGAGAAAACGCAAGACTATATATTTCTGCTCTATCTGCACCCCTCCTTACCTGCATCAGATTCCCAATTGATTTTAGCTGACACACTGCGCTGATAGCTATAAAATAGTATGTTTCTTATAAACCAAATAAAGCTAAAAACTTCAGCCAAATACGGCAGACTCGGCAAATGAAAAAATAAAAAATAATACGGAAACTGTCTTCAATATCATATGCATGTGTCAGCTTTTATATATACGATTCTCTTGCACAATCTTAAACTAGTGAGCCTTTCAACTTTCAACTACCGATGTCCCAATATAAATTAAATAAGTGACTTGAAGTGTCAAACAAACATATGCATCCACTTTTGTGCTTCTTTTCATTTATCATGGGCTTAATAGAAGGTCACCTGTAAACATTTTTGTGGAATATTTATTTCTCATAATCGTCAAAACTTTCTGATCAAACAAGAATCATTCAGAAAGACAGAAAAGTTCCTTTTTTAATTATTATTACATCAATAGAACACATGGGATCTATTTATTTGTATCAAACTTTTCAAAAGATATTTTATATTTTCAAAAAAATTGGAGACCGAACTTAACTACCAGTATGTCCGTAGTCACTCTAAGCAAAATATATAGATTTCTTTTACTCTACATCTTGAAAATCCACAAGAAAATCAAAGAGACAATGGCTAGAAAGCTTCTCAACAGTAAACAGTGTGCTCATATGATCATGTTAAAGACTATCATCTTATTTGAGATAATGTGACCCATTTTAGCTCTTATCACATGTCCACATTCCTGACTGAAATTATACCATTTCAATAAGAAAGTTATATCTTATGTGCCTTTCTAACAGGGACAACAAAACATAGTTGCCTCGAAAGAAAAAGAAGGCAGGGCATCATGCAAACTCCATGAGCACACAAGTTGTCACATGTCACTGTGATTTACAGATTATAACTTATAAGCATGGTTTAAAAAAGCGGTCTGAGGCGGCGCCTCAGGGGGTTGATTTGGAACGTACGCCTCAGGTGGGTGAGGCGGTGGTGAAGCGTATGAGGCGGCGCCTCAGGGTCGAGGCGTATTATTCTTTTTGGTGGGAAAATTGGAGCCATTTTTTGGGGGTTCACCTTAATTGGCTGGAAACTTGGAGCCAAATCTTTTGGCTGACAAAAATTGGAGCCAAAATACATGATATACATCCAATTAATACATATCCAATCCAATTAAATCATATCCAATCCAATTATGTTATTTGATTGATTATGAACTTTATTTGATGTTTAGTATTTTTTTTTATAAGACATATAATTTTTATATATATTTTTTTAATTAAGCCTCGACCTTACGCCTCGGTTCGCCTCGAGGCTTACGCCTCTTGAGGCGAAGGGAAAACGCCTCGAGGCTCGTTTCCGTACTTTTAAACCTTGCTTATAAGCAGTGGCGTAGCTTTTAAGGGGCCGGGGGGGGGGGGGGGGGGGGGGGGGGGGGGCGCCCGACCCCCCGAAATTTTTTTTGCGATGTAGGGGTATATAGTTTTCGTGTAGAAAAATTTCGGTATATTCGGTTTCGACCCCCCGAAAATTTCGGTATACCTGAAATATAGCCTTAGGAAAAAAAAAATTTAGATCCCGACCCCCCACTTAAAAATTCCAAGCTTCGCCACTGCTTATAAGGTATAAGATGCGACAATCGAAGATAACCTTGCAGTCTAGGCATGGTGTAGAACATGAATTATATTCACGTCGTAGATAAAAATTCGAGAATTTGAACTTTGAAGCTGAAACGGACGGCCAACTAGGTAAATCTATCTGATTGCCATGATCTCGGCATAGAACTCCATACATAAGATAACCAGCATCATCTTTATAAACCATAAGTGGCACCAAATCAATCAAAAAAGCTAAAAAATAATTTGTGTTTAACTCTCTGAGAACTCCAACTGCGACCTATGGTAATCATGAACTAGGTAACTAAAAATGCTGAGAGATTCATTACGGTAGCAATTATTATCCAAATTGATCTAAAAAGGATTTGTTTTCCTTAATAACAGTTGACATAAATGCACACACTAAGCCAAGACCAATACCATAACTGATACAGGTTTATGTAATATTGAATCATCTTAATCAGCTATAAGCTCGGCACATGAAACGACATACTTTTTGGCTAAGCTTTAGAGTTGTACTAATTGAGTAATTGTTTTGTTGGTGCCAAGTGCTTCGTAAAAGCATGTTACCAAAAACTAGCAACTTAATAATTAGTTTCAGCGCAACAACTACCAATCTCAATTTGCCTCTTAAACTATGTCCAACACCTCCTACAGACATTGATCTATAACAAACAAATAAGATTTTTTTCCTTTTTAGGTAACCAGTTATTGAGACTTTAACTCATATGTACGTGGCCTAACGGGGCTATCCCCTTGACCATTTCCGAACCCTTTCCCTAGATACCCCTAAGATGTTTACCTAGTGGTGGTTACATTAGACTATAGCGAGACATATAATAAACAACATTAACAACCAATAATCCAAACAAAGCCATACCTCATGCAACAAAGTCCCATCATGAGTATTCCACACCCTAACAAGCGTCCCCTTATTACTCGCCGTCGCCACCACATTCCCATCCTGCGCCAACCCAAAACACGCAATCCTGGAATCATGCGCCAACACAAACTTAGTCCGTTTACTCGCATAATGCTCAACTCGCACCTGCCCTTTCCTCAACCCCAAACACACCATCACAAACTCCCCACTCCCTTGCGAAACCTCACACAGCCCTTTCGGATTCCCAAACGTCTCAATCTGCTGCAACAGCCTCAAATCCGTAAAATTATACACAAATACCTTATTCTCCAACACAACCACAATCCGATCACGACGCAGCCTAACGCCCCGAACCTCGGACCTAAACGACAACTCCCCGATACACCTCCCTTGATGATCATCCCAAATCATGACCTTATTAACAGGATACTGCGGGTGGGTCCCACCACCAACCAAAGCCAATATATTACACCTGAAAAGCATGGAAACGATGCCGATACCCCCTCCGGTATCGAAATCGCGCCGGAAAATCTCCCGGAAAGGGTCGCAGTTGTAGATTCTGAAGCCTTGGTTGATGCCGCAAGCGAAACAGCCGTTGTCTTGGTTGAATGACACGTGGAATAGGGATAACTGGGTGTGGGTGTGATTGCCGGTTGGGATTAGGGTTTGGGTTTGGGTTTGGTCGGTGGTGCCGTTGCCGGGAAGTTGAGATTGGTCGGTGCCGTTGTCGGAATCTGGATTAGGGTTAGGGTTTGGCCATGATTGTGAAGATGAAGAGAAGGTGTCAACAGTTGCCATGATGATGATGGTGAAGAATTAATGGATTTGATTGTTTTGATTGATCTGGAAATTGTGGGATTTTATGTTTTTTCTTGTTTTTACGTTTGAGTGTGTTTTGTTTTGGTCCTTGTACTATATAAGAAAGAACACACAAGCTTTTTAAAAGGCTTAAGGTTATTTTCTTTTCTAGTCATTGTACAATCATAGACTAACTCAATTAGGTACCTTAACTTACTTGTCCATTTCATATCACTAGAAGGGTGCCCGCGCAATGCGGGGGCGAGTACCCTGTAACTATATTTTGAGTAGAGATGGTTAAGTCATATAAATTAGAAAAGCTTAACCATATATATATAAACATGAAAACAACTGTCTACTTTTCTGCTTTTCTCCAAGTATGTAATACTTGAAAGCTCTATTTAATAAATGGGTTAGATAGGCCGGACCAAACCCAACTCGAAATCTATTTAGACTCAACCCAAACATATTAATCTTCGTGTCAGTTTCAGATTAAATTTTGTGTTAGGATCATAAATTGCCACTTCTAGCGAGACACACCCTAGCCTAATAAAACTCTTTACAAAAGTGACTTTGGCACATAAACGACTATGAAGAGGTTAAAATTAAAAAAAAAAAAAAAAAAAAAAAAAAAAGACCAGACACGTCTCTCTCCTTCTCTCCTCTCCACCTTCCCCAATTTCATCCAACAACTCAAAACCCTAATTCCAAATCCAATGGCAGACGACACATTAGTCCCCACCACTCCACCACCGCCGCCGCCGCCACAGCACCTCTCGGCGCAAACGTAATCCCGCCAAGACATATTCGCTCAATTAGGCAGCTCGTCTACTATCGAATTACCTCTGCTGCCTCCTTCCATAATTAGTAAGTAAAAGTCTGAATTTTTAAGCCTTGCTAATTTTAGAATTGTCCCAAATGCATTATATAGTAGTATAGATATAAGCTAGGTCGTGGTAAAGGTTTTGGAACAACTTACTAGTGGCGACCCTAATAAGATGCGGGTTATTCAGGTTTCGGGTTATTGAGGTACTGTTTAATCAGATTTGGGTTATTCGTGTACGGATCAACCCGAATAACCCAAATTAAAACATTAAATAAAAATATGTAAATTTTTATAAGAACTATGGAATTATACTAAAAGAAATCCCTTTATGCGGTTTATTCGGGTTAACTCGATACCCGACCCTAATAAGAGTTTGAGTTAATCGGTTAACCCGAATAACCCGATTAAGATTTTTTTAACCAATTTAACCCGATCCGAATAAGCTTATATGGGTACAGGTTTAGTAGGGTTACGTGGGTGCACGTATTTTTGACAGCCTTAGCTACATAAGCGGTGGGCTTTTGAGATCACACATCATCACCTGATCACATAAGACTAGTGGTAACAAGGGTTCTAATACGCGTCTTCCGGCCCACGAAGACACGTCCTCGCTATTAGCCCCACTCAACACGTCGAGAGATGATAAAAAGGAAAACTTGATTGTTGCCAAGACTGAGTTGTGGGAGGGAGTCGTGTGTACCGACAGTTTAAATACTTGTCGTTGGTAATTTATATTACGAAAAGAAAAAAAATAAAAAAAAAAAAAAAACTTTTTAAATTAAATTTTATACCCTACAAATACCTCACTATCATTTTTATATACAATTTCAAAACATATACAATCTTATTAGTACAAATACATGTTTCTCACAACAAATGAATTCCTAATAATTCATGTTTACATCTGCGGATGAAAAAGATGAAGTTAAAAAGTATTAAGTTGGAACTTCAAGAATCCAAATAAACTTGATACCACAAAACACGATACATAGAGATCGTCACAGTGCTCATAATCGTCTAGTGGCCAGTCCACTGACTTCTCTGAAAACCCAATGTATGACGAAGGCATATTTCGTAAGCAGTTCCGAATGAGCCGATTAGTATTCATGTGCATTGTTCGAGAAGTAACTGATCACTCGTCGTATTTTCAATAAGGCAGTGATTGTCCGGGAAGAGTTGGCATTCCCCTATTGATGAAGTGTAATTCTGCAATTCGTCAATTCGCATACGAAACTGTTCCTGGTACTTTAGATAAATATTCACAAATGGGTGTGACAACTTCTCGTGATTCTCTCGAAAATTTCTGTAAGACTATTATGGACTTTAAATGGAAAGAAGTTTTTGCGAATACCTACTTATACTGATGTCGAAAATATCTATGCTTATCACGAGGATAAACATGTGTTTCCTGAAATTTTAGGAAGCATTGATTGTAAAGGTTGGTCGTGGGCTAATTGCCTAAATGCATATCGCGCTAAATATTGTAGGGGTGACGAGCCACATCTATTCATTTCAATGGAAGCGGTTGCCTCACAATACTTATGGATGTGTTTTCCTCACAATACTTTTGGATGTGTTTTCCGGGGAGAACAACTACGTTGTCCTTATATGTCAAACGCCTATTTTGAACGATCTCAAAGGCGGAAAAGCACCAAAAGTTCTGTTTGTGGCTAACGACGTGCTTTATAAATGAGGATATTATCTTACTGACGGGATATATCTGGATTATTGACACTAGTGGTATGACTTGTTACTTCATGCGGTTAAGATGATACATCCATTAAAAAAAAATCCTTTTGTATTTTATTTTTTTATTATATATATATATATATATATATATATATATATATATATATATATATATATATATATATATATATATAGAGAGAGAGAGAGAGAGAGAGAGAGAGAGAGAGAGAGAGTGTGTGTGTGTTTTAGCATGTTGTTGAACGTTATCGTTCTTTAGATATCTTTAGTAGTAACATCATATTATAAGGACGTGAAATGTCAACTATAAAGATGTAGAGGGCAACATGTACTTTATCAGTTAAAATAATAAACTTATGGTTAACCGGATTAACACGTAAGAAGATAAACAAATGAGGCGTCATTTGCTTACGTCCCACGCAATTTGGTGTCCAAAGTGTCACGTCAAATTATAGCATCTTCAACTTGCATCTTCAACAATGTATGTAATTCAGCAACAACGAGTTCAATGGACTAATCCAATTCACCCCATTGTGTATTTATCAAACATTAAAATCTTTGTATACAACGAGTTATTGAAGCCCGCGGCTAATCAAGTATTCGAAACTCGAAAGTGGATTCAAAGATAGTCACGCGGACTTGGAAGATTTTAAAAGTATATGTTTGAAAGATTTGTTAGAGTTTGACAATTAAATAACACAATATGCAGAAGCTAAGATCAAGTATAACAAGTATAAAGATTAACTAAAACATAAAAAGTAACGTACCCGATGCACTTCAATAAACCTTGAATCTTGTGTATAATAGATCAATGATAAACCTCTTACCGTTTTGTTTATCGATCTCTTGATAATTACTATAGTGAGTAATTACCTCGTTCTTGTACACACAAACTACCAACGAATAAAAGAGATTCCAAGATCTAATAAAACACTTGTTTTTGACAAAGCAAAAATCGATCCAAACCCTTTGGGGTGTTTGGCCGATCGGTTTGAAGAAAAGAAAATGAGAGAAAACTTTTAGGGTTAAGTGTGTGCACAAAAGGTGAGAAACAATTAACCCTTGTGTTTGTATATATACTAGAGAATCTTGGAGGACAAGTTTGTATTGGGTTGGGTCTCCCCTTGCCCCTTGTCGACCGGCCTAGGAGTCCAAGGAGAGGTTCCAGAACCTTCTTGACTCCTAGTTACACTCTAGTCCTTTTCTTTCGTTACTAACGATAGTTAGTCCGTACAGTTAACTACTAACGACCATTAAGTCCGTATAGTTACACTCTATTCTTGTTTGCAATGTGTGCAATCCCGAGGTCTCGGGTTCGATACTAGTCATTTACATATTAATATTTATACGTAACTTTTAACAGCTCCCACTCGTATATCTATTAATAGTAAAATGACATTGGTTGGCGTCTTGCAACACTCCAATGCCCCCAGCACGACTCGAGCTAGGTTTTCTGGAAAAACCTTTAATGATTCATCATTATAATTATAATTATCATTTCGCTTCTAATACTACATTAATAAAGATGTGAGGTTCTTTATTAAATTATGTTTCTCGTCTATTTATGATTGAACAAAATTACCAAAACATCTTAACGTATTCCAGATAGACTTTGGGCGTGGCCACACAAACATTTTGTCAACCCTACGAGGGGCCCAACAGTATTAAACTTCTGAACAAATTAGAAGGAACAAATTCTCTCTTGACTACAAGAATAACTCATGGACTTTGCAACACTTCTGAAAACAACCCTTATAACTTCCAATTACGGTAAGCGGTAGATTGCTCCACAAAAAATGCACTACATCCATGACACTTATCTGGTATCTCAAGTCTGAGGATAACTTTAAATATGATTCTCACATTAAACATTAAATCATATTGTTGGGATAAGTCCAATACTCAATTCATTAAATATCATGTGAAATTGGTATGACTACGCATCAATATATTTTCAAGTATATCCTTAACCAATACTCAAAATTGTCTTAATGATATTCCCATATCATTAATCGACAACGGACAATTTAGAATAATAATTTATTCATGGATCTTAAACATGAAAATATAGGATATATTATTAAGACAATGAATAAATAAACATAAACAATACTTTATTTCATTAAAATAATAATTGTACATTACATCCCTTATCCAAATACTAATCACAAATGGGCATGAAACTTTCAGCTAATTTAAGTCCTATTCCTTCAGCATGCTTGTAAAGCTTGGTGCCAGGCAAAGGCTTTGTAAATTGATCTGCTAAGTTTTCATCTGTGTGAACTTTGAGCATTTCGATTTCACCTATTTCGACTTGTTCTCGAACATAGTGATGCTTAATCGGGAAATGTCTGGTGCCTTTCATGATTCCAGGTTCATTGGCAAATGTAATTGCAGCTGAATTGTCGCAATACATTTTTATAGGTCGTTGAATCGAAGGCGTAACCCCAAGCCTTGACACAAACTTCCTGTTCCAAACAGCTTCCATTGCAGCTTCTGAAACAGCTATATACTCACTTTCTGTAGCAGAGTTGTCACAATACATTTTCATAGGTCGTTGAATCGAAGGCATAACCCCAAGCCCTGAAACAAACTTCCTAATCCAAACAGCTTCCATTGCAGCTTCTGAAGCAGCTATATACTCACTTTCTGTAGCAGACATCGCTAGTACACTCTGCTTTCTGCTCCTCCAATCAACAGCTCCTCCATTAATGACAAAGACATATCCAGTCTGAGACTTCGTATAATCTTTATCACATTTCCAAGAAGCATCACACCTGTAACATCAAGTTCTGCAGATGGAGTACCCCCATAAACTAAGAACATCTCTTTAGTAGCCCTAAGGTACTTAAGAATATTCTTAACAGCAGTCCAGTGTTTCTCACCTGGATTCTGCTGATATCGACTGGTTAAATTCTGAGCAAATGCCACATCAGACCTTGTGCTTTTCACCGCATACATTATAGATCCCACAGCCGAAGCATAAGGGACTCTCTTCATGCGTTGCACCTCTGCAGTTGTTGAAGCACAAACTTTCTCGCTCAAGCCATGTTGTTCTTGCATCGGCAAATATCCTTTCTTGGAATGTCGTTTCCCATGATCAATATGTCATCAACATATAATATAAGGAAAATTACATTACTCCCACTAGCTTTGTGATATACACATGGCTCATCAAGATTTTGAGTGAATCCATACTTTTTAATTTCACTATCAAATCTCTTATTCCATTGTCGTGATGCTTGCTCCAATCCATAAATGGATCTTTTAAGCTTGCATACACGATTTGGGAATTCTGGATTCACAAACCCCTCAGGCTGCGCCATATAGATGTCTTCATCTAGGCGACCATTTAAGAAGGCGATTTTGACATCCATTTGCCAAATCTCATAGTCATAGTAAGCGGCTATGGCTATAAGAATCCTGATAGCCCTTATGTCAGCTACAGGAGAAAATGTCTCCTCATAGTCAACACCAAAAGTTTGAGTTTAGCCTTTAGCTACCAAACGGGCCTTATAGGTGTGTACAATGCCATCCATATCAGTCTTTTTCTTGTAGAGCTATTTACTCCCAACTAACTTGGCACCTGGAGGTAGGTCTACTTCTTCCCAGACTTCATTGTCTTCCATGGATTGCATTTCCCCAGTCATAAAAACCTGCCATTTTTCCTTTTCAGGACCATTCATGGCAGCTTTATAACTTGTAGGTTCATCAAGATCTCTTATCAAGTTATCATCACACTCCATGTTAAGACATAAACGTGTTGGTGCTTTCACAGGTCTAGATGACCTACGAATGGGAATCACTTCAACTTCAGGTGGAGGACCTAAACTTTCAGGTTCCTCAGGAAGTTGGCTAGTAGGGTTTAAGGTTTAGGGTTTAGGGATCTTCATGATCATCTTCCAAATCATATACTCTCCCACAGAATTCTTGAGATATGAGCTCCTTTTCCAAGAAGTCTCCATACCTTGCAACAAAAACTTTGTTTTCAGTTGGGTAATAAAAGTAGTAACTCATAGTTTCCTTAGGGTATCCTACGAAGATGCACTTCACAGATCTTTGTTGGAGTTTGTCTGCTGAGTCACGTTTAACATACGCCTTACAACCCCAGACCTTTAGATAAGACAAGTTAGGAGCTTTTCCAGTCCATAACTCATATGGAGTCTTATCAACCTTCTTTGTTGGAACCATATTAAGAATGTGAACCGCAGATTCTAAGGCATAATCCCAAAACGAATAAGGAAGAGTTGTTAGATTAAACATAGATCGTATCATGTCTTGCAATGTACGATTCCTTCTCTCAGATACACCATTTTGTTGTGGAGTATATGGAGAAGTAAGGTGGTGGACAATTCCCTCCTTTGCTAAGTAATCTATGAACTCCTGACTCAGGTATTCACCACCTCTATCGGATCGAAGAGCTTTAATCTTCTTTCCAAGTTGCAACTCTACTTCTGCTTTAAACACTTTGAATGTTTCAAACACCTCATGTTTATGTTTAAGTAAATAAACATAACCATAACGGCTGTAATCATCCGTAAATGTTAAGAAGTAGCTAGCACCTCTCCTTGACACATGTCTAAGTGGTCCACACACATCTGTGTGAATAAGACCAAGTAGATCATTAGCCCTTTCAATCCTATTTTTAAAGGGTTTCTTTGTCATCTTCCCAGTAATACAAGATTCTCACTTATCAAATGATTCATCATTGATCTTTTCTAAAAGCCCATCATGTTGCAGCTTTTTCATGCGAGCCTTGCCATTGTGAGCAAGTCGACAATGCCAAATATAAGACGAATCCAGACCTTTCTTGATTCTCTTACTATTGATGCTATACATTGAATTATTATTAACAAAAGTATTATCATTATCATTCATATCAATTTCAAAGACACCATTCACAGCAATAGCATTAAAATAAAAAACACCATTTAAAGAAACTGAAATTCCATTGCTAGAAATAGTATGCTCAAAACCAAGGTTCAACAAACATGAAAATGAAATTATACCTCTAACAATTGACGGTGCATAATGACAATTATTTAAAGATAGTACTAGGCCCGAAGGCAACACTAAATCAAAAACTCATATAGCTTCAACTCCTGCATGCGCTCCGTTACCAACGTGCAAGAATTGTTGTCCATAGGCCAGCTTTCTCTCAACTCTAAACCCCTGCAAGGTATTGCAAATATGAATGCAACATCCCGTATCATATACCCATGAATTCAATTTAGGAGTAAGAGTGAATAATTCAATCATAAAGAACGCACCTGATGAACTGGGGTTACCAGCTTCATTCCCCTGCTTCTTGAGTCACAAGTCATGAATGTAGAGAGGGCAATTGCGCTTCCAATGGCCCTTTTCATGACAATGGTGACAAGCCTGATCCTTCTTGTTTGGCGGATTCACCTTGTTCTGTTTAGGCTGATGTTGCTTCATCTTGGGTTGTGGTTGATAGGCCATGACCTGCTTGCCTTTACCACCTTTCCCTTTGCCTTTGTTCACATGCGATTTCTTCTGGATTCTCCCCCCATGAATCGCCAACACTTGCGGGGTAGGGGCCTTGACCTTGGCTGGTAGACTTTTCTCATAATCAACAAGCAATGCGAGTAATTCTGAGATTGTCTTCCCTGAGCAGTGCATGTTGAAATTCTGCACAAAACCAGCAAAGTCCTTGTTAAGGGACCTGTTGATCAAGTGCACTTGCACATTGTTCGGGTAACCAAATCCAATTCTGTGAAGCTGGTCAAACGATTCTTTCATCTCAGTCACATAATCTTCAACTGGTTTACCATCACCATGCTTGCAGTTATGTAGCTTGTCAAGTTCATCATACAATTCAACTGCAGGTGGTTTCTCATAAGATTGCTGAAGTACTTCAAGCATATTTTTTGGGAAAAAGTACTCAAACTTATTTTGTAATGGAGCACTCATGCTAGTGAGCATTAAACAAGCAACCTCATTGAACTTAGCATGTACCACCCTCCATGCCGCCTTAACTGCTTCTGGTTCAGTAGCAGCAGGCTCAGCAGGGCACTCTTCGGTCAAGTAATCTAGCTTTCTGGACGCCCTCAAGACAATTCTGAGCGAACGGTGCCAATCATTGAAATTCTTTCCAGTCAATTTTTCTCTTTCAAGATGACTCTTGAAAGCAGAAATCACACTTGGGTTATCGGGTTGAGCCATATCTACATATAAAAGTTCAAACATTAGTATTTTCGATAATAAATATCTTCAAGAAAATAAAATACCCATAGGCTATATTCATATAACCACCAAAATTTTCTTGAAAATCTAGGATCCAACTTTACATAGATTCCACCACATCAGTTGATCTGCTAGTGGTGAAAGTATAAACGATGGTAATCTGTCGAACAATAATTGGCAAACAAGATTTCCAATTCCTAGACCATTATGGGATTTACATCAAATTGATTCATCAATTTGCCTTGTAAGCATGTTTCATCCCATCTCATGCCTTAAGTTCTAGGTCTCACGCACAGCTTAATTAAGTCATCTACCTTAGAAACTGTAAAATTACAATTATGGCCTCACGCACTAAAAGAATTTTACCTTGTTATAATAATTTAGCCTAGGTCTCACGTTTACTAAATTAAAATTCCAAGTGTTCCTTATAGATAGATGGCATGTAACTTAAATTTTAAGGGTATTCAATTTTGATATGTTAATCAAAATATGTATAAAGATGCATGCACTCATCTTTATAGCATAAGTTTTCAAAAAAACCTTTTATTACCAATTCGTGAAATTAATACACAAAGTTTTACTTGAGGTTTAATAAACCCTAAGATGACTTTCTACAATAATGATTTTAAAAGAAATTCGTTTAAGACGTTTTCAAGATTGTGATAACCAAGGCAGACTCTAAGGCTCTTTTCTAAGCCTTCATATCACGATTATGAATTTGTCTTAAAAGAGTTACTTTTAAAAAACATGTTGTACAAAACATCAATCAAGCAAAAGTTTATGGATTAAATCTCAAAATCATGTAATAAAGTATGAATCTTGCTAGTCTCGCCTTGGAGCGAATTACCGTGCGAAGCGAACCGTTGTTGGCACATAAGACTCCGCAAGATTCAATCTTTATCACTTAAGGTTTCACCATTATTAGTCCGTATTATTTTCTTTATGAAAATCACCCTTTTTATTGCTTACAACTAGTCCAACAATTAAGAAACAATAAAAACAAGTAATTTAAAGAAAAACATAACAACTGATAATAATTAAAGTGAAACAAATAGCCACATGCAATCTTTATTAGAAAATATCCTAATAAAATCAAGTCTAGGTATAATCATGCATGTAATCAACTAAGGCCTTCTCCTCTTGATGGAAGAGAGTCACATACATTGACGAATCAATTGCGTAGACCAAAGCTAATATACACACCATATAGCATATAAATTGATTTTAATATATATATGTATTGGAGTCTTTCCAAATTTTAGATCTATCTAAAAAATGTGACAAACAATAAAAACAACAAGATCCATGACTAACATGCATGTTTCGTCATGGATTAAACCTAACAATTAGTACATAGGTCACAGATACGTTCACATAACCGGTTAAAGACCTAGTGTTTCTAGTGATTACAAATTAATCAAGTAAACCACAAAACCTAATTAGGGTTTTATGTGGAAAATCGACCCCCCCCCCCCCCCCCCCCCAAATTAGGGTTAGGGTTTAAATTTTATAAAAAAAAATTAAAGAAAAACCCTAGATAAAAAACATGTATCTAAAACAATTAAAGATCCGATTTTTATTACGTTTTAGTAATTAATTACATGTTATACATGGCTCGTGATGCCACTGTTAGAGTTTGACAATCAAATAACACAATATGCGGAAACTAGGATCAAGTATAACAAGTATAAAGATTAACTAAAACATAAAACGCAACGTACCCGATGCACTTCAATAAACCTTGAATCTTGTGTATAATAGATCAATGATAAACCCTTTACCGTTTTGTTTATCGATCTCTTGATAATTACTATAGTGAGTAATTACTTCGTTCTTGTACACACAAACTACCAACGAATAAAAGAGATTGCAAGATCTAATAAAACACTTGTTTTTGACAAAGCAAAAATCGATCCAAACCCTTTGGGGTGTTTGGCCGATCGGTTTGAAGAAAAGAAAATGAGAGAAAACTTTTAGGGTTAAGTGTGTGCACAAAAGGTGAGAAACAATTAACCCTTGTGTTTGTATATATACTAGAGAATCTTGGAGGACAAGTTTGTATTGGGTTGGGTCTCCCCTTGCCCTTGTCGACCGGCCTAGGAGTCCAAGGAGAGGTTTCAGAACCTTCTTGACTCCTAGTTACACTCTAGTCCTTTTCTTTCGTTACTAATGATAGTTAGTCCGTACAGTTAACTACTAACGACCATTAAGTCCCTCAAGTGTTTAAATAATTATAAATATACAATACATTTATAATATATATAATTAATATATTTTTATTCTTGTTTGCAATGTGTGCAATCCCGAGGTCTCGGGTTCGATACTAGTCATTTACATATTAATATTTATACGTAACTTTTAACAAGATTGTCCTGCGCAATATGATGTTACTCTCAAGTGGGTGAGTAATTACCCTTCAGCTGGATGGATCGGAAATGATGCTATCTTTCCAATCATTGGCAAGCATGATCCGTATGATCACTTATCAGGGCGGGTCATACGTCAAGGAAACTACTATTTACTTTTAGTAGCGGTGACAATTCAACCCATTTGTAAATGGGTCAATTTGGGTTGTGTTGTATCTCAAAAAGATCAGTACTGTTTGCTGGTCAACCCAACTCGATCCGGACATTTTTTTACCCATACTACTTGTGGTTGATTGTGAAAAAAAAAAGAAAAAAGAATAAGAGTAAATTGCATAAATCGTCCCTAAACTTTGGCCAGATTGCATGTTTCGTCCCAACCATTACGAAAGTGCAGAAATCGTCCCTGTGGATAACTTTTGAGCAAATTTTCGTCCCTAAACTTTGGCAAGATTGCATATTTCGTCCCAACAAAATTGCATGTTTCGTCCCAATCAGGGACGAAAATTTACTCAAAGGTTTTCCACAGGGACGATTTCTGCACTTTCGAAATGGTTGGGACGAAACTTGCAATCTGGCCAAAGTTTAGGGACGATTTATGCAATTTACTCAAAGAATAATAGTAACTCGCTATCCACTTATGCAAGAAGATTTCACTATAATCAATTTAATATAGGTAATAAGATAGAAGGGTTTCATAATGAAAGAGTTTCTGGTGCTATACGAGTTATGACCCACAACTCAACAAACAAGACTACATGAACCACTAACGTTGTCGCTTTCAAATTGGTAACATTAATAATTCTGGCCAGAAAGGTAACAAAGTTGTTCGAAGGTTGAAACATTAACACATCACGAGTTCACAACCATGATTGACAAAGGGTCCATTTCTTTCAAGCTCTTGAAGAAAAAAAAAAAAAAAAAAAAAAAAAAGAGACCCCCAAAAATTGTCTATGAAACATTATAAGAAATGGAAAAACCTACTCTCTACCAAAACATGGAATAGCATAAAGATGCCAGTTCTCAGTTACACAACTTTGTCGTGCGGATATTTTTTCAAGGGACATGGTTTAAAAGTTCTGTAGCTTTCCTCCCGTATTTTCCGTCTTTGATAGGGATTTCAGGTGCCGAATTTGAGACATTTCTGAAAATGGGATGTATTTTATCATCCGAACTAGGAAATCTGCATAACATGTAAATGCACAGATTAGAGCATGTTCTTAATAGAAGACGGGGGGAAAGGAGAATACATAATTCAAGTTTCCATGAAAAAATGACATACCATTGTTGAATCTTTTTGAACTCATTCAACACGGGATATATATTCTATTATTCTTAAAGGCAATGTATGTCTCATCTCTGACCTGTAAGCACAACCAAATGGAGTAAAGTTAAGGTAAATAAAAATACAGCGCTATATGTTAATAATCAAAATTGACCACGGTTGAGTTATCTCACCTTAGCACCCGTAAGGCCGTAAGTACAATTTTCCCGGAAACAAAGATGAGCAACACGATTTTAGGTTGCTTCATCCGGTATATTAATCCAGGGAATAGTTCAGGCTCATACTATACCACCAATCCACCGCATCAAATTATTTACAGAACCCACTACACATTGAGTTGTTTAGCGGATCATACAAACTCAAACGTGAACTTACAGTTGAGAAAGCACCATGAGAGAATGAAAGTCCTTCAAGTTTAATGGGAAATTTGACATCACATGATGCCACTATGTTGTGGATTTTGAAATCCTACAAGTGTATACCAAAGACAATATGACTAAATAACAAGATACCATGTATGATAAGCGAAGTTTATAGAAGCAAACAACACCAAAGCGCGAGTATCTTACCTTAAATTTTACTGGGAAACCAAGTTTCTGTATAATTCGCATACTGAAAACAAAAATGAAGTCTGTAAGCACGGTAATAGTAGTATTATGTGCTTGTTTTATACTATGGTGTTTGTAAGGGTTCTGCATTTTATTAATAATTATTTTTTACTATGTTCATGTACCTTTCTTGCTGCCACTTTTGATGATTGTTCACTGTTGGCACCAGTACATACAAACCTGAAGAAACAAGATACAATAAAAAAAGATGACGGATGTGATTTATAGAGTGTCTTGCATAGTACAGGCGAATCAAGTTCAACGCGGCTATGTTCTGGGTCTTGAAAAACTCACCACCTTCCCCGATGCAAAAATCAATGCTGTAGTTTTGGGCTTTCTTATCCTCATAATAACAGCAGCAAAACACTGTAGTACACAAAAAGAACAATCATATATAAGGGTGTCGTAATATTTTTAAAATCACATCTTCATCTATGAAAACATGCATACATATATTCCATTGAAGCATTTGAACAATGTTAATATCAGGATTCGTATTTCAATAAAAATATGACATTAGAAACCCAAAAGATAAAAAAAAATTGAAAAAAAAATGACAATGTCTACAACTACAAGCATGAATTCCATCCTAATTGGCATATGGTTATGCAACCGAACAACATAACATTTAACATGATAAAGACATTTGATATTTAGACCAGCATACCTTCGGGTTGTATTCTGCATTTCGAGCCCGAAATGCGATGGCCTTCAAATCCAATTTGCACTCCAGATATATTCCTACAAGTATAAACACATAGCACATATGATGAGAACCTAAATTTTCAAAACACTTTCTGTCTACAAATCATCGAGTTTTACAGATATCACAAGTGCAACAAACAAAAGGTTACAATTACTTATATACCAGACGACACCACATAATAAGTGGTTAAACTACATTATGCGTAGATTTCAAGATTCAAAGATATATGGTTATATAACATTATACTATTGTATATCTATTTGCCAATTTGCGCTGTAATGAGATGAGATGACACATTGACCTACCCTGGAAACCAGACAACTTCCGTAAGCAACTGTTATTTCAAACCAAAATGCAACTACTTCTTTAGGGGGGTGTTTGGCTTTGCGCTTTTAAAGTGATTACTATAATCATAACGCATTGATTACTATCTTTATAACGCACTTGCAATTTCAAATAATCAGTTTCTACTTTCTAGTTATTTCAAATGATGGGTTCTCAAAATCAGTTTGTATGCAGTCGCAAGAGAACCTAATAGAATTATCGCAAGTTACACAACTTTTTAACATAAACAAAACTTGCAACCACTCAATTATCTAATTACCCGATTATCATAACTTTTATCTTTCACAACATCATAACTTAATTACCAAAATTCCAAAAGGCTCGGTTTTCTCATCCTAACAAAATAAAAAGACATTTATTATTATCATCGCAATATCATAAAGTTTAATTAAACACGAAAAAATATATTAAAAAGCTGACACCACAACATAAAAAAAGATAATAGTGTGATCATTAATACAACTTGGGGGGTGTTTGTTTCGGCTCATGGCTTATTTGGTTTTGGGATTATGTTTCATAAGCTAACTTTTTGTAGCTTATTTTGACACGTTCCGGCTTATATAAGTAGCTGATGACATAATGAACTTATATAAACCGGAAAGTGTCGAAATAAGCCACAAAAAGCGAGGTTATAAAACATAAGCCTAAAACCAAATAAGCTAATGCGGCTATATAACCGAAACTAACACCCCCTTGGCCCCTTGGAATGGCTGATTATCTCAATATTATCACAGCTACAAATCATTCTTTCAGTGGCATAATAATCAATTTAAAGAATCCAATACCAAACAACTACCAGAAGGAAATGATTTGATGATGATAAATAGAAAAAGACGATAACTTACCACAACCCAATTCATAACAATATCCAATTTCAAATCATCATATCTCAGCTTGAAAGCAGTTTGTAAACTACAATGCCAAACACCCCCCCCCCCCCCCCCCCCCCCTTCTTTCAAATCTAATAACGTACTGGATACTAGGGTCAATTCCAGAAGGACGCCTTATTCTCCCATTGCCTTCACCCATATCATATTCACACGCTTCAATTTATAAAAAGACTTTTTCAATATTAAAAAAAGAGAGAACTCATCCCTTTACATATTTTGACATCTTACATCTTGTCAGAATCTTTTGACAATATCCATCCCTCGTTAGGCAAACGTTTGCCACAATACATCCCTTGTTAACAATGAGCACTAACGGTGCAAATTTTTCCTCCGTTATCTCTTAACGAGACTGAAAATATTACACCGTTAGCCTTCGTTAGCCAAACATTTGCACCGTTAGTCCTCTTTTTTAGAAAAAAAAAAGTTAAAAAAAATTAAAATTAAAAAAAAAGGCAAAAAATTTTAAAAAATAATTTTTTTTAAAGTTAATATTTAAAAAAAATCAAAATTTTAAAAAAATAATAATATTTGCGAAAAAAAAATTATAAATAATAATTAATTTTTTTTAAAATGTGTATTTTTTAAAAAATTAATTTTTATAAAAAAATGCGTATTTTTTTAAAAACTGCGTATTTTTTAAAAAAAATAATTTTTTTTTTATAAAAATTAATGTTTTTATAAAAAAATTTTAATTTTTTTTTTGCAAATATTAATTTTTTTTTTAAAATTGATTTTTTTTTAAATATTGACTTTAAAAAAAAATAATTTTTTAAAATTTTAAAAAATGCGTATTTATAAAAAAAAATCGCAAATATTAATTTTTTTTAAATTTTGATTTTTTTTAAATATTAACTTTAAAAAAATTAATTTTTAAAATTTTTAAAAAATGCGTATTTATAAAAAAAATAATTTTTTTCTCAAATATTAATTTTTTTTTTTAATTTTGATTTTTTTTAAATATTAACTTTAAAAAAATTAATTTTTTAAATTTTTAAAAAATGCGTATTTATAAAAAAAAAATCGCAAATATTAATTTTTTTTAAAAAATTTTGATTTTTTTTAATATTAACTTTTAAAAAAATGATTTTTTTTTATTTTTTTCCTTTTTTTTATTTTTTTTAAAAAATGCGTATTTATAAAAAAAAATTCGCAAATATTAATTTTTTTAAAAAATTTTGATTTTTTTTTAAAATATAAACTTTTAAATTAATTTTATTTTTTTTTCGCAAAAATTAATTTTTTTAATTTTTTTCCTTTATTTTTCATTTTAACTTTTTTTTTAATTTTAAATTTTTTTAACTTTTTTTTTTTCTAAAAAAGAGGACTAACGGTGCAATTGTTTGGCTAACGAAGTCTAACGGTGTAATATTTTCAGTCTCGTTAAGAGATAACGGAGGAAAAATTTGCACCGTTAGTCCTCATTGATAACGAGGGATGTATTGTAGCAAACGTTTGCCTAACGGTGGATGTATATTGCCAAAAGTTTCTGACAGGGATGTAAGATGCCAAAATGTGTAAACCACATGGATGTATTTTGCAGTTCTCTCTTAAAAAAAAAAGGTAAGTTTATGTATGTTTTGCTTTTTATGTTTACGTGTTTGTTTTGACGATTCGCGAGAGAAGGATACAAGTTTTTATTTATTTTTATTTTTTTAGCAAATATCATGCAGCCGGGTTTTACATAATAAGAATATAAAACATTACGACGGATGAATTCTCATACAAATCGCTAATTAAAATTCATCAAAAAAACAATGTCCAACATAAATTTGCAGCGCCTATAATCAGCCAGCCCAAGCTCCTTGTCACTTTCACGAATTCATGATGAGGGTAATGTTGTCACCCTTGAGCAAAATCCTTCCTAGTGGCTTTCTGGTCGTCGTCTTCTTCTTCTTGATGCTGACCTCCTCAGCTTCGTCAAGAACCAAATTCATGTATTCATCGAAACCAATAATACGGCCTTCTATCCGCAAATGCTTCTGCTCAAATAGCCAAATCTGAATCCGTGCTTTACTCTGGAGGAACCTAAAGATGAGATTGATTGGCTGGGTCATGACTTTCTTGACTTTGCTCGCCATGGCTGCTGATGATGAGAATGAAGATCCTGCGGTTTGATTGATTGTTAGGAAAACCCAGAAGTGTACAAGTTCTTTGTCGAGTATATTTATTTGTTTATATAGCGGATTTAGCGGGAATTTAATAGGCGGTGGATTATTTAGCAGTGGGCTAATGGCCTTTCAGCCCATTTACTTTCGACTTAATATTTGTTATGTTTGGCGACACGTATCAGTAGTAACAGTAAGCAGTAGTTGTTTGTTTAAAAAATATGTTTGTTAACGTAGTTCTAACTGTAATTACAAAGTAAAATTACGAAAAAGTCATATACACATTAAAATTAAATAAATGATTAAACAATTAATGAGGGTATATAAGCCAAATGTTGGGAGCAATTTTGAATGCTTCTTCAAGAAGTATTTTAGATTGTAGCATTAACACAAAATTTAAACTTTTGTTAAGGTGTTTTCAAACAAGCTTTTTATTTAAAATACTTACTGTTTATCGTTTGTCGCTCCTAAACGCTTTAAATTGCTTGTTGCCAAACATAATATCAGGGTTCACAAGGATACTAGTTTCTTTTTTACTGTTTAAACGCGTACTTGGTTTAAGGTATTAAAAGTAAGGAATAACAATGATAAAGTGAGTTATTTTGCAAACTCTTGTTTTAGTAGAAATTAAGAGACACATCTGGATCATCCATTTCATTTGATTAAACAGACAATATATATATATATATATATATATATATATATATATATATATATATATATATATATATATATATATATATATATATATATGACCAAAGTCACCAAACGTGTAACTTTTTGTATTTCTTATTTTTCTTATTTGCTCTTCTATCTAATTTAATCAAAAACTCTAAAGACGTTATCTTTTTCTTTTCTGTTTTTTTTTTTTTCTTTTTTTTTTTTTTTTTAGAACGGCAAATAACTATCTCACTAAAAAAATTTTATGATTTTATACGTTTTTGTCCGTTTTCGATATTTTCATACGTTTCCGTCCGTTTTCATACGTTTCCGTCCTTTTTCATATGTTTTCATCCTTTTTCGTACGTTTTCGTCTGTTTTCTTACGTTTTCGTCTGTTTTTATACATTTACGGCCCTTTTGTCCGTTTTTAGACGTTTTCATCTGTTGTCATACGTTTTTATCTATTTTCATACGATTTTGGCCGTTTTCATCTGTTTTCACACGTTTTCGTCTATTTTCTTACGTTTTCGTCCGTTTCCATATGCTTCCATCCGTTTTCATATGCTTCGTCCAATTTCATCTGTTTTTATACGTTTTCGTTCGTTTTCATATGCTTTTGTCTATTTTTATAGGTTTTCGTCCATTTTTATACATTTTCGACCGTTTTCATACGCTGTCCGTTTTCAGACGTTCGTTATAACAAAGGGAAAAAACCTACTATCTACCAAAACATTGAATAGCATAAAGATACCAGTTCTCAATTACACAACTTTTTCGTGTGGATATTTTTTCAATGGACATGATTTAAAAGTTCTGTAGCTTTCCTCCCATATTTGCTGTCTGTGATAGGGACGTGATAGGGATTTCAGGTGCCGAATTTAAGACATTTCTGGAAATGGGATGTATTTTATCATCCCTATTATGAAAACATTTCTGGAAATGGGATGTATTTTATCATCCCTATTATGAAATCTGAATAACATGTAAATGCACATATTAGAGCATGTTCTTAACAAAAGACAGGGAAAAGGAGAATACATAATTCAAGTTTCCATGAAAAATGACATACCATTGTTGAATCTTTTTAAACTTGGTCAACACGGGATATATATTCTCAAAGGTAATGTATGTCTCATCTCTGACCTGTAAGCACAACCAAACGGAGTAAAGTTAGGTAAATAAAAATACAACACTATATGTTAATAACAAGGTATTCGCGCCTGCCGCGTTGCGTCGGGTACTTTTGATCAATCGAATATAGATTAATCAGATTCTTGACATCACTGGAAAAGAACTTGAGCCATAAGTATCAAGGTCAAACCTTCAGAAGGAGAGTGAACGGATGTCTTTGTGTGGAGGTGTTGGCCCTTATAGTTTTAAAAAAAATTAAGATAATTTTTAAAGTTATTTGAAAAGTTAAGAGTGCATTTTGAAAGTTTTTTTTACTTAAAACTATATATGCTAAACTTTAACATTTTTTATAAAATCGTGCGTACGTCAAAAACATATCAATATTGGGCTTGTTCTGTTCGCTATCGAAAGGCCTTTTTGCCAGTATCTTTTTTATTCACGAAACCACCAAATATCTGTTAGGTATTTGGCAAACAAAGTTTGTTATATAAAAAAATCGTAAATATTAAAATGTCCAGGGTATGTTTTGTAATTTTTCTTTTTTTACTAATAAAATTTATTGTTTTTTATTTGGAAAATTAATTTTTTAACCCGACACGAATGTCGAGTCTGTGCCCCATAGTATATAGAGTAAATCAACATTGCCAAGGTTGAGTTATCTCACCTTAGCACCTGTAAAAACAATCTTCCCGGAAACAAATATGAGCAACACGAATTTAGGTTGCTTCATGCCGGTAAATCAATCCAGGGAATAGTTCAGGCTCATACTATACCACCAATCCACCACATCAAATTTGTAAAACCCTAAAATTTGAAAGCTAAAATTCCGTATAAATTTGAAATTTTTATTTTTTCAAACTAAACCCTATACTTTATTTTATATTAAGACTAAGCTATGTTAACTAAGTTAGTTAAATCAAGGTATTTTATTCATGGACATATTTGATTGCGTTTAAAAGCAAAACTTAAAGATTTTTTTTTTTTTTTTTTTTCTAAATGTTGTCTACTCCACTAATAAAGAACTATGAATTGGCCATTTAATTTTTGCTATAACTGAACACCCATTTGAAATGTATTAAACCTTCGTATTTGACTAGATTAAAAGGCTATTAAAACCATTTAAATTCCCCTAACCGACCCATTTAATACCTTAATTATGCCCATTAAAATCACTAATGTTAAAACGGTAGTATGTTTGTTGAGATTATTTATACCGAAACCTTTGTCCTTTTCCTCATTCATTTGACACTGCTACCATTCTGGTTTCCTTCGTCATTCGAACACCACAACCCACAAACATACAAACACTATAATCGACTAGCGACTGCTATTTTTTTTACTATCGAACAAAGGTTTAGTTTGTGTTCCTGCTCGATTCTCCAAAGGTATCGACTCTCTTTTGTTCTTTTCTTTTTAGACTCGAATCATATTATACTAATCGATCCAACATGTTTATAAATATTCGACCCTATATTACTATGATCGATTTGAGTTTTGTTTATTGTTGTTCAACCCTAGTTCTTGTGGTATGTCGAACATAGGCTGTTGTATAAGTCGACCCATATATTTTGCGTGATGATCCACCCATGTGTCGACCCTTTTGCTAACATGATTGGCCTATAAACAATTATATATCGACCCTCTTGCGTTTATATTCGACCCATATGAATGCCCCATATCGACTTATGATATTTTATATAGGGAAAAATATTTATTAATATATCATATTTGTCACAAATGTTACTTCCGTGTAACGAACAAAAAAAATAGCTTTTCAGTACACTAAAGTTGACATTTTTGTCTTTCTTTGTGTAATAAAGATAAAAAAAAAATGTAATTACCATTTTACCCTTAATTTTTTGAAAATTGCATCCAATGTCCTTTGGCTAAATTACATAAATGGTCCCTGTTGTTTAGAGAAAATTGCGTCTACCGTCCCCATTTTTTTCCAATTTTTTAAAAATATATTTTTTTTTTTCGAAAATAATTTTTTTTTCAAAGATATTTTTTTTCGAAAATATCTTTTTCCGAAATTATTTTTTTTCGAAAATATTTTTTTTTCCGAAAATAATTTTTTTTCAAAAATATTTTTTTTCGAAATTTTTTTAACCAGAATTTTTTTTTCGAAAATATCTTTTTCCGAAAATATGTTTTTTCAAAAATATTTTTTTCGAAAATATTTTTTTCCGAAAATATTTTTTTTTTCAAAAATATTTTTTTTCGAAATTTTTTTAACCCGAAATTTTTTTTCGAAAATATTTTTTTTTCCGAAAATAATTTTTTTCAAAATTATTTTTTTTTGAAAATATTTATTTTTCCGAAATAATTTTTTTGAAAAAGGAATTTCGAAAAAAAATGGACGGTGGACGCAATTTCCTCCAAACGACAGGGACCATTTATGTAATTTAGCCTAAACACGGTGGATGCAATTTTCACAAACGCACAGGGACCATTTATATAATTTGAAAGGGTAAAATAGTTATAATACACAAAAAAAGACAAAAATGTCAACTTTAATGTACTGAAAAGCTATTTTTTTTGTTCGCTACACGGAAGTAACATTTGTGACAAGTATGGTACATTAATAAATATTTTTCCCTTTTATATAATTCGACCAATTTTCTATTTGAGCAATCACAGTTTAAAACAAATGTCGACCCTATATGATCGACCCGTAAAAACTAACCGATATCGACCTTGTTGTTGCTCATGTTTGTCGAACATACTTATTTTGTAATCGATCTTATTTATTTTATGCATGCTCGACTTTTTTTTAAAAATATGAATGTTTGAATGAAATCACATGACACATGCCATGATATCATATGATCATATACATAAGTTTTTATTAGTTTAATATGAGAATGCATGCATGCCATGTAAAATACATATGCCACCAAATTCATTTGTATTTCGAAATACTAGAACCATGTCACGTTAAAAGTCAACCAACTTGTAATTTATGATCATTTGATTGTTTATGTTTCATTAATTGAAGGGATATATGGAGAGTATTATACATTTGTCACGTAAAATAAATGTTCGGAAAATTATGGTCAATAATGGGTTTGAATGACAATTGATGTTTGGGCAAGATTAATGTTTGGGCATATGTAACGACCAATTTAATTATATGTTCATGAGCCATTAGTATGATTGATTGTGATAATTAATTGGATCATTTTTCTTTCATCCTCCTCACATATATATTGAGAGCTCTTCTCTCATTTCATGACACTAAGAAATACACTACTCCTCTCCTTTTTGTTATCAATCATATTTCTTGTGTATCCGATTTGTAATAGAGGGAAGGCACGATTTTGGTTCGCCTTAATAACCTGTTTGTGCTAACGCAGTTATCCGTTGTTGTTGTATCCTGGGAGATAGATGTCCACGATTCTCAAGCACCGTGGAGAGGACGAATCTGTCTTAAGGAAAGTGTGAACATCACACACCTCAACAATTTCGTTGTGTTTTTGTGTCAAACTATCAAAATAATTACGGTATCGTTTTCTACACTTTATCTTTTATTGTTGTGATCAACATATTATTTATTTATCTTTAATAGCAATAGACGTAATATACTACAATCTTAAGACAGATTTGTTGCTATTAGAGGTTGTCACGGGAATATTAAAGAAAAAAAAATGTTTTACAAAAACATTATGCTGTTTTGTTGAGAAGCAAGAATAAATCTTGTTTTTGTTTCACTAGTAAAATTATTTTAATTGAACTTTAATATATATTGCTAGTGATAACAGTTATTAAAAAAAAAAACGCATGAGTCATTGAGTGTGAAGCGTTTTGGTATATTCTGAAAAGAGTATACATGAAAGATAAAGTAAATAAATTGGACACTTCAAATTGACTTGATTTATTCCATTTCATTTACAAAAATTGATAGTAATAGATTGGTGTGGAACTAAAATACGGTCCAACTTGGTGAACCTGATATACGAGGTTAAATGAGAATAAAAGATTTTTTACATATGCTTATTAAAAGATTTTTTATTTATTTGCCATTAGTATGATATAAAAGCTCAACCAACCGGGGGATATGGGACGTATGTTATAATAAAGCCCAACTAATTGCCCGGATTAGCTTGTTCAGGCCTTGTTAAGCCTAAAACCATCTATGTTTTTTTTAAGTTTGACCAAAATTTTGAGGGACAATCAAAAAAAAAATTTATTTGGTTGCTTTGTTCTCTCGGCTGAAATCTGGGAAGGAATAATAAGTCATATAACTTATGTTTTCATTATATCATCTTTGAAAGGGCCTGATATGTAAACGAATTGTGATTAAACAATTTCTTTTGTTGGTTTTGCAACTACCTTTAAGAGTTTGTTTCATTTGATAAATAACATACATGGGCCAAGTATGTTGAAGTTTATGTTGGGAATAAAACATGTGGGTTTTTAATAATTGATTGATAATGCTATAGTTTATGCGTCGTGTAATCAGTTTATTGAATGGAAAGGTAGGCCTCAAATGAGATTGGATTCATTTGTTTTATTCAGTAAATCAACAAAGCGCGCACCTATTTTACCGGTTTGATATTTTGGCACTATATCGATTTGTGTAAATGATAAGTCACGTAAATGGGTAATTGGAATAAAATTCATTCTTGTGAAATGTGAGCATAAGTGTAATTTGGTCCACAATATTCACTTCACAAAGGAAACAGAAATTTGACATACATAGTTTAGGGCGAGTTTAATCTGGACTACTGTAATCCTTTGGTAAAGAATTTGGTAGGTGCATGTTGGCTGAAATCTTGTCATGATACTGATTTGTGTAACCAATATGATTCATGACAAAATGTTGAGATTAAACTCATTCTTGTGGAATGCGAATTTTGGTGTTAATTGGAATCTAAAATATTTGCTATCACAACTATGCACTCATGGGAAAAGTGCATTGTACGCATAGTAAACGATTCAGTTTTGATTCCAATATCGTTATGTTGCACTCTAAGGCTTTAAACTTGACTTTTGAAAAGTTTGAGTCGAAATAGGTGACCCGTTTGGTGACAAAGTATTTTGGTACAACAATTCATTTTGGAGAGTTTGTTGTCAAAACTGCGCATTCATGAGAAATGCGTTGTTCAGGTGGTATAGTGATGAGGTGCGGCATTTTTGAGATGTGAAATAAGAGGAAAATGGTTGATGGAAGAAATGGAAATTAGAAAGGGGTATTTATAGGCTAAAATATAGCCGTTAGAACACTATTCACGGCCGTTGGAATTCACTATTCCCGACCGTTAGAATACTGTTCACTAGCCATAAATTTTTCACTATTCATGACTACTATTTTCAATATTCACAACCCTTAAATACATCAGTTACTTTGTCTTGTCTAGTACAGATAAATCTAACTGAATCACGTTTCCTTAATTTTTGGAATAAAAATCTCTCGACAACCCTCTGTTCAAAATTCTCTACTCAAGTAATCACATTAAACTTGACTTGAATTTCGGGACGAAATTCATAGTGACGGGTGGGTACTGTAGAGAACTGCAAAAATCAATATTATTAACATCGGTTAATTATATATTAATCTCTGTCATTATTTTAATCACTATTTTTACAGAAAAATTTAAAAGTTTTCTTATTATATTAAATGGTCATGATTACGATATTGCAAAATTCATCAAATGACTAAACAAGTTCTCGACACATTTAACGAAATATTAAAACTTCACTAATCCTAATTATACACTAATTACATACTAAATGGGCCCTTAATATTTCTTAGCCCAATCGGCCTAAACCATAAGCTATTTTTATTTTCTTATTTCTGGTAATACTCGACTAAACATGCTACAAAACGACTCTAGTTCTCTCAATTTTTACACGCGACGTATATATATTTTCATTGTAACACCCCCCAAATTTATGTTTGTAGCAGCGGAAAAGTAATTTGGGTGTTACGGGGAGGATCGAAGTTATAATCACATAAAACGGCTTAAAAGAAGCGTTTTGAAAGTTTATTTGTCATTCAAATAATATTTTTGATAAAATATGAAACATTTGATTTAGAATCTCATTAAAAGATATAAAGGCTTGTAAGAATGACATATTTGATTTTTACACCATTTTAATTTATCAGAGTAATAAATGCCCGCTCCGTGTCTTATCCAACTCTGTTAATTACCTGAGATACACATGTTTAAAAGTGTCAACACAAAGGTTGGTGAGTTCATAAAGTTTTATGGAAAACCATTTATTTTAATAGATTCAGGAATATTTAATAATAATTGCAATAAATACTAACAGTGATAGAACAAGTATTGAGTGATGTTGATTATAATCACAGATAATTCATATAGATATTCAATCAAATTCAAATAATGGATCATAATCCTAACATGAGATGGAAACTCATGATGCTAATTTAGTGAGACTTATAATTCAAATATGGTCAATTTCCTATACAGCTGTATCTAGATATATGTTTGAAGACATATATTTTCTTATAGATATTGCCCCAAGCCTCATGACACGCAAAACGTTAACAAAATACCGTAAAACGGAGGTGATTATCAAGTCAATGATAATATTGCCCTCTTGTAATAGGTGATTTGTCAATTCCTATTTTTACTCAAATATAGTGTATCACGACTAATACGACTAACCACATGCATGTGGCATTCCGTCAAGTATTAGTGGGATAGGATGCCAAGCCTCAACAGGTTTTGAAGCTGTTCACTATATTCGCGCTCACATACAAGTGATTAATGGCTCATGATTGAGGGACTTTATGGCTATATGGGTAACTTAGGCAATATCAAGGTAATGATGTAACTAGAGTATTTGTGCTCTTCCTAGCAATTATTTCTGTTGAAACATCAAAATATCATATAGAGATAATGGAATCATTCAAGATGTTATAGTATAGTCAAGTATCATGCCACAATAATCATTTTGGAAACATTATCATCTGAGTTCAGTATTTTAGTTAAGCAATTTGCCAGTAACATATATATATCACATCTTGAGTCATAAACTTCATCAGGTAAATATTAATAAGGAAATTGATTTGAATCATGTAATTTATTCATATACTTATAAAATTATCAAAGTATATGTAAGCATGTATCTCCCCCAAAGAGTTAAAACAAGTATTGAAAATGGGTTATGACTCACCTTGATTGATACTGAAAAGATGAAAAGTAAAGTCGGATGAGATTATGATGACGGCTTTCAATATACAACCTGATAAATAAATTTATCTAAAAATTTGACCAAATACTATTTGGTAAATAAATAACGATTAATGAATAACAATTTATCGTTATGATGAAAAGATGATATGCAAATGAAATTCTTATGTTTATAATAATATGACAAGTTATGTTATTATTCCTAAAGTTTTTCTTTCTTAACCATGATGATAATAGTACGTAAAGATAATTAGTTAAAATATCGTTATATATATTATTAACGTAAAAATAAAATGTAATGAAAATGCATATGACGTGATGGGGTGACGTAAAATCGAAAATAAAATAAGAATGTCAAATATAATATGTGGGTCCTTGTCCTTTTTCCAATTTTACACTTTTTACTCTAACGGCGTTAGTGTTACACCGTTAGTCCTTTTTATATAATAATTTTCATTTATAGTCCACTACATGTCAAATATTACAATCTGAGCTTGGAATATCAAATAATATCAATTTCTATCATAAACTTTCTGTTTTGATAGTTTCAGTCCAAATTTTAAAGGGTTGGCAGTTTTAGTCCTTCTTAGTGTAACTAGTTTGCATTTTTAGTCCAAACGTTCAAAAATTATGGGAAAAATTATATTAAATTTTCTGGAGCTTATTGAAGCTTATTCAAACTTGTATCAACTGCTTATTCGCCAAAATAGCTTACTTTCCAATAAATGGGCTTTTAACGAGCTAATTAAAGGCCCGTTAACGTTTAATGATACGTGAGCGTTGAGACAAGTTGGGCTTATCTCTAGGCTCATTTTTAATGTTATAAAATCATATCAAAAGAGCCTTTTGGTTCAGCTTATACAGAGTGCTTAATTTCAGCTTATTGGGCTTTTCACTCCATTAAGCTTTTATAATTAGTTTTGAATCATGTTTTTGTCGATTCACTTGGGCAATTTTTAAGGGTTTAAACGTGCTTATCATTACAAAGTATAAACTTGAAACTTTTAGTTTGTAGCAAGAAGAAACAGGTTGTGTAAAAATAATGGGTTGTTGTTAAGTCGGATTTGGTTTTATGGGGTCATTTTAGTCGCGATTTGGAGCAGTTTTCTGGATAAAAAGACTTGTAAAAATTCTAAGTTTTTCAGTTTTATCTCTTTTGGGTCGATTTACTTTAGTCATTTTAGAGGGTCGAGACGTGATTGTTTTTACAAGTTATATAAACGAAAGAAATAGCTAGCTAGGTGGTCTATTATATGGTGTAAAAATATAGTATGCTTGTTAAGTAATATTTAAAGATATACGATTAATCCTTAGGTAGCTTGGGACGTTTTTCATAATAGAAAATACTTAGAAATATTTCTAAGTGTTTTTAGTTTTTATACCCGATTTTAGTAAGTTCAATATGAGTTCGAATAGTGCTTGAAACATGAAAATGAATGTGAAATATGTGTGCTACGTGACTCCTAGGCCTTCCAAGAAAGAGGCTAGTCACGTTTTGTGTTCTACATATTCATACGTATGCATGTATATATATAAAAATTATATACGTTCGACATGAGACCAAATATGACGCATGAGATGTTTAAATGAAATCAAGAGATGTAAAAATGACTTACAACACCTTCAAAGGTGGAAGAGAGTCGAGAGTCATGAAGGAAACACAAGAAATCTCACGTTCGTTTATAAAATACAAGTAACGATTTATATATATAACCCGACACCACTTCTTTGCTTCTAAATGAACATGCGACTCACTCCTGGTCTTTCAAGGATGATTTTATGAGAGAATAAGAGTTAGTATGATAATATTTATTGTGTGAAGAAAGGTGGTGAAGAAGGAATAGATATATATGGAGTTTATGATACGAAATTTTCATATATTTCAAGAAACATGTAATACTATTCCATGTCAGTGATTCAAGGACTTTAGATTGCTTCTCTTACATCCTAAGACTTTAAGAAATGTATGTGAGAGCTAAGAAAAAGGTGGGTTGTCTTGTAAGTCATAATACATGTCGATCACATCATTTTCTATGTATACGATTTATAAAAATCGTGTAACACATGATTCTTAATGATATAGCTCGACTATGATCATGGTAACATGATAGAAATAATATTAGAGTCACAAAGGAACAAACCGTAATCAAAACGGTTTAGTTTTGGATTTAAACTTATGTCGAGTTGGGTTGAGTTTGGTCAAACACTTTGCCTTTCGAAAACATAGCAAATCTCGATATATGATCATGAGATTTGGCATACTTGTAGTCGGCTAGGTGAGAAACGAGATGGTGCAAAAATGTATAGTTGTCGTGTTTAAGATTTGAGAGAACGAGGAGCGTTTTGGAGGATGTTTAGTTGAGTATATGAAGTTAATAAAATTAAAATTGTGTTTTAAGGTTTTTGGGTCGAAAAACTAGTTGGGTCGTTTGGTTGGACTGAAAAATATTAAGGGCACGTTTGGTTGTAATTAGTGTTAAGTAGGATTAGTGACTTATTTAGTTTTCGTTAAACGTGTCGAGAGCTTGTTTCGTAATTTGGTAATTTTTGCAATATCGTAATCATGACCATTTAATATAATAAGAAAATTTTCAAATTTTTCTTTAAAAATGGTGATTAAAATAATGACAGAGATTAGTATATAATTAAACGTTGTTAATTATATGGATTTTTGCAGTTCTCTACAGTACCCACCCGTCACTCTGAATTTCGTCCCGAAATTCAAGTTTGACGTGATTATGAGCAGAGGAGAGAATTATGAGCAGAGGATTGTCGAGAGATTTTTATTCCAAAAAATTAAGGAAACGTGATTCAGTTAGATATATCTGTACTGGACAAGACAAAGTAACTGATGTGTCTAAAGGCAGTGAACATTGAAAATAGTGATCCTGAATAGTGGAAAATTTATGGCTAGTGAACAGTGTTCTAACGGTCGGGAATAGTGAATTCCAACGGTCGTGAATAGTGTTCTAACGGCTATATTTTAGCCTATAAATACCCATCTCTAATTTTCATTTCTTCCATCAACCATTTTCTTCTTATTTCACATCTCAAAATGTCGTACCTCATCACTATACTAGCGATTGTATATGTCGTCCTTGCCTCTATCTACTTAGCGTATGTTCCAGATGAAGACTTTGGATTCTTGGTCGCGATCTTGATGTCTGTCGTACCCCTCACTGTCCTAGCCATTACCGTAGACAAGATACGAGGGTAATAATCTTGAGCTAGGGTTGTTTTAAAATTAAGTTCTTGTTGTGTTTTTCTGTACTTTGAAATAAATATGGAATAATACTCGTTTTGTTTTTATGTTTAGGAATTTGTCTCATTATTGTTTTTAATGGTTTGTTTATATTTATCTTTCAGCATAATTAGGGTGATTCATCCTGTGGTGGCTCTCGCTATTGTTTTGTTGGTGGGGGTCTTTGTTGCCATAGCGGATCAACCAATTGAAGATTCCATGATTTATATTGTAATTATTGTAACGTTAGCACTTCCGATGCTAATTATTTGTTTATGTATTAATTTTCACGGATTCTAATAAAATTTTCGCTATTTGAGTTTTCTATCAGTCTTTGTGAATTATTAGGGTTTTCCTACTTGTACTTTTGTTAATTTCTCACTATAATGATGAGGGGATAAGATAGGTATTTATTGTGGTTTGTCCAATGTATTATTTATGAACAGTTCATTTTATCTCTATATTTTGCTTTTAAATGAAGATTGTTATTTAGAAAATCTGAAATTATGGTTGTTCCTTTCATAACATGATTCTTCCTAAATTAGACATAGTTGATCAGGCTATGTATAATTGAGGACTAAATAATGTGATGTTTGGCTCAATCATATGTTTCTATAACTTGTTTTAGATGGTGTTCAACGTGTCGTTTTTATACTTGTTGATGCATAATCTGGCGCGGACTGATTCAACGACTCTCCTTGGACCGTTAGTCATCTTCTCAAGTCCTAAGTAGACCTGTTCAACAAAGAGAACCCGTTAGGAGTGGACCCGAGGCCGTAGCCCCGAGATCCACCTCCGACGGTCAAGTTAGTATTGATGCGTGTGGCATGTATGAGTTAGGTTTAGGATAACCGGTTGTATTCTGTGGTGAATGGAACCCCAGCCCTATATTTATAAGGCATGGATTAGGGTTTAGGCGTAGAGTGGGCCGCTGTCTGCCGGGCCTGGCCTATGTAGGGTCCAGTCCGGACTATACGTCCACAAGCCCCCCAAGTTTAGTATGACATAGTGCGTGGCTATGTTATGCTAGACTTAAGTTCTGTTCATGGCCGCGTAGGCACAATCAACCATGACAACATGGCCCATGTGTGCGCAACTTGTGTGCACATGGGATGGATCATACTGCGTAGCCCCCATGCGACAGTGCGCACTGGGATTGCGATTGTGATTGTCTCACAATGGTGAAGGTGGATTCCACATGATGTATCCTGGGTTAGGGCGTACCTTTTGTACCAGTAGCGATGCAACATGGTGCGACAGAAGACGTGCTTATGTGGCAGAAGTGTGCGCTGTGCGCAACAAAGGTGCGCGTTGTTCGCGACAGAGGTGCGCGATGTGTGCGTTGTGCGCGAACATTACATTCGTCTTTACAACCGACAGAGAACGTCTCCCCTGCGGCAAGATGGTGCGAATATTTAAATCCGTCTTTGTACTGGGCTTGCAATACCTCTTACGTACGATCTGCTTCCAAATATGCCTGCGTGGCGCGTACGGAAACAGTAGTATTATATACTCTGGTAGCCCCCTAAGTTTGATGGTGCTACTCGTGTAAGAGCATGAAACTTAGTTATTCAAATCCTGAAAAATACTCAATGCAAATATTTGAAGTATATGCCGCGAATCGCAACATATAAAACCTAATGAGGTAAAAGATTAGCGCGAAGCAAAATATAGCACATAGCATATAAAATAAGTACATAAGAGAAGTAGTAGTGCAAATTACACCTAGCGTGAGGTTTTACAAGCTATATAAGAAAAGTAGCACGTAGCTAATATGCGAACGCAGTGCGCTCATGGCGATTAATTGATCTTTTTGTTTTTTATTATAATAAAAACAATAGTGCGGATGGATACACCGTGACCGCGACTAATAATTTCAATTGCGCGCACAGACGTAGATGGATGTATCGTGACCGCATAGACTCGAACGTTCGTGGATGATCGCAGATGAACATAACATAACCACGGCTTTTGTCCAGTGCGCTCATGGCGATTGACTAGCATCGTGGTGATTGTACGTGACAGTGCGCTCATGGCGCTAATCTGCGAAGATGTCTCTTACGCACGGCCTAACGCGGGTAGATTTATCCTGACTGCATTGTTCACGGCTAAAAGATAAAGTAGGTCCGATCGTGCGGACTTAGTGTGATTATAGGTAAAATCGTGTTTACCAAGTTAAAAAGATTTATGTAAAATCTTTTCAATATTTAAAAGATAATATATCTTACCAATTTAAAAGATATACACAAAAATATCGGAATTATTTATTAAATATTTAGAAAATATTCATAATATCTTATGCGATGGTGATGCGCATTCATGGCAGTTTCTTTTCCACATGTTTTGTTAACTGGATTTAAGGAACGCATGGATTTAAGGAACATATATTACGCATGGCAGAATAAATTCACGCATGGCAGAATAAATTCACCAGTTCTTTTAAATTCACGCATGGCAGAAAAAACAAAAACACAAGGGTTTTTAGAGTTACCGACTTTAGAAACTGATTTCTGCTTTTCGGTAATATGAGAACACGAAACATTGTTTATTCGTGGTCCCACGGATGGCGCCAACTTGTTGATGCATAATCTGGCGCGGACTGATTCAACGACTCTCCTTGGACCGTTAGTCGTCTTCTCAAGCCCTAAGTAGACATGTTCAACAAAGAGAACCCGTTAGGAGTGGACCCGAGGCCGTAGCCCCGAGATCCACCTCCGACGGTCAAGTTAGTATTGATGCGTATGGCATGTATGAGTTAGGTTTAGGATAACCTGTTGTATTCTGTGGTGAATGGAACCCCAACCCTATATTTATAAGGCATGGATTAGGGTTTAGGCGTAGAGTGGGCCGCTGTCTGCCGGGCCTGGCCCATGTAGGGTCCAGTCCGGACTATACGTCCACAATACTATAACACGTAATTTCTTTTAAGAATAAAGTAGAAAATTTTAGTGCTCATACTATGAATCAGAAATTTCTAGAGTAATAACAGTATATTGTTATTTGGTAAATGGAATAGAAATTGAAATTAACGTATATTATGATTATTATGGAAATATTACAAGATAGATTTTTCGATACGGTAGAAAGATAGTTGTTATACTTAGGTTACATCCATCGTATCTTAAAGTAAAATACAAGAAAGAGATACAACTTAGGAATTTTTTTAACTAGAGTTTATTTATCTACAACAGGAATTTATTCATCTGCTTAAAGCTGGTTATCATTCCCTTGATACTATCGAAGTTTTTAAAGATTCTTCATTCTCTTGCAAAAGTCTTGGCTTTCCAATTGATATTGTAGTTTGGACATTGGCTCTTGTAGTGCCCTTTTGCACCACATCCGTGACATACTAAAGTTGTTGGTTGTCCTTTCCTTTCCGGAGTCTTACAGCTATTTACCTTGTGATCTGTTTTCTGACATTTCCTACACTTAACAATGCAGATTCATGTGTGATGCTTCTTGCATTTTTGACACAGAGGTTGACTTCCACGATAACCACTTCCAGTAACATGTGTGGCGAGGCATTCTCTACTAGCTTGTTGTTTGTATTCCAGTTGACGATGATAGTTGATACGATCTTCCAGATGTTTACGATATTAGTCTTGAGCATTGGTGAAATTGCAGCAGATGGGGTTGATGATTCCTCTTTCAGTGAGTTTTCGCTTTTGGTTATTTCCAATAGATATAATTCCTTGCCTAATCCCTTGGTTAGGGGTGATGGTAGGGTTAATCATTCTTTCTGGAGTTTTAAAGTGGGCTGGCCTATATTCCATGAAACTTTCATGGTTATGCTTACCAGGTATACTCGTCTCTCTTCTCGGATAAACTATGGTAGTCCCTTCGAGTACCACTGACACGATGTTGTTTACCAAGTTCTTGATGGCTTCAGGAGTCATCGTGATTTTAGATGATGATGGAGTATATGTATTGTTCATGTTGTCCATCTTCTGAAATCATTAATGAAACTTGATTGATGCTAAACCGTCAGATATTATTGACCAAGGTCAACAAGTCAAAAACAGCTTATACCAATGCTCCGCGGAATATAGTGTTTCCCCGGGTCGTTATGTCCCGACGAGGCTGTGATGGTGTTCAAACGGCATTGTGATCGGGCGAATTTGGATGAAAAAGGGGTTTGAGATTGGTTACACTAAGGATTTACACAATGAAATAGCTTAAAGAAGCTATAAGAATAAGACAGGAAAATTAGAAAAACCAGAAATGTTTAAAACCTAAAAACGCGTACGTTCGATTTTAAGTAACGTGAACGTACAAAATAAAACGCGAGTTTTAGTAAAATAAAATACTTACAAAGATGAAAATCACATTTTTACAATCCTAAAAATAAAATAAACTTTTTAGAAAATTAAAATTAATTTTTATACTATTTATATAATTACTATTAATTAAAAACTAATTTAAACTAATTAAAATTACACTAATTAATAGGAAAATGTAAAATAAGCTTGGAAAAATAAAATTAAAACTTAAAGAGTCTAAAATAATATAAAACTAATTTTAAAACAGAAAATATATTTTTAAGACTATTTAAATAATTATTATTAATTATTAACTAATTATTAATTGATAAAAACTAATATTAATTATTAAAAATACTAAATGAAAAGAGAAAAATATGAAAAATTTACAGAAATTATTTTACAACTATATAAACTTAAGAAAATTATAAAAACAGAAAGTGCTTAAGGAAAATAAGCACTTATGCAATAAGCTTCTTAAATAGAAGCTATCACTTTAAGAAAATTTAGCTTTTTCTGGATTTTCTTTTTGAAAACTAAATAAATACTAAAAATATGAAACTTTAAAAAAGGAAAATTGGCTGGAACACAGAAATAAGCACTACAAGTGCTTATTAGCTTGACAGTTGACTTTGGTCAACTGTCAAAGCTAAAAGCTTGGAGAAAAGCTTTTAAGCTGAGACCAGGGGTTGATTTAGATGCAAACAAGTGAGAATGATTGAAATAAGCTGGAAAAACAATAAAAAGAACTCAGATTGAGCCAATAAGCTAGCAAATAAGCACTTCCAAAACTATTGTGAACACTGAACTGGGACAGAGTTGAGGTGTGGTTCCAGGTGGGACCCAGGGGGTCCTAGGTCAAACAAGAGGCCAAAACATGGTTCCTACCAGGGGGGGTTGAAATGAACCAAAGTGGGGCCATGGAACCCACTGAGTTGGTCAGAAAACCACCACCAAGTGGTGGTGGTAGAGGGTGTATCTGCTGATGCAGGGCAGAACAGCTCCCCTGCAGCTCTCTTTGGAAAGGTGTGGGGCCTACACAAGAGATCACAAAAATGAAACAAAAATACTAGAAGAAGCACAAGCTGGGATTGTATTGATCCCTAAAAGCACAAGGTCACAGGGTTTAAAACAAGATCATGAAAATTCCAACTAGAAATGGAAAAATTGACAAGTATGAAACATTTGACTTTTTTGATTATCCTTCTCAGTTGACTAATCTGAAATTTGGCTGATCATAGCTTATCCTAGGGGTACATTGAACTTGTTTACAATATAAAATTACACTCACAAACACACTATGGATCAAATCAACAACTTAGGTAAATCAGATTCACAAAGATGCAAGCAGTGTAAGGCTTGCAAGCTATTTTTTTGACTTTTTACACTATGACTCTGGATTTTAAGACTAATATGGCTTAAACTAACCCTATGTGACATAACACAACCAAAAACAACAAGACTATCACTTATGAGCTTAGCTAAAAAAGCTAATCCAAACACTCCTTAACAGATGACTGATTTTTGATTTGTGATGCAAATAAGTAAATTAAACTAGGAAACTGAATATTTAAACTATACTAACATCAAATAAGCTTAAAATACTGAATGACCATGAAAAATAGTAAAACATGCTTATGCTACAGTACAGATAAGAAAACTTGACAGTTTGCTTACAAAATGGTGTCCAACTGAGGAAATGAAACCCAATGAACCAATAAGATTTCCTATAACTCCCAAATGAGTTTTCTAAACCAAAATCCACCCAATGCTACTCTTCTTTCTTTCTTCTTCTTCTTTGATCACTTTTTTTTTTATTATTTTTTATTTTACACTATTTTTATTTATTTTTGGTTCTTTAAATGGAACTGCTTGAAATACCTTGTAAACGTTTGAAAACTAACTTGTGAACTTAACTGAGCTTAAAGAAACATAAAACATCAACAATTAAACAAAATCAAGTATAGTTGTCAATTCCACTTGAGATTACCAAAAACTGAACTTGTACTTTGAGAATTGAAACTGAGAACTATTTGAAGTACTTTTCATTAACATAAAAGCTTGATACAACTTGAATTAAAAACAGAATTTAAAGGTTTACAATGGAAATTTAAAGTTTACACTACGAAATGGTCTAAAGACATTGACAACTCTATTCTTCTCTTTTTCTCTATCTTTATAGGTCCTGGAGTGAAGCCTTTACTTTCCCACACCTTCACAGCCGTTGGATTGCTTCAATCAATCCCCACCGTTCAAATACATTTTTGGCGCGAAATGGTATTTGGCAGAGTTGAGTGGGATTTGGTGTGGGTAATAAATGAGTGTTGGAGGGGGGAGGGTTGAATGTAGGTGAGCATTTATGATAGTTGGTGAAAGAAGGTGAGGAGGGGGAACATGAACCTGGTAATTAGGGGTGTTAATTGGAGGTTAGGGGTGATGAACAGTGATACGGGTTGGGGGTGTTGACTGGGTCAACGAGGGGTGGTATTAAAGGTGGGGTTGGGCCGGTTGGTGATTGGGCTTGGTAATTGGGTTTAAGTTTGTGGATTTGGGGTGTATAATAACTAAGGGTCCGTTTGATATAGTATGTAATCACAAGGACCAATATTGTAATTTGGCTAATCATGAGGGACTGAAATATAAAATTCACAAAGTAATACCAAGGACCAAAATGCCAATCACCAATATTTCAAAAAAACATTTTTTTTTCATTTTCATTTTTCAAAATTTCCCGGGGACCAAATTTGTAAACTTCCAAACCTCGGGGACTAAACTTGCAATTTTCTAAAAATTTTACCCAAGGACTATTTGTGATACATTTTGATTTTCCAAGGGCAAAAAATGATTTTCCTTTCAAAAATATCCCACCAGGGACTGAATCTGCCAAAATCTGTAACTCCAGGGACTAAATTGTAATTTTCCAAAACTTTTCCAATTTTTCACCAATGGACAAAATATGACAACTTATGATTGTAAAAGGACCTTTGGTGATAATTTTCTATATTTTGAATATCCAGGGACTAGTTTTGCCAATTTTTGAAAGTTGGGGGACTGAAACTGCCAATTTTGCAAACTTTGTGCGTTTTTCATTTGTTTTTGCTCATTTTGCATCTAAAACATATGAAACACAATTTTGAAATATTTTTAGTATTTTGATGCATTTCTGAGTGTTTTTGTATGTTTTGTAGTTCAGATTAGAACAAAAATGATGAGTGTTTGAGCACTCATCAATCCCCCACACTAAACTATTGCTAGTCCCTAGCAATAACTGTTTTGAAAACTTGATGGATTTGAAAAACTCTTTACCAAAAGCCATCACTTCTGGAGTAGCCAGGTGTAAGAACTGTGGCACACCTGATAACCGTGTGATTTTGAGCAAACCACCAGCTGTCAACGGATTTGTTTTGTCTTTACCAAAAGCCGTTTGCTTCTGGACTAGCCAGCTCTTGATGGAATAGTCAACATCTTGGTGAGCTGATTACCAATTATGGATTTTCCACTGCCTTTACCACAAGCCATAATCTTGCGGGCTAGCCAACTCATTCGCTTTATAGGATATGGCGAGTTGAGGTACCATACAATTTTGGGCAAATTGCAAGCCGTAAACGGATTTGAGTTGTATTTACCAAGAGTCGTTTGCTCCTGGACTAGCCAATCCTTTTTGTCGCTTAGACAAGGCGGACTGATAACCACAAAAATTTTGAAGCACCAGTGAAAAAAAATTTAAAATTTTTGAGATTTTGGCTAAAAACGGGGGTATTATATAGTAAAATGTGATAAAATTCGCTAGAATAGCGAATACCCCCCCACACTTAGCATGAATATTGTCCTCAATATTCAAAATCCCGGCTATTATGCCGACATTTTGAACGTAAAAGGGCAACATTACAAGCTAAGCGTGGAAAACACCATTTTGTTTTTTCACGTCATAAGTAACCATAGCATGGGGGACTCCCCCACACTTAGGGTGAAAACCCTATAAGCATGCTACTGTTTTTGTTTACCTAGTCGCTAGCTTAACTCGACCCCGAATTCATTTGTCCTTGGGGAAGCATGATGTGGAAGAGACAATCTCAATCGGACTTTCATTCAAAATGTTTGGACAAACATATGAAACGCGTGAAAGTTCCACACCGATGAGATAAGTAACCGGCTCAAGATAATGATATATGAAAATGTCGGGATCAAAGATAGTGTCCTCACTCCCGAAGGAGTGAAGAAGAGAAGAAGTCACCTTATAGGTGAAGAAAAGGAAGAAAATCATGATAAAAAGCAGGATTTGATCTTCTTCCTCGAGAGCAGGCTCCGTAGCCTGAGTTTGGATTTCAAAGGGTAAGCTCGTAAACTTCCCGGGAGGGAGGGTGGGAATTTGCAAATTCTCAATATTGAGTGCATCTCCCCCCGGGCTATCAAACTCCAGAGGAGTCATAATATGATGAGTGAGTTCACCGGAGAACTCCTCATGAAGAGAATCATTCACAAGATGTGAATTTGTGAACTCGTGTTCCAGAATAGACTCATCACAATCCTCATTCCAAATACCAAAAAGTGGATTATCATAAATCTAAGTGAATTCAGATTCGAATTCAAATAGAGGATTGGTGAGAGTAGTATTGAATGTTTCGGGAACAAAGAGATTAACATTCTCTTTTGGATTGACGGGCTCATAACTGATGTCTTCACAAGATAAAGAATGAAGAGGGTCATCATCAGAATGAGGAAGTGAAACCTCAACATACTCAATTTCTCCATAAGATGTACTATCATCGTTAGAATCGGAGAGAGTATCCACATGATCTTTTGAAAAATCAAGGGGAGGAGGGATATCACACAAATGCTCGAGAATTCCCTGTGACTCACTTGGGATTGGGACAAGGATCTCAACACTAGACTTTATTAATTCGTCTGATTCCTTATTAGGAACAGTGCTAAGATGCTCATCCCCCATGTTCAGAGAGTGAGTGGGAACCTCGAGTGTGATAACAGACTGAGGGAGTTGAGAAGGACTAGCACAAATGGGTTTTATAAATTTCATTTGTTCTTCTGCTAGTAATTCCATCATAGTCTTTTCTCCCTGATTTTCCGTGGAAGGAATCACTACTGATGAACTTGATGAACCCTTACAAAATTGAGAAATATCAAGGGTAACTTCATCATCACTATCATCATCGTAAAGAGCAGCATTGCGAAATATGGCACGCCTTTTAGCTGCCTGCTCTCTTGCCAGCAATTCTTCCATAGATTGTTGATGATGATCTTCTTGGGCACGTCTAGATTCCTCTTTCATGTCTTTTAATAAATCTAGAAGTTCAAGGAGAATGGTATTCTCTTCCATTTGGTAATGTGGAGATTGGTTCTGATAAGGTGTGTCATAATTGTCATAAGGAACATACTCATAGACAGGTGTGTTCCTAGTAGGACAATCAGAACTGAAATGTGAACCTCCACAGTAGTCACACCAATTAAACTGATGTGACTGTGATTCATGTGGATAGTGGTCAAAACCAATTTCATGATTGTTACAAGGAACCTGTTCATAGACAAACTGATTCCTAGTCTGACAATCAGAGCTGTAGTGAGGGCCTCCACAATATTCACATGAATATGCTGGTGTCTCATGATGTGGTGGCTGGTGAAATAAATCAGTTGTGTAACAGTAAGAATAGGGATCTTGGTTATAGACAGACCCGTATCCTGACTCTACCGTACCACAACCGGGGCAATTGCCACCGTTATGAGGGCCACCACACCATTGGCAACCAAAAGAGAGGGGATGAGACATAGACAGAATCAAAGGGTAATAGAGGGTAAGGAATGAAGAATCAAAAAGGTAGGAGGGTAAAGAAGAATATTTTTGTGGTTTTTGAAAAACATTTTGTACAAATGATAAAGAAAATGTTTTTGTGTTTTTTGTGTTCGTTGAAAACTGATTTTACAAAGTTTTCGTGAACGGTTTTGTTTTGAAAATAAGAAAATATGAACAAAGGATGGATAAATGTACAATGGAACGAATTCCAAAGGCACTAATCAGCAAACCGTTTAGAAAACGCACACAACCTCCCCGGCAGCGGCGCCAAATTTTGATTGATGCTAAACCGTCAGATATTATTGACCAAGGTCAACAAGTCAAAAACAGCTTACACCAATGCTCCGCGGAATATAGTGTTTCCCCGGGTCGTTATGTCCCGACGAGGCTGTGATGGTGTTCAAACGGCATTGTGATCGGGCGAATTTGGATGAAAAAGGGGTTTGAGATTGGTTACACTAAGGATTTACACAATGAAATAGCTTAAAGAAGCTATAAGAATAAGACAGGAAAATTAGAAAAACCAGAAATGTTTAAAACCTAAAAACGCGTACGTTCGATTTTAAGTAACGTGAACGTACAAAATAAAACGCGAGTTTTAGTAAAATAAAATACTTACAAAGATGAAAATCACATTTTTACAATCCTAAAAATAAAATAAAATTTTTAGAAAATTAAAATTAATTTTTATACTATTTATATAATTACTATTAATTAAAAACTAATTTAAACTAATTAAAATTACACTAATTAATAGGAAAATGTAAAATAAGCTTGGAAAAATAAAATTAAAACTTAAAAAAGTCTAAAATAATATAAAACTAATTTTAAAACAGAAAATATATTTTTAAGACTATTTAAATAATTATTATTAATTATTAACTAATTATTAATTGATAAAAACTAATATTAATTATTAAAAATACTAAATGAAAAGAGAAAATATGAAAAATTTACAGAAATTATTTTACAACTATATAAACTTAAGAAAATTATAAAAACAGAAAGTGCTTAACGAAAATAAGCACTTATGCAATAAGCTTCTTAAATAGAAGCTATCACTTTAGGAAAATTTAGCTTTTTCTGGATTTTCTTTTTGAAAACTAAATAAATACTAAAAATATGAAACTTTAAAAAAGGAAAATTGGCTGGAACACAGAAATAAGCACTACAAGTGCTTATTAGCTTGACAGTTGACTTTGGTCAACTGTCAAAGCTAAAAGCTTGGAGAAAAGCTTTTAAGCTGAGACCAGGGGTTGATTTAGATGCAAACAAGTGAGAATGATTGAAATAAGCTGGAAAAACAATAAAAAGAACTCAGATTGAGCCAATAAGCTAGAAAATAAGCACTTCCAAAACTATTGTGAACACTGAACTGGGACAGAGTTGAGGTGTGGTTCCAGGTGGGACCCAGGGGGTCCTAGGTCAAACAAGAGGCCAAAACATGGTTCCTACCAGGGGGGGGGTTGAAATGAACCAAAGTGGGGCCATGGAACCCACTGAGTTGGTCAGAAAACCACCACCAAGTGGTGGTGGTAGAGGGTGTATCTGCTGATGCAGGGCAGAACAGCTCCCCTGCAGCTCTCTTTGGAAAGGTGTGGGGCCTACACAAGAGATCACAAAAATGAAACAAAAATACTAGAAGAAGCACAAGCTGGGATTGTATTGATCCCTAAAAGCACAAGGTCACAGGGTTTAAAACAAGATCATGAAAATTCCAACTAGAAATGGAAAAATTGACAAGTATGAAACATTTGACTTTTTTGATTATCCTTCTCAGTTGACTAATCTGAAATTTGGCTGATTATAGCTTATCCTAGGGGTACATTGAACTTGTTTACAATATAAAATTACACTCACAAACACACTATGGATCAAATCAACAACTTAGGTAAATCAGATTCACAAAGATGCAAGCAGTGTAAGGCTTGCAAGCTATTTTTTTGACTTTTTACACTATGACTCTGGATTTTAAGACTAATATGGCTTAAACTAACCCTATGTGACATAAAACAACCAAAAACAACAAGACTATCACTTATGAGCTTAGCTAAACAAGCTAATCCAAACACTCCTTAACAGATGACTGATTTTTTATTTGTGATGCAAATAAGTAAATTAAACTAGGAAACTGAATATTTAAACTATACTAACATCAAATAAGCTTAAAATACTGAATGACCATGAAAAATAGTAAAACATGCTTATGCTACAGTACAGATAAGAAAACTTGGCAGTTTGCTTACAAAATGGTGCCCAACTGAGGAAATGAAACCCAATGAACCAATAAGATTTCCTATAACTCCCAAATGAGTTTTCTAAACCAAAATCCACCCAATGCTACTCTTCTTTCTTTCTTCTTCTTCTTTGATCACTTTTTTTTTTATTATTTTTTATTTTACACTATTTTTATTTATTTTTGGTTCTTTAAATGGAACTGCTTGAAATACCTTGTAAACGTTTGAAAACTAACTTGTGAACTTAACTGAGCTTAAAGAAACATAAAACATCAACAATTAAACAAAATCAAGTAGAGTTGTCAATTCCACTTGAGATTACCAAAAACTGAACTTGTACTTTGAGAATTGAAACTGAGAACTATTTGAAGTACTTTTCATTAACATAAAAGCTTGATACAACTTGAATTAAAAACAGAATTTAAAGGTTTACAATGGAAATTTAAAGTTTACACTACGAAATGGTCTAAAGACATTGACAACTCTATTCTTCTCTTTTTCTCTATCTTTATAGGTCCTAGAGTGAAGCCTTTACTTTCCCACACCTTCACAGCCGTTGGATTGCTTCAATCAATCCCCACCGTTCAAATACATTTTTGGCGCGAAATGATATCTGGCAGAGTTGAGTGGGATTTGGTGTGGGTAATAAATGAGTGTTGGAGGGGGGGGGGGTTGAATGTAGGTGAGCATTTATGATAGTTGGTGAAAGAAGGTGAGGAGGGGGAACATGAACCTGGTAATTAGGGGTGTTAATTGGAGGTTAGGGTTGATGAACAGTGATACGGGTTGGGGGTGTTGACTGGTCAACGAGGGGTGGTATTAAAGGTGGGGTTGGGCCGGTTGGTGATTGGGCTTGGTAATTGGGTTTAAGTTTGTGGATTTGGGGTGTATAATAACTAAGGGTCTGTTTGATATAGTATGTAATCACAAGGACCAATACTGTAATTTGGCTAATCATGAGGGACTGAAATGTAAAATTCACAAAGTAATACCAAGGACCAAAATGCCAATCACCAATATTTCAACAAACCATTTTTTTTCATTTTCATTTTTCAAAATTTCCCGGGGACCAAATTTGTAAACTTCCAAACCTCGGGGACTAAACTTGCAATTTTCTGAAAATTTTACCCCAAGCACTATTTGTGATACATTTTGATTTTCGAAGGGCAAAAAATGATTTTCCTTTCAAAAATATCCCACCAGGGACTGAATCTGCCAAAATCTGTAACTCAAGGGACTAAATTGTAATTTTCCAAAACTTTTCCAATTTTTCACCAATGGACAAAATATGACAACTTATGATTGTAAAAGGACCTTTGGTGATAATTTTCTATATTTTGAATATCCAGGGACTAGTTTTGCCAATTTTTGAAAGTTGGGGGACTGAAACTGGCAATTTTGCAAACTTTGTGCGTTTTTCATTTGTTTTTGCTCATTTTGCATCTAAAACATATAAAACACAATTTTGAAATATTTTTAGTATTTTGATGCATTTCTGAGTATTTTTGTATGTTTTGTAGTTCAGATTAGACCAAAAATGATGAGTGTTTGAGCACTCATCAATCCCCCACACTAAACTATTGCTAGTCCCTAGCAATAACTGTTTTGAAAACTTGATGGATTTGAAAAACTCTTTACCAAAAGCCATCACTTCTGGAGTAGCCAGGTGTAAGAACTGTGGCACACCTGATAACCGTGTGATTTTGAGCAAACCACCAGCTGTCAACGGATTTGTTTTGTCTTTACCAAAAACCGTTTGCTTCTGGACTAGCCAGCTCTTGATGGAATAGTCAACATCTTGGTGAGCTGATTACCAATTATGGATTTTCCACTGCCTTTACCACAAGCCATAATCTTGCGGGCTAGCCAACTCATTCGCTTTATGGGATATAGTGAGTTGAGGTACCATACAATTTTGGGCAAATTGCAAGCCGTAAACGGATTTGAGTTGTCTTTACCAAGAGCCGTTTGCTTCTGGACTAGCCAATCCTTTTTGTCGCTTAGACAAGGCGGACTGATATTGTAGTCGGGTGAATTAGGTGAGGATAAATTATTTGGAAAATCTGGTATTGAGGAATCTGAAGTATAAGGTAACGGAGAATTTGGCTCAACATTCTTCCACGGCATCCCTTGGCTTGAACTTTGTCCAACTTCGAATGTTGCCTGACCACAAATCAAATCTTCATATGATTCAGTAGCTCTCCTGAGTTTTTGACGTAAAGGTGAACAAATAGGTAATGGTGGTGGTGATCTCTGAGTGAGTTCTATATCAGGTTGGGGTTGTGATATTTGTACGTAAGGGTCTACAGTATTTGGAAAATTTTTATTGATAGGTGATGTATTAGTGGGATAGGATGTCAAGCCTCAACAGGTTTCGAAGCTGTTCACTATATTCGCGCTCACATTCAAGTGATTAATGGCTCATGATTGAGGGACTTTATGGCTATAAGGGTAACTTAGGCAATATCAAGGTAATGATGTAACTAGAGTATTTGTGCTCTTCCTAGCAATTATTTATGTTGAAACATCGAAATATCATATAGAGATAATGGAATCATTCAGGATGTTATAGTATAGTCAAGTATCATGCCACAATAATTATTTTGGAAACATTATCATCTGAGTTCAGTATTTTAGTTAAGCAATTTGCCAGTAACATATATATATATATATATATATATATATATATATATATATATATATATATATATATATATATATATATATATATATATATATATATATATATATCACATCTTGATTCATAAACTTCATCAGGTAAATATTAATAAGGAAAATGATTTGAATCATATAATTTATTCATATACTTATAAAATTATCAAAGTATATGTAAGCATGTATCTCCCCCAAAGAGTTAAAACAAGTATTGGAAATGGGGCTATCGTTATATATATTAATTTAAAGTCGGATGAGATTATGATGACGGCTTTCAATATACAACCTGATAAATTAATTTATCTGAGAATTTGACCAAATACTATTTGGTAAATAAATAACGATCAATGAATAACAATTTATCGTTATGATAAAAAGATGATATGCAAATGAAATTCTTATGTTTATAATAATATGACAAGTTATGTTATTATTCCTAAAGTTTTCCTTTCTTAACCATGATGATAATAGTACGTAAAGATAATTAGTTAAAATATCGTTATATATATTATTAACGTAAAAATAAAATGTAATGAAAATGCATATGACGTGATGGGGTGACGTAAAATAGAAAATAAAATAAGAATGTCAAATATAATATGTGGGTCCTTTTCCTTTTTCCAATTTTACACTTTTTACTCTAACGGCGTCAGAGTTACACCGTTAGTCCTTTTTATATAATAATTTTCATTTATAGTCCACTACATGTCAAATATTACAATCTGAGCTTAGAATATCAAATAATATCAATTTCTATCATAAACTTTTTGTTTTGACAGTTTCAGTCCAAATTTTAAAGGGTTGGCAGTTTTAGTCCTTCTAAGTGTAACTAGTTTGCATTTTTAGTCCAAACGTTCAAAAATTATGGGAAAAATTATATTAAATTTTCTGGAGCTTATTGAAGCTTATTCAAACTTGTATCAACTGCTTATTTGCCAAAATAGCTTATTTTCCAATAAATGGGCTTTTAACGAGCTAGAGCGTTGAGACAAGTTGGGCTTATCCCTAGGCTCATTTTTAATGTTATAAAATCATATCAAAAGAGCCTTTTCGTTCAGCTTATATGGAGTGCTTAATTTCAGCTTATTGGGCTTTTTAGTCCATTAAGCTTTTATAATTAGTTTTGAATCATGTTTTTGTCGATTCACTTGGGCAATTTTTAAGGGTTTAAACGTGCTTATCATTACAAAGTATAAACTTGAAACTTTTAGTTTGTAGCAAGAAGAAACAGGTTTTGTAAAAATAATGGGTTGTTGTTAAGTCGGATTTGGTTTTATGTGGTCATTTTAGTCGCGATTTGGAGCAGTTTTCTGGATAAAAAGACTTGTAAAAATTCTAAGTTTTTCAGTTTTATCTCTTTTGGGTCGAGTTACTTTAGTCATTTTAGAGGGTCGAGACGTGATTGTTTTTACAAGTTATATAAATAAAAGTGATATCTAGGTAGGTGGTCTATTAGATGGTATAAAAATATAGTATGCTGGTTAAGTAATATTTAAAGATATACGATTAATCCATAGGTATCTTGGGACGTTTTTCATAATAGAAAAGACTTAGAAATATTTCTAAGTGTTTTTAGTTTTTATACCTGATTTTAGTAAGTTCAATATGAGTTCGAATAGTTCTTTAAACATGAAAATGAACGTGGAATATGTGTACTACGTGACTCCTAGGCCTTCCAAGATAGAGGCTAGTCACGTTTTGTGTTCTACATATTCATACATATGCATGTATATATATAAAAATTATATACGTTCGACATGAGACCAAATATGATGCATTAGATGTTTAAATGAAATCAAGAGATGTAAAAATGACTTACAACACCTTCAAAGGTGGTAGAGAGTCGAGAGTGATGAAGGAAACACAAGAAATCTCACGTTCGTTTATAAAACACAAGTAACGATTTATATATATAACCCGACACCACTTCTTTGCTTCTAAATGAACATGCGACTCACTCCTGGTCTTTCAAGGATGATTTTATGAGAGAATAAGAGTTAGTATGATAATATTTATTGTGTGAAGAAGGAATAGATATATATGGAGTTTATGATACGAAATTTTCATATATTTCAAGAAACATGTAATACTATTCCATGTCAGTGATTCAAGGACTTTAGATTGCTTCTCTTACATCCTAAGACTTTAAGAAATGTATGTGAGAGCTAAGAAAAAGGTGGGTTGTCTTGTGAGTCATAATACATGTCGATCACATCATTTTTCTATGTATACGATTTATAAAAATCGTGTAACACATGATTCTTAATGATATAGCTCGACTATGATCATGGTAACATGATAAAATAATATTAGAGTCACATAGGAACAAACCGTAATCAAAACGGTTTAGTTTTGGATTTAAACTTATGTCGAGTTGGGTTGAGTTTGGTCAAACACTTTGCCTTTCGAAAACATAGCAAATCTCGATATATGATCATGAGATTTGGCATACTTGTAGTCGGCTAGGTGAGAAACGAGATGGTACAAAAATGTATAGGTGTCGTGTTTAAGATTTGAGAGAACGAGGAGCGTTTTGGAGGATGCTTAGTCGAGTATATGAAGTTAATAATATTAAATTTGGGCTCTAAGGTTTTTGGGCCGAAAAACTAGTTGGGCCGTTTTGTTGGACTGAAAAATATTAAGGGCCCGTTTGGTTGTAATTAGTGTTAAGTAGGATTAGTGACTTATTTAGTTTTTGTTAAACGTGTCGAGAACTTGTTTCGTAATTTGGTAATTTTTGCAATATCGTAATCATGACCATTTAATATAATAAGAAAATTTTCAAATTTTTGTGTAAAAATAGTGATTAAAATAATGACTGAGATTAATATATAATTAAACATTGTTAATTATATGGATTTTTGCAGTTCTCTACATTTGTACCATCTCTTTTCTCACCCAGCCGACTCTCAACATACCCAGTTTCAGAATTTAATGTCGAGTTTTACTTGTGTTTCGAAGGGCAAAGTAATTGGACGAATATAACCCAACTCGACATAGTGATATATTCAAAACTTAACCGTTTTGACTCCGGTTTGTTTTTAAGTGATCCTAATATTATTTCTATCCTATTTCCATGTTAACCAACATGTTTCATCATCACAAATCCTGTGTTATACGATCTATACAAATCATATACAAAATAAAATAGAAGTCGACATATATGTTGACTCATCAAGACAACCCTCCTTGTTTTGTGCTCTCACAAACTCATTTTATAATCCTAGGTTGGCTGTAAATTCTTTCATACAGTGAAAACATAGAGTAGCTTGTGATTCATGAATTATTAAACGTTACGTGTTAGGAAAAACAACTCTATATTAACTCCTCACTTACCTTTCTTCATTTATAAAATACTATCCTTCTCACAACTCTTATTCTACCATAAAATAATCCTTACAAAGCCAGAAACATTCATTCGATCATTTGGAAGCTAACGAGAACAATCGATGTAAAATATAAAACGTGAACATGGGTTATAAGCTAAACGTGAGATTTCCTTGTGTTTCTGATACGACCCGGTTAGGGGTTGTATCGGGATAAGGCACCACTTCAAGCGTGTGCTGGCTCCGTCAGAAAATAGAAGAGAAGAACTAGAGATTTGTTTATCTTTAACTTTGATTGAATCATTCATAATAATGATTCGGTATATATAACCGAATAACCCTAGCTTGTAAAACAAGCCAAACATAAAGATATATCTAAACAATAACAGTTTCCTAATACGACACAAAGACATATCCTAAATAAATATAATATATTAATATGACATAAATCCCGGGGCGTATCATTCCCCACTCCTTCGAAATCACCTTGTCCTCAAGGTGTTGTCTTGAAAAACTCTCTTGATTCCGGGATCCCATATCCTAATCCTAGTCATATCTTCTACTCCTGTAGTTCTCCTGCCTTCCGCAACCGCAACCAACACCTTTTTCCTCTTCCGCCTTCCACTACCTTGGATATAACACAACACCATTCTTCTGTCTTCCACTACCCATGCCATAACACTCCCCACTCCTTCAAAAATCACCTTCCCCTCAAGGTGATACGAAGAATATGCAGATTGAGAGTCCGCGAATTCCTCGCTTAAATTCAAATTTATTTCATCCAAACAACTATCAAATTCACCACCTCCATCCTTAAGTCTCGATATCACTCTATTCGACTCATCCTCGCCAACCTTAAGCGTTTCGCCACCACCCATAACCTCTTCAACTCCAATATACTCATCAACATTCAATGACCTTTCAGCCTCATGTGAAGCAAATTCACTTTGTAATGATGGAATAGTATCTGATTTTTTTTTCAATTATATGCTCTTTCTCTTTCTCTTCAATTGCCTTAAAACGAGCCTCGACTATATGGGCTAAGGAAAAGGCTTCTCTTAAAGTTGTAGGTCTTGCCCTCAACAGTTCTATTTGTAACATCAGTTTAAGTCCGGAGATATAAAACGATGTAAGTAAAGATTCAGAGATCCCTCTTACTTGATTTGCAAGTACCACAAACTCACTCTCATATTCGGACACCGTACCCATTTGCAGGAGCTTAGAAAGTGTGTATTCCGCATCCCGATCGCTGCCGCCAGATGCCATGAATAATAATCAAGCGATTAATAACTCGAAAATTATTTTTTTTTTGATGAATAGTACCCGCGATGAACAGGACCGTGAATAGTAATTGATGAACAGTACTCCGGGATGAATAGCACCGATGAACAGTAACTTTTTTTTTTTTTTTTTTTTTTTTTTTTTTTTTTTTTTTTTTTTTTTTTTTTAATTGGAACCCTAATCGTAAGCCCTCTCAACGAGAGCTCTCAATTAAAGCACCAATTGATACGACCCGGTTAGGGGTTGTATCGGGATAAGGCACCACTTCAAGCGTGTGCTGGCTCCGTCAGAAAATAGAAGAGAAGAACTAGAGATTTGTTTATCTTTAACTTTGATTGAATCATTCATAATAATGATTCGGTATATATAACCGAATAACCCTAGCTTGTAAAACAAGCCAAACATAAAGATATATCTAAACAATAACAGTTTCCTAATACGACACAAAGACATATAATAAATATAATATATTAATATGACATAAATCCCGGGGCGTATCAGTTTCCTTCATTCACTCTCGACTCTCTACCACCCTAGAGGTGTAGTAAGTCTCTTAGAATCCATTTAAATTTATTTCGTATGATATTTGTGTTTCATGCAATCTATAAAATTCATGTCAAACGTATAATATATATACATGCATACGTATAAACATATAGTACACAAAACGTGAGTGCGTGACTAGCCTCTATCTTGGAAGGCCTAGGAGTCACGATACACACTCATCTCACGTTTATTTCTACGTTACATGCATCCAATGACGGAGGGAATAGGGGGGCTAGAGGGTGCTTGGCCCCCTCCAATAAGCCCAAATGCCTTAAAAATATAGTGATAAAATTTTAGCCCAAAGCCCATTTATTAGTACTTGACCCCCCAAATATTTTAAGCGGCAAATAAAAAAATATCGAGACCGATTCTTTGACTTCCACTTCCACGCTTCCACAGACCAAAGTTCCAAGGTTTGCAACTATTCCTAATCCTTTTCATTAATTTTACATGTTCTTTTTTTATGTAATCAATTTATCTATGCTTTTAGTTGTATCTTGATATATAATTGCTCAAAATCCCCAATTTTATTTTTAGGAATTAGGGATTTGTTTATAAGGCATAGATTTTGATCACCCCTGTTTTGATCACCTCTGTTTTGAACTTTTGATCACCCCTCTTTTAGTCACCATAGGATCTTTATATTCTGTCAAGTGTTTTCAATTTGTCTCATAATAATGTTAAGGTATGTGAAAAAGGAATCTGTACATAAGTACATAGCTATCATTTATGGCCAATTTTAACATGATATATTGATATATTGTGGTCATTGTTAGTAACTATATAGTCTATATTAGTAAAGTACTAAAGTGTAAGTAGTTGAATATTAAGTGTGTATCTTTTTACTTTTATATATGTAAAATTGCAATTGCTAAATAGCCTAAATTGGTGATCACTGATGAGGTGATGTTTATTTTTTAGGTTGAATGATGAGTAAGAAGGGAACAAAAAGAACCATTGATTATTTTTTCAAGCCAAAAGTGGATGTTGTTCATGACCGCGAATCGCCACCAGGTGGTAATAATCAAAAAGAAGATGTTCATGACACACATCCAAGTGACCAACAAGATGTTAATGATAATCATATGAATGAGTCTCCTAGAGTTGAACCTGAAAAAGATGTTCATAATTCAGCGGCGGTAAACTTAGATTCCTTGATTCGAGATCCAGGCGCACGACCTTCAATATCAAGTTTTCCAAGTGACCACCAAGATGAAATTAGACGTGAATACATTAGACTTGGACCTTATCAACTCAGTAAAAAGAAATATCCTTTAAGTCGTGGTGGTCCTAATGGTCGTATGTGAAGCTTTCAAGAAGTATGGTTTAAAAGATTCTGGTGGTTGGAATATTCGGAGACAAAGGATGCTGCATATTGTTTATCGTGTTATCTTTTCAATAAGAAGCCCGTTGGACGAGTTGGTTCTGATAGGTTTACCAAGCAAGGGTTCAACAGGTGGAAAAAGGTAAATTGTGGCAACGACTGTGCTTTCATGATTCATGTAGGTAAAACTTCAGCCTCAGCTCATAACTTTTCTGTAAGATGCTACGAAGCCTTAAAGAACCAGTCGTGCCACATAGAGAATGTCATAGAGAAACAAACTGAAAAAGAAGTGATAGAAAATAGACTTCGACTTAAAACTAGTATTGAGTCGGTTAAATGGCTCACGGTTCAGACTTGCGGCCTTAGGGGTAATGATGAACGGCCTGGTTCAAAAAATGAAGGAAACCTTCTTGAGTTGGTAAAGCTTATTGCTTCTTATAATAAGGATGTTGCAAAGACACTACTTCGAAAAGTTAAGAGAAGAAGGTTGGCAGTCACTTATGGGTAAAGTTACTCTTGCTTGTGAGAATAATAATATCCCAATTCCTGACATGAATGCAACTTACAGGAATTTAATTCAGTCTCGTAAAAAGAATAATGTGATCGTCGAACATCACTATCGAGTTGATGTATTCTATGCTGCTATAGATCGTCAATTAGTAGAGTTGAGCTCTAGATTTAATGAATCTGTAACAGAACTTCTTCGCCTCTGTGTTGCTCTAGATCCAAGAAAGTCCTTCAATATTGATGATATTTGTAAGCTGGTGATGAAGTACTATCCTTTGGACTTCACTGATCAAGAAAAGATTCAACTAAAAGTTGGGTTGCAACATTACGAGCTAGATGTGCGTAATCATCCAAAGTAAAAAAAAGTTTCTAAACTCTCTGCTTTATGTAAAGGGCTTCATGAGACGGGGAAATCAAAATCTTATCCTTTGGTTGACCGCTTGATACGTCTTATATTTACTCTTCCGGTTTCAACTGCATCGAGTGAAAGGGCTTTCTCAGCAATGAAAATTGTAAAAACAAGACTTCGCACTAAAATGAGTGATGACTATCTTAAACATTGCTTGATTATCTACATCGAAAGGGAGATTTCTGACACATTTACTACAGATATGATAATAGATGCTTTCAATTCTAGGAAAAAAAGGCGTGTCCAGTTTCAAATGGCCAAGGTACACTTCTCAAATTTAATCTTTATTTTTTGGTTTAACTATATATGGCTTAGGAGTTGACTATTTAATTGGTTCTATTATTTATTTGTAGGTGCAAGTCGAGAATTCACATGTTACTGATGATGAAACCGAATGGCATTTGTGATCAATGTAAGCGTTATGTGCTTATATTTTGGAAAGTTAACATGTAGGTATGTTTATTAGATTGCGTTTGCTAGAATGGTACCAACATTTCGCTAGGTGATGTAGTTTCTTTTGGTCGTGTTTGACGTTGTTAGCTACTGATGTAGAATGGTTTCAAGATTTCGCTAGATGATGTAGCTTCTGATGGTATGATGCAAGGCGAAAGTACTTTTGTATTGGCTACGGCCTTTATTCTAATATTTAATGAAGTCCGTCTTTTACAAAGGTATGTTTCTAGATAGAATTTTATTTTACTTTTGTTAGCTTGAAAAAAAAGTTCGGCCCCCCTTAATTATAATTCCTGACTCCGTCCCTGCATGCATCATTCGACACTATTTTAAACCTTGTATCAATCGGATACAAAAACTCTAAAACACTTAGAAATATTTCTAAGTCTTTCCATATATAAAAACATCCCATAAAACAATCGTGTATTTTGAAATATTACTTAACGAGCATACTATATTTTTACACAACCTATTAGACCACCAAGCTAGCTATCAATTCCATTTAGATAACTTGTAAAAATACTCATGTCTCGACACTCAAATTTATTCAATTTGATCGACAGTTACAAGGTTTTCAGAATTTCATTTTCATTTAAAAACTTAATATATTCGGTTGGGCTTATTTCAAGCCCAATAAGAAATAACGTTTTACTAGTCCACTGAACCCATATGATATATTTTTAGAATCACAAAAATAGCCCAAGTCCAGGCCCAAAACTATTTACATACCCTCGCCTCTTGATTTCTTAACCGGCCTCTATTTTTATTCGTTAAAAGCCCATAAGCTGAAAAATAAGCTCTTGGCCTAATAAGCTGTCAAAATAAGCTTTTTATTTCCTAAATAAGTTTCTGAAATTATAATATAATTTTTCCCATGATTTTTGTACATTTGGATTAAAAATGTAACGCGACAACACCTAGAGGGACTAAAACGGCCAAACACCTAAAATAGGGACTGAAATTGTAAAAATATAATCTTTAGGATAGAAATTGATATTATTTAATATTTCAAGCTCAGAATTGATTATTGGACAAGTAGAGGACTAAAATTGTAAATTATATATAAAAAGGACTAACGGTGTAACGCTAACGTCGTTAGAGTAAAAAGTGTAAAAATTGGAAAAGGACAAGGACCAAACATATTTTATTTAACATTCTTAGTTAATTTTTATTTCCATAAATCTATTCATTACATAAGCACATTAATTTCATTTTATTTATATATTACTTAACTTTACGTTAACGATATTTTAAACTATATATTCTTACTTATTATATAATTATGGTTAAAAAGGGAAAACTATGGGAAATAATTTAAATGACATATCTTGTCATATCACTTATAAATATAAGAATTTCATTTGCATATCATCAATTCATCATAACGATTAATCATTATTCATTATTCGTTTCGTATTTACCAAATAGTATTTGGTCAAGTTTCTCAGATAAATTTATTTATCAGGTTATATATTGAAGTCGTCATCATAATCTCATCCGACTTTACTTTTCATCATTTCAGTATCAATCAAGGTGAGTCATATCCCCATTTCCAATACGTGTTTTAACTCTTTGTGGGAGATACATGCTTACATATACTTTGATTTTATAAGTATATGAATAAATTACATAATTCAAATCAATTTCCTAATTAATATTTACCTGATATGGTTTATGACTTAAGATGTGATATATATATATATATATATATATATATATATATATATATATATATATATATATATATATATATATATATATATATATATATATATATATATATATATATATATATATATATATATATATATATATATATATATATGTTACTGGCAAATTGATTAACTAGAATACTGAACTCAAATGATAATGTTTCCAAATTGATTATTGTGACAAGATATTTGATTTTACTATAACATCCTGAATGATTCCCTTATCTCTATATGATATTTCTATGTTTCAACGGAAATAATTACTAGGAAGAGCACAAATATTCTAGTTACATTATTACCTTATTGCCTAAGTTATCCTTATCGCCATAAAGTCCCTCTATCATGAGCCATTAATCACTTGTATGTAAGCGCGAATATAGTGAACAGCTTCGAAACCTGTTGAGGCTTGAGATCCTATCCCACTAATACTTGACGGAATGCCTTTTTGTTAGTCGTATTAGTCGTGATACACTATATTTGAGTAAAAATAGGAATTGGCAAATCACCTATTACACGAGGGCGATATTATCATTGACTTGATAATCACCTCCGTTTTTATGGTATTTTGTTAACGTTTTGCGTGCCATGAGGCTTAGGGCAATATCTATAAGAAAATATATGTCTTCAAACATATATCTAGATACAGCTGTATAGGTAATTGACCAGATTTAAATTATAAATCTCACTACATTAGTATCATGAGTTTCCATCTCATGTTAGGATTATGATCCAATACTTGAATTTGATTGAATACATATATGATTTATCTGTGATTATAATCAACATCACTCAATAATTGTTCTATCACTGTTAGTATTTATTACAATTATTACTAAATATTACTGAATCTATTGAAATAAATGGTTTTCCATTAAACTCTATGAACTCACCAACCTTTGTGTTGACACTTTTAAGCATGTGTATGTCAGGTAATTAACGGAGCAGGACAATACACGGAGCGGGCATTTATTATTCTGATAAATTAAAATGGTGTAAAAATCAAATATGTCATTCTTTCAAACCTTTATATCTTTTAATGAGATTTTAAATCAAAGGCTTCATCTTTTATCAAAAATATTATTTGAATGACAAATAACTTTCAAAAACGCTAAGCCGTTCTATGCGATTATGGCTTCGATCCTCCCTGTAACACCCAAATTACTTTTCCGCTGCTAAATCATAAATTTGGGGGTATTACAGGTAGTGCGTGCCATGCACTCCATTTCACTTCTAGTACTTGAGAGGTCTCCCCTCCTTGTACAATTTATAAATTGACGGTATAATGAATTGTGATATGAAATGTTTGATTGATTGTTTTGGTACTAAGCAAATTTCGTTACTATCCCTTTTACCATTTCTGGACTATTCTTTGATTACCATTTTCATATGACCCTTCACATTCTTTATGACCTTTACTCTCAGCAGGTTCACATTGGATTGTTATCTATTCGTTTATGTTCAGTTCTCTTTCATATGTTTATATCTGTTCACTGAGCGTTAGCTCAGCCGCATTTTCTTTTCCCTGCGGCAGGTATCAAGTTGGGGGCTGGGATTGAGTGATGAGAGTAGGAGCTTTTAGTGGACCAACCCTACCTTAGTTTTCATGGATTTATTTATATTTTTTGTTTGATTATTTCAGAAGTTGATTTTGATGGTATTTGTTTTATTAGTCCTTTTAGTATCAACATTTGTAATTTATTGAGCTAAGTCTTCCGCTTGCGCTTTATGTTCTGAAAAGACACCATAATGTTACACTTTAGACCCTTATACGGTTTGGGGTGTTACAATTATGGTATCAGAGATTAGGTTTTAACCTGTATCGGGTAGACATTAGCATTTCTTCTGCTTTGACGCTTCCTTTGATTTGACGCTTCCTTCTGCTTTGACTGTTTTTCCTATCATATTCGATATTCGATATTAACTCTGATTTTTGTCTTCATTAATTCGTTTATTGACCTTTTAGATGTCGGCCAATCAAACATTAGAAGAGATTGCCGCTTTCAATGCAGCTGTTGCACAGGCTGTTGAGGCCTTAATGCCTGAACTCCGAGCTCGACTCTTCGAGGAATTCCGTCAGTAGGCCTCTAATTCTGGCTTTGGTGGTACTCCATTCACTATCTCTGGGTGGTTGGAAAAGTTTGGGAAACAGAAGCCCAGATCTTTTAGTTCCACCAACACTCCTATTGATGCAGAAAATTGGATTGCACACATAGAAAAGATCTTTGAAGTGTTGGAATGTGGGGATGAGTTTAAGGCCCGTTTGGCCAGTTATAAACTGGAAGGTGATGCGCTGAGCTGGTGGAAGGCCTATAAGCAGGCCAAAGGTGATGAGTTTATACTCACTATGACTTGTGCAGATTTTCGTGACGTCTTCTTTACTCAGTATTTTCCTCTAGCTGAACAACAAAAGTTTGAGCGGGAGTACCATACTATCTGCCAGGAAGACAGGGAAACCACCAATGAATTTATGAAGCGGTTTCTAAGGTTAGCAGGATTTCTGGGGTCGAAAGCTGGAACTCAGGAGGAGCAGGCTTCACACTTCAAATGGGGGCTGAAAGAATGGATTCTGGATGGGATTGTGAACACGGAGTTCACAGACGTAGCTCAGGTTGCTAACGCGGGCCGTAATATTGAACTTCTCCGTGAGAGGAACATAGAGAACAAAAAAACCGTGATGGGGACCGCATCCGATCCGCTGTAGCACCTACCCAGAACAGTGCTTAGAAGGTACGAGATCAGAGGTACCATGATTCTGAATCGACTACTACATGTGAAATATGTGGGAAGTGGCATCCAGGGAAGCCTTGCCACAAAAACTATGGCGCATGTTTTGCATGCGCTTCGATGGAGCATAAGATTGGTGATTGTCCTAAGAGAAAGTGAGTTGGTGATTAGTGATCGATTCATTTTTCGTTTATGCCTTTTTCGTCTTAATACATTTCTGCTATTTTCTGTTATATTTCAGGAATTTCTGATTTGAACCTGCTAATAAATTGAAGTCGGAATTTTAATCATCATATCTGTTCATATTCATGATTATGATCTGTTATCGGTTACATATCTGTTCCATATCTGTTGGATTCAGTTTGAAATGATCGGTTATACGTTGAAGAGTCTGAAATGTTCTGAACCTTCTGAATCGAGTCATGAGAAACTAACCTTCCGTTCATTTGAATAGTTTTTAATTTCCTTTCGTAATCTGGTATGTATCTATCCGGTTCTTTTCAATTTCGTAGACGAAATTTTTTTTTAGAGGGGAAGAGTTGTCCCTAAAATTTGAAACCTAAAATTTCATATAAATTTGAAATTTTTATTTTTTCAAATTAAACCCTATACTTTATTTTATATTAAGAATAAGCTATGTTAACTAAGTTAGTTAAATCAAGGTATCTTATTCATGGACATATTTGATTGCATTTTAAAAGAAAAACTTAAATATTTTTTTTTCTAAATGTTGTCTACACCACTAATAAAGAACTATGAATTGGCCATTTAATTTTTGCTATAACTGAACACCCATTTGAAATGTATTAAACCTTCTAGATTAAAAGGCTATTAAAACCATTTAAATTCCCCTAACCGGCCCATTCAATACCTTAATTATGCCCATTAAAATCACTAATGTTCAAACGGTAGTATGTTTGTTGAGATTATTTATACCGAAACCTTTGTCCTTTTCCTCATTCATTTGACACTGCTACCATTCTGGTTTCCTCCGTCATTCGAACACCACAACCCAAAAACATACAAACACTATAATCGACTAGCGACTGCTATTTTTTTTACTATCGAACAAAGGTTTAGTTTGTGTTCCTGCTCGATTCTCCAAAGGTATCGACTCTCTTTTGTTCTTTTCTTTTTAGACTCGAATCATATTATACTAATCGATCCAACATGTTTATAAATATTCAACCCTATATTACTATGATCGATTTGAGTTTTGTTAATTATTGTTTGTAACACCCCAATTTCGTGATACGCAGCGGAATTCAAACTGGGTGTTACTTAATGGCACAACAGTTATAACAATAGAAAACGAACTCTAATTGAGTCGTTTTTATAAGATTTATCATTTGAATTATATAAATACCAGAGTTTACAAAATAAGGTCCCAGTAATTTCACGGTTTGCAAATTACATTAAAAGAGTTTTCGAATGATAATAAAATTTATAGCCTTCTTGAGTATCCGTGCTCCTCCGTGCCAGCATCGTTTATTATGGACCTGAAATACATGCTAAAGTGTCAACACAAAGGTTGGTGAGTTCATAGAGTTTGTGGAAATAGTTGTGGAAATCTTGTAAAATTATCGTGACAAGTATAGGTAAATACTAAATCTAGTTCTTAAAACTTTTGAGTGTATGACTATTGTACTAAATACAATATCACATATAGGTAGTGTTTCTGCTACTCGTAATTTGGACCAAGTCTTGTTTGTCTCGTAGTTGGACCAAGTCCTGGTTGTTTCGTTTGCTTGCTCTAACTGAGTCGACTTAATGGTTGCATTAATCGCAATAGATCTAACCATAGTATTCGTACTCACTACGCATAGTGCTTAATGGCCCAAGATATAGAAACTCTAAGTATGGAAATAATGTTACTTAGCATAAATAAACATTTAGTTCAGATACAACACATAGTTAGCAAATAATTGAAATTGAAATTAAAAGTAGTTGAACATGTATCTCCCCCAAAGTATTTATAAAACAAGTATAAAAACGGGGCTATGACTCACCGTGAGTTATGTAGTAAGTAATGGAAATGGTAGTCGAGTTGCGAAAGTCTCTAAGAGCAACAACTTTTGGCTTTCTATAAGAAAGGAAATCACGGATTTAGAACTGGGACTTTGATTGAGCAATATCTCCACACTTCTAGCAATCCTTCTACATTTTTGTATTCTTGAAGGACTTGTGTTAAGATGTTTGGTGACTGATGAGGCGAAAAATGAACCGTTTTTAGAGGGTCATTTAAGCCCGAATTCGAATTTATTTGATCAAATATTGCCCTAAATCGTTCCTTTTATCATTTTAGGTATTTTTGGAGTGAAATCTGGAAAAGGAATCATTTTGGACGTTTTTGGAGCATAAAAGTGAAGAAAATGGCAAAGTCTTAATTTTCCTTGCTGGGAACAGTACCTGACGGCGTCACAAGTTTCTTAATGACGGCGTCAAGAGTAATACAAGAGGTGGAAGTGGATGGTGCACATGATGATCCAGAAAGTTTTGTAATAAGGACATGACGGCGTCACCCAAGGCCGTCATGGTCCAAATGTTAGTGACGGCCCAGAGCTAAATTACACATGACGGCGTCAAAACTGGATCTAGGCAATCCGATTTCATTATGGGCGGATGGTTGACGGCGTCAGAATTTCCTTCTTGACGCCATCACCCTGTAAAATCTATATATAGTTTTCCAAATTTCATTCATTGGTGTGCAACTTTGAAGGAAAAACCCTAATACGATTTTCACAGGTTTTTCAAGGGTTTTCACCCTTTGAAACCTCTTATGTTCAATTGAGATAAGTACTCTTTCAATTCAATCAATATGTCTATGTGTTGCTTGAATATATCTTACATTTGTCTTCAATTTAACATACTTGGCTAGATCTCTTGTGTGTTTGCTTAGATGTAGTAAAACCTAGATGTTAATTATGGGTTGATTGTTTGTTTATAGTAGTTACGGATGATTGTATTCGATGTTAGGCTTAAGAAAACTGGCAGACTTCCATTGGTAACATGCTTGAACGTCTTAAGAAACATGATCAGAGGTGTACTATGATTTTTGGTTGTATTTAATGCGTAGGAGAATTCTAATGATCCCATGTTAGGAGCTTCTAACGGCTCGACATAGGAGTGAAGTAGGATCCTATAGAGTTAGGGAATATTGTACACGGCCCTACGACTAGTATTAAGGAATACGACCCGTCATCCATGCAATTGTAACAAACTATAAACCTGTAAAAGATATCTAGGAAGTAATGAAACCTAAGTAAACACAATTTTCCCCATCATTGTTTACACCACTAGTATAATTAGATTTCATTTCATTTTTGTTATTTTATTTTGATTGCATCTTTAGTTATTGGGTTAGTTGATTAGCAACTAATTCCGCCCACTCTTCCAAAACCGAGATTTTTAATTGCTTTTATAAAAATAAAAAAATATATAAAAAGAATCATCCCTCACCTCTAGACCTAGTTTTTAGGCTTTCTAATCCTAGCAACACTATTCCTGAGTTGAACGATCAATCCCCCGGTACTTGTCACTATACTTTACTACAACGATCAGGTACACTGCCTGGTGGGGTTGTAAGCTTCTCGAGATCCCTCGAGAGGTAAAACCTGGTGTGATTCCCACGTATCAAGTTTTTGGCGCCGTTGTCGGGTAATAGTTATTGTCTAGGTTAGGATTTCTTTTTATTAGATCTACTTGCTAGATTCCTTTCTAGCAAGATTTTATTTTTATTTCTAGGTTTTCTTTAGTCTATCTTTTTCTTCGTGTCTTTGTTAGTAAATTAAATTCATTGACTATTCCGTTGCCCATTATGGAAAACGCGAATCCGCACATTTCCCCTAGTGAAGTGGCTTTGTTGCGTGAACAAATTGAGAATGTGATTAGGGAACTTAGGGAGCTTAATAGGTTAATTAATGTTGAGCTCGATCATGCATTTAGTGACCTAGCGACCACCTTGTATTCAAATAAGGACCTAGGACCTAATGAGTTTGAAGATGTGGTTGAGGAACTTGAGGAAGGGGAGATAGATCCAAAGCTAGATGACTATTTCAATCTATACCCTACTAAGGAGGAAATTGCGTACTATAAGAATATTATTGATAATCCTCGACCTCCTTTCACCAGAATTGAACCCAAGATAAAGAGAGGCGATCCTAAGAATGCTAAGATACCATGTATGATTGGGTATAAACACATTGACAATGCTTACATTGATTTTAAATCCCCAATCAACATTATGTCCTCAAGTGTCTATAATGATATAGTAAAAACAAGACTTGGACCTAGAAGAGATCTCAAATACCCCGGTGGAGTTTGTAGCTTTGTCGGGAGAATTAAAGGTCTACATGTCTTTGTTGGGAAGTTTACTTATATCATTGACTTTCTGATTGTTGAAGACCTAGCTAGTGTTATTGATTGTCGCTTATCCCATGTTGTGTTTGGTAAACCATTTGTTGAAGAATCCAAGTTAGAATATGATGAGATAGAAGGGACAATCCGATTTTCTAGTGAAACCGATAGGATCACATATAGGATGCCTAATAGAATGAAAGAATTTCGTTTTGTACCTCGATTGGACATGGATAATATTGTTGCTTTTGAGGACATCAATGAAGAGGATAAGAAAAAGGGAATGGATTATGTATGGGAGAAGAAGAGCCTTTTTTATAAAGATTGCTTAACTCTAGGACCAAAATATAAAGTTGATAAGGAATTTGCCAACGGGATTATAGGAGCAATTGAGAAAAAGGTGGTTGGTCTCTATAAAGAATATTTACAATCGGGTCCGGAATAGAAAACTAAGATTGGAGATGACCTAGAAAATGAGACCAACGATGAGGTCACGTAATAGCCCATGACCTGGAGTCTAGCTACAAGACTCGTAAATAAAGAAAAGCGCTTCTTGGGAGGCAACCCATGTTTTGTGTTTTTTTTATTTGTTTGATTGTTATTTGCTTCCGTATGCATGCTTTATTTTTATTGTTGGTAGATCATGTTTCAAAACTAATTTATGAAAATGCTTTATTTTGTTGTTTAACTTTGTCTTAACTTCATATAAAGGTATTTTGCAAAAGCTAAGTGTAAAGGGAAACCCCGAATTTGTTTTTAAGAACGAAATTGATCATGATTCTCCACAATATTAAATAAACATGTGTATTAGTATTTGTTAGAGTCAAATGCTTGTATCGAGTCATAATGATGTTTTGAAGGATTTTCCAGGAAGTAGGACATAAGTTTTTCCAGAAATTTTCCGAAAACTTAACGTAAAGATTTCTGCAGGTAACTTCTGACGGCGTCAGGAATTAATTCCTGAAGGCGTCATGTGTAAAATTCTGGAAATTTTGCGAGTTTTGTTTTTCTAACGGAGTCTTAAAGTTTTTGTTAATTCTTTAGTTTTATATACTCCAGGAAATCTGCAAACATTCATTCCACAAGCATTGTATCTTAATTTGCTTTCTAGAATTTGTTAGTATATATAGATTGCCGCCGATTTTACGCGAGGTTGCCTTGTTTGTTTTCTCAGGTTTAACAGGTTATGTATGACAAGAAGATGATTTATTTTTCTGGAAGGGAAGCTTTGAATGTTCATTTTTCTTGGAGGAAGATCTAACCTTGTTACCACACTATCCACACCGAACGAATCAGGGGAGTATTTGCTTTTATTCTTTTACTTATTTCACTTTTACATTCTTTAATTGAACATTGGGGACAATGTTCATCCTAAGTGTAAGGGATGGTAAATGATGATACCTTATAGGATACAATTGCACTTGAGTTTGTTTGTTTGATGGTAGGTGTGTAATAAAACTAAGAGAAATACTTGTTAGTGTAATTTTAGTGCCAAATTTAAAATTTTTTACAACATTTAGGAGTGAAACTTTAGCCTTAACAAGCGTCTCATGGATAGGAGATTGTATGACTAGCACAAAACCGTACCATTCAGAAAAATTTTCCACTCAAATATGTGAGGTTCGCCTTTAGATTTGATAGGAAAAGCATTCATTATTAGTGCTTATGAGCGTACCGGTAGCATTTAGATTCTAGAACTTGCTTTAGTGATGCATCCCGAGACCGCTAGTGAGACTACATTCGTGTAGTAGGATTTACTACATGATAAGAGGCATTAGGATCACCCTTGTGTTAAACCCGTATCATAATTACTTGACCATTTAAGTCATATTACTTGGCTAGTAAAGTTAACTAATTTTTCCCACACCTTAGCGTTGTACTCATTTTTAGTACACGAAATCCATAGTACACCCCTCCGAGCCTATCTTTTCGTTTCTAACTTTAAGCATCTTACTTAAAGGAAGAATTTGTTACAACCCACTTAAATGTACACCCAAATCGCCTTACCTTCCGTGTATGCACTCATCTTTAGTGCATTATTGTTACATGTTTAAAACCCTTAGTTAATTATCTAATTGATTACATGGTTGCTAAGTCGATTCATATCTTGTATATATTGTTTTGGGACGATTGGGACTCATGGGTAAAGTACTTATGTTATTGAGTAATGGGGAAGAACATCATATATTACCCATATATGTGCGTTAATCTTAAAAGTACTCCAAGTGTTTTGATTATCTTGATTCGAGTCATTAGAGTAGTTTATTGTAAAGCATGTAAAAATTCAAGTGTAAGGGGAATGTACATTCCCTATGATGTAATATTTTGGATGGTAGGGTAAGAGTGTATGAAAAAAAATCGAAAAAATTAAAAAAAAAATAGAAAAAAGATAAAAGAGAAAAAATATACGGACTACCATCCCGTTTCATTCTATGTTTATTTTATGTTTTTGTTATTTTTCATTTATTAGCTTAAGTCAAGTCTAGTCTTGGCTTAGCAACGCCATATTATACATGTAATTAACCAAGATGATTAACTCGCCACCAGTAAATATTGCCTATATCCAACAAAACCGTGTATTCCATATCCCTACACCTAACGTTATAACCCTTTAAAATACCTCTTTGATAGTTTATCCTAGGTGCTTACGCCATGTGGTGGAGGTTTGATTCTTTCCCAAGCCTATGGTAATCTATTTTGCTATGACAGGTAGTGAGCGATGTTTTCCATTTCCATATTGTGATATATACTTTACTACACCCGAGAGATGTGAGTATCTAAACACTATTTGTGAAGTGCTAGCGTATGACCTCCGTGCTTGTCTTTGGTCTTTAGTGGAACGATTATTTGTTGTAATTACTTTTATATTAGTGTTAAATGACCCCTAACTTGTATTTTGAGTAGAATAAAAGCGCATTTGCTTGAGGACAAACAAATCTCAAGTGTAAGGGTATTTGATGAGACGAAAAATGAACCATTTTTAGGGGGTCATTTAAGCCCGAATTCGAATTTATTTGATCAAATATTGCCCTAAATCGTTCCTTTTGTCATTTTAGGTACTTTTGGAGTGAAATCTGGAAAAAAAAAACATTTTGGACGTTTTTGGAGCATAAAAGTGAAGAAAACGGCAAAGTCTTAATTTTCCTTGTTGGGAACAGTACCTGACGGCGTCACAAGTTTCTTAATGACGGCGTCAAGAGTAATACAAGAGGTGGAAGTGGATGGTGCACATGACGATCCAGAAAGTTTTGTACTAAGGACATGACGGCGTCGCCCAAGGCCGTCATGGTCCAAATGTTAGTGATGGCCCAGAGCTAAATTACACATGAAGGCGTCAAAACTGGATCTAGGCAATCCGATTTCATTATGGGCGGCGAGTTGACGGCGTCAGAATTTCCTTCTTGACGCCGTCACCCTGTAAAATCTATATATAGTTTTCCAAATTTCATTCATTTGTGTGAAACTTTGAGGGAAAACCCCTAATACGATTTTCACAGCTTTTTCAAGGGTTTTCACCCTTTGAAACCTCTTATGTTCAATTGAGATAAGTACTCTTTCAATTCAATCAATATGTCTATGTGTTGCTTGAATATATCTTACACTTGTTTTCAATTTAACATGCTTGGCTAGATCTCTTGTGTGTTTGCTTAGATGTAGCAAAACCTAGATGTTATTATAGGTTGATTGTTTGTTTATAGTAGTTACGGATGATTGTATTCGATGTTAGGCTTTAGAAAACTGGTAGACTTCCATTGGTAACATGCTTAAACGTCTTAAGAAACATGATCAGAGGTGTACTATGATTTTTGGTTGTATTTAATGCGTAGGAGAATTCTAATGATCCCATGTTAGGAGCTTCTAACGGCTCGACATAGGAGTGAAGTAGGATCCTAAAGAGTTAGGGAATATTGTACACGGCCCTACGACTAGTATTAAGGAATATGACTCGTCATCCATGCAATTGTAACAAACTATCAACCTGTAAAAGATATCTATGGAGTAATAAAACCTAAGTAAACACAATTTTCCCTATCATTGTTTACACCACTAGTATAATTAGATTTCATTTCATTTTTGTTATTTTATTTTGATTGCATCTTTAGTTATTGGGTGATGAGGCAAAAAATGATCCGTTTTTAGGGGGTCATTTAAGCCCGAATCCGACTTTATCTGATCAAATATTGCCCTAAATCGTTCCTTTTGTGATTTTAGGTGTTTGGAGAGTGAATTCTGGAAAAGAGGCTATTTTGGACGTTTTTGGAGCATAAAGTGAAGAAAACGGCAAAGTACCAAAAATCCAAGCTGGAAATACAAGGTGACGGCGTCAAGACCAAAAGCTTGACGGCGTCAGACATGGAAAATAATTTACCGTAGCTGGTGACGGCGTCAGATGGAGTGGTGAAGGCGTCAAAGTGGCAATAATAATTTACCGTAGGTGGTGACGGCGTCACATAGGCCGTCATAAGTGGATCAAGGCCGTCCGAGGAAGAATATGGCGGCGAGGTGACGGCGTCAGAAATAACTCTTGACGCCGTCAGACTGTTTTTCCTATATATAGTTTTCTAGTTTTTTCATAAACAAAGAGAGAAGTTTTGGTGAAACCCTAAAGACGATTTTGGTGCCTCTTTCACAGGTTTTTCAAGGGTTCCAAACCCTTGAAACCTTGCATTGTAATTGAGATAAGTATACTCTTAATTCAATCAATATGTCTATGTGTTGGTTGTTTATCTTTTATTCTTATCTTAATTCTACTATGCTAGGCTAGATCTCTCTTGTGTTTGCTTAGATCTAATGAAACCTAGATGTTGATTATGTGTTGATTACTTGTCTATTCTTGTTTTGAATGAATGATTTATATGTTAGGCTTAAGAAAACTAGCAGATCTCCAAATGGTAACATGCTTGAACGTCTTAAGAAACATGAACCGAGGCGTACTAGGTCTTTATTGGTTGTATTTAATGCATGAGCCACTGTTTACAATCCCTATAGTTGTGCTGGGTCATGGTGTAGGAGGAGATAAGAGCTCATAGAGTTGGGGAGTTATGTATGCCACTACAAGTGTAACAAGTAATTAACATGTAAAAGATATCTAGGGAGTAATGAAGTCTAAGTAAACACAATTTCTCCAATTACTGCTCACAACCTTAGTTTAATTTCATTTTCATTAGTTTAAATTAGTGATATAATAGTTTTGGGTTAGTTGAATAGCAACTAATTCCGCCCACTCCTTCAAAACCCGAGATTTTACTTGCTTTCATTAAAACATAAAAACACAAAAAAAATAATCATCTTTCATCTCTAGAACTATTAATTAGGTTTTCTAATCCTAGCGACACTATTCCTAAGCTGAACGATCAATCCCCCGGTACCTGCCACTATACTATACTACAACGATCAGGTACACTGCCTGGTGGGGGTTGTAAGCTTCTCGAGATCCCTCGAGAGGTAAAGCAAGGTGCGATTCCTACGCATCAAGTTTTTGGCGCCGCAGCCTGGGGAATAGTTATTGTCTAGGTTAGTTTATCTTTTTATTAGGTCTACTTGCTAGATTCCTTTCTAGTAAGATTTTATTTTTATTTTTAGGTCTTCTTTAGTCTATCTTATTTCTTCGTGTCTTTGTTCGTAACCTTTACCATCCGACATCATGGAAGGTGGTAACATCTTTGAACCCATCATCCCACCACAACAAAACCCACCATTAGAACCCCTTAGACCCCGAACCTTAGGAGAGTACTCCCGACCTAGCCACCAAGGCTACCGAAACACCATTGAGCTCACCGGAGCCAATGTGACCCCCTTGCGATCCGACACCATCCGGTTGGTGCAAAGCGGATGTGCATTCCATGGACTTCGTTCCGAAGATCCAAATCAACATCTCAAGGACTTTCTCAAAATCGTAGATTCCATAGACCTAGATGTTGCAACTAGAGAGACTACCCGTTTACGCCTATTCCAATTCTCTCTACGGGATCAAGCTAGTCAATGGCTTGAGCGTTTACCCGCGGGATCCATCACCACATGGGATGATCTCATCACTCGTTTCCTTGCTCAATTTTTCCCACCGGGGAGAACTACCAAGCTTAGAAATGACATCTTGATGTTCCAACAACGTCAAGGTGAAACTCTCTATGAAGCATGGACTCGTTTCAAGGACTTACTCCAAAAAGTCCCTCATCATGGCATAGATCTTTGGCTCCAAATCCAAATTTTTTATGACCATATCGATCTCTCCACGAGGCGAACCATTGACCAATCGGCTGGTGGTAAGCTACGTGATCTTAGTGCGAAACAATCATGGGAACTCATAGAAGATCTTGCTCTCTATGACAACGAAAGTTGGAACGATCCCCGTGATTTGAACAAAACGGTCAAGGCAATATCTTTGCCTTCGAACAAATCTAGCACTCCCGACCGTAGGATCATGGAACTTGAAGGTCGAGTCAAGTCTTTCATGAAATCTTACGAAGCTCAAAAACCTCCAAGCCAAGTAAGCAGAATCGCTTCTACATGCAAACTATGCAATGGCCCTCATGAGACTCATAACTGCATGGAACTTCCAAAGCGTGCTTATAACGAATTCACATCATCGCACATAGGTCAGGGTCCTCGAACTTCTGCCAAAGCTTATGAGGCATGGAAAGATAAACCTGATTTTAGAGGGTACCAAACGAGAAACGTATCCTTCAATGACTCCTCACCACTCACTTGGTCCGAGCATTTTCCATCACAAGGCGTCCCTAGGCAAAGCTGTGAAGATACTTTAAAAAAATTCATTCTATCTCAAGAACTACAGCTCGCTACGCTCGAAGCCAAATTTAAACAACAGCAGGATGATGTAAACAACAAGATTTGTAATCTGTTGACTGCTATCAAAGAGCATATTGATAATAAGCCCATTCCCATTAACGAGGTTAAATCTGCTACCGTCATGAGTCCACCAGCCTCCCCTGTAAAAATAAAAAGTCCTAACAAGTTGTTCAAACATCTATCCCCTAACGGAAAAGAGCCTGTCAACCCCCATGGACCAATCCACTTCGTAAACACCATCACCACAATATCTACTTCAGCATCCAATCCGACCCAACAACAAACTAACAACTTCAGTCGGATAGCTAAAGATGAGACCTCAAGGGTTAACCACGCTTCAGCAAGAAAACCTACCGACTCACCCGAGCAATACACCGCACAAGAATCCGGCGAACCAGATGAAGGGGAAGAGAAATCGGAAGAGCATGTGAGAAATCCAACCATTTGTGGTAAATCTTTTATAGAAGAACCCGAGAGAAAAACGGAGGATGTTATTAGTGTGTGTTGCCATCAGACTAAGGAGAGTGACCCTAAAATCTTCAAGATCTCCTGTACCATTAAGGAAAAGCTCTTAACCAATAGTCATATAGATCCTAGCCTCCCAGTCAACATAATCCCCCTTTCCCTATACCACAAAACCTTTCCAGAGCGCATTGCATGCGAGAGAGTAATGGAAGGTTTATCAATTAAAGTTGGAGAGCTTGTTTACAAAACTTCCATCACCGTGGTCGATGATGTGGACCCTCTCACCAATCGAACATTTACTAATCTTGTTCTAGGGAAACCATTTATCAATGAATCGGGAGTAATCCTTGATGAGATAGATGGAAGTGTAATGTTCACCAATGGTGTTAGGAAGGTGATTTTTAGTGGGGGTGATGAAGAGGTATACGAGTATCGTCCTTCCCTTGAGAGGAATTTATTCGGATTCAGGAACAGAGAATCAGGGAAGATAAGAAGGCGTGATCCGAATAATCTCAAAATTCCATGCATGATCGGTCACAAGCATTTTGATAACGTCCACATCAACGTATTCATGCCTAAGAATGTTATGTCCCTATTCCATTACAACAATATCTGCAGATGGGGAATGATTTACAAGGGAGAGAAAGTGGTTGGTAAGGATCATGAAATCCAGATATTCGTAGGAAATATGGCGTTTTCCATGGAATTCACGATTGTGGACAACATAGAGGACTATATCGACCCTAGGTTATCACAAGTCGTCTTTGGAGCACCCTTTTGTGAAATCACTAGTTTGATAGTGGATGACTTGAACGGAATCATGACCTTCACTGATGGGGTTAGGAGGATTTCATACCAAACGCCATACAAGAGAAAAGACCTTAAGGAAATAGATTGTGACGGACTTGATATGATGAGCTCTCAACTTATCTTGTGTGATGAAGACATTAGGAGAGGGTGTAGAAATATTTTTGATTTATCAAGTGGATTCTTTAAGAATGTTAGTGAGCTTAGTTCTAAGTATCGACAAGATATTTTCGAGTTCGAAGATCCGAAATACTTGCACTATGAAAGCGATACTAGTTTAGAAGACGACCTAGGAAGTGGAACCAACAATGAGATTACGTAGTAACCCATGACCTTGAGTCTAGCTACAAGACTCGTAAATAAAGAAAAGCGCTTCTTGGGAGGCAACCCATGTTTTGTGTGATTTTTATTTGTTTGATTGTTATTTACTTCCGTATGCATGTTTTATTTTTATTGTTGGTAGATCATGTTTCAAAATTAAAAAGTGGAAATACTTTATTATGTTGTTTAGCCTAGTCTTAACTCCAACCTAAAAGTATTTTTGCAAAAGATAAGTGTAATGGGAAACCCCAAATTTGTTTTTAAGAAACACACGATCATGATTATCCACAATATTTAATGAACATGTATATTAGTACTTGTTAGTGTCAAATGCTTGTATTGAGTCATAATGAAGTTTTGCAGGATTTTCCAGGAAGTAGGACAAAGTTTTTCCAGAAATTTTCCGGAAACTTAACATAAGAATTTCTGCAGGTCCATTCTGACGGCGTCAGGTTTGCTCTTGACGGCGTCAGGATGTAAAATCTGGAAATTTTACCGGTTTTGTTTTTCTAACGGAGTCTTATGGTTTTTGTGAATTATTAAGTTTTATAATCTCCAGGAAATCTGCAAACTTCATTTACAAGCATTATATCTTACTTTGCTTTCTAGGATTTTGTAACTTATATAGGATGCCGCCGATTTTACGCGAGGTTGCCTTGTCTACTTTTGTCAGGTTCTACAGGTTATATTGGACAAGAAGATGATTTATATTCTGGAAGGGAAGCTTTGATTGTTCGTTTTCTTGGAAGAAGATTTAACCTGGCCAACCTTTAATCCATACCGAGCGAATCAGGGGAGTATTTGATTTCATTCTTTTTACTTGTTTACTTTTACATTCTTTACTTGAACATTGGGGACAATGTTCATCTTAAGTGTAAGGGGAGGGTAAAAAGATGATACCTTACATATGCACTTTCGCTTGAGTTTGTTTTGTTTGATGGTAGATGTGTAATAAAACTATGAGAAATACTTGTTAGTGTAATTTTAGCGCCAAATTTAAAATTTTTTACAACATTTAGGAGTGAAACTTTAGCCTTAGCAAGCGTCTCATGGATAGGAGATTGTATGACTAGCACATAACCGTATATTCAGAAAAATTTTCCACCCAAAAATGTGAGGTTCGCCTTTAGATTTGATAGGAAAAGCATTCATTATTAGTGCTTATGAGTGTACCGGTAGCATTTAGATTCTAGAACTTGCGTTAGTGATGCATCCCGAGACCGCTAGTGAGACTACATTCGTGTAGTAGGATTTACTATATGATAAGAGGCATTAGGATCACCCTTGTGTTAAACCCGTATTACAATTTCTTGACCACTTAAGTCATATTGTTTGGCTTGTTAAGTCAACTAATTTTTCCCACACCCTTAGCGTTGTACTCATTTTTAGTACACGAAACCCCTAGTACACCCCTCCGAGCCTATCTTTTCGTTTCTAACTTTAAGCATCTCACTTAAAGGAAAAATTTGTTATACCCCACTTAAATGTACACCCAAATCGCCTTAGCCTTCCGTGTATGCGCTCATCTTTAGTGCATTATTGTTATTTGTTAAACCCTTAGTTAACTTTCTTATTGGTTACATGGTTGCTAAGTCGAGTCATATCCTTGTACATATTGTTTTGGGACGATTGGGACTCATGGGTAAGTACTTATTTTATGGAGTAATGGGGAAGAAGAACATATATTATCCCCATACGTACGTTAATCTTAAAAGTGCTCCAAGTGTTTTGATTTTCTTAATTCGAGTCGTTAGATTAGTTAATTGTAAAGTATGTAAAGATTCAAGTGTATGGGGAATTCCCATTCCCTATGATGTATTATTTTGGATGGTAGAGCAAGAGTGTATGCAAAAAAATAAATAAATAAATAAATAAATAAATAAATAAAAAATAAAAAATCGAAAAAAAAAAAAATTAAGAAAAGAAAAAAAAAATAGAAAAAGAAAGAGAAAAACATACGGACTACCATCCCTTTTTATTCTTTGTTTATTTTATGTTTTTGTTATTTTTCATTTATTAGCTTAAGTCGAGTCTAGTCTTGGCTTAGCAACGCCATCTTGTACATGTAATTAACCGAGATTGTTAACTCGCCACCAGTAAAACTTCTTTTATCCAACAAAACCGTGTAATTCATATCCCTACACCTAACGTTATAACCCTTTAAAAGACCTCTTTGATAGTTTATCTTAGGTGCTTACGCCATGTGGTGGAGGTTTGATCCTTTCCCAAGCCTATGGTAATCTATTTTGCTATGACAGGTAGTGACAGATATCTTCCATTTCCATAATGTTATATTACTTTATTACACCCGAGAGATGTGAGTATCTAAACACTATTTGTGAGGTGCTTGTGTATGACCTCCGTGCTTGTCTATTGGTCTTTAGTGGAACGATTATTTGTTGTAATTACTTTTATATTAGTGTTAAATGACCCCTAACTTGTCTTTTGAGTAGAATAAAAGCTCATTTGCTTGAGGACAAGCAAATCTCAAGTGTAAGGGTATATGATGAGGCGAAAAATGATCCGTTTTTAGGGGGTCATTTAAGCCCGAATCCGACTTTATCTGATCAAATATTGCCCTAAATCGTTCCTTTTGTGATTTTAGGTGTTTGGAGAGTGAATTCTGGAAAAGAGGCTATTTTGGACGTTTTTGGAGCATAAAGTGAAGAAAATGGCAAAGTACCAAAAATCCAAGTGTTTTGATTATCTTGATTCGAGTAATGGGGAAGAACATCATATATTACCCATATATGTGCGTTAATCTTAAAAGTACTCCAAGTGTTTTGATTATCTTGATTCGAGTCATTAGAGTAGTTTATTGTAAAGCATGTAAAAATTCAAGTGTAAGGGGAATGTACATTCCCTATGATGTAATATTTTGGATGGTAGGGTAAGAGTGTATGAAAAAAAATCGAAAAAATTAAAAAAAAATAGAAAAAAGATAAAAGAGAAAAAATATACGGACTACCATCCCGTTTCATTCTATGTTTATTTTATGTTTTTGTTATTTTTCATTTATTAGCTTAAGTCAAGTCTAGTCTTGGCTTAGCAACGCCATATTATACATGTAATTAACCAAGATGATTAACTCGCCACCAGTAAATATTGCCTATATCCAACAAAACCGTGTATTCCATATCCCTACACCTAACGTTATAACCCTTTAAAATACCTCTTTGATAGTTTATCCTAGGTGCTTACGCCATGTGGTGGAGGTTTGATTCTTTCCCAAGCCTATGGTAATCTATTTTGCTATGACAGGTAGTGAGCGATGTTTTCCATTTCCATATTGTGATATATACTTTACTACACCCGAGAGATGTGAGTATCTAAACACTATTTGTGAAGTGCTAGCGTATGACCTCCGTGCTTGTCTTTGGTCTTTAGTGGAACGATTATTTGTTGTAATTACTTTTATATTAGTGTTAAATGACCCCTAACTTGTCTTTTGAGTAGAATAAAAGCGCATTTGCTTGAGGACAAACAAATCTCAAGTGTAAGGGTATTTGATGAGACGAAAAATGAACCATTTTTAGGGGGTCATTTAAGCCCGAATTCGAATTTATTTGATCAAATATTGCCCTAAATCGTTCCTTTTGTCATTTTAGGTACTTTTGGAGTGAAATCTGGGAAAAAAAACATTTTGGACGTTTTTGGAGCATAAAAGTGAAGAAAACGGCAAAGTCTTAATTTTCCTTGTTGGGAACAGTACCTGACGGCGTCACAAGTTTCTTAATGACGGCGTCAAGAGTAATACAAGAGGTGGAAGTGGATGGTGCACATGACGATCCAGAAAGTTTTGTACTAAGGACATGACGGCGTCGCCCAAGGCCGTCATGGTCCAAATGTTAGTGATGGCCCAGAGCTAAATTACACATGAAGGCGTCAAAACTGGATCTAGGCAATCCGATTTCATTATGGGCGGCGAGTTGACGGCGTCAGAATTTCCTTCTTGACGCCGTCACCCTGTAAAATCTATATATAGTTTTCCAAATTTCATTCATTTGTGTGAAACTTTGAGGGAAAACCCCTAATACGATTTTCACAGCTTTTTCAAGGGTTTTCACCCTTTGAAACCTCTTATGTTCAATTGAGATAAGTACTCTTTCAATTCAATCAATATGTCTATGTGTTGCTTGAATATATCTTACACTTGTTTTCAATTTAACATGCTTGGCTAGATCTCTTGTGTGTTTGCTTAGATGTAGCAAAACCTAGATGTTATTATAGGTTGATTGTTTGTTTATAGTAGTTACGGATGATTGTATTCGATGTTAGGCTTTAGAAAACTGGTAGACTTCCATTGGTAACATGCTTAAACGTCTTAAGAAACATGATCAGAGGTGTACTATGATTTTTGGTTGTATTTAATGCGTAGGAGAATTCTAATGATCCCATGTTAGGAGCTTCTAACGGCTCGACATAGGAGTGAAGTAGGATCCTAAAGAGTTAGGGAATATTGTACACGGCCCTACGACTAGTATTAAGGAATATGACTCGTCATCCATGCAATTGTAACAAACTATCAACCTGTAAAAGATATCTATGGAGTAATAAAACCTAAGTAAACACAATTTTCCCTATCATTGTTTACACCACTAGTATAATTAGATTTCATTTCATTTTTGTTATTTTATTTTGATTGCATCTTTAGTTATTGGGTGATGAGGCAAAAAATGATCCGTTTTTAGGGGGTCATTTAAGCCCGAATCCGACTTTATCTGATCAAATATTGCCCTAAATCGTTCCTTTTGTGATTTTAGGTGTTTGGAGAGTGAATTCTGGAAAAGAGGCTATTTTGGACGTTTTTGGAGCATAAAGTGAAGAAAACGGCAAAGTACCAAAAATCCAAGCTGGAAATACAAGGTGACGGCGTCAAGACCAAAAGCTTGACGGCGTCAGACATGGAAAATAATTTACCGTAGCTGGTGACGGCGTCAGATGGAGTGGTGAAGGCGTCAAAGTGGCAATAATAATTTACCGTAGGTGGTGACGGCGTCACATAGGCCGTCATAAGTGGATCAAGGCCGTCCGAGGAAGAATATGGCGGCGAGGTGACGGCGTCAGAAGTAACTCTTGACGCCGTCAGACTGTTTTTCCTATATATAGTTTTCTAGTTTTTTCATAAAAAAAGAGAGAAGTTTTGGTGAAACCCTAAAGACGATTTTGGTGCCTCTTTCACAGGTTTTTCAAGGGTTCCAAACCCTTGAAACCTTGCATTGTAATTGAGATAAGTATACTCTTAATTCAATCAATATGTCTATGTGTTGGTTGTTTATCTTTTGTTCTTATCTTAATTCTACTATGCTAGGCTAGATCTCTCTTGTGTTTGCTTAGATCTAATGAAACCTAGATGTTGATTATGTGTTGATTACTTGTCTATTCTTGTTTTGAATGAATGATTTATATGTTAGGCTTAAGAAAACTGGCAGATCTCCAAATGGTAACATGCTTGAACGTCTTAAGAAACATGAACCGAGGCGTACTAGGTCTTTATTGGTTGTATTTAATGCATGAGCCACTGTTTACAATCCCTATAGTTGTGCTGGGTCATGGTGTAGGAGGAGATAAGAGCTCATAGAGTTGGGGAGTTATGTATGCCACTCCACGAATGGTATTAAGGAATACAACCCGTCATTCATACAAGTGTAACAAGTAATTAACATGTAAAAGATATCTAGGGAGTAATGAAGTCTAAGTAAACACAATTTCTCCAATTACTGCTCACAACCTTAGTTTAATTTAGTTTAATTTCATTTTCATTAGTTTAAATTAGTGATATAATAGTTTTGGGTTAGTTGAATAGCAACTAATTCCGCCCACTCCTTCAAAACCCGAGATTTTACTTGCTTTCATTAAAACATAAAAACACAAAAAAAATAATCATCTTTCATCTCTAGAACTATTAATTAGGTTTTCTAATCCTAGCGACACTATTCCTAAGCTGAACGATCAATCCCCCGGTACCTGTCACTATACTATACTACAACGATCAGGTACACTGCCTGGTGGGGGTTGTAAGCTTCTCGAGATCCCTCGAGAGGTAAAGCAAGGTGCGATTCCCACGCATCATTGGGTTAGTTGATTAGCAACTAATTTCGCCCACTCTTCCAAAACCGAGATTTTTAATTGCTTTTATAAAAATAAATAAATAAAATACAAAAAGAATCATCCCTCACCTCTAGACCTTGTTTTTAGGCTTTCTAATCCTAGCGACACTATTCCTGAGTTGAACGATTAATCCTCCGGTACTTGTCACTATACTATACTACAACGATCAGGTACACTGCCTGGTGGGGGTTGTAAGCTTCTCGAGATCCCTCGAGAGGTAAAACCTGGTGCGATTCCCACGTATCAATGCCTTGAATGGATTTAAATTCAAGAAGAATCACCAAAGATTGCAAGTGGTTGTTGTAGCTTTAGAAAGTACTTGATGTGGTGAACTTTGAGCTTGAAACTTGAAGTAATACTTGAAGTTGGAAATCAAATGGATAGAGTTTGGTGTTTGTGATGTTATGAACGACCAAGAGAGGGGGAGGGGAATTTATAGTGCCTTGAGGAGGTTAGTTTACACTAAGACATGGTTCTAAATGAAACACATGACACATACTTGGTTGATCTTGGACTATAAGTCTTTCTATGGCTCCTAATGTAACACATGAATACATAAGGTTTCTATGGTTCATAACCAAGCCAACAAAGCCTTGGTGAGTCCCCTATACACGTTCATGGATAAGGAGGGAGGACTAGGTGGATGAATCTTGGCCTTATATAAGTTACGGAATGAGTTTTGGTCCCGTTAATCGCTAATTGTAAGTCACAAAGTCATGAAACTTAAAACCGAGTATCCTAAAAATATGAAACTTTTAGGAATGATTTAACATATCATTATACTCCATAATAAAATATAAAATGAGTGGTAAGTTCCATCAGGTTGATTAAATGCTGTTAAAAATGGAAACGCGGGTCTAAAACGCGTAATTCGCATAAAACGCTGAACTGGAAAATGTAAAATTCCAAAACTTGTGGAATTGTTGTAAAATGTGAGAAATACATATTTCTATTGTTTATAATGTTTTATGGACATATCGGGATGCTGGAATGACATTTAAACCTAAATGTAAATCTCGGACACGGTTTCGTGATTTTTGCGGAAATGATCGGACGAGTGTCAAACTCTCAGATTATCATTAAAATAGTTTAACTTACGAGAATATGAAATAAAAATTTTGGAGATGAAAAGTAAAAGTGAATAGCAATAGTGAATAGTATAAATGAATAGTAACCGAAAATGCGAATTGTTACAGTACCTACCCCTTAAAGGGAACTTTGTCCCGAAGTTCTGTATGTGTTATATGTTGGAGTGGTGTCGATGAAGAGGTGTGGTTACTTATGAGGAATAAAGTATGGAATTACAAGTGTTGTAGTTTGATTTATCTCGGAATACGGTGTATCAATAGAAATTGATAAAATAGTTGAATTTCAATAGAGATTGATATAATAGTCGAATATCAATGGAAATTGATATTGCAGTCAAATATTAATAGAAATTAATATAGTAGATGAACTGAAATTAATATAGTAGTCGAATATCAAATAGAAATTGATATAGTAGTCAAGTATTAATAGTAATTGATATAGTAGTCGAATAACAATAGCAATTGACATAGGAATCGAATAATAGAAATTGATATAGTAGTCGAATATCAATAGAAATTGATATAGTAGTCGAATATCAATAGTAATCCATATATTAGTCTAATATCAATGGAAATTGATATAGTAGGCGAAAAACAAAAGAAATTGAGATAGTAGTTGAATATCAATAGTAATTGATATGGTAGTTGAATAAAAGTTGGTATAGTAGTCAAAATTCAAAATAGAAATTGAGATAGTAGTTGAGTATCATTGACAATTGATATGGTAGTCGAATACAAATTGGTATAGTAGTTGAATTTCAATAGGAATCGTAATTGGATCTAGTTCTTCGAATCGTGGGTTACTTTGTTATATACCCATAGTTGTCTCATCCCATTCTTGTAGATGTCGATATTGTAGATTATCAAAATCCTACTCGGTAGGGAGCACCAATCGTGTTGTGTCATTCAGACACTCGTTCTCAACCCATTCTTGTAAATATCGATATTGTAGTTTATCGAAAATCTACCCGGTAGGGAGCACCAATCGTGTTGTGTCATTCAGACACTCGTTCTCAACCCATTCTTGTAGATATCGATATCGTAGTTTATCGAAAATCTACCCGGTAGGGGGGCCACCAATCGTTTTGGTTAATCCTTAACCTCGTACCAATAGCAATTGGCATAATCGTTCTGGTTAATCCTTAACCTCGTACCAATAGCAATTGGCATAATCGTTCTGGTTAAACTTTAACCTCGTACAAATAGCAATTGGCATAATCGTTCTGGTTAATCCTTAACCTCATACCAATAGCAATTGGCATAATCATTCTGGTTAAACTTTAACCTCGTACCAATAGCAATTGGCATAATCGTTCTGGTTAAACTTTAACCTCGTACCAATAGAAATTGGCATAATTGTTGCAATCATAGCCTAGTAGGTAATCGGTTGTTGTACCTAGTATTTATTGACTTCATACTTATGTTATTTCGGATACAAATAAGCCCACTTGTTTATAATTCTTTATTTACATAAAGAGGCGTCCCAAATAATGTAAATAAAGGAATATAAACTTATGGTTCGGTGATTTACAATTTCTTTATTTAAATAAAAAGGCGTCCCAATCCATTCAAATAAGGACATTATAAATCATCCTACTTAAGAATTCCTGACACAACATTCATACTTAGCCGGTGAGTTACAAGGTAGTGTATTACGAGATGATACTGGTGTTCCAAAAGTACGAAATGAATATTCATACTCATCTTCGGAGATGGAGAGTAAGATAATCGAGGGAAATTGACGTAGTGTTCAAAATAGTTGGTGAGTACATGGTTAACGTTCATAAGATGAGAATCTTTATAAGCTAGTTAACATGGAAATTATCATATCAATCCTCCAATTGTAAGTCCTGACCATACAAGACTTGTAATACTTAGATTCATATATAATTCCATATAACAAAACTGTGACAGGTTTCGATATCATATGAAATGATATTTAAGGCGATGAAATAGTCTTAGAGACCATTGTACAACTTACAATGTCTGGGAAGTGAATTAGACCATTGTGTAACTCACAATGTCTGAGAAGTGATAGAGAGAATCATTGTGTAACTTCACAATGTTTTGAGAAATAAATGAGTCCACTATTTCATTTACAGTGACTGGGATGTAATTGAGACCACTGTAGGACTTACAGTGTGTAAGAATGTAATAGAGACCATTGTATAAATTACAATGTCTGGGAAATAGGAAAGACCATTGTAATTAGTTACAAATGTAATGGAGAAAATTTCGTAATCCTAAAATGCACGAGTAGATAAATATGGTTGTGCCGTAATGCTTTAGAATAGGCATACGAAGATATATTTAGTCCATCGTTTATATAGAGTGGTCGAAAGTATGTCGAGTGTGTATATACCAAGATACTAGTATGTTCGTATAGTATAACATGCATAAAAGTCACATAATCGTCCGGAGGTTGGAAGGCACGGAGAGCGAAAGGGTATAACATGTTTTTGTGGAAAATCAGTTATAGTTTAGGTCTCAATTAGACCCGTTTCTCTATAACTATAGCTCTGATACCAATCTGTAACACCCCAATTTCATGATACACAGCGGAATTCAAACTGGGTGTTACTTAATGGCACAACAGTTATAACAATAGAAAACGAACTCTAATTGAGTCATTTTTAGAAGATTTATCATTCGAATTATATAAATACCAGACTACCAGAGTTTAAAAAATAAGGTCCCAGTAGTTTCACGGTTTACAAATTACATTAAAGAGTTTTCGAATGATAATAAAATTTATAGCCTTCTTGAGTATCCGTGCTCCTCCGTGCCAGCCTCGTTCATTATGGACTTGAAATACATGCTAAAGTGTCAACACAAAGGTCGGTGAGTTCATAGAGTTTGTGAAAATAGTTGTGGAAATCTTGTAAAATTATCGTGACAAGTATAAGTAAATACTAAATGTAGTTCTTAAAACTTTCGAGTGTATGACTATTGTACTAAATACAATATCACATACGTGTTTCTGCTACTCATAATTTGGACCAAGTCCTGTTTGTCTCGTAGTTGGACCAAGTCCTGGTTGTTTCGTTTGCTTGCTCTAACTGAGTCGACTTAATGGTTGCATTAATCGCAATAGATCTAACCATAGTATTCGTACTCACTACGCATAGTGCTTAATGGCCCAAGATATAGAAACTCTAAGTATGGAAATAATGTTACTTAGCATAAATAAACATTTAGTTCAGATACAACACATAGTTAGCAAAGAATTGAAATTGAAATTAAAAGTAGTTGAGCATGTATCTCCCCCAAAGTATTTATAAAACAAGTATAAAAACGGGGCTATGACTCACCGTGAGTTATGTAGTAAGTAATGGAAATGGTAGTCGAGTTGCGAAAGTCTCTAAGAGCAACAACTTTTGGCTTTCTATAAGAAAGGAAATCAAGGATTTAGAACTAGGACTTTGATTGAGCAATATCTCCACACTTCTAGCAATCCTTCTACACTTTTGTATTATTGAAGGACTTGTGTTAAGATGTTTGGTGACTTGAATGGATTTAAATTCAAGAAGAATCACCAAAGATTGCAAGTGGTTGTTGTAGCTTTAGAAAGTACTTGATGTGGTGAACTTTGAGCTTGAAACTTGAAGTAATACTTGAAGTTGGAAATCAAATGGAAAGAGTTTGGTGTTTGTGATGTTATGAACGACCAAGAGAGGGGGAGGGGAATTTATAGTGCCTTGAGGAGGTTAGTTTACACTAAGACATGGTTCTAAATGAAACACATGACACATACTTGGTTGATCTTGGACTATAAGTCTTTCTATGGCTCCTAATGTAACACATGAATGTATAAGGTTTCTATGGTTCATCACCAAGCCAAAAAGGCCTTGGTGAGTCCCCTATACACGTTCATGGGCAAGGAGGGAGGACTAGGTGGATGAATCTTGGCCTTATATAAGTTACGGAGCGAGTTTTGGTCCTGCTAATCGCTAATTGTAAGTCACAAATTCATGAAACTTAAAACAAAGTATCCTAAAAATATGAAACTTTTAGGAATGATTTACCATATCATTATACTCCATAATAAAATATAAAATGAGTAGTAAGTTCCATCGGGTTGATTAAATGCTGTTAAAAATAGAAACGCGGGTCTAAAACGCGTAATTCGCATAAAACGCTGAACTGGAAAACGTAAAATTTTAAAACTTGTGGAATTGTCGTAAAATGTGAGAAATACATATTTCTATTGTTTATAATGTTTTATGGACATATCGGGATGCTGGAATGACATTTAAACATAAATGTACATCTCGGACACGGTTTCCTGATTTTTGCAGAAATGATCCGACGAGTGTCAAACTCTCGGATTATCATTAAAATAGTTTAACTTACGAGAATATGAAATAAAAATTTTGGAAATGAAAAGTGAAAGTGAATAGTAATAGTGAATAGTATAAATGAATAGTAACCGAAAATGCGAATTGTTACATTGTTCGACCCTAGTTCTTGTGGTATGTCGAACATAGGCTGTTGTATAATTCGACCCATATATTTTGCGTGATGATCCACCCATGTGTCGACCCTTTTGCTAACATGATTGGCCTATAAACTGTTATATATCGACCCTCTTGCGTTTATATTCGACCCATATGAATGCCCCATATCGACTTATGATATTTTGTATAACTCGACCAATTTTCTGTTTGAGCAATCACAGTTTAAAACAAATGTCGACCCTATATGATCGACCCGTAAAAACTGACCGATATCGACCTTGTTGTTGCTCATGTTTGTCGAACATAATTATTTTGTAATCGATCTTATTTATTTTATGCATACTCAACTTTTTTTTCAAATATGAATGTTTGAATGAAATCACATGCCATGATATCATATGATCACATACATAAGTTTTTATTAGTTTAGTGATGTGTTAACCGGACCCTCCCTACCATGGGGGCTCACCTACTTTAGTTAAAAGGTACAAGTTTTAATGCAGACAGTACAAGTGACGGCAACAGTGTCTTCCACAAACCCTCCCTACAAGGGGGGTCCGGTTAACTCATGCCTTAGTTTAATATGAGAATGCATTCATGCCATGTAAAATACATATGCCACCAAATTCATTTGTATTTTGAAATACTAGAACCATGTCACGTTAAAAGTCAACCAACTTGTAATTTATGATCATTTGATTGTTTATGTTTCATTAATTGAAGGGATATATGAAGAGTACGTAGTATTATACATTTGTCACGTAAAATAAATAGCAAACAAATCCGTATATGTTATGATAGTATCGAGTTCGATTTGGGTGTAGTCAGAGGCGGAGCCAAATGAAGAGTACTGGGGGGAGTTGCCCCTAACAAACCTCTAGTAGACACACAAATTCATATAGGAAAAATACCGAATCGGGAGATAAAAAGTTGAGTGCCCTCAGCTTGATCATCCGAGTGCCCTCAGCGTTCATGAGAAATAACAATTAAAGTGTTAACTTCGATCTAATGCCTAAAAAGTAAAAAAAATCCGACGATTTTGTTTGGTCGGAACTCGGAACTGAGTGAAAATGAAAGTGGAGAATAAGAAGAGAGAATGGAAGTGGGACTGTAACTGTAGTCATTGGGAGATCGTAGTCAAAAGTATTTGATTTAGGATTATTTACATATTTTACCCTCCTTTTTGTCTAATAAATAATAGTACTCCATATATCTTTTCAATGTACCCTTTTATTAAAATACGCCAGTGAGGCCAGTGAGGCAGTGATGTTAATATAACTACTCCCTATTTAGATTAAGGTTTCATATATTTTGAGGATTTTAAGATAACTTTTCTAATGTCATTGGTTTATGAGCATATGCAATAGTTAGTTTTTGAAATATTTTTTACATTTAATGCAATTAATGATTTGAGGCATAAAGGTAGAAAGCTTTTATCAAATACTTGAGGTTTAACAAGTCTTTGTAAAAAGCTATTTAAAAAGCTTTAGATGCAATGCATAAAAACCTCTTCCAAAAGCTTTTTAGAATAGTAAAAAGCTTTTGTTGGTTTTACCATTGTAGATGCTATATTATTGTAATTTGTTAACATCAAATTATGTTCTTAAACTATCGCATTCTTTCTAAGTACATTATTTATAAAATACTTGATATGTTTAGTTTTTTGTTAAGTAATTGTATTTGGCGTATATATAATATATGATCTATGTTAGTTTTAGAATAAATTAGTCTAAAAAATAATTAAAAGATTTTTTTTCCATTTGAAGAAACCTGACCCGTTTATAAATTATACCAAGAAGATGCAACCCGACCCGACTTCAATTTACATTAAAGAAATGAACCCCGACTTCAAATACGGTCTTCACTCTTGTCATGCCCCCCGTAATCACTTTTTCTGGCTCCGCAACTGGGTGTAGTAGTATAATTCAAATCTCCTATTTGTTACTAATATGGTGAAATAACCATTAAAACTTAGGTTTACACTTTGAACCTTAAACATTGTAATGTTTATACTTTTAAACTTAAATTGTAATATGATATGTGGGAATCGCACCAGGCTTTACCTCTTAAGAGATCTTGAGAAGCTTACAACCCCCATCAGGCAGTGTATCTGATCGTTGTAGTATAGTATAGTGACAAGTACCGGGGGATTGATCGTTCAGCAAGGAATAGTGTCGCTAGGATTAGAAAACCTAAATACTAGTTTTAAAGATGAGGGATGATTATTTTTGTATTTTTATATTTTTTTAAAAAGCAAGTAAAAATCTCGGGTTTGAAGGATTTGGGCGGAATTAGTTGCTAGTCAACTAACCCAATACTAAAGATGCAATCAAAATAAAATACTAAAAATGAAAATAAACTAAATTATACTAAAGTTGTGAGCAATAAGTGGAGAAAATGTGTTTACTTAGATTTCACTACTCCCTAGATATCTTTTACACGTTAATTACTTGTTATAGTTGCGTGGATGACGGATTGTATTCCTTAATACCATTCATGGGGTGGCGCACTTAATTCCCCAATCCTATGACTTCACTCCTATGTCGAGCCGATATAAGCTCCTAACATGGGATCATTAGAATTTACTCATGCAATAAATACAACCAATAAAACCTAGTGCACGTCAGTTCATGTTTCCTAAGACGTTCAAGCATGTTACCATTTGGAGATCTGCCAGTTTTCTTAAGCCTAACAGCGAATTCATTCATCCAATACAACAATAAACAAGTAATCAACACATAATTAACATCTAGGTTTCATTAGATCCAAGCAAACACAAGATAAATCTAGCCTAACATGGTGGAATTAAGACAAGAACAAGATATAGACAACCAACACATAGACATATTGATTGAATTAAAAGAGTACTTATCTCAATTACACATGAAAGGGATCAAGGGCTGAGAACCCTTGAAAAACCTGTAAAATTCGTACCAAAATCGTAACTAGGGTTTCTCCAAAACTTCTCTCCTTTTAATGTGAAAATTAGAAAACTATATATAGGAAATAGGGTCTGACGGCGTCAAGAACAAATTTCTGACGCCGTCATCTCGCCGCCAAAATACTCCTCGGACTGCCTTGATCTACTTTTGACGCTGTCATGTCCTAGGCCGTCACGCATTTAACTCTTGACGGTCTACTTTGTGACGCCTTCATGAATCCACTGGGCCGTCATGGTTTTTACTTTTGACGCCGTCAAAAAATCCTTCTTGACGCCGTTACCTACTGTTCCCAGCAAGGAAAATTAAGACTTTGGCGTTTTCTTCACTTTTATGCTCAAAAAACGTCCGAATTGCTTCCTTTTCCTGATTTCTCTCCCAAAGTACCTAAAATCACAAAAGGAGCGATTTAGGGCAATATTTGATCAAATAAATTCAATTCCGGGCTTAAATGACCCCCTAAAAGTGGTTCATTTTTCGCCTCATCATATACCCTTACACTTGAGATTTGCTTGTCCTCAAGCAAATATGCTTTTATTCTAGTCAAAAGACAAGTTAGAGGTCATTTAACACTAATATAAAAGTAATTACAACAAATAATTGTTCCACAAAAGACCAAAGACATGCACGGAGGTCATACACTAGCACCTCACAAATAGTGTTTAGATACTCACATCTATCGGGTGTAATAAAGTGATATAACATTATGGAAATGGAAGATATCTCTCACTACCTGTCATAGCAAAATAGATTACCATAGGCTTGGGAAAGGATCAAACCTCCACCACATGGCGTAAGCACCTAGGATAAACTATCAAAGAGGTCTTTTAAAGGGTTGTAACGTTAGGTATAGGGATATGAAATACACGGTTTTGTTGGATAAAGGAAGTTTTTGTTGGTGGCGAGCTAACAATCTTGGTTAATTACATGTACAATGTGGCGTGGTTAAGCCAAGACTAGACTCGACTTAAGCTAATAAATGAAAAATAACAAAAAAATAAAATGAATATAGAATGAAACGGGATGGTAGTCCGTATGTTTTTTTTTTTTTTTTTTTTTGCATACACTCTTACCCTACCATCCAAAATAATACATTATAGGGAATGGAAATTCCCCTTACACTTGAATCTTTACACACTTTACAATAAACTAATCTAATGACTCGAATTAAGAAAATCAAAACACTTGGAGCACTTTTAAGATTAACGTACATATGGGGGTAATATATGATGTTCTTCCCCATTACTCCAGAATATAAGTACTTTACCCATGAGTCTCAATCGTCCCAAAACAATATGTACAAGGATATGACTCGACTTAGCAACCATGTAATCAATTAGAAAGTTAACTTAGGGTTTAACAAATAACAATAATGCACTAAAGATGAGTGCATACACGGAAGGCTAAGGCGATTTGGGTGTACATTTAAGTGGGGTGTAACAAATTCTTTCTTTAAGTAAAATGCTTAAAGTTAGAAACGAAAAGATAGGCTCGGAGGGGTGTACTAGGGGTTTCGTGTACTAAAAATGAGTACAACGCTAAGGGTGTGGAAAAAATTAGTTGACTTAACTAGCCAAGTAATATGACTTAAATGGTTAAGTAATTATGATACAGGTTTAACACAAGGGTGATCCTAATGCCTCTTATCATGTAGTAAATCCTACCACACGAATGTAGTCTCACTAGCGGTCTCGGGATGCATCACTAACGCAAGATCTAGAATCTAAATGCTACCGGTACACTTATAAGCACTACTAGTAAATGCTTTTCCTATCAAATCTAAAGGCGAACCTCACGTATTTGGGTGGAAATTTTTTCTGAATGATACGGTTATGTGCTAGTCATACAATCTCCTATCCATGAGACGATTGCTATGGCTAATGTTTCACTCCTAAATGTTGTAAAAAAATTTAAATTTGGCGCTAAAATTACACTAACAAGTATTTCTCATAGTTTTATTACACATCTACCATTAAACAAAACAAACTCAAGCGAAAGTGTACATGTAAGGTATCATCATTTTACCTTCCCCTTACACTTAGGATGAACATTGTCCTCAATGTTCAAGTAAAGAATGTAAAAGTTAAATAAGTAAAAAGAATGAAATCAAATACTCCCCTGATTCGCTCGGTATGGATTATAAGGTGGCCAGGTTAAATCTTCCTCCAAGAAAATGAACAATCAAAGCTTCCCTTCAAGAATATAAATCATCTTCTTGTCAAACGTAACCTGTAAATCCTGAGAAAATAGACAAAACAACCTCGCATAAAATCGGCGGCATCCTATATAAGTTACTAAATCCTAGAAAACAAAGTAAGATATAATGCTTGTGGAATGAAGTTTGCAGATTTCCTTGAGATTATAAAACTTTATAATTAACAAAAACTATAAGACTCCGTTAGAAAAAACAAAACTGGTAAAATTTCCAGATTTTTACACGTGACGCCGTCAAGAGTTAACTCATGACGCCGTCAGAAGTGACCTGCAGAAATTCTTATGTTAAGTTTCTGGAAAAACTTGGTCCTACTTCCTGGAAAATACTGCAAAACTTCATTATGACTCAATACAAGCATTTGACTCTAACAAATACTAATATACATGTTCATTTAATATTGTGGAGAATCATGATCGGTTTGTTTCTTAAAAACATATTTGGGGTTTCCCCTTACACTTATCTTTTGCAAAAATACTTTTAAGGTGGAGTTAAGACTAGGCCAAAACAACAAAGTAAAGTATTTCCACTATTTAGTTTTGAAACATGATCTACCAACAATAAAAATAAAGCATGCATATGGAAGCAAATAACAAACAAACAAAATAAAATCACACAAAGCATGGGTTGCCTCCCAAGAAGCGCTTTTCTTTATTTACGAGTCTTGTAGCTAGACTCAAGGCCATGGGTTACCGTGTATCGCTTATGCTCACATAACCAAGCGTGAGCCATCTAACAGTCGCCTCATCTCTCTTATAATCATCTCTTAACTCTAAACATCCGCGATAGTATCTTTTGTTCTTTTCATGAGTATATTTAAGCCCTTTTCTCTTATCGTTCTCACTTATCATTTCTATGGGCGGATGTCTACTACATTTTTCCATGGAAAAATCCTTGAACCTAGGGTGTGCTCGGGGCATTTGGTAGATAAAATCTTCATCCCCTTCCGAGAATGTGATTAATCCTTCTATAAGTTTTTCATCAAGGTTGGTCAACCTTTTGAAGGGTTTTCCAAACACAACTTGGGTTAACTTATCATCAATAAATTTTCCTAGATTCTCCATAACCATGAACTCAACAAGATAAACCAAACTTCCAACAAACACATGTAATGGTATTGCCCTAGCAATAATATTTTCTCCTTTGTATTCTAACTCATCTACCATGATTTTATTGTATTTATTACGCAAAATTATGTTCATGGGAAGAGATGAGTTAAGATAGGCGTTAAAGCTCATAAATCCGATCTTACAAGGAAAATGCATGTTAAATGAACTATCACACTCAATCCTAGTTCTAGGGTCGACATACCTAAGAGGGTTTATTTCTTCTTCCATCCTATTCTCATTAATCACATCACCATCATCAAGATCCTCGTCGGAGTCTGAATAGTAAAAGGGACTAGCCCTACGGTCATCCTCGTGATCAGACTCCTCTAACTCAAAATTATTGTCAAAGTGGTGGTTGGGCGAGTGGTTAGGTGGGTTCTCATTCTCAACTAAAGGGAGTGGGGCGGGCATTTGGAAAATCCTACGACGAAAAACACGAATAACAGGGATTAAACGATCAATGTTATTGTTATCCATCGAAATAGTTTACGAACAAAGGAAACAAAGAAATAAGATAGACTAAAGAAAACCTAAAAATAAAAATAAAATCTTACTAGAAAGGAATCTAGCAAGTAGACCTAATAAAAAGAGATTCTAACCTAAACAATAACTATTCTCCAGGCTGCGGCGCCAAAAACTTGATACGTGGGAATCGCACCAGGCTTTACCTCTCAAGGGATCTTGAGAAGCTTACAACCCCCACCAGGCAGTGTACCTGATCATTGTAGTATAGTATAGTGACAAGTACCGGGGGATTGATCGTTCAGCAAGGAATAGTGTCGCTAGGATTAGAAAACCTAAATACTAATTCTTAAGATGAGGGATGATTATTTTTGTATTTTTATATTTTTTAGAAAGCAAGTGAAAATCTCGGGTTTGAAGGATTTGGGCGGAATTAGTTGCTTGTCAACTAACCCAATACTAAAGATGCAATCAAAATAAAATACTAAAAATGAAAATAAACTAAATTATACTAAAGTTGTGAGCAATAAGTGGAGAAAATGTGTTTACTTAGATTTCGCTACTCCGTAGATATCTTTTACACGTTAATTACTTGTTATAGTTGCGTGGATGACGGATTGTATTCCTTAATACCATTCATGGGGTGGCGCACTTAATTCCCCAATCCTATGAGTGCCTACTTCACTCCTATGTCAAGCCGATATAAGCTCCTAACATGGGATCATTAGAATTTACTCATGCAATAAATACAACCAATAAAACCTAGTGCACGTCACTTCATGTTTCCTAATGCGTTCAAGCATGTTACCATTTGGAGATCTGCCAGTTTTCTTAAGCCTAACATCGAATTCATTCATCCAATACAACCATAAACAAGTAATCAACACATAATTAACATCTAGGTTTCATTAGATCCAAGCAAACACAAGATAAATCTAGCCTAACATGGTGGAATTAAGACAAGAACAAGATATAGACAACCAACACATAGACATATTGATTGAATTAAAAGAGTACTTATCTCAATTACACATGAAAGGGATCAAGGGCTGAGAACCCTTGAAAAACCTGTAAAATTCGTACCAAAATCGTAACTAGGGTTTCTCCAAAACTTCTCTCCTTTTAATGTGAAAATTAGAAAACTATATATAGGAAATAGGGTCTGACGGCGTCAATAACAAATTTCTGACGCCGTCATCTCGCCGCCAAAATACTCCTCGGACTGCCTTGATCTACTTTTGACGCTGTCATGTCCTAGGCCGTCACGCATTTAACTCTTGACGGTCTACTTTGTGACGCCTTCATGAATCCACTGGGCCGTCATGGTTTTTACTTTTGACGCCGTCAAAAATTCCTTCTTGACGCCGTCACTTACAGTTCCCAACAAGGAAAATTAAGACTTTGGCGTTTTCTTCACTTTTATGCTCCAAAAACGTCCGAATTGCTTCCTTTTCCAGATTTCTCTCCCAAAGTACCAAAAATCACAATAGGAACGATTTAGGGCAATATTTGATCAAATAAATTCAATTCCGGGCTTAAATGACCCCCTAAAAGTGGTTCATTTTGCGCCTCATCATAATATGTATTTGACATTAAATGAAATTACATTAGAAACCCTAAATGGTAATATTTATTTCGTCATTAATTGAATACGACTAGAAAACCTAAATAGAAATTATTTAACCTAACCCTAAGTGGTGACATTTACTTTGTCATTATTGAGACCTTAATGGAAACTCTAAACCTAATGATATTTAATACGTATTTGTAACCCTATTTGATCACTAAATGACATTAATGATATCGTTAAACCCTAAGTTGACTAATGTGGAAAGTTACTAAAAATAGAATGAAACCCTAAAACGAGTAATCTGATTAACTGATAAGTATTATATGAACCGTAACTCGTGTACATTTGTTGGAGAAACGTATTGTCTATTTATTCGTCTGTTTCCGTTCAATTGCATTAAGGTAATGATATTCAGTCTTTCTTTTAAAGATTCTTTCATTTGCATTTTGTATTGGTACACATATTCTACCTTTTATCAGTAAAGGTTTCTCATGATTCGTATTCCTTGACTTTGATCCGTTGTTATGATTTGAACCATTGATATGTTTCTTTTGTTGTGATCCATCTGATATGATCCCATTATTATGATCCATTTGTTTTGAACCGTTTGAATTGACCCATTGCCTAAAGTATTATCTAGCCATGGAGGTACCATGGTGATGAGGCGAAAAATAAACCACTTTTAGGGGGTCATTTAAGCCCGGAATTGAATTTATTTGATCAAATATTGCCCTAAATCGTTCCTTTTGTGATTTTAGGTACTTTGGGAGAGAAATCTGGAAAAGGAAGCAATTCAGACATTTTTGGAGCATAAAAGTGAAGAAAACGCCAAAGTCTTAATTTTCCTTGCTGGGAACAGTAGGTGACGGCGTCAAGAAGGAATTTTTGACGGCGTCAAGAGTAAAGACCATGACGGCCCAGTGGATTCATGAAGGCGTCACAAAGTAGAGCGTCAAGAGTTAAATGCGTGACGGCCTAGGACATGACGGTGTCAAAAGTAGATCAAGGCAGTCCGAGGAGTATTTTGGCGGCGAGATGACGGCGTCAGAAATTTGTTCTTGACGCCGTCAGACCCTATTTCCTATATATAGTTTTCTAATTTTCACATTAAAAGGAGAGAAGTTTTGGAGAAACCCTAGTTACGATTTTGGTACGAATTTTACAGGTTTTTCAAGGGTTCTCAGCCCTTGATCCCTTTCATGCGTAATTGAGATAAGTACTCTTTTAATTCAATCAATATGTCTATGTGTTGGTTGTCTATATCTTGTTCTTGTCTTAATTCCACCATGTTAGGCTAGATTTATCTTGTGTTTGCTTGGATCTAATGAAACCTAGATGTTAATTATGTGTTGATTACTTGTTTATTGTTGTATTGGATGAATAAATTCGATGTTAGGCTTAAGAAAACTTGCAGATCTCCAAATGGTAACATGCTTGAACGTCTTAGGAAACATGAACTGACGTGCACTAGGTTTTATTGGTTGTATTTATTGCATGAGTAAATTCTAATGATCCCATGTTAGGAGCTTATATCGGCTCGACATAGGAGTGAAGTAGGCACTCATAGGATTGGGGAATTAAGTGCGCCACCCCATGAATGGTATTAAGGAATACAATCCGTCATCCACGCAACTATAACAAGTAATTAACGTGTAAAAGATATCTAGGGAGTAGTGAAATCTAAGAAAACACATTTTCTCCACTTATTGCTCACAACCTTAGTATAATTTAGTTTATTTTTATTTCTAGTATTTTATTTTAATTGCATCTTTAGTATTGGGTTAGTTGACTAGCAACTAATTCCGCCCAAATCCTTCAAACCCGAGATTTTTACTTGCTTTCTAAAAAAATATAAAAATACAAAAATAATCATCCCTCATCCTTAGAACTAGTATTTAGGTTTTCTAATCCTAGCGACACTATTCCTTGCTGAACGATCAATCCCCCGGTACTTGTCACTATATTATACTACAAAGATCAGGTACACTGCCCGGTGGGGGTTGTAAGCTTCTCAAGATCCCTTGAGAAGTAAAGCCTGGTGCGATTCCCACGTATCAAGTTTTTGGCGCCGCAGCCTGGGGAATAGTTATTGTCTAGGTTAGAATCTCTTTTTATTAGGTCTACTTGCTAGATTCCTTTCTAGTAAGATTTTTTTTTTTTTTTTTTTTTATTTTTAGGTTTTCTTTAGTCTATCTTATTTCTTCGTGTCTTTGTTCGTAATCTTTACCATCCGACATTATGGAAGGTGGTAACATCTTTGAACCCATCATCCCACCCCAACAAAACCCACCAATAGAACCCCTTAGGCCCCGAACCTTAGGAGAGTATTCCCGACCTAGCCACCAAGGCTATCGAAACACCATTGAGCTCACCGGAGCCAATGTGACCCCCTTGCGATCCGACACCATCCGGTTGGTGCAAAGCGGATGTGCATTCCATGGACTTCGTTCTGAAGATCCAAATCAACATCTTAAGGACTTCCTTAAAATCGTAGATTCCATAGACCTAGATGTTGCAACTAGAGAGACAACCCGATTACGCCTATTCCAATTCTCTCTACGGGATCAAGCTAGTCAATGGCTTGAGCGTTTACCCGCGGGATCCATCACCACATGGGATGATCTCACCACTCGTTTCCTTGCTCAATTTTTCCCACCGGGGACAACTACTAAGCTTAGAAATGACATCTTGATGTTCCAATAACGTCAAGGTGAAACTCTCTATGAAGCATGGACTCGTTTCAAGGACTTACTCCAAAAAGTCCCTCATCATGGCATAGATCTGTGGCTCCAAGTCCAAATCTTTTATGACCATATCGATCTCTCCACGAGGCGAACCATTGACCAATCGGATGGTGGTAAGCTACCAGATCTAAGTGCGGAACAATCATGGGAACTCATAGACGATCTTGCTCTCTATGACAACGAAAGTTGGAATGATCCCCGTGATTTGAACAAAACGGTCAAGGCAATATCTTTGCCTTTGAATAACTCTAGCACTCCCGACCGTAGGATCATGGAACTTGAGGATCAAGTCAAGTTTCTCATGAAATCTTACGAAGCTCCTAAGCCTTCAAGCCAAGTGAACAAAATCACTTCTTCATGCGAATTATGTAGTGGTCCCCATGACACTCGTGATTGTGTGGAACTCCCCGGAACAGCTTTTGCGGACTACGCATCCACGCGTACCGACAGAGCGGGAGATAAGTGGTACACTTTCAAGCCTGAGCCAAACCCTTACGGTGATTCCTACAACCCCTCTTGGAAAAATCACCCAAACCTTAGGTGGAAACAAAATCAACCCAATTCTTCAAATCCGCCTAATCGTTACCAACCAAACGGTCCACCCTCCGACCGTACTTTCAACAACAATCCTTCTAACAACTATGGTAGTACCAACAATCTTGAAGGATTGATGCCTAAATTCATGGCATCTCAAGAAGCTCGCATAGCTAGGTTTGAAACCGAATTCAACCAACAACAAACTGAGATGACTAACAAGATAGACAACTTGTTGAAAGCCCTCAACAACCAAGCGTTAGCCACACCTAGGAAGGACACTAGGGATACCAATAACGGAATCCAAATTAAGGACCCCTCATTATCTAAACATGTCCACTTTGTCAATATTGTCACCATTAAACCAAAAGATAAGGATATAGAAGAGAGTGACAAAGAGGAAGTTGGAATTGAAGCCGAGAATAGAGATGTGATTAAGGGGGATGAGGTTAGTGAGGGAGAAAAGTTAGAGGAAGTAGAATACCACTTCGATAAGTTGCCCACCAAGGAAGAACGGGAATATCACAAAGATTTATTCGATGATCCCGAGACACCATATATCCTTGGTTCACCCCTTATTAAAGTAGGTGATCCCTCTAATATCAACATACCATGCAACATTGGGCATATGCATGTATGGAAAGCTTATATCGATCCTAGGTCTCCTATTAACATCATGACTAGGACCTATTATAATTGGGTAATGAAAAAGCAACTAGGTTATAGGATGATGCCCAATAGGAACCTCATAAGTAATTTTGTAGGGAGAGTGAAGGGATTGCATGTGATCATAGGTAATCTTACCTATGAGATAGATTTTATGATAGTTGAAGATACTCGTCCGGTGATAGATGATTGCCTAAGCCAAGTAATATTCAGAAAACCATTTGTTGAGACCACCAAGATGAGTTATGATCCAACTCTAGGGATAGTTAGGTTTAAGAGTGGAACCAATGATGAGGTCACGTAGTAACCCATGGCCTTGAGTCTAGCTACAAGACTCGTAAATAAAGAAAAGCGCTTCTTGGGAGGTAACCCATGCTTTGTGTGATTTTCATTTTGTTTGTTTGTTATTTGCTTCCGTATGCATGCTTTATTTTTATTGTTGGTAGATCATGTCTCTAAACTAAAAAGTGGAAATACTTTACTTTGTTGTTTGGCCTAGTCTTAACTCCACCTTAAAAGTATTTTTGCAAAAGATAAGTGTAAGGGGAAACCCCAAATATGTTTTTAAGAAACAAACCGATCATGATTCTCCACAATATTAAATGAACATGTATATTAGTATTTGTTAGAGTCAAATGCTTGTATTTAGTCATAATGAAGTTTTGCAGGATTTTCCAGGAAGTAGGACCAAGTCTTTCCATAAATTTTCCGGAAACTTAACATAAGAATTTCTACAGGTCACTTCTGACGGCGTCATGAGTTTACTCTTGACGGCGTCACGTGTAAAAAAATCTGGAAATTTTACCAGTTTTGTTTTTTTAACGGAGTCTTATGGTTTTTGTGAATTATTGAATTTTATAATCTCCAGGAAATCTGCAAACTTCATTCCACAAGCATTATATCTTACTTTGTTTTATAGGATTTAGTAACTTATATAGGATGCCGCCGATTTTATGCGAGATTGTTTTGTCTATTTTCTCAGGATTTACAGGTTATGTATGACAAGAAGATGACTTATATTCTGGAAGGGAAGCTTTGATTGTTCATTTTCTTGGAGGAAGATTTAACCTGGCCGCCTTATTATCCATACCGAGCGAATCAGGGGAGTATTTGATTTCATTCTTTTTACTATTTCACTTTTACATCCTTTACTTGAACATTGGGGACAATGTTCATCCTAAGTGTAAGGGGAGGGTAAAATGATGATACCTTACATGTACACTTTCGCTTGAGTTTGTTTTGTTTAATGGTAGATGTGTAATAAAACTTGAGAAATACTTGTTAGTGTAATTTTAGCACCAAATTTAAATTTTTTTACAACATTTAGGAGTGAAACTTTAGCCTTAGCAAGCGTCTCATGGATAGGAGATTGTATGACTAGCAATTAACCGTAATATTCAGAAAAAATTTCCACCCAAATATGTGAGGTTCGCCTTTAAATTTGATAGGAAAAACATTTACTATTAGTGCTTATGAGTATACCGGTAGCATTTAGATTCTAGAACTTGCGTTAGTGATGCATCCCGAGACCGCTAGTGAGACTACATTCGTGTAGTAGGATTTACTAAATGATAAGAGGCATTAGGATCACCCTTGTGTTAAATCCGTATCATAATTACTTGACCATTTAAGTCATATTACTTGGCTAGTTAAGTCAACTAATTTTTCCCACACCTTTAGCGTTGTACTCATTTTTAGTACACGAAACCCCTATTACACTCCTCCGAGCCTATATTTTCGTTTCTAACTTTAAGTATTTTACTTAAAGGAAGAATTTGTTACACCCCACTTAAATGTACACCCAAATCGCCTTAGCCTTCCGTGTATGCACTCATCTTTAGTGCATTATTGTTATTTGTTAAACCCTAAGTTAACTTTCTAATTGATTATATGGTTGCTAAGTCGAGTCATATCCTTGTACATATTATTTTGGGACGATTGGGACTTATGGGTAAGTACTTATTTTATGGAGTAATGGGGAAGAACATCATTTTATTACCCCCATATGTACGTTAATCTTAAAAGTGCTCAAAGTGTTTTGATTTTCTTAATTCGAGTCATTAGATTAGTTTATTGTAAAGTATGTAAAGATTCAAGTGTAAGGGTAATTTCCATTCCCTATGATGTATTATTTTGGGTGGTAGGGTAAGAGTGTATGCAAAAAAAAAAAAAAAAAAAAAAAAAAAAAAAAAAAAATTGAAAAAAAAATAAGAAAAGAAAAGAAAAAAAAAATAGAAAAAGGAAAAAGAGAGAAAAAAACATACGGACTACCATCCCGTTTCATTCTATGTTCATTTTATGTTTTTGTTATTTTTCATTTATTAGCTTAAGTCGAGTCTAGTCTTGGCTTAGCAACGCCACATTGTATATGTAATTAACCAAGATTGTTAACTCGCCACCAGTAAAAACTTCCTTTATCCAACAAAACCATGTATTTCATATCCCTATACCTAACGTTACAACCCTTTAAAAGACCTAGTTGATAGTTTATCCTAGGTGCTTACGCCATGTGGTGGAGGTTTGATCCTTTCCCAAGCCTATGGTAATCTATTTTGCTATGGCAGGTAGTGAGAGATATCTTCCATTTCCATAATGTTATATCACTTTATTACACCCGAGAGATGTGAGTATCTAAAACTATTTGTGAGGTGCTAGTATATGACCTCCGTGCTTGTCTTTGGTCTTTTGTGGAACGATTATTTGTTGTAATTACTTTTATATTAGTGTTAAATGACCTCTAACTTGTCTTTTGACTAGAATAAAAGCATATTTGCTTGAGGACAAGCAAATCTCAAGTGTAAGGGTATATGATGAGGCGAAAAATGAACCACTTTTAGGGGGTCATTTAAGCCCGTAATTGAATTTATTTGATCAAATATTGCCCTAAATCGTTCCTTTTGTGATTTTAGGTACTTTGGGAAAGAAATTTGGAAAAGGAAGCAATTCAGACGTTTTTGGAGCATAAAATTGAAGAAAACGCCAAAGTCTTAATTTTCCTTGCTGGTAACAGTAGGTGACGGCGTCAAGAAGGAATTTTTGACGGCGTCAAGAGTAAAGACCATGACGGCCTAGTGGATTCATGAAGGCGTCACAAAGTAGAGCGTCAAGAGTTAAATGCGTTACGGCCTAGGACATGACGGCGTCAAAAGTAGATCAAGGCAGTCCGAGGAATATTTTGGCGGCGAGATGACGGCGTCAGAAATTTGTTCTTGACGCCGTCAGACCCTATTTCTTATATATAGTTTTCTAATTTTCACATTAAAAGAGAGAAGTTTTGGAGAAACCTAAGTTACGATTTTGGTACGAATTTTACAGGTTTTTCAAGGGTTCCCAGCCCTTGATCCCTTTCATGTGTAATTGAGATAAGTACTCTTTTAATTCATTCAATATGTCTATGTGTTGGTTGTCTATATCTTGTTCTTGTCTTAATTCCACCATGTTAGGCTAGATTTCTCTTGTGTTTGCTTGGATATAATGAAACCTAGATGTTAATTATGTGTTGATTACTTGTTTATGGTTGTATTGGATGAATGAATTCGATGTTAGGCTTAAGAAAACTGGCAGATCTCCATTGTGTAACATGCTTGAACGTCTTAGGAAACATGAACTGACGTGCACTAGGTTTTATTGGTTGTATTTATTGCATGAGTAAATTCTAATGATCCCATGTTAGGAGCTTATATCGGCTCGACATAGGAGTGAAGTAGGCACTCATAGGATTGGGGAATTAAGTGCGCCACCCCATGAATGGTATTAAGGAATACAATACGTCATCCACGCAACTATAACAAGTAATTAACGTGTAAAAGATATCTAGGGAGTAGTGAAATCTAAGTAAACACATTTTCTCCACTTATTGCTCACAACCTTAGTATAATTTAGTTTATTTTCATTTCTAGTATTTTATTTTAATTGCATCTTTAGTATTGGGTTAGTTGACTAGCAACTAATTCCGCCCAAATCCTTCAAACCCGAGATTTTTACTTGCTTTCTAAAATAATATAAAAATACAAAAATAATCATCCCTCATCCTTAGAACTAGTATTTAGGTTTTCTAATCCTAGCGACACTATTCCTTGCTGAACGATTAATCCTCCAGTACTTGTCACTATACTATACTACAACGATCAGGTACACTGCTTGGTGGGGGTTGTAAGCTTCTCAAGATCCCTTGAGAGGTAAAGCCTGGTGCAATTCTCACGTATCACATGGCCATGTCATTGAGACAGCGTGACACTTTCTGTGGAGGTGTGATTGATTCACGGCGTTCCCTTCAGTTATAATGATTATGGTGCATGTGGGCATTCTGTATATGTATGTATAGTCTCGTACTTGCATATGTATTCTGTTTTTCAGGGAGCGTATGGATGCATCCTAGGCTAAATGATTGATTGGATATTTGTTGACTTAGTGATTGGTAGTGCGTGTCATGCACTCCATTTCACTTCTGGTACTTGAGAGGTCTCCCCTCCTTATACAATTTATGAATTGACGGTATAATGAATTGTGATATGAAATGTTTGATTGATTATTTTGGTACTGAGCAAATTCCGTTACTATCCCTTTTACCATTTCTGGACTATTCTTTGATTACCATTTTCATATGACCCTTCACATTCTTTATGACCTTTACTCTCAGCAGGTTCACATTGGATTGTTATCTATTCGTTTATGTTCAGTTCTCTTTCATATGTTTATATCTGTTCACTGAGCGTTAGCTCAGCCGAATTTTCTTTTCCCTACGGCAGGTATCAAGTTGGAGGCTGGGATTGAGTGATGAGAGTATGAGCTTTTAGTGGACCAACCCTACCTTAGTTTTCCTTGATTTATTTAGATTTTTTGTTTGATTATTTCAGAAGTTGATTTTGATGGTATTTGTTTTATTAGTCATTTTAGTATCAACATTTGTAATTTATTGAGCTAAGTCTTCCGCTTGCGCTTTATGTTTTGAAAAGACACCATAATGTTACACTTTAGACCCTTATACGGTTTGGGGTGTTACAAAATTATTTACAGAACCCACTAAACATTGAGTTGTTTAGCGGATCATACAAACTCAAACGTGAACTTACAGTTGAGAAAGCACCATGAGAGAATGACAGTCCTTCAAGTTTAATGGAAAATTTGACATCACATGATACCACTATGTTGTGGATTTTGAAATCCTACAAGTGTATATTAAAGACAATATGACTAAATAACAAAATACCATGTATAGCGAAGTTTATAGAAGCAAATGACACCAAAGCGTGAGTGTCTTACCTTAAATTTTACAGGGAAACCAAGTTTTTGTATAATTCGAGCATACTGAGAACAAAAATGAAGTATGTAAGCACGGTAATAGTAGTATTATGTGCTTGTTTTATAAAGTGGCAGGGACTGAAATTGTCAGGTTAGGAAAGTGTTACGAGCTCTAAAATATATCTTGTCCTAAGTCCGGAATTATATTATATTTATAGTCCAAAAATCCTATTGCGTCGATATGTGGTGTCCAAAATTGAGTTATCGGGTTTATTCCCGGAAGTGGGTCCTACCACTTCGGGTAATTGTAAAATTTATCAAGTGTTCAATATAATTATAGTTTATCAAATTTTATTTTCATAAAAATGGTTATATTAACATTATTATCATTTTATAATGTTTAAATATATTAAAAAATATATTTGACCATTTTGAAGTAAATTTGATAAGTTGTAAAGTTTTTAGATTGAGTGCGAGTTTTGATAAAATGTGTGCATTCGTTACTAAAAATTCTGATTCTCTTAAATCGTAAGGAGTTATGTTACAAATTTTATATTCCTGGAAAGGTATTTAAGTGTAATAATCAGATTTGTAGGTTTTATAGCTCTAAAAATTATATAATTTAAGTGAGATTACCATTTCATCCTAATATGTCATGTCTGATCAGGACAACACCTAACAATCCCACCATTTGTGCGATAAGTTGAGTTCCGTAACTCCATTTTATATGAGGTTTTCGGCTAGGTTCAAGTTAGGATGTTACCTATAACTTTTATGTTTTGCACAACAGATGGTTTAGTATAATTGTTTAGAGTTTTTGGCAATCTAAATCTGGTGTGCATTTTCCGACTAGTTTTACCGTTTATTTTCTAATTAATTTATCGGGTATCGTCTCAAGATCAAATACCCGGAAAATCGAAGCTAAAAGATAGATCTATAGGTCTATATTTTTACCTAAGTCTCAAAGTGTACTGATTAATGCAGTTAATTACAAAAACAGTCCCTAGTCCAAAAGTGTATTTGCAAATCTAGTCCCAATGATAGTTTTTGGTAATTTAGGCTATGTACATTCCATAAATTAATATAACAAGTATATGAAACATAAAAAGTACATAAAATGAGATGTACATCAGTAGGTAAACAGAAAATATGTAGTGGTTTCTTACAAAAATGGATATTGAACACAAGAAAACCAAGATCAAAGAGCACTAGATCCTATATCATCACAACCCAAGCTTCCAAAACAATCACCAAAAACCATCACCCTTTAAGTTTATAGTCCAAGATCTACTAGTAGAAATACTTCCAAGAAACCCTTGCTAAAACTTCTAAGAAACCCAAGATTTGATGAGATTGATTGTTGTTTTGAGTGAAATAAACCATGAACTAGTTAAAAGGACTCATGATCTTCAACTTATGATCAATAAAGTTAGTAAAACCTTGATGAATTTTGTTATAAGCCACGAAATTCAAGAGGAGGAACCAAGAAAATGAAGCTAGTATTGAGATCTAGAAAGAGTGGTTTGGTGTTTAATGATTTTAGTTGCATGGTTTTAGGATAATGGGGAACAAAATGACACACTTACAAATTGAACACCTCGACATGAGGTGGTGTGAGTTGGTGATTTTTGATAATATTTGGCTTAAAGTGTATATTTAATGTATAGTTTGATCCTGGTAATTGCAAATGTGATGTTTTTAAGACACGAAACTTAAACCTGGGTAACGTAAAAATACAAAAATGTTAAAATTTGACATCAAAACCTATTTTGATATTTTAGATAATCCTTGAGGTTGTTGGGTGATTACTTGATGTTTAAAAGAATTGAAAACGCGCAAAACGCAAAATGTACGAAGTTTAAGTAAAAATAGAAAAGTAAAAATGAGATAATTAAATTATGATTGTAAGAAACCAAAATGCATAAAAATAATTATACTGTATATAATCAGGTGTCGGTTTGAGTTAAGTGAATGTTTAACGACGTACACAGAATAACTTACCTCGTTGCTTGCAAGAGTAAATTTACATAAAATAAAAATAATAAGTAAATTAAATAGTTAAATAATGACCTCAAAATTGTGAAGTGTTACAAATTACTAAATTCTCAAGGATTTGAGGTTGTCCTGGTCTCGTCAGGTACTGTTGGTGCTGGTCGACAACGACTTCCACACAGAAAATTAGTCCACATCAGGTATTTGCACTATGCTACTGAAATTGAAACTTTAATGCAGTAATCACATATCGTAAATAATGAATCTGTCGAGTTTGTTTTGTAAATCAGTAACTTGTTCTTAGGTGTGAACAAGTATGTTTTTTATGCTCTTTGTTGTTCTTTAATATAATAATAATCCACCATGATATCCATGTGGCCACACCGATGATAACATAGATCAACTAGTAGCGAAAAGAACTAAAATAGTTTATTAAGAGTTTGGAAAAAGATTATTCAGAGATCAGCTAGTATGAGAATTAGTTATCTGATACTCATTCTGGTTATTCTATATCACACAATCACTTCTAAAACTGAATGCCAAACAATCCCCATGGCATGGAGTGGAAACCAAGTGGATATCATGTTATTGTGTGTTGTTTCATGAGAATTAGTTAGTAAGGGTATTTGGGAATGGTTATCTAAGGTGCTTACCAAATTATACTTGAGAAAATTTCAATTTTAGAGGTGTTTGGATAAAACTGCTTATGTGCATTTTAGAGTAAATAAGCACTCAAAAATAAGCAGGTTTTTTGTAAAGCATATAAGTAGTTTAAAACTACAGTAAGCAGATAAGTAGTTTAAACCACAAACAACCTCTAGATAGCTTGACCGAAACGACGATCAAACATGTTGCATCACCATATTCACGAAAGCGGACCACAAAACTTAAAGATGCCTAACACAACATTTTAGCAGTCTGGCTCGTTCACTCGATCAAAGTTTGACCCCTTCTTAACTCAACAACAGTCTTTCATAATTAAGTTTTTGTTTATTATTTATTTATTATAGAACTCATTTTTTTACATACTTTTTATTTGTATTGTATGTATTTTTATTTATTTATTTTCTGTATGTTGTTTGCAAAGACTACAAATTGAACATTTACGTGTTGCATCAAGCAAGGTCACTGGTCACACCAGAACCACAAGTACATTTATTTGCCAATATACACCGTCGTGTTGTACGGTATTCGTTTATTACTGAATAAACTTGTAATCCAAATTTAACTAAACTTTGATAAACAATCTCTAGCACAGTGATACATTTCTCTTTCTTAAAATTTATATTAAATGATAATCTCAATCATACCTGTCCTACTAACAAAATAAACACATTGTTAAAAGTATACAACTCTTTTAGATACAAGTATTTCTATTCAATATACGATGAAACTAGTATTGAGCTTAGATTTTATTGTGAATGTGGTGAATAAAGATTGATATGGGAAACCTGTCGTAGATTAAAAGAAAACTAACATTCTATAATTTGAACTAATTTTGCACTTAATATGTAATATGTTTTGCCACCAATGCTTCATGTATTAACAAAAGTAAGTGACTTTACCAATACCTCAAAAAAAAAAAAAAAAAAAAAAAAAAAAGTCCCTCGTCAACCCTGCACATGTACAACTCACTTCACAAACTAAACCTCAAAATATATCAATGTCGTAAGTAAACTAACCCATTAATCACATACTAACCCTAAACCCATTCTTTAGAAAAACCCTTCTCTCTTCACCCTACATTTTAAGGCTATAACATTAGCCAACCATTTTTTGTTTTTACGAAGACTTTTGACTATGTCCTCGTTCAACCTCACCCACTTCCAGTAATAGGAAACCCCATGCCCGTTCAGTAGTCTACGAGGGACCGCTTCTATCTCACCAGTGAGTACCTTGGTCATTTTGTTCCACTTTTTGAATATATAACCCAACTCGGGGCGGAGCGGTTTAGTATCTTTGCTCAGCATCAAGTTTGAGAAATAAAGCGAGGCAGGCTTAAACCGACCGCCCTCGCACACCATAGCCGTAATTGTCGTCAACGGTTTAATCCATGTCTCACACACTGGATTTACCACACGTCTAACTGGTACATGGCTTCCTTCATCAATTATCTGAATCGCGTTAATTAAACTTTGATACCCATGTTGCACTGAGGTGGGGTCGGCAAGTCCATTACCGTACCCCTCACCAAACCCCAAGAAATGGGAATCCTCAAATTTAGGGACACATGGTTTTTTCGGCTTATACTCTTTCTTTTGTTTCATTTCTTTCATATAACCCTTGTGCTTCTTCCTCATCTTAACCACCCACGAATTTTCATCCTCTTTCTTTTTCTGTTGTTGCTTCTTCTCGTCCTCGTCATTTTCATACTTCCCAAATTTGAAAGAGTAATTTATGGTTGTATATACAAGTGAAAACATTCGTATTTAGTGGTATATACATCTCAACTAATTTATAGTTTTTGAAACGGGTTTAATTTTGTTTTGTTTGATAGTTAAAAATAAATGAAAATTTTGGAGAACATCGAGAGGTATAAGATGAGTGCGTGTTAAATCTTGGACGAAAAAATTGCCGAAGATGGTGGTTGGTAGCCGGAGGTGGTGGCCGAACTCTGGGTGTGAATATGTAGAAGATGAAGATGATGAATACCTGGGGTTATTTTTGGTAAATCACTTACAAAGTTACTCATAATAGTGCAAAATTTGAAATTCAGTACTTAAATGAATAGTTTGATGCTGGTGGTTGTGTGCTGGTGGGATAGGGTGGTGGTGTTGGGTGTGTGGTGGTAGAGGGTGATGGTGTGATGGTGGTGGGATTGCAATATTAAAAAAAAAAAAAGAGTAATTGTGGGAAGAAGACGAGGGTAAATTAGTCATTTCACAGGGCCAATAACGGGATTTTGTAACGCTCGTTAGCCAAAATCGCAAATTTGCAACAACGGTGCTTGTTCAGGGGCTTTGTTCGCAGTCCAAACGTTAGGTACACAACTCGAGCAATTATTTTTTAAAGGCATTTTTCGCAAAAATGACAAACGTTAAAGGACATAATTTGCATTTTACCCTTAAAAGATATAATTTGCATTTTACCGTTAAAATTAAAGGGATAATTAGTAAAATATCCCGGTTGCCCTGGGTCTATGCATTTTTAGTCCGTTTTTAAAAAATTCCCGTTTTAGCCCGGGTTGCCCTGGGCAACTAGTGCATAGCCAACTACAGAGTGCCACGCCGGGGCAACTTTTTTGTATTTTGGGCAACTTTTTTATTTTGGGCAACTTGAGGACATTTGTCATCTTTCGGTTGGCTATAAGAAAGTTGCCCAGAGCAACCTGTGCTAAAACGATTTTTTTTTTAAACGAGCTAAATATGTCTAGATCACAGGGAAACGGTCCATTTTGGTAATTTTCCCTAAAATTAATAATCACCCTCTCACTGCGTTAGTCAATGTTGTAGTTCACCAATCATGTATTACTTTTGCCTTAAAATGAATTGCTTACACTTTGAATCTGATCGTAAAGGCATTTATAGGGAGTTCTTCTGTTATGCAAGTTTTGCGTAATTTCATCAAATGAACATTCTATAACTTCATATTGTAAATACTTATAGAGTTTTTTTTTATATCTATGTGTAGTTCTACAAGTTTCTACCTAAATTTATAAATTCAAGATTTAGAATATTCAACATCATGGGATGATGATCATCATATAAATTTTTACAATGTTTGGCCGAGCGAGTATCAATGGTTAGATTATACCACGTGTGAGACACGTAAATTTTAGCACGGTCATGTGTGACCTTGCGACGGAACGCCCCATCCTCAAGCACGATTTTTTAGACTACGGTGGTGCAAGTCACCATTGTGAGAAGCTTGGTGTGTATGTATGCATGTTGCTTGTGTTTTTTAGTAAGTTATAAATAAATGGTGAGATGAAAGAAAGTGATTGTTACGGAGGAAGAAGGATGATGTGATGCCGAACTTGAAGTGAGTGAATGATAATTGACGATGTGATTGAGTGTGTAAATCTCCCACGACCTTCATTTTTTCTGTCACCTTAGTTTTCTCTCTTCTACGATCTACAATCAACCTTTTAAGCATAATAAAGCGATCTACACTACAAGAAACATACGCCACAAGAAATACATTTTAATTAAATTAAAACACACACAACACACCACTCGACCTAGGTCGAGTTCTCGACCCACTTCTCTCTCGACCGTCAACGACCTCGACCTGTACAACAAGGACGACTCTCAACGAGCCAGTCAGTCGAGCCCCTTATTGTGGGTAGCCTTAGAGCGCTAGGTGCAGCTCGTCTTTCCATCTCGCCGTTCAGACGTGGCACCATCAACGGCGAGCCGTTGCTCGCTGCCGCACCGCCCCCCCTTGCCGTTCTCCGCCGTTGGTTGGTTTATCGTGGGCACGGCGAAGATGTTTGCTGACACAAGGCAGGAAAGTGGACGTTGGAGTTGCTTTATCAAACGGATATATTACCGTTTCAAATGAAACGGTCGAATTTTTATTTTAATTTTTTTTCATCTCTTTTAAACACTAACAAAGTCTATAAATACTAAACACATTTTTATTTCTTCTCACTACAATTCAACCAACAAATCTATAAAACCTTCTATATCTCTTCTTCAAAAACACATTTTTTATTTGATGAAATAAAATTAATATGTTGTGTTATTTTTAATTATTTGTAAAATAAATTTATTTTATTTATTGAAATGAATAAAAAAATAAGGTTGTAAGTGGTGCGGCCCAAATGAGTAAGTTGAGGTTTATTGTTTGTAAAGAGGTGTTGAGGTGATGTGGCACATGTGAGGCCTGAATGAGGAGCAAACTTTGTTGTCTGCACCTAGCACTCTTACAGCCTTCGGTACCCAGCGCCAAGGCTGGTGTTTTCCGGCAAAGTGCGACCGGACGGCGCGAGCTCCATACCATGGCTCACATTTTCGCGTCCCGAGCCATCACGAACAGCCCAAATCGTCCAGGAAAACGCGACGGGATGGCGCAAGCACGATACCAAGCCTCGTGTTTTCCCTTTTTTTCTTGGTGTTGTCCGGGTTTTTTAGTTTGTTTGAGAATATAAAGGTGCTTGATAAAAGATGTTCATGGTGTATTCGGTTTTACCGAAGGCTCTCATGGTGTATTTGGTTCATGGTGTAATAGCAGGAAGTTTGTACTTTGTAGAGAAGAAGAAAATTTGTAAAGATGTGAGAGAGTATTAAATGCTTTTGTCAAAATCTTTGGTCAAAAAGTTGTATAAATAGTCATGCGTAGCTTATAAATAGAGTTTCAGAAATGAGTTTGTAGACTTTATGTGAAATACCAGTAAACTTTTTAATATAACCCTTATTTTTAATGTATCTTTTAGTTTATTTATTTATTTATTTTTTACTTTTTTTAATGTATTTCTTTAATTAATAAAAGTTTAACTTTAATTAAATGTGTTAGTTTATTTAAATAAATGAAAAAAAGAAAAAGATATATATGTGGAGTCTAAGGGTGCATGACGGCACTAGAATCATGTGTTATAAGAGTGAGGGGGTTTTTGTTGTTATGATGAATTCTGATATTATGAAGAAAAAAAATGATGATGTATCAGTACTTTCCTCACGACACCACGATACCTAATGCTCTTATTGTCGCAACATCACAACTAAAACTTACAACACACACTAGTCGATACAAGCTCTTCAAGCTCTTCAATCTCTAGTGCCCAGTGGACCCCACAAACCATATCTGAAACAAAAAACCAATCCAACGGTCTCGATTAACTCAATAAAAAAGAAAACAAATCTCACACTTTCACACGTGCCTCGAAACCCTGCTATTTTTCAAAATAAATTCAAACCATTTTTCACAATATTTTCATTTCCACATCTTAAACACACACACACAGTCAAACACCAACGGCGGCGCGTGAGACTAAAAGGCGGCGCGTGAGATCTACAAACTGTCCCAACAATGAATCGCACTGCCGTGAAGAGGAGGAACAACAAAAGGATAACGAATCTGAAGACGATGAAAGGCTCCTTGGCCACGCATCTATCGGTTCAGTTAGGTCAATTGAACTTCAAGCCACCGGTTCATAATAATAATAATAATAATAATAATAATAATAATAACAATAAGCTAAGGTTCCAGAAGCTTCTAGAAGATTTAAGCCAAGAGGATGATGATGGATTGGAAAATGGGCGGTCAACGGTTCAGTCAACGGTGTTTGATTTTGACGGAGGTGTTGTGAATTTGGATGAGAGTAATAATATTCTCAGTCAGAATTTTTTCTGGTAATTTTTTTTATTGATTTTTAGGGTTTGTAAAATTGATATAATTGAAATTAATTTTGTTTTGAATAGTTGAACAAGGATCATGAATTTTTAAGTTAGATTAGTTTTAGGGGGTGTTTGGGATTGCTTATCTTTGTATTTTATAAAAATCGAATGAGATTATCCTTGTCCGGGATGTACACGGTCTAATAGGGGTATCCCCGTGGCCGTTATTCAATCCACAAATGGGAAATGTGTACCTAGTGTGTCTTAAACGCAGAAGCATTTTTTTTTTTTAACTTTTTGAAGTTTTAAAATCTGGATTATTGTATAATTGTTCTTCAAAATCACAAGTACCAAGATTAATGCGGTTAACCGGAGAGTATTGTTGATAATTTGACTGAGAATACGTCGATGAATCCATTGTTGGACGATATAACGATTCTACTGAACCAAAAATAGATTGTTGGGATAAGCTTCGACGGGATTGGCTTTGTTGTTGTTGGTGGTTGTTATGATAGGGTGGGACAAATGGACGATTTATAAAAAATGGATTGTGAGTTTGTTGTTGTGCATGTTGTTGCGAATGATATTCAAAAGAAGCAGGTCAAATTCACGTTTGGTTAGACACCGGTTAACCGGAAATTAATCCGGTGTTAATTGCGGAATTTTTGTGGCAATCGGAATTTTCAGCCTTTTGGTTGTGGTGTTTTCTTAGACATTTTGAAATGAGAGAAGTGTGAGACTTGTAGTTATGTTGTGTTATTTATAAGTAAGTTTAATTATTTATTTATTTTCAAACTGTTACCAAACAGATGGATTTGGTGCTTTTTCCCATGAAACAAAACAAATATACACAAACGATTCATGGTCGCTTGGACGACCCTTATCCAAAAAAATGGCAAATCGATCGATTCATGATTTGTCACCACAATAAGAATGATCGATAAGAATCGATCGATCGTGTGTTAGTTATTGTATGCAGCCTTATTACTTTTGTTTTTATTACAAATTTTTTCTACAACATATTTTTTTATTATTTTTTCTCTTTCTTATTTTTAATTAAAAGTAAATATATTTTTATTTCTAAAATAATAATATGTTTATATTATAATATATTTTCTCTCTAACACATAAAATTCAAATCCAAATTTAAATTCAAATCTATATTTAAATCTAAGGGCCCGTTTAGTTTGTAGATGAGTTTATGATTATGATTTGAATTTGGATTTAAATTTGGTTTAAAATTTTGATTTTGATTCTATGTTTGAGAGAAAAAATAATATTTAAAATATATTATATATTAAATATAAATATAAATTCATTTATATCAAGGATACATAAATAAAAAAAGTAAATACTTAACAAATGATCGGTTAAAAATTAAAAAGGACCCACATTTTTAAAAGAAAAAGTAAATCCTGGTCATGGACATGGGGTTTGTTTATCCCCATATTTTTGGTTGTCAGTACTAAATCCAAAACCCGAACTGTCACACCAAACAATGTTTTTAACTTTGAGTCCCATCCCAAATTTCAAAACCCTCATAACAAACACACCCTAAATTATAAACTCATTTACAAACCAACGAACCTGATTACTTTAGCAACTATCGTCTATGGGCCATGATTTTTGGGTCACAATACTACTCCAATAGTTGAGTTACACAGCTTACAAGACACACTAGTTACTGAGTGCTTAGAGGGCCCCACTCTGCAAATCCATTTCACACTCTCTCACGTGCCTCGAAACCCCGCGCATTTTTCAAAATAAATTCAAACCATTTTCTCCTTTTCATTTCCACAATATACATATATCCATTTTCACATCTCACACACACACTAACCCCAACACCGGCGCGTGACACCAACCAACTGACCACGGCGGCGCATGAGATCCACCACCCATCTAATTAAGCAATGAATCGCACCGCCGTGAAGAGGAGGAACAACAAGAGAATAACGAATCTGAAAACCATGAAAGGCTCGTTGGCCACGCATCTATCGGTTCAGTTAGGTCAACTGAACTTCAAGCCACCGGTTCATAATAATAATAATCAGAACAATAAGTTGAGGTTTCATAAGCTTCTAGAAGATTTAAGCCAAGAGGATGATGATGAGATGGAGAATGGACGGTCAACGGTTCAGTCAACGGTGTTTGATTTTGACGGAGGTGTTGTGAATTTGGATGAGAGTAATAACATTCTCAGTCAAGACTTTTTCTGGTATTTTTTATTTTTAATTTTTTTATTTTTATTAGGGTTTGTAAAATTGATATAATTGAAATTAGATTAGTTTTAGGGGGTGTTTGTTTAACCTTATACGCGGGCTTACGAGCTTATTTGATTTCGGCTTATATTTCATAAGCCCCAATTTTTCGGCTTATTTTGAGACTTATGGGCTTATATAAGTTTATTATGATACCATAATAAACTTTATATAAGTCTCAAAATAAGCCAGAAAAATTGAGGCTTATGGAATATAAGCCGAAATCAAATAAGCTCGTAAGCCAACGTATAAGGTTAAACAAACACCCCCTTTTAAAGCAGCAATATAAAACCAAATGAGGTTTATCCTTGTTCCGGATGTACACGGCCTAATAGGGTTACCCGCAAATGGGAAATGTGTGGCTTTGAAGTTTGAAGCAGAAACATTGTTTTGAACTCCTTGACGTTTTAATTACTTTGTCTTCAAACAATTTAGCTTAAGTGAATTTGATTATTTTTGCATTTTTTACGAAATAAGCAAATCCGAACACTATTTTTCGGGATTACTTACTTTTAGTAGAAGCATAGACAGAAAGAATAACACTATTTTCGGAACTACTTATTTTTAAGTAGAAGCATAAGCAAAATAATAACCAATGCTAAACATTCCCACTGTGTTCTCGAGTATCACTTAAGGAAGGAAAGTAAAGAAAATGAAGTCTGTTTTTCTACCAAAATTGGGCTGAAATTTCTTTACTTTTCCTTACTAATAAAACTTAAGAACTGAGTTATTTTTTTGGGTCATGAACATGATTTATTTTCTACTCAGTTTACTGTTTTAATAAGCTCATAAGTGAGAAAATTAAGGTGAACAAACTAAGCTTATAAACCAAAATTAAGGTAAACCATATATTCCTATAGTAAGTTTGTGTACTTTTGGGAAGTGATTATATTGATGATTGTTTTTTGTGCAGTACGCCGGATTATATTACTCCAGAAGCTCCACCGATGCCGGTTACTTTAGGTCACAATAAGGTAATTTTCAAATAGCATGTTTATTAGGTTTCTGATGTTTAGAGTTATTAATATTTTTTGTTGAATTTTTTCTTATTTTATGTGTATTTATATAGGATGAAGAAATGTCTTGCCCAAGATCACCAGAGAAAGTAAAGTCTGTTCGAAGTAAAAGACGCAAAGCAGGTTAGTTAGTTTGTAACAAACTTTTCTAAGTGCCAACTCCATTTTCAAGTGTTTCGTTAAGCTACGTTGTGAATATCTGTCATTACGGCGTATGTGATGTTATGTTATGGATGTATGCATTGTTGAGGATAAAATGGTTTATGCTTTCAATCCAGCATCCTAAACGTTTTTTAAATGTAACAGTGTTTCGGGGATTGGAAGATGATGTACCGGAAGAAACTGAACCGGATAATGAACCAGTAACAGAACCTCAGACATATAAGCAGGGGTATGTTCCACTGTCTGCTATAGCGTTACGTAGTCGGGTAACGCCTCCACCATGTATGAGAAATCCCTATATCAAGGATGCTTCAGATAATGGTGTAGACCCATTTGGTGATCGCCGAGCAAAATGTGCAGGTACATAGCTATTTACTTTTTCTATGTATGTTAATATCGCTTTTGTCATGGTTTGATCATATCTTTTCAATATAACATATGTTTTACTAAATTCATCTGACCAAGAAATACTATTCATACTTCTTTGCTGAACAAGTGGGAGTTTAGAGGTCTGTGTATTTCATTGGAACCTTAAGTAATAATGTATTTATGGATACATGATATGCAGCAGTTTTCTCCGCTCCAAGTGGTGGTGATGGTCTGTCACGCTATAGAACAGATTTTCATGAAATAGAGGTATAATGATTTGATATAAAGATAGTATGGTGATAATTTTTTTAAAGCATGGCACTTAATGTTTTCAGAACTAACTTTTCTCTTTTATAGCGAATTGGTACCGGAAACTTCAGCTTTGTATTCAAAGTCTTGAAACGAATTGATGGGTGCATGTATGCTGTAAAAAGAAGCATAAAAGAGCTGAAACAGGACACTGAAAGGTACTGCTTTTCCCAAAATACGTTGCTGTATAAAAAAGTAGGTTTTTCTAAGATGTTGTATCAATGTATGTGAAAGTCTGTATTTATGCTACTTTTGATGCTAAATGACTTATAAGGGTCAAATTTTCAGGCAAAAAGCTTTGATGGAAGTACAAGCTTTAGCTGCATTAGGTGAGTAACTGAAAAATACCGTTTTATACTCCACTGATTCCCTTGATAAATGCTCTACTCAAACAGAGATCCCTGATGTTTTTGCAGGATATCATGATAACATTGTTGGATATAATACTTCTTGGTTTGAAAACGAGCAACTCTACATCCAGATGGAACTCTGTGATCACAGTCTATCTATCAATCGTTTATCAAGACCATGCGCAGAGGATGAAGTGTTAGAAGCAATGCACCAGGTTAGTATGCTTAACAATACATTTTATAATAGTTTGTGTTATGCAGTTGTTATGGTATATATTTCAAGCGAAATGTCTGTAAAATTGATTTCATGCAATCAATTCAGGTTTAAAAGTGATGTAGGTTCTGCATAAATCCATATAAAACTACTTCCTGCAGTATGTAATATGTTACTTTACAAGAAGAGAAATATGGTTGTGCTGAAATCCTGTGAATATGGATGCTTAACATATATGGAACTTGCAGTAGTTTCAGTTTAATTAAGGAAGTATATTTATTGTACTCATTATCATAATGATTTTACAGATAGCTAAGGCGTTGCAATTTGTACATGAGAAGGGAATCGTTCACTTAGATGTGAAACCTGAAAATATATACGTGAAGAATGGTGTATACAAGCTTGGTGATTTTGGTTGTGCAAGCCTCATTGATGGAAGTTTGCCAATTGATGAAGGCGATGCACGTTACATGCCTCTAGAAATATTAAATGATAATTATGATCATCTTGACAAAGTTGATATCTTCTCTCTTGGAGCTACTATTTATGAACTTATAAGAGGTTCAACATTGCCAGAGTCTGGACCGTATTTCCAAAATCTTAGGGAAGGGAAGCTCCCTCTTCTTCCTGGTCATTCAGTGCAATTCCAGAATATACTCAAGGTATTACTCATTATTTATTGTCATAAATATATTGATCAGGCTTTTCTAGGTACGATTTTGCTATGTGTCAGGTTAGGCTGATGCAAGAAGTATTTATCTACTTTTAAAAAAAAGATATTAGTGTATTTAGTATGGACTATGGATTACTTCTAATTTTTATATGATTGGATTCGGAGGTTTTGTGCATTAAAGCACGCTTTTGCCGACTTTCAACTCATTCTATATTAAGCCACAGTACAAGTAACATGTGCTCTTACTCCTCTTAGCAAGTTTTTTTTATTGGGTTAATAGATTATAAATTCTGGTTCTAAGTTTTATAAATCAGTAATTGCTAGTACACTTTTTTTTTTTCCTAATATTTTCAACCGAGTACTGTTCAGAGGTTTACTTTTTTGGTCTTCACTATTAATTGTTACAAATTGTTTCATTCTTCTGGTCCTATTGTAATCTTTTCAACCGAGTACTGTTCAGAGGTTTACTTTTTTTTTTTTTTTTTTTTTTTTTTTTTTTTTTTTATCTTCACTGTTAATCGTTACAAATTGTTTCATTCTTCTGGTCCTATTGTACTATTGATTAATATGTTTTTAACTGCAAAGACCAAATTTGATTAATGACGAAACATTATTACCAAACTGTGTACCATCTGAATGGATTCTTTGTCATCTGTTGCAGGCAATGCTGGACCCAAATCCTATAAGGCGTCCGTCTGCTAAAGAATTAGTAGTGAACCCAATTTTCAATAGACCTCACAGAACATTGAAAATTAAATAAACTTCATATCTGATGTCATTGTAATATTTCTGAAGTGATTGATAAGCTAAATTATTCAGCGCATCTGATCAGAACACGATGAACAAAATCTGTAAAACTAGTTTTCTAAGAACTGTTTACTCTTTTCGCAAGGTCGCACCAAATTTTGTACTCCGATGGCGCTTCCTTGTTTTTTTGTATAAAGAAACATTGTACGATTTGTTTTGCTTTATGTTAGTTAATCTGCTTCCAACTTTTGTAGTAAAACGCAGATGTTTATTCTGGCTGTAACTTTTCTTCATAAGTTTGACACCTGACGTTGTTGGAGTTATTAGAAACTGATTATCTCAATGAATCGTGTAATCACGTTTCAAATGAAACTATTCGACTCTATTTTCAGATAGTTATGTTCTTGATTTAGGCACAAATACAAAAACCCTTTAGCTTATGAGTGTTTAGGTTTCTGTGTGTTTTCCAATGTAGATTTGTTTCTCATATACAGAGAAGATACTCATTCAATGGAATTATGAGAAATAAGCGGCCAATTATTCTCCTCACAATGTTTGTCCATTATAGCAAAAAGTTACAAGACCAATTGATTCTGATTATTACACCGTAGTTAAAGCGCCTTTGAATAGGTTAAAAACCGTTACAAGTGTAAACCAGTTCAAGCAAGTCACAAACTCATCAACATACTTGCTGAGGTGTTTGCTTGCTCACCAGAACGAGCTTGCTCCCTAAGTATACTTACTGATGACTTGATGAGTTCTCTCATTAATGAGCTTTCTCGCTGAAGGGTTGAACCCCTTGATGAGGTCATTCAAAGTCTACTTAGACTATCTTTATTCACAACCCCATCTAACCCAATCTTTCATTAAAATATTATTTTTTTACTCCTCCACCTATACAACACATACATACAACCAATCTCAACTTTTTTACTATTTATCAACAACCCAACCCAACCTAACATATAATATTATTTCTTTTATATTTAATTTATTTGTTTTTTTACCATTCTCTTCGTTTTACTGATTCGGACCACTTTAGATTTTTGTCACACAATCTTAAATTTAGTTAAACAATAGTGAATTTGGTTGCCACAACTATATAGCAGTATTATTGTATGTTTAAAAAAAAACTACTGCGTATTAGCGTATATAGTATTGGACCAATATATGCTCCAAAAGTAAAAATGAAAAAATGTACTCCAATCACAAATTCATTTGGAAACTTGGAAGATATAATATATTACTATATAATAAGGGACCCACTTACCTCCACCTACAAATTCACAATTTTATCTAAAATACTCTCTTTCCTTGTTCTTTCCAACCTCTGCAACTTAACGACACCATTGTTGTTTATTAAATTTCTCATCTTTAAGTTTTGGTTTCATTTGTCTAACATGTAGATCCGCCCCTGGCCATTCCTAACATGACATGTGGCAAGGTTGCACAAACAATCTGCAAGTCACAAAACGAACCGGTCGGTTGTTTCTCTTTCTTTCTTTTATAAACTTTCAATATAATATTGTTATATTTTTGTTTTATAGCTCTCCAACCGGTTGGAGGGTAGGACTGATAAACATAGTCTTACTGATGAATACAACCCACTGAACTTATTGTACTCTTCAGCTACCTGATTTCTGCAATACCATTATTCGAGTAAGGGATGTTTAATGACTTAATGGGTGTATAATCTTTACCTTCAAACCCATTTCAAATATGACCTGAACCCTCGATTACACTAAATTTCGAACAATCCTCCACAATTTAGTACAATTCTTTTACATGAGATTAAAAAATAAAACAAATTATACATAAATGAATATATCCTCAAGATTGAATTTCCATTTTAGTACATTACACATAATAAAACAAAACCCCTGTTGGGAATTTTTTATTTCAAAAAAATGCATTCATACCTTATTTAGTAATAATTATATTTAAAAAAAAAAAAAGATTATTTTCATATTTTATATTTATCCATAACACAAGTAGAAGATAAATACAAAAAATATAGATAAGATGCAATTAATACAAGTAGAAGATAAATACAAAAAATATAGATAAGATGCAATTAATAATAGGATTAAATTTTTTAAATAATTATCTTTAATAATAAAAAATTATAATTAAACATCATAAATCAAACAAAACAAAAATTAAATTATTTGTTTTATTAATAAATAAAAATATATAATTAAAAAAAATTAAAAAAATCCGCGCATGCGCGGGTATTATAACTAGTAGTAGAAGATAACAAAACACAAGTTTTCAAACACTTAGAAGCTATCTGACACAATACATCCACAATTTAGTACAATTCCTTTACACGAGATTTAAAAAATAAAATAAAATAAATAATAAAAACAAATAAAACTTATGCATAAATGAATATATCTTGAAGATTGAATTTTCATTTTAGTATATTACACATTTCAAATATTCAAGAATCAGTTTGTTCTAAAAATTGAACCTTTAACCCATTTGAATAATATAAGATAACATACACACAAGTTTTCGAACACTTAAAAGCTATCTGACACAATACAAGCCATGTGTCCCATATACATTCATGAATGTAACAAGAGCAAAAAGTCTGAAACTCTCTTGAAGCGGCAAAATTTCACATCCACATAGTAATTCCTTCATGCACATGCTCTTGCACTTTTACAAAGGAGCTATTAAGAAGTTATACTTCAACCTAACCATCAATATGACTGCGCACATAACTTGGGATGATATGTAAATTCACGTGCACTAGTTTTTTGAGTATTGAGCTTTCCACATTAAATTCAAATCCCAAATTTTATTAGGAGGGAATTGGGTGTCTTATCAATGAGAGACTATGGTGGACTTTAAACCCATTCCTTTAGCAGTTTAGCCGACTTTATAACCAAGTCTTTAGCCAAACCCTCCGTTAAGTGATCAGCCAAATTTTGTTGTGATCTTACAAACTCAAGTTGTTATTATTATTATTTTTTTATTATTTTTGTTGTGATCTTTAGCCAAGCATCAGGTTATTTTTATTATTTTTCCAGATGATAAGTTCTACTCCAGTTGTTATTAAAAAACAACCCCAGAGCAACTAATTGTTAGATATTAGTGCTGCTTTCTTAAGAGCTTGTGTTCCACACGCATAAACATGTTTAGGTCCATCCGTGAGTAAACAAACATTTCAGAGATTACAAATACAGTAAAACCAACCCCACAAGGCATTCAGATTGCATAAAGTGTATGCATAGAATGTTACAATGAGTCAATGACAATCTCATCTTATTGTTCATTTGTGCTATATATACTTATAGTTAAGTTCCAATATAGATGATATCGTGCTAAGATTGAATTTGACCAAATATAATACAAAGCATTTCAACCAACTAAGTAAGTCATGAAATACCTTGATTGAGCTTAAGTAAAAAAAATGAGAAAAAAAAAAAAAAAGGTGGTGCAAGTTAATATGAAAACGAAGTTACTTGCCATTAACAAAATCCAAAGTCAACATTTTTATCAGCTTTAGTAATTAAATTGATAAACGGTGGAAACCCGACCCCAGTGATTAGTATGTAAGAGTGGACTTAATTGTTAACAGAAGCTGTGTCCACGGATTCATCTTGTCGGTGGCGCTTGAGCACAGATGCTCCTAGCACTTGATCTTGAATACCTACAGAACAACAGAGACAAGGCATTAATTTAACCAGCGGCAGCTTAATAAGGTTATCATAATCAAGGTTAAGTAAAAAAATTCACCGCTTTGAGCAACCACAGTTTCAGTTGACTCGCGGTGTCGCTTGAGAAAGGTCTCTTAATCTGCAATAAGGCAAAGGTTATAAAACTGATAAATTCCATCCAATCCAATCCAAACAGTAGTAGATAGAAGTGGATTTAATTTGTTGTTACCGCGGTAGCGCTTGATGATAGATGCCTTAAACTCGTCATCTGCTTTGCCTGTTAGATAAGCCAAAATGTGAATAAGTATATATACATCTTTAGCCGATGGACACTGTCTAGCAGAAGAAGATTACCAGTGGCAGGATCGAAGATCATGAACACTGCATCGTCAGGTGCGTTGGCTAGATCCTTATAGATATCGGCTTCACCTCTGGTAGCTAATTACCAAACACCATTTACAGTAGTTAATAACAACAATAATTAACCATAAGAAGAAAAAGGTAAAATATTACTGTATTTGTTTTTGCCTAGGGCACAAGTTAAGCACACCAAAAGTACACAAGGGCCCACAAAAAAGTACACAGGAATTCACATAAAAGTACAGACACATGTACTGTGTACTTTTGGTGTTCTCACAAATTAGAAAAAACCAAATACTAGTATTATTTAGTACATACCACAAGTATGTGCTGATAAGTTAACTACAGTCCTGGGAGTGAAGACCACAGGGGTGGGGGGTCTTGGTCGCCTAAAACGAGCAGCTAATCGACCTTCACAAACACAAGCAATAATTATTAACAAATCGACCAATATAACTAATGTTATTATTAAGCAATGAAAAAGAGGCATATATACGATATTCTTCTGGGCTCATGGATGGGGGTGCCGTCCTATTCAAATCTACAAATTTCGCGTCGGATTGAGCCTTTTCCCACATCATGTCACTCTCCTTTGTTGCTCTGGGCTCACTGGGCGAACTGGCGGTAACCTTACTTTTTGTCTTCCCATCGCTCCTTCCTTATCGAAATTTTTGGGGATTTTGTTGGCGGTTTTTCATGGGGAGGTATATATATACAAAATACAAATACACATTGTGAGATAGGTCCTTGCGGTTTCACCATATTTACATCTCCTAACTCTCTTGCTCACAATTTCACAAATACATCTCCTAACCATCTTTTTGGTAATGTGAGCCATAAAAAAATTGACTAATTTGTAAAAAATTTAAGCACATTTAGCCCTCTCTTTTTTAAAAATAGGCATATAACCCATTTAAAAGTTAAATGAGCATTGATTGGCTCATATTTTTTCTCAATTATAGAACATTACAATTGTTTTTTTTTTTTTTTAACTTATAGATATAATATACTTGATTTTTTAAATATAAATGAGGTGTTACGTTTGAGAAATTATTTCATTGTTTTTGGTATTTTCTAAAGCGATTCGTATAACATAAGTTCGTTTGGCCCGTATCTGTTTCCGGACATTCGGCCACATACGCCAACATGTCCCCCCCCCCCCCCCCCCAGTATTGGAGTATCGGTTATAACCGGTGCTTCAATTCTGTTGTGCGCCGAGGTGCCGTTGTCCCATTGTCGTTGTGCCGCTGATGTTACGCGTTTTTGTGCGAAGTCTATTTGCCGCGGCAAAATTACCCTTATACCCCTTACAGCTGGTTACCACTCAACCTTTGTACAGACATCAAATGGTTGGGGTTTCGCCACGTGTCAGGGGTGCCACATGATGCGACGTTTCACGTATCCCCATACCGACTATATATACCGCTTCCTTACTTTTCATTTTTACTTTTTACTGTGTTTTTCAACAATTCCCTTCGGTTGCTTTCTGTTATTTGCAAAGTTATTCCGAGGTGTGTTTCGACATTGTTTTTATTTTTGTTACTTCGTAATGTTTTGACCATGGCCGTTAGTGAACCTGGGGAGATGAACGTTCCGGTTGACCCACCTTTGTTGTTAAAAGCTAAACCCCCCGGTAAGTTTGATATGCATATGCATCCGTCTAGGCTTTCCCAGAGAGACCTAGACGATATGATAATAGAGTTTGGCATCCCGTTAGACCTTCATCCCGTACTTCCTCCCCCAGATCTCACCATGAACGAGTTACCGGGAGATAAAATAGGTGTGTATGTTCAGCGCATGAGGTTAGGGGGTGTTAGGATACCTTTCTCAGCCTTCCTTTTGAGTGTTATAGACCATTTTAACGTACACTTTTCCCAGTTAGTTCCGTTGGGGGTAAATAGGGTGACGTTGTTTGAGGTTCGGTATTATAGTTTGGAAGTTATGCCCACCGTTTCCCTTTTCCGAGTGTTTTACCGGTTGTGTAAGCAGGGACATTGGTTCTCGTTTGAACATCGGACAGGTAAACACGCTAAGAAGTGTTTTAGGGAGATTTTGACAAGTTTGAAACGGTGGAAAGATTTTTTCTTCTTGATTGACCGAAGAGCTATACCGAACGCAATGCCGTGGAGACATAGGGATTCACAAATAACCGATCGGTTTCCAACCGGTTACTCTCAACGGGATGCCAACAAGCTGGCCCTCCGACCCATAATACTTCGGAAACCTCCAACCAGTCTTCTTTGGGTGTATGGGCTTACCAACACCTTCCGGATATCAGGCTACAATCTTGTTATAAAGAATGCCGGAGGGGAGGGTAAGAAGGGGTGTTTATTATTTTGTTTGTTTCGTTTGGAAGGTTTATGCCACTCCTGCTTGTTTATGTCTGAGTACCTAGAGCTTCCGGAACTTGAAGGGTCAGTGGTGAGCAAAGGAGATCCGTTGCCGGAGGGACAGCCCCGTCCAAACAAGACTGCCCAGCCCCTGGCCCCCGAGGTTGCAGTCCCTGAGAAGACATATGCTCAACTAACCGTTGAAGCAGCTAACTCCGATGTGGTGGCCGCTCGGGAGGACAAGGAAAGAAAGAAGCAGCAGAACCTTCCGGTCTGTAAGAAGAGAGCTGTAGCTGGGCCGAGTGCACAGCCCAAAAGGAGGAGGAAATTGCAGGTTGATGAAGAGGTTCTTGAGTCAGAAGAGCACACTGTGGATGCCAATCCCCTCAACCAGGCTAAGCCGTCGAATAGAGCAGAACAAGACAATGAAGGTGGTGGTGGGCAAAACCCTCCGGTCGATAACGTTGAAGAGGAGCATCATTCTTTGGAGAAGTCAAAGACTCCACCCGCCGAAGGATTTTAGGAGCATTCCCATGAGACTCCTTCCGATGGTAAGAGCCATCTTTCTTGTCGTTTTCTCTGGTTTTACTTAAATGCTTACTTATACTTTTCTTTGTGCAGCCCATTCGGAGCATCAAGCTTCCAGATCTCGCGTGCGATCCGAAAAGGCGCAACCCCTGTCTGAAGGTATGTGTTATTATTATTATATATTATTATTATTATTTTTTACGCTTTTCCTAGAAGCTCATTCCCCACGGTTTTGCTATTTTCAGGTCATACTGATTTGACCGGAGGGTACTTTATCCCCGGGTGGACTCTCAGGGATGATGTCCGTATGAACTCCTTCCGGGCATGCCGAGAGATGATGACACATCTTGCCACCCCCGCCGAAGAGGAAGCACTGGCTGATCTAAACAACAATCAGCTTGTCCGTCAAGCCTATATCAACTCTGGTTCCGGTGTGGTTCTTCAGGCAGAAGTGTTGAAGAGATTTAGCCAGCTGAACCGAGATTATCGGGAGTTAGAGGCTACTCACGGGGAGTGTGATTCTGTTTCTGCCAGGTTGAAAGCCGTTGAGGAGGAGAGGGATGTCCAAATTGCCAAGTTTGAAACTTTGCTGAAAGAGTTCCGGGCGTTGGAGGACGATGAAGCTGCAGCCTCCATCCGGGAGAAGGGATTGATTGACCAGCTGGAGGAGATGGAGAAGGAGAAAAACGAGGCAGTCAGTCAATCCGCCTCTCAGGCTTCTAAAATTGAAGAACTTGAGAAAAGGTTGGCAGAGAAATCCCAGGAGGCCGAAAGGCTGGCGAAAGAGAACAAAAGCCTGGTTGCCCAGTTGGTCACTGCTGAGGTTGTCGGACACAACACCGTGAAGGAACTGATTCCGGCTGCTTTCCGAAGGCTTTTCAAGAGTGACGAATACAAGAAGAGTGTTGGAAGGGTTTATAGTTTGTCTTATTCCGGAGGGTTCATAGACGGTGTCCGTGCTGAAAGGAAACCGGATGATGCGGAAAAGATTCTGCAGAAGATCAAGAAGCTTACCATGGAGGCATCCAAACTTTGGAAGCCGGAATACCATAAACTTTTCGAAGCTGAATATCCGTATGTTCAGAAGCTTGCGGAATCTTTCCGTCTTCCTCTCGGCGATCTGATGAATCTCCTTCCGGAGGAGCCTATTCCGAAGACAACCCACACCCCTGCTGTTGTTGCTCCAACTACTCAACAGGTTGAGAAAGATTGATTAGGGTTTATCCGGGGTGCCTGTACCCCTTTTTTGTGTCCTATTGGGATTATGTAACATGTAATTTCGTACATTTGAATTGTAGCTGTATAACCGGATTGCGGTTGTTTATATTTTTGTTTATATATCAATCATTGCTCCGGTCTTACTTATGTTTTTCATATTTGTATGAGTTGATTGTTTTTGTATGATCGGTATAAGCAATTTTGGACAGTGTTTTCGCACGGTCCGTATAAGTAATTGGACGGAGTGTTTTTGCACGATCCGTATAAGTAATTGGATGGAGTGTGTTTGCACGATCCGTATAAGTAATTGGACGGAGTGTTTTTGCACGATCCGTATAAGTTATTGGATGGAGTGTTTTTGCACGATCCGTATAAGTAATTGGACGGAGTGAGTGTTTTTGCACGATCCGAATAAGTTATTGGACGGAGTGTTTTTGCACGATCCGTATAAGTTATTGGACGGAGTGTTTTTGCACGATCCGTATAAGTAATTTGGAACCTTTAGGAAAATTTGCTTCCCATAACATGGGGAAGACGTAGGTTGTCATTGATCATCCAAACTTTTTTACATGAAACAATTTCGTAAGTTAGTTGCATGCCAAGTCCGAGGAATTTCCTTGTCATCCATACCAGCAAGTTTGTACGAACCGTTCTGGTGTGCCTCAACTACCTTGTACGGTCCTTCCCAATTCGGACCCAATTTCCCCTGGTTTTCGACTCGGCTAGCCTCGTTTTTTCTGTAGACGAAGTCTCCTGCCTTAAAAGCCATCGGCTTGACCCTTCGGTTATAATATTGTTCGACCTTTGCTTTGTACTTTGCTTCGCGGATTGCCGCCATTTCACGTCTTTCCTGCAAGAGGTCTAAATTTAATCGCTGTTGCTCTTATCTGTCCTCCGGGTTATAGAGCATGGTCCGGTGAGTAGGCATTCCGATTTCCGCTGGTATCACTGCTTCGCTGCCGTAGGTCAGGCTAAAAGGAGTTTCCCCATTACTGGTCTTCATCATTGTTCGGAAAGCCCATAAAACATTTGGCAGCTCGTCTGCCCATCCGGCCCTTTCCCTTCCAAGCCTAGTCTTTATGCCATGCATCAAGCTCTTGTTCGCTCTTTCAACTAATCCATTTGCCTGTGGGTGTGCCACAGCGGTGCTTATTTGCTTTATCTTTAATTTTTCACACCATCCCTTGAAAGGATCATTGACGAAGTTTGTTCCATTATCTGTAACTATGATCCCTGGCAATCCAAATCGGCATATGATATTCTCCCAAACGAACTTCTTCACATCCTTGCCGGTGGTTTTGACTAACGGCTTAGCTTCTATCCATTTCGTAAAGTAGTCCACTGCTATAATCACGTATTTCAATCTCCCCGGTGCTTCCAAAAATGGACCTAACATATCCATTCCCCATTGATAGAAGGGCCAAGGTGCCATTATGGAAGTCAGATTGGTTTTGGGAAACTTTGGGACCGGAGCGTGAATCTGACAGGAATCACATTTCTGAATCTCTTCTCTTGCATCCTTATGCATTGTCGGCCAGTAATACCCCTGTCTTATTAACTTGGCTACTACTGACCTAGGACCGGAGTGCATCCTACAAGTCCCCTCATGAACCTCTCGAATAATGTAGTTTGCTTGTAGAGGTCCCACACATCTTAGCATTGGGTTTAAGTAGGACTTTTTGAAAAGCACACCATTCTCCATTACGACTGCGGAATTTTCATTCGTAAAGTCCTTGCCTCATTGGGATCCGTTGGCCAAACACCTTCGTCTAAACATCGAATGATAGGGGTCATCCAATTGTCTTCTTCCTCTTCGACTCTTGCTCCCACCTGTTTTTCTTCGGTTGCTGGTTTCTGCAATACTTCGACCAGTATTTCTTTGGTAAGATGGTTGAAAGCTACCGATGCTAATTTGCTCAACACATCGGCTTTGTGATTTTGGGTTCTTGGTATGTTGTAAATTTTGAACTTTTTGAAGCCCCCGATATACTCTTTTGCTTTTGCTAGGTATTGAATCATACTTTCCTTGGTTGCCACGAAATTTCCGTTTATTTGGCTTGCCACTAGCTTAGAATCAATTCTCACTTCCAATTCCTCCGCCTTCATTTTCTTAGCAATTCTCAAGCCGGCTAAGAGTGCTTCGTATTCTGCTTCATTATTAGTACTTGGGAAGTTGAGACGAAGTGCATACGTGTGTTCGACCAAATCAGGTCCGATTAGCACTAATCCCATTTCGGATTTTTTTTACTGGACGCCCCATCTGTGTATAGAATCCAGTTGCCCAGTTTTGAGACGTCCTGTACATCTTCTTCCTGGGATCCACGTCTTGTCCCCTCCGGCTCAACAGAGATTTCCGAAATGAAGTCCGCGAGAACCTGTCCTTTAATTGCGTTTCTCGGAATATAATCTATATCATAAGCTCCTAGCTCAACCGAATACTTGGCCATTCGTCCGGACGCTTCGGCTTTGTTAAGAATTTGTTTTATCGGCTGGTCCGTTATGACATTTATTGGGTGAGCTTCAAAATACCTTCTCAGTCTGCGAGACGCTTGTAGCAGAGATAGAGCCAATTTCTCCACCGGAGCATAATTTCTCTCGGCTTCGTGTAATGTTCGGCTGACATAGTGAACAAGCAGTTGCCTATCCTCTTTCTCCGTCATCAGTACTGCACTAACGGCACCTTTGGCCGCGGCGAGGTACATGTACAGGACTTCCCCCTTCCTGGGAGACGATAATGATGGTAGGTATAGTATTAACTTCTTGAGTGATTGAAAAGCAGCTTCGGCCTTTTCCGTCCATTTATACTCTTCTTTGTTCTCTTTGGTTATGTTTTTTAACGTGTCGAAGAATGGGAGTGATCTCTCGGCCGACCGGGAGAGAAACCTATTCAGCGCGGCTAATCTTCCGCTCAGAGATTGCATTTCTTTCAAAGTCCTCGGGGACTGCATTTGTGAAATTGCCTTTGTTTTCTTGGGGTTTGCTCTAATACCTTCGGACGTTATCATGTATCCTAGGAACTTTCCTTCTTCTACACCAAATGAGCATTTCTTGGGATTCAATTTCATGTTGATCCTTCTTAGGTTATTAAAAGTTTCGGCAATATCTGCTAACATCTCTTTTTCCCCTTTGCTTTTAATCACCATGTCGTCCACGTAGGCTTCTAAGTTTCTTCCTATTTGTGTCCGGAAAGCCGAATCAACTAGGCGTTGGTAGGTTGCACCCGCGTTTTTTAGCCCGAACGGCATCTTTGTGTAGCAATAAGTTCCTTGTTCCGTGTAGAACGCCGTCTTTTCTTCATCTTCCTCCGCCATCTGTACTTGATGGTACCCTTTGTATGCATCCAAGAAGCATTTGTATTCGTATCACACCACCGACTCTATTTTCCAATCAATCTCGGGAAGAGGGTAATAGTCCTTCGGACAGGAAGAATTTAAATTTTTGAAGTCAATGCACATGCGCCAGCTTCCATCACATTTCTTGACTAACACCGGGTTGGAGATCCAAGTAGGATATCTTACCGGCCTGACAATACCGGCTTTCAACCACTCCTCCACTTCCTTTAATATCGCTTGATTCTTTTCAGCCGAGAGGCTTCTTCTTTTTTGAGCAACCGGAGTGTCCGAAACATTCACGTTCAAGTGATGTTTTATTAACCGCCTAGGAACACCGGTCATGTCCGAAGGTTGCCACGCGAACACATCGTTGTTCCTTCTTAAAAGTTCGACAAGGTACTTTCGGCACTCCGCATGAACCCTTTTCCTATAGTAACCGGTTGTTCCGGATACGCCGGGTTCACGAGGACCTCTTTCGTTGAGAAATCCTCTGCGGCCTTCTCCTCTGGCTTTGCTTTTCCTTGCGGGTTATCCCATTGGCTTTCTTCTAACTTTCGGCATTGCAGAACTGCCGCTGGACGAGCCATTACGGTGGCTACCCCTCGTGGTGTGGGAAACTTGATCATGGAGTGGATAGTGGATGGAACGGCTCTAAGCCCCTTTAAGCCCGTCCTTCCTAGTATAACATTGTAGGGTGAAGGGGATTGTACAACACAAAATTTCATTATGGTCTTTCGGAACAGACCATTATCACCGAATTTTACTTCTAGCTCTATTTTTCCCAACGGCCTGTTTGTTTCTCCGGAGAAACCAATCAACGAAGTGTTGGTTTCTTCCAACTTCTCCCTGATGGATGCATCTAGATTGCGGAAACAATGCTCGTACATTACGTTGACAGAAGACCCTTCGTCTACGTATATCCTTCATACCAGATATCCTTCTATGATAAGTGGTTCTTCTGACAAATCGCCCGTTGATATGGATTGGAATACTATAGGTACTTTCATCCAATCTTCCTCATGCCCTCCATATTTTCTTTTTTGGACGATGGGCGAGTTCCGGATCATGTTAATCACCTTATCCTTTCCTCTGTCATCTTTTCTAGGGGGATCCCTATTTCCTCCAGCGTCTCTTTGCCTCCAGTCTCTGAGTAGGTGATCGAGCTTCCCGGATTTCAATGCCATTTCTAATTGTTTTTTGAGTTGGTGGCAATCGTTCGTGAGGTGGCCCTTCTCGCCGTGGTATTCACAAAACCTATCCATGTTTTCTGCCCTCGGTCTGCCGACCATCGGTGGAGGCTGAGGCAGATTCAAATGACGTTCGGTAGCCAAGATTTCTCGGGGGAGTTTGACCAGCGAACCTATATTCGTACGCTCGGCGTTGTTCCGAAATGGTTCTGAGCGCTGATAGTTACTTCGGCTATTTGTCTCGACCCGACTGGGGTTGGTTCGAGGAGAAACATAAGGTTGGAATACATCTCTTCGCCGTTGATCATTCCGGCGATCTTCCATGAACTTGTTTCCGAAACCCCCTCTAACCATCCGATCTCCTTTGGGAATAGAGTAATTTCCTCGGCTTGTGTCCGTTCCCTCTCATTTGGGCAGTTCCGTATCCCAGAAAGCTTTTTCTGATCTTATGAAGTCATCCACTCGGGTGAACATCTCGGTTACCGTTCGTGGCACCCTATCTGAGAACTTCTTAGTGAGAGCTGGACACTTGTGCGCACCCATGAAGGCCGAAATACGCATGATCTCTGGAACTCCACTGATATAGCTTGCTTCGTCCGTCCAACGTTCTTTGAAGTCCGGTAACGACTCATGTGCCCTTCGGACAATCTTGGTGATTTCCGTGGGGTCTCTGGTACATTTCTTTCGTAATGAAAACCGAGTTGAAAATTGCTCCCTTAAACTGTTCCAACTATCTATACTGCCCGGCTCCAATCGTTCGAACCATCCTCCGGCCGCCCCATCCAAAGTTTGTTGGAACATGAGACACCAAGTTGGCATCGGCCATTGTCCTTGGTTGGCGGCTCCGATGAACCTTGTGAGATGATCATTCGGATCCGTAGACCCGTCATAAAACTTCATATTCAAAGGCATCACGTAGTTTTCTCCTGCAAACTCGACTATTCGGCGGGTGAATGGAGATCTTAGCACTTCCTTAAAAGGTTTCTTCAGCTCCTCATCGGCTTCTGTCATTTTCTCTTTTCCCTTATCTTTGTCATTTTCGTCTCCAAAATCCAGACGTATGGGTTGAACTACCCTTCCTCCCTTTGCATTATGTTCCTTAATGAGCTCCGTTAAAGATGCCATCTAGCTGAGGATCATCGCCTGGAGGTTGGACGAATCGTTCTCCGAATCATCGTGATTGTTCGTATTGTCGTTGTTGTTATCCCCACTTCCTCCGACCTGGGGATCAGGCGTGTGAAAGGGGGGAAAAGTGGGTGGTCCTGACATTCGGGTTCTTTAGGTAGAATGAATAACGTATCCCACGGATGGCGCCAATTTGTTGAAGTAAAACCTTGTGAGTGGGCCCCGTCGTTAGGTTTGTCACTCGGTCTCGTGGAATACCCTGCATAAGAATAGCACACGTTAGGCTCGCCTTGGGTTTTATCCCAAGACCAACCTCCGGTGTGAGGATGAGTATGTGGAGAGATGAAGGGTTGATAATAAATGCTATTGAAAGTAGTGTGTGTGTGTGTGTTAGTTGAATCATAAATGAGGTGGGGGTATTTATACTACCCACCTCGTTACCTACTCTGTCTTGGGAAGGAGCAAGCCATACCTGGTTGGTGAATGTCAGAGCACGTGGGCGACACGATCCCTAAAATCCTGGGATTGTGTTGTGATATCGGCTTATGCCCGTTGGGGTTTTCTCTTCGGCAACGTTCCGTCCGGCTATGTATATATGGGCCGAACGGTTTCCGGACATTCGGCCACATACGCCAACACCCGCCTGTTTTGCCACCTCTAGTCCTCTAGTAAAAATAAACAATCTCGATCTTCCTTTTTGTCCGCAACTTGCAACTTTAAAAAAACACTTGAAGTCTTTTTATTTTTTACTAGTTATAATGCCCGCGTACGCGCGGATTTTTAAAAATTTTTTGAATCATATATTTTTATTTATTAAAAAACAGATAATTTAATCTTTGTTTAGTTTGATTTATGATATTTAATTATAGTTTTTATTCTTAAAGATAATTATTTAAAAATTTTAATCCTATTATTAATTGCATCTTATTTAATCTCAACTCATCCAAATTTGCAAAAACTAGTTGAACAATTACTTGGTGTTGGTCTTTGAAGAAAGGTCAATCAACACAAATATACGGAGTTGGGTTCTCGCCACCATTTTAAACCTTTCAAACAAAAATAAGTGAGTTGAACGGATAAAGTACAAGATTACGTTCGACCATAGATCGTGTTTAAAATATCTAGGGTGTGTTTGGTAGAGAGAAATGAAGGTAGAGAAATGGAAATGGCATTAATTCTCGTGTTTGGTAAGCCAAAGAAGTGTAAAAGCGGAGAAATGTGAACTCTCGAGAAAACATCTCTTTGTAATTTGATTTCCATCCCATTTTGGGTGGAATTGGGAATTCTCCGTTTTTTTTTTTTTTTTTTTTTTTTTTTTTTTTTTTTTTCTAACAAAATAAATAGGTTTTTAAAAATATTTTTCTTTTAAAAATAATTTTTTTATAAAAAGTAATTTAAAAAAAATATTTTTTTTTTTAAAATATATTTTTTTAGAATTGTTATTTAGAAAAAATAATTTTTTAAAATAATTTTTATAAAAAATAAATTATTTTTTTTAAATAAATTTTTAAAAAAATATGTTTTTTTTAAAAAAATTATTTTTTTAAATATATTTTTTTAGAATTGTTATTTAGAAAAAATAAAAAAATTTAAATAATTTTTATAAACAAATAAATTAAATTTTTTTAAAATAATTTTTTTTAAACAAGTTTTTTTTAAATAAATTAAAAAAAATATTTTTTAATTAAATATATTTTTTTAGAATTGTGATTTAAACAAAATAATAAATTTTAAATAATTTTTATAAAAAAATAAATTAAAATTTTTTTAAAATAAATTTTTTTAAAATAAATTTTTTAAAAATAAGTTTTTTTTAAATAAATTAAAAAATATATAATTTATAAAAAATATTTTTTTTAAATATATTTTTTTAGAATTGTGATTTAAAAAAAATAATTTTTTTTTTTTTAAAATCAACAAATAATTATTATTTTTTTCATTTCTCGGGTCAAGTATCTGTTGTTACCAAACATTAGAATTGAACAAAATTATCTACTGATTTCTATTCTCCGAATTTATATTCTCTATTTCATTTCTATTCTCTGAAATTCTCTCTACCAAACGCATCCCTAATTCCAAAAGTCTTTCTCAAAACAATATCGGCCCAAAATAACAATCAAGACTACTTAGATCAATGAGGGCCCATTCAGTCCTTGACCTTAAGAATTATGAATTAATTAAATTTAAATATTAAAAGTAGGTGATTCATGATTCCACGCGTTCCGCTCATTTTCATATGTTTGACCCTTATATTTTTATTTAATTATTTATTTAATCTTAGATCTTCATTATTTCTTTCGTTTGCTTTCGGCCCTGATAATAACCAAAAAAGAAGATGCGCTTTGTATATGTGTCTAACCCAAATGGCTACCGACAAAAGTATAGTGTCCAATTTTGTTTCATTTTCAGCAGCAAAACTTTTATAGGTACTAACGTCTATAAACCAGTAAACCAGAGACCTAACGCCGGTCATTAAACTGTCCTATCCTTATCATCTCCTCCGATCCCTCCACCGCGAACCATCATTCCTACCACCACGGTCTCGATATCGAGAATGGTCTTGCTGCATTCTCGATATCTCTGGTCTGTAGTTGTAGTTTCGGACATTTGGGTCTGAATAGTCCCATGTGTCAGCATATTCATGAGACCTAGTTGGACTATTTTCGGGGCTCCAAGATTCAAACCCGGGTTGATCCGAGTATCGCCCGTTTCCCGCCCATGATGCACCAGTTCGTGACGCAGCTGGCTGTGCATATTCTCTGGTACCATATGGATTGTAATTTGAACTATTTTGCTCTGAATAAGAATATTGGCTTGGAGCTAGTGTTTCTTGCCCCGTATAAGACTGAACTTGTGATAGCCGAGGCTCGGTTGCTACTTGCCATTGAGGCTGTAATTGGGACCCACTATGTCCCGATGAAAAGTAGTCTTTCGATGCTGCATTCACTCCTTGCAAGGGGACCATATCGGAAAATGTTTGATATGTCGCCGGAGAAAACGCTTGTTGGGTCAAACTAGATGCTTCCACACTATTGATAGCTGCCAGAGTGTTCCTCTGGGCAGGGACCATGTTGGAAAATCTCTGGTGTGTAATCGGAGCAACCGCTTGGTGTGTACTGGTTTCTTGAAAATAGACCCCGGGAATGGCATAAGGGTCACCGTTAACCGTCACACTTTGCCGGGAAAATGGATTTGTAGCACTTTCTTGCCGCCATCCACTCTGGTTCAAAAAGAAAAACCGATCAGCAAGAACCAAAAATTTGAGGAAAAACACCAAATTTTATGAAACAGCAATTTGAACCCCACTTATTTGCAGTATCACTAGCCTTGGATAACGTTGCAAAATATGATCCCCATTGATTTTTCTTATATAAAAAATGTATAAAACCTAGTAATTTTTACTTTTAAAAAATATAAACTCATTAATTGTTCAAAAAGACAGACCAATCAAAATTTTATCAACTTCGTTACAAAGTTTTACCAATTCTTGCTTCTAAAAATGTCAAGCCATTACTTTTTAATTCTTAAACTGATTCGCAGGCATTAAGCATTTGTGGTTAATCTAAGAATGAAGACCATCCAAAACAAGCAAAAAGAAGAAGAAAACCCATTCGATGTAAGAACTTGCTAATAACTTTCAAATACGCAATCAAGAATTCGCACAAAACATGATGTGCATATAATTGACGCACCGTTACAGGGTTGCTGGAAGGAGTAGGAGATGGTAGTGAAACTTCAACCCTTTGCTCTTGTTTCTTTTCAATTAACCCATCAACAAGACTACCAACCGAGCCACCACTAGCCGCATTCGCCTTAACGGCATCAAGAAGCTTCACCATTTGTTCACTACTCAGGTTTCCACCTTGACCAGCCGTTAAGGCGAATACAATTTCTGGGTTTTTAAGCAAGGCTGCCAACAATTCAAGATCCGGCTCCGGCATGTTTTTATTACTATTTTCAGCTACTGTACTTGTACCCGCTGCATAATTACTAGTACTGTCAGGTGCTACTTCTGTCGGCTCAGTTACCATATTGTCTTCATCGTCGGGGAGTTGCACAGATGGGATTTCAGGTGTCAGTGAATCGTCATAGTCCATTTCTCTGTCCCATGGTTCTTTGGGATTTGGTGGAATTTCAAGAACTGAATTGTAAAAAACATCCTTTTCACGCTTGATTCGGTTGTTTTGGACATCAACTTCTTTGCTGTTCTCTCCTGAACACACACTCCACTCCGCATTGATGTTTATTTCTGTGTGGCAGATGGAAACAATAGACAATCATGAGTAAAGGTCCATTTATTTTTCCAAAAGTACTTAACAAAGTTTTATATGATGCAACCATTGACTCCAATGATGTCACATCAAAATCAAAATAAATAAAATAATATTGTATATCTTTAATATCTTTCATATTTATGTTAAGTTAATCACGTCTTCACCAATGGTATCTTGCAGATGATCTATTTCTATACTAAACAAATTTTTATATGATGCAAAGTTTTATATGATGCAACCATTGACTCCAATGATGTCACATCAAAATCAAAATAAATAAAATAATATTGTATATCTTTAATATCTTTCATATTTATGTTAAGTTAATCACGTCTTCACCAATGGTATCTTGCAGATGATCTATTTCTATACTAAACAAATTAAGTTGCAGACCACTATTAATAACACAGACAAACTCAAAGTCAACAGTCAAACAACAAGCTACTGTAACTATTTCGAATATAACATGTCACAACTTGACGAATAGTAGCCAAAATCTACATCCCATCTGACCCAGAGACTATATCTCACTTGGCAAGGTATCTAGACACTTCCACAGCAATTACAACCACAGAATCCACAACTTTTTCTTAATTGCGCAGAAAACTCAAATGTCGTACACCGAAAGAATCAACATGGCAATCAGAGAGCTATATTTCAGAAATTTTACCAACATGAAGCAGGGCTAAAGTATGTAGCAGATTCAAGCAATTTAATAGTACACTAATGTTTCCAGGTTTATATGTGATGTTAAAAGCTCATGTTTCTAATGATAACTAATTCTATTACTATTCGGAAGTTGTCTTTCTTGTTGTCCCAACCATGGTATTGCAAAATGTGGCCGGCATAACGAATTTCAACAAAGCTCACTTTGATGAAGTTGTTATATGAGTTAAATTGTTTCAGATAACATAATTTTATGCTATAACTTTTTAATATGTGGGCGATTGTTATTTTTTCTGTAGTTGTAATAAAAATACATGCTGTAGCGCCAGCTTGTAACCTATTGATTAAAAAAACACTATGCACCTCTCGAATGGATACGAGGAAATACCATTCTCCTAGACAGCTCATACAGCAGACGACAATCCAAAACATATTTTAAGAAGAAAGGGCCGTATCCCTTAAACATAGCTTTTATTCATACAAAGTGCATGTTTTATGACATCATTTCATTGCTAGTAGAATTGTATACAGCTGTGTACACTATAAAAACATGTTATTTCTCCTTTTACGAAATATGAAGCAGAAATGCATAACTGCACCACCAACACCATTAGTATGCTTTTTCCCCTTATTGAAAAAGAAACTAAGAAGCAAACACATATCACCACAAAGAGAACTCATAAAGAGCATGTAGATTGATCATGCTAAACCTTTAGAAGCTTCTTATGAAGATAAAAGACTTGAAATGGAAGTCTTCTAGTAACTTTATCAACATGTATAAGATAAAAAATAAATAAATAAAATCTTAATTTCTAATCAAACGAAGAAACTTTTAGTTTCATTGTGTGCCTGTTTTCAGGCAAAATGCAAATCAGTTATGGCATTCTTAAGCTTGGCTACATGTACATTCGAATAAGTTTTCTTTTCATTCTTATATTAGTGGAGTCTTATTTTGCACAAAGATGGTAAAAACAGCATTTACTACCATGGTACTTGACAAAGGTGGTAAAACAGGGGACTCATGCATTGAAACAGGTAATTTGGTATAATCGACTTGATGTTGTCATTTTTTTTAATAATTACAGTAATTTTTAAAATAAGGAGGTTTTTTACATAAAAAAAAAAAAACTTCTTAGGTGATTTCGACTCATTTGATTAGTTTCATCTTTAGCTAACTTAATTCATTTCACTCGTTTGACTCTTTTCCTCTCTAACTTACTCCATTCTAATCGTTGGACCAGTTCATAATAATACACAGCTTAAACAGACCCATTCACAAGTGAATGGCTCCAAATTGCCACCTCTACGATGAGATGAAGCACCTATATACAGCAACACATTCTCCATTGAACCTGCAGATAGTCAGCTCCAGAAAATAAAGATGAACAAGCTGAAAAATTATTAAAGTAAAAGTACCTGGTGGAGTCACCCATGAAATATGCAATCTCTTGCACTTTTTCCACACTGGTTCCTCCGAGTTCATAATTTGCTTGCCATTAACCGGAACCTCCTGCAATTCATCACCTGACACAGGTTGCACTGGTGTCTTATGTTCCTCGATGTTGGGCTGAATAAGAGGTTCTGCTGCAAAAGGAGTTATGCTAGAAGCGGAAGTAGCATGTTCCTCAACTTTCAGCTGTTCAAGAGGTTTTGCCGCTAAAGGAGACATGCTAGGAGTGGAAGTAGCATGTTCCTCAACTTTAGGTTGAACATGAGCTTTAGAGGCCTGAGAGGTTGACGAAGCCCTAAGGGCTTCAGTTTTCGCTTGAGGGCTCACATAACTTTCCCCATACTTGCTCCGCATAAACTGAGCCCGCATTTTGGCTTTCTGTATATCATCTGCTGAAAGTGGACGACTCTGAGCTGTAGAAACCAATCTTGCAGCCTGTGGACCACGGCTAGCTTGTTTTTGGCCAGGTTGCTCCACAAGCTGTACTTTTCTGCGTCCTCTATCTGAAATCTAGTTAAGGCAATAACTATGCATACTTCCATTTATTCTTTGACTTCAATAGATTTGGTATTAATGCTCCCATCGGGAAAAAAAATATTGTTAGTTAATTAGAAGTCACTCTTTTGTATGTAGTTTCATGTGTTAACTGGGAAGTGGGGCCATCACTTACGCCCTATCCTAGCACCTTACAATGTTGAAGATACTGTCTGCTTTGACTTTTTCTACTCCCCTTTCAAGTTTTTACTTTCTAGTAGCTCAATTTTCACTTTGTATGTGTACCTATTTTCCCCAACCACTTATTTATCATCTATGTTTTCGTGTTTGATTTTTTCTTAGGTACTTAAGAGATTATGCAGAAAGACACGAATTTTCAGCATTGCACCAAACCTATAGATGCTACCTTTTACAAGCCAAAAGTTATTTAATTCATAAAAAGGGAGTCCAAGAAGAATCGAGATCCACTTTATAGAAATCCTTATTGTAAAGTGCTAGATTATGTTAATTTTTTGCTAATGCTATCTGAAAACACATAAAACTCCAAGGATACGAGCTGAGGTTCCCCCTTTAAGAAGCTTCATATTTGAATCATCAGAAGGCCCTGTGAGCAATTTGACCGACTGTGACCAGCTGCAAAATGAGAAAAACAGATATTAGGTTTAGTAGTCATAGCCAAAAGCACTGAGAACTGCGTCCAAATTTTATCATAATAACTGGTATACCTGGAGTTTTCAGAGTTCTCTTGCAACGAATATATCGCTCCCTATTTAACAAACACAAAAGAAAAGAAATAAGCGAATACATACTGTAGTCAAAGCTTTTAGTAGAAAAATAGTACTTCCTTTCCAGAAAAGTATCAACTTTTGTAGTTAGATGTCAAATGGGCTATGTCTAACATTTAAAAATGACGACTAAGTGCGTGTGAAAATGTATTGCTATAACTAGCTACATAGATAGAATATTAAGAAACACGTTACGAGACTGTGTTATATGAAAATCAAATGGCGTAAGGTTTAATGGTTGAATCAAATGACAATTTCTTTGAGTTGAGGTACAACTTAAAATGGAAAAAGTAACGACGAGGAGACAACGGGAGTCCTATGAGGCTATGACTTAAAAATCTTGAACTCACCGGGTTGTCGAGTCTTTCCAAAGATTCATTTTCCATAATTTCACCAATGCTACACCATCATAAAACAACAATGGATATAAAACCGATGACAAGAACTTATAAACATACAGAAACACAGAAATAGGCTTGCCTTTGCTTCAGCAGCATCTCATTCTGTGCATCGACCGCGGAAATGTTGGCATTAGACTTTCTCATAGCTTGGCTTCTTGCAAACATTTTGCTCCATCTAGACAACAGAGTTTTTGCCCTTTTTGAGATATCTGGTCTTCAAATCAGATAATGAGATTCAAATAGCAAAAGAGCAAATACGAAAAGCAACTATATACATAACACACATTGCTCTTACTAGCCTTACAAAACCTCAGGCAACAAAAATGTGCAGAGCTCGTAGCTAAGGAAAGTAGATACAACCCACAAAGTCGATGAAAAACTTGGTCATGTTTATAATCCCTCAGAACTAAAAGAAAACTTTTGTTTAATGTCACTCTATCCTAGTATAACAGATATTTCCTTGTACCCTCATGCAAAGGCAGGAAAAAAGACAATAATTTGACGACACCAGCCAAAGAAAACAGACCTGATCCTCGGTAAAATCGAAGTTTATTGACACTTTGCAATATGGCTGACATGTGGGCTGGGAGAGCTTTATGCAATGGCAAGTGACAAAGAACCTAAAGGCGGTTTTCACTCAGTAGATGAAGTATATAATAAACAGTACATATCAACAAAACCCAACTCAAATAATTACCCGAAGAATGACGTGAAGGACAGTAGTTTGCTCTTCGATTGCTGCTTGACTCAGCCATGAAGCTAAAATCATCACACCTCCATTTGTCAGAAACCTGCAGTTTCATTAAAAGATTAAAATATTAGATCTTAAAAATAGTACTTAATAGACAATGATAGCCGGTGAACAGTGATATAAGAATACCAATAGAGCACGGCAGCATTTTTCATCTGTAAAATCCATTCCATCAATTTGACTTGTCCATTAAATGTTTCTTCTTTCCGCAACAGATCAAAAATATGGGCAATAAAATACTTCTCCGAGTCATCTGCATCAGGTAACACCTCATCTTGCTTGGAAGAAGAAGGCGCTTCTGTACTGGGTGGACCTATAGAGTTCAAAGGAACTGGACTTGTAGAGTTCAAAGGAACTGGACCAGTAGAATTCAAAGGAACTGGATCTGTAGAATTCAAAGGAATTGGACCCGTAGAATTCATAGGAACTGGACCCGTAGAATTCAAAGGAACTGGACCCGTAGAATTCAAAGGAACTGGACCCGTAGAATTCAAAGGAACTGGACCCGTAGAGTTCAAAGGATCAGGTCCCACAGAGTTCAAAGGAACTGGTTGATTAGGTACATCCGCCAATGACCCGTCTTGCATTTGCACGCCTTCAGCAGATTGAATTGCCTTCTCTTTAGACATTCGGATAAATCTCCGAACTTTTGTACGTTGACTATTAAAGAAGTCCTTCACCTATAAAAGATTCAGATTATTATTACACATTCGGATGATTATACTACTTTAAGTGTGAGCTTAAATGCTTAGATCGACATTAATAAACAAAATTAATGCAGACCCGCCCCAAACTGGAATGATAATACTGAGCCAACAAAACGTCCCCGCGATTCGTAAATTACTAAAAACGGTCAAACACACACAATCCCTCTCAATGTTGTAAAACTCGCTAGGCAGTATTTGACTACCTTGTAGCTAGTAACCGGCCTAGGCAGGAAGCAATTAGGGAGTGGTGGGATACTCCGGATTGGAATTTTATATGCAAAAATTTCGAAACAATATGTATGACATAAACATAATACTTCTAAGTTCATTAACAAATTCGATCCTTAGATATAAATCATTAACAACATTAACATTACAACTAATCAATTTATGATTTCCGAAATCAAATCAAACTTAAGCGATAAGTCAAACGAGTAATTTTTATGCAAAACTGATTTCTTAACAAAAATAGCATGAACTTACCTTTGATTAGCCTCAGATTGAGTGATGTTTATTCATTTAGCAGCTCCGTATTCTAGTTTTTGTGGTCAGTGTGTGTGAGAATCGTTTTTAGGGAAAAATGTCGGCTAATATAGTAAGAAACCCTAATTTCAATTGAAAAAAACTGACCAAGTTGGCCAATTGGGCCGAGTAATCGGATTTTTTACCTAGCCAACTAACGAGGCCCATTCACTTCAAGTAGCCTCGGCATATGGGCAACTAGTGATTAACCCACCCCCCCCCCCCCCCCCCCCCCGGGCGGCCCATGTAGGCCAATTTTTTAACCCTCTATTTGTATATCTACTTATTACATAACAAAAATGAAAACACCACAGGAAACAATAAATTCAAAAATCAAACACAGACCTGCGTTGCTGTCAAACCAAAAAGAGCACTAATAGCACGGGTTTCCTTCTTGCTTATTTCGTCTTTTACAGAAAAAATTGAATGCATGTGTTTTATTGCTTTTGGATTTAACAGGTCTCTGGGTCGTTTCCCTGAAAACAAAATACAAAAGGAGACACAATAATTATAAACACACAATACTGCAGACCTTCTGCTGCTATACATGATCGTTAAGGAGATAAAGCAAAAAGATGTTCAATACTCCAATTGGTTAGACTAGTCGACCACAACATCTAAAATGAACATGCTCGTCTTCGGTTTTAAAAATCGACAGATAGTACCACTTTAATTGCAAAACTAACCAAAATTTTTAAATTTGAACTATCTATGGAAGACACTATTTTACAAAACTATCAAATCAGTAACAACTCGAAAACTTACCAATTTTTATTGAAAGAGCACCTGCTGCCTGCACATTTATAACAAAATACACGATTAACACAATATTACACACCAAAACTAATCATTATATTACAATCGGTTACTAGCATTTATTCGTTAAGCTACAAATTGGCAAATTCGCTTGACATCAAACTCCACTACACCACAATCCTGGGTCTCAATAACTAACCAACCACGCCAACTACATCTACTCGGTCAATTTAATTCCGATACAAAATTTCACTCAAATTTACCACACCTAATATCCGATTGCCTTATTACTTCCGAATATATCAACATTATATTGCAATCCTTCTGTTCTTAATAATACACAACCAAACAAATACATTTATTCGTCACTTCGTTCCGCTACAAAATTTCACTCTTCGCATTATAATCCAATTACGTTCATAATTAAGATCTCAATACTCCTAGTTCGTTAGCATCTAATACCTAACTTACTACTTCAAACTATTATTAACAAATGGGGTACATTAATTAGGTCAACTCGTTTCCGTGAAACTTTTTACTCGAATCGAACAGCTCCACAATTAAACAGCATTTACTATCCGAATCTCGATACATTATTTCGTTTACAACTAAGACCTAATTCAATTATACCGTAATCATAGAATTCCCAATAACTGACTATGAAACAAAACAAACGCATCTATCCGGTCAATTCGATTCCAATACACCTTTTCACACAATCTACTTCAACACATCAACATTTATAGCTCGATTCGAATCTCGACACACTATCTCACCAACAATTAACGCCTAATCCACTACTTTTAACTAAATTAAATCAAATTACAATAAAATAAAATAAAATCACCATTTCTTGAGACAGAGGATTAACGCCAGTGAGTTTACATTGCAGCGTAACAATATTTTGCAAGTCATTAATCTGTTTAGTTATCAATTCCTTCTGTGACTGTAATAACGACTCGTACGACGTCGTTTTGTTAGGTGATGCTACTATTGCCAGCTGATTATTCGCCATTGATTGAATGAATAATGAATTGGAAGCTAATTGAACATTTATTAGTTTGATTGTGTGTTTGTGTGTGAAAATTGGGGTTTATTAATTCGATTTGGTTTATTGGTTAGTTAGGGTTAGGGTTAGGGTTAGGGTTTGGGTTTGGGGTTGTTTTTGGTGAAGGTGGTTTGTTGTGTGTGTGAAAATTGGGGTTTATTAATTGGCATATACCTTCTTCTATTTTTAAATCAAATTTTATTATTAAATTAATAAAACAAATATAATTTCTCTTTCTTAAACCTACACAAAATCCAAATCTTAAACCAAATCCAAATCCTATTCAAAACCCGCTTATAAATCAAACGGACCCTGAAACTTTGAATGTTTAACAAGTTTATAGGAGGTGTTTAGGTAAGTTTATGAGTTGGGCTTATCTTTATAGCTTATATATCATGAGCTTATAAGCATTTGCTAAGTCGCTTAGCTTATCATTATCTATTACTATCTATCTATACTATTTATAAAGAGTAAATGGTCAAAAAGTCCAGAAGTGAAAAAAGTGAAAAACTTAAATTAATGTTTTGCTTAAATTACCCTTAATTAATGCATTTAACACTCTTTAATACCTCTCATTTAAAACTTAATCAAAACTTAAATGAAAATATGAAAACTTACATTACATATTCAATTTTTTTTGTCAACTTAAAAACATGGAAAGTTAAATAAATAATTAATAAATGAAAACATAAAAATGCAATCTTTTGAAAACCGGGTTCGAAATCGACCCGGTCGAGTCACCGGCACCGGGTCAACCGGTTCGACCGTTTGGACCGCCGGGTCAACCCGATTTTCAATTTATTATTATTATTTTTTTTGACCGGGTCAACCGGTTCGACCGCCGGGTCAACCGGTTCGACCACAGGGTCAACCATGGTTTTTATTAAATTTTTTTGAAAAAATGAAACCCGGCCAGGTTTCGAGAACCGAATTGACCCTGGTCACTCAAAACCCGGCGGGTCACACCGGTTAACCTGGTTTTAGAAACCCGGGTTGTTTTGACCCCTTTTTCAGCCGGAACCGGTCGAACCGGTTAACCCGGCCGGGTCGACCCGGGTTCCAAAACTTTGTAAAAATGTAAAATTGTTTTGTCAACTTAAGAATGAATACACACGTATATAAAAATAAACTTTTAAATAATAGATGAGTAGCCGTACATAGAAACGGAATTTTATAGCGGCAGATAGTTATAGTGATATTTTGGTTACACAAAACGTTACACAAGCCACTTAACCAAAATATCATTATAATTAAATGCCGCTATAAAATCTCGTTGCTATGCACGGGTACTCTTCTAGTAAAGAGAAAATGGTTAAAAAGTCAATAAATGAAAAGTGAAAAAACTGAAATTAAGGTACTGACTAAATTACCCTTTGTTAATCTATCTTTAGCAACTAAACTATCTTTAGAAACTATAGTTACATTTCAACAAACTTTCAATGCTCCCTTTATTTTATTTATTTCATTTTGCTCCATGGTTTGGTTGCCATTTTTTCATTGGCTTACATTTCATTAAAATATAACAATATTTGACATTGTTGCATTTTTTTATACACTTAACCTTTAACCGTTTAATAATATTATATGCAATTTTTTACTGTTTTATTGTATTAGTTTTGACTTTTGACATTAAAACTATAGAATTGTAGGCCGGTTTGAATGTGTGAAGTGGCTGAAGCCGACAATAAAATAAACTTAAGTATACTTTTTACCATGAGTGGATAACTAAATTTAGTAATCTATATTTATATTATTTATAAAGCATTTATATCATTTTGTTTAAGAATTCTTGAAAGTGAAAAAATGAAAACTAAAAATGTAAGGCTGGACACAAAAACTATTGAAGGGCACACGGCTATATCCCAATATGTTAATACAAACTTCTAAATGAAATTTCAAATAGTTTCCATAATCTGTATGATGAAAAAGCATTTATATGTACAAAAAATTAAATGATACTTTATTAGTTTATTTAAATGAAAAATATTACTAAACAAAAATATTACTATTTTCCTTGGATGATAGTTGATCACTTTACTTTTGATTTACGACCATATCAATGGGTTATGCACATGTTATATAAAAATAAGTATATGCATATTGGAAGTTTCGAAAATAACTAGATGAGTACCCATGCATAACAACGAGATTTTCTAGCGGCAAACAACTATAGTTACACAAAATGTTACACAAAACACTTAATCAAAGCATCATTATAACTCTCTGCTGCTATAAATTCCGTTGCTATGCACGGGTACTCGTCTAGTCATAATTAATAAGGTAGAATGACAAAACAATACAAGGCATTATAAGAGTGTAATTATTAAATGAAGGTATAAAAGTTATATATATATATATATATATATATATATATATATATATATATATATATATATATATATATATATATATATATATATATATAAGTCTACCCCTTATCACAAAGTTTTGGCTTATCAAAACTCTCTCATATAAGCTCTAAGTCCAAACATATATCAAACACTTAATTAGGCTGATTTATGTTATATAAGCTAATAAGCCCTCTAAATAAGCTTAAACAAACCCCCCCCCCCCCCCCTAAACTCAGTTTTTTTAAACTATAAGGTGGTGTTTGTTTTCTCTAAAAAGGTGTTAACAGCCTCTTAATAGACCAAAGCTCTTAGTCAGGTAGAGCTTTTAGGTGTTAAGTGTGTTTGTTTTTTTATTTTTTGTTCAGTTGCAGAAAGAGGTGAAAACATCTAAATGAACCGGACATAGAAGAAGTATCTTAATGCCTCTGGTTGAACTAATAAATATTCAGACGTTTTCTTTAAAAATAATAATAATAATATTATTTGATTCAGATTCAGACATTTCCGCCTCAAATTCAGATTTAGATGTGCAATACAGATTCAGATTTAAAGTCTATTAATAAACAAACAGCACCTAAGCTCATTTGCTTAAGTTGTGTAAATGAATGAAATCTTTTCTGTTCAAGTTATTCGGGGAGGGGTCATTTGGGGAAAGCGGGTTTTTGACTCAGATGTACACAGTAACGTCGAGTTAATCCACACCATTTCCAATCCTTCACTGGCCATGATTGGTTCTGAACAGTCACACAATATCAACCAAGGATATTGGTCAACAAAGTCAAACTTCTAAATCCAACTAACCAAGGAGTACAGTGTATCCCTGGGTCGTTATGTCCCGACGAGGTGTGATTGTATAAAAACGGGTTTGTGATCGGGTGAATTTGGACAGGAAAGGGTTGTGATTGATTACACTAAGGAAATATGAAATGAAATAGCTTAAATAAGCTACGTTTAAAACCTAAAAACGCGTACGTTTGATTAAAAGTTATGTGAACGTACAAAATAAAACGCGAGTTTTTGAGAAATAAAATACCTACGGATATGAAAATTACATTTTTGCAATCCTAATGATATAAGAAAATTTTAGGAAAAAGAAAAATAATTTTTACACTATTTAATTATTTATTATTAATTAATTACTAATTACTAATTACTTTTTAATTATTTAAATAACACTAAAATACAAATAATTAGGATTTTAACTTAGGAAAATAAAATTTTAATTTGTAAAAATCTAAAATAATATAAAACTAATTTTAAAACAAAAAATATATTTTTTAGACTTTTTAAATAATTATTATTAATTAAAAGCTAATTATTAATTAATTTAAACTAATTTAAATTAAGAAAAATAGAAAATAAATAGTGAAAATTATGAAAAATTTCCTAAAATTATTTTATGATATATAAAACCTAGTAAAAATATAAAAAAGTACTTTTGTTAAATAAAAATTGATAAAAGTATTTAATTAACTAATATTACTCAATTATTATTTAAACTGATATTAATTATAATAAATACTAAATGAAAAGAGAAAAATCTGGAAAAATTCCTAAAAATACTTTAATATAAAAGAAATCTAATAAAAATATAAAAATGAAAGAGTGCTTAATAATAAGCTGAAAGAAAATTTAAAAAGATATATTCTATTAAATAGAAGCTATCACTAAATTTAAATTTTGATTTTTCTGATTTTTCTGATACAAACCTATTAAACTACTAAAATGAAATAACTTTAATAAAGACATCTTGAGTAGAACTAGAAAATAAGCTTTGTGGAGCTTAATGAGCTTAACAGATGAGCCTTTTTTTGCTCAAGGTGATGATTTAAGTTCAAACAAGCTATCAAATAAGTTGTACAGAGGAAAACAAAAGTGAAATAAGATGAAACTAAGTTAAATGTACTTAAATGAAACTAGAATGACAAGAAAAAGGTACTGAATAAGCCAATAAGATGGAATAAGCAAATCCAAATCATACTGAAAACTGAAACCGGCTGCAGGCTTATTTTTGGGCTCCCCGAGCTTATCAAATAAGTGCACTGATCCAAAATGAGTTTGGAAACAACAAGCTGAGCCAGAGGGCTTCTCAAAGAACTCAATATCTCAAAATAAGCTTCACAAATAAGCTTACTAGGAGCTTATGAACTAACCTTGAGTACACTGATGAATCAGTGTACAAGTATGAATCAGGCAGCTATAAGGACTACAATAAGCACTCAAATAAGCATATGGATGGAATATAAGCACTAGAACATAAATTTGACCAGAGGGGCTATCTAAAAACACAAAAAGTAAAAGCTAAAGCTCCCTATTGACCAAGCTACAAGCTCATGACAGTGAGCTTGTGAGCCTGGTGCAGGGCAAAAGACAGTCCTAAGGGAGCAGCTATAAGGGCCAATTAAGCTAGGGAATCAAGCTAGAAAGACCAATCTGAGCTCATATCCTTATAAACCTGCAAGTTATGCTTACCAACAAACCAATATTCAAACTATAAGCTCATGATAGTGAACTAGAAAAGGGCTGTAGGAACGAGCTTTTACTAATGTGCAGCCCTAATGGATGGGTTGCAGGCCCAAAATTAAGCCACTAATTAAGCTGTAAGATGCAAAGTAAGATAAAATAATTAAAATCTAACCTATGAACTAATGGTAAGACTAAAACTAAAACTAAATCCTGCTAAAGCTTGGCTAAAAATGAAATTGAAAGGTAGTGCTTGGAACAGCAGGTCTGCACAGGCTTGAAAAACTTACATACTAGTAGTGGACTTCATATTATCTCTATTGATGAACTTATTTTAGCCAAATATAACAACTAAAAAAAAACTTAAACTAAATCTGCTCTATCTAACAGTTATGGATTACAATATTTGAAACAAGGATCAAAAACCTACAAAACTACTTAAAAGTGAAAATTATAACCTTGAAACTATTAGAAATTACAAAATAAAACTAGTTGAAATTCAAAAAGTGGCAAAAACTAATTTTAGGCTAAAATAACTCCTCGTGCCAAACAGTCCTTAATCAAGAACTGACTTGTGATTTACACTACAAAAGGCTTAGAAAGCCTCTGAAAATGAAAGCTGGATACTAGTTAAGCTAGGTTATGTGTACATAAGCAGTAATGACCAAGCCATAAGCACCTTTAATGAGCTAATCTCAATAAGTGATGAGGCGAAAAATGGTCCGTTTTTAGGGGGTCATTTAAGCTCGAATCCGACTTTATGTGATCAAATATTGCCCTAAATCGTTCCTTTTGTGATTTTAGATACTTGGAGAGTGAATTTTGGAAAAGAAGTCATTTTGGACGTTTTTGGAGCATAAAAGTGAAGAAAACGGCAAAGTCTCAAATTTCTATACTGGGAACAGTACCTGAAGGCGTCAAGAGTTGTTCTTGACGGCGTCAAAGTCCCAAGAATAAAATACCGTGGTTGATGATGGCGTCACATAGGCCGTCATAAGTAGATCAAGGCCGTCCGAGGAAGTATTTGGCGGCGAGATGACGACGTCACACCCTTGCTCTTGACGCCGTCACCCCTGTTTTCCTATATATAGTTTTCTAGTTTTTCACATTAAAAGAGAGAAGTTTTGGGAGAAACCCTAAAGACGAATTTGGTGCAACTTTTACAGATTTTTCAAGGGTTCTAAACCCTTGATACCTTGCATTGTAATTGAGATAAGTGTTCTTCTAATTCAATCAATATGTCTATGTGTTGGTTGTCTATATCTTGTTCTTGTCTCAATTCCATTATGCTAGGCTAGATCTCATTTGTGTTTGCTTAGATCTAATGAAACCTAGATATTGATTATGTGTTGATTACTTGTTTATTCTTGTCTTGGATGAATGATTTTATATGTTAGGCTTAAGAAAACTGGCAGATCTCCAAATGGTAACATGCTTGAACGTCTTAAGAAACATGAACCGAGGCGTACTAGGTCTTTATTGGTTGTATTTAATGCATGAGTCACTATTTACAATCCCTATAGTTGTTCTGGGTCATGGTGTAGGAGGAGATAAGAGCTCATAGAATTGGCGAGTGAATAAGCATTAAAAAGCAATAATGGAACAGTGAATAAGCATTAAAAATTAAGCAGATAATAAGCAGGGTAAAAAGCTGAATAATTTTGATTGTGAAAAATAAAACTTTCATTGATTTTTGAAGAGATTACAAACTGAGATTAATGAGCTAAAATACTTAAGAATTACACTAAAACTAATTCTACACTAAAATTACCTACTGCCATTCAATGGCTACATCTTAACCTATTTATACTAATTAAATTATGGTTTAACATGAGCTCCTCTTGGGTTCCTTGTCCTCTTGCTGATTTGTGTTTGTTGTACAAATCCCATCAATTGGATTGCTTTGATATCATCTCAACCCTCCAAAAGGTTTTGGCTCCCAAAATGTTCAATGATAGCTAAGGACCTGTTTTTGCTTGTGCAGGTGGGTTTATCTTGGACTGGGGTGATTGGAGGGAGTATGGGTGGCAGAGGAGAAGGTGGGAGTGATGATGGATGGTGGCAGTGGTATTAGAGGCTCACGTGTTGGAGGAGGAAAGTGGTATTGGTGGGAATGGGGTGGTTTTGACTCAAGTTTGACCTTGCTTGTTATATTAACGAGGTGGAAATGGATTTGGAGTTGGGCCATGTAATGAGATTGGGCTTGGGGAATGGATTAGGTATTTTGGGTTTTATTTTTTAAAAATACATAAGGGTCCATTTAGTATATAGTTGTTTAAATCACAAGGACCATAAATGTAAATGTTGAAAAGTTGAGGGAAATATTCTGCCAATTTTCCAAATTTCTTCCAAGGCGCCATCTTAGCCATATTCCATTTCCACAAGGTCCGTTGATGTTTATTTTCCAAATTGAAACTATCGGGGACCAAAATTGCCACTTTTTGAAGCTTGAAGGACCAATTTGGCCAAATCATGAAACTTATGTTCCAAGGACCACATGTGATAACTTGTGATTTCCCAAGGACAATATTGACTTTTCTTCCAGAATATTATGCTCAGGGACTAATTTTGTCAAGTTTTGAAAGTTGAGGGGCTGAAACTACCAATTATGCAAACTTTGTTCGTTTTTCATCTGTTTTTAATCATTTTGCATTTGAAACATATAAAACACAATCCTGTGATATTTTCATTATTTTGATGCATTTCTGAGTGTTTTTAAATTTTTTTGCAGTTCAGATTGACCAAAAATGATGAGTATTTACACACTCATCAGGCCACTTGAGATGTACAAATCTAACAAGGCTTGAACACTTAAAATCTTGTGAGAAACATAAAAACCTTATCATCGTTGCATTTGGCATTGGTTACACTTGTGTTTTATGTATAAGTTCATAATCTCAAGTTGATAAGCTCGCAAAAATTAGTTTATAAACTTGTCGATTTTTCAACATGCTTATAAGTACATCGAATAAGCTTTAGATAAACACGCCCTTAACATTGTCTAACTGTGTTTATCAACTTGTTAAAACTTTGATAAGCTCGTAAGCTCAAGTTTTTAAGTTTGTGAGCTATGATATTTATAGCTTATAATCTACATGAATAAGTTTATATGGAAACAAATTAAGCTTATAAGTTTATCAAATTTATAATAAGCTTCTAAAGTCACCAAATAAGTTTAGTTAAACATCTGTTTAACTGTGTTAAGGAAACTTTGATTATGTGACATTATGTATGAAATATTGAAAATAAAAAATTATACTTAGAGTCAAACATAAAACGATAAAAGTGTATGACATTTTTCAAGTTTTTACTTGAAGTTTCTATTTCAATAGAGTAGAAGTACGTCACGTTCCATTGTGAAATATATACGCACACAATTCACCAAGGCCACCTACTTTTTCTTTTAATAATCTCAACTATTCGATTATGATGGAACCTTGTAACCATTATTTCAATTCAAACTTGTTGAATGAATATAATCCAAATACTAGACCTTTATACCAAATCATGATGTTACATTTCTTAGGTAGTGTTTGTTATTTGAGTAATGAAACTATTTTTTTTTCTTTTCTTTTTACAAATAAGAGGTAGAAAACATTTTTTTTTTTTGTTTTACATTTTACAAATAAGATGTAGAAAAAAGAAAGAGTTTATTTTCTTTATATCATCACCCCATATTTAATAAAAGATTGAGATAGAAGAAGTTATAAGGGTTTGGGTTACAATAGAAAACAAATTAATAGGAAACTACTCTAATGCCTTTGTGTGTATTGCACATGATACTTAAATTATCAAACATACATTATATTTTAGGAGTAAGGATGCGTTTTCTTCAAGGTTTTTGACTCGGGGAATGGGATGATATCCCACGTTTGTTGTTTGTTATATTGAGATATACATAAAGCTATAGAATGATTCTAAAAACTAATACTTACTCACGTTTACCGACTCTTTCTAGAAGATTGTAATAAGTGTTGTAAATACAAAGTGTATGTAAACCAAGCGAGAAAAGTCATTTTTATCTTCTTAGTCAAGCTTGGGGAGACTATAAAAGAAGAGTATACCGACTCTTTCTAGAAGATTGACATAGGTGTTTGTAAACGCAAAGTATTGTGTTTTAATGCATGGCTTTATCTTTCTTTGTTTGGTGGTATTTACCAGAATTTTTTGGTCACAACACTTTTCATTGTTATCACCTAAACCTAATTTTTATTGCTTTTTAACTGAATATGAAAATACCAAAAAAATCTTCTCCCATCTTTAGATCAAAATTTCATACTCTACGAACTTGCACGCAGTGTAGGTTTTAGTTATTGGAGATATTTCTGTCGATTTTGGTTATATGAGTGAGAAATTGTAGACTTTGATAAAAAGAACAATATAATTTCTTTTGTCATAGTGTTTTCAAATTTCGGTCAAACATAAGCAAAACTTCAAGACCTTTGTTTAAAATGTTACATGACATTGAGGTAAAATAAAATGTCTCATGTAAACTTTCATGCCTTGTCTAATAGATAAACTTTAAACAAATCATAACAAAAATATTTTACATCCTTATCATAATCACTTCCATGCATCAAATAATAAAAAACTTAACCATTAAAAAAGACAAACCACAACAACACAATAATTAGATAAACTTTAAACATCCCTAACAAATATCACGAACCAAAAAAAAAAATCCACCGTCACAAGCCCATTTATCTCTCTCCACCTTATAAATACATACAATTACACCAATAACAAAACACACACACAAAAAGTTTTTTAAAAAAATCAACATATCACACAGAATCAAACCCTAACAAAAAAGATAGAAATTAGAGTTTAAAATACAAATATTCATAATAATGTGACAATATCCAACTACTTTGGGGGGCATGGATTATTAAACTTCCTTAGCACCGAGTTAATGTCGTTCATCTTTTGTTGCCACTCTCTCTCGAGCTTCTTCACGAGCATTTGCCTCTAATTTCAGTTGATGCATGTGTTCGTGCACTTTTTGTTCCACATGTCGTTGTAACTGCACTTGCATATCAATTTCTCTTGATCACATTTGATCGTTATCCTATTGCAATTTTTATACTGTCTCTTGCAAAATTTGCACCTACATACAGGTTGTTGAAAATACATGTAGCTATAAATTCCATTATTTTCTTACATGCCCAGGTCACACAGATAATGTTGGTGATGCGTGGGAATTGCACCAGGCTTTACCTCTCGAGAGATCTCGAGAAGCTTACAACCCCCACCAGGCAGTGTACCTGATCGTTGTAGTATAGTATAGTGACAAGTACCGGGGGATTGATCGTTTAGCTTAGGAATAGTGTCGCTAGGATTAGAAAACCTAAATACTAGTTCTAAAGGTGAGGGATGATTATTTTTGTATTTTTATATTTTTTAGAAAGCAAGTAAAAATCTCGGGTTTGAAGGATTTGGGCGAAATTAGTTGCTAGTCAACTAACCCAATACTAAATATGCAATCAAAATAAAATACCAGAAATGAAAATAAACTAAATTATACTAAAGTTGTGAGCAGTAAATGGAGAAAATGTGTTTACTTAGATCTTTTACACGTTAATTACTTGTTATAATTGCATGGATGACGGATCGTATTCCTTAATACCATTCATGGGGTAGCACACTTAACTCCCCAATTCTATGAGCTCTTATCTCCTCCTATACCATGCCCAGCACAACCATAGGGATTATAAACAGTGGCTTATGCCTTAAATACAACCAATAAAGACCTAGTGCGCGTCGGTTCATGTTTCTTAAGACGTTCAAGCATGTTACCAATTGGAGATCTGCCAGTTTTCTTAAGCCTAACATATAAATCATTCATCCAAGACAAGTATAAACAAGTAATCAACACATAATTAACATCTAGGTTTCATTAGATCCAAGCAAACACAAGATAGATCTAGCCTAGCATGATGGAATTAAGACAAGAACAAGATATAGACAACCAACACATAGACATATTGATTGAATTAAAAGAACACTTATCTTAATTACACATGAAAGGTATCAAGGGCTTGGAACCCTTGAAAAACCTGTAAAATTCGCACCAACATCGTACTTAGGGTTTCTCCAAAACTTCTCCTCTTTTAATGTGAAAATTAGAAAACTATATATAGGAAAAGGGGTCTGACGGCGTCAAGACTAAACTTGTGACGCCGTCACCTCGCCGCCAAAACTCTTCTCGGACTGCCTTGATCTACATTTGACGCCGTCATGTGATAATCATTTCCAGACCGTCATGACTTTTACTCTTGACGCCCTACTTCGTGACGCCGTCAATTCTCTACTGGACCGTCATGGAATTTTGCTCTTGACGCCGTCAGGATGTTACTCTTGACGCCGTCACCTACTATTCCCAGCATGGAAAATTAAGACTTTGGCGTTTTCTTCACTTTTATGCTCCAAAAACGTCTGAATTGCTTCCTTTTCCAGATTTCTCTCCCAAAGTACCTAAAATCACAAAAGGAACGATTTAGGGCAATATTTGATCAAAGAAATTCAATTCCAGGCTTAAATGACCCCCTAAAAACGGATCATTTTTCGCCTCATCAGTTGGTAATTCCAGAAATAATGGTTCAAGATTTAAGAAAATAGTCAAATGTGCAACAATTTCTTACTGTCCCTTGTTCTCCATACATTTTTCCAATATTTTAGTAATAATACTACATGCACGGCAAATAACAAATCATAGGCCCCATTTATCTTATCATCATCTCCTTTATTAATCTCTTCTGTTTCTATATATAACTCTTGTTAATATACACTACTCCAAGTTGTTTGCTAAACTATTGATGGCACAAGCAAGGACCTACCTACTTGACCTTAGGATTGTTGTTACTGTCATTCTACTCTTATCTTTCACAGTATCACATTCCATATCAGGTAATGTAAAAAACCAGCCTTTAAAGGGTCAACTATTTCATATATACTAGAATTCAAAATCACAAAAAGGGTTCCGTTTCTTAATACTTTCCGTTTATTTTAAGGGGTGTTTGAGATTGCTTATTGTGTTTTGGTTAATTGCCACTATGGTTATTCCTCCACACCCTAAGATGATTGGTAATTACAGGAGTCAATAACCATTTATCTGATTAAGTTGAATACTTACTTTCTGTATGAGTAAATTTGAGTATTAATTGCATACCACTTATTGTACATTCTTGCATAAAAAATATATAACATGTTGAGTCTATTAGAGGCCGCATAAGGTCTAGTTTTCATAATCCAATTATCGATATGTTTAAAGTACAATGAAACTTGATCTTTATTATTTGAATTACAAAGAGTATATGCGTTTGGTTTTTAGGCAACTTTCAGATTTTGATTCAAATTAACGACAAAAGTGGTTTATGCAATATGGGGCAAGACTGTGTTCAGCCCAGAGAGGTGGTTGAGGGATGGGCACTTCATGAGTGAATCAAACTATAGCTAGACTGACCCACCTCATCCCCCAAGCGGTCAAGCCTACCCTATCCCACCACCCCAAACCAAAAGCATGGACAGGGTGTACTTACAACTAGACTATCACCCCATATAATTTCCAATTACGAGTCTTTTAGGTCTTACAAATTGCAGAGCATGTTTTATTAATAAAATTAGAAAGATAGCAAACCTGTTCGCTAGATTCGGATCATGTGTGATGAGCATACGATGAACTAGAAGAGCTTGATGTTCTTGATGTCACCATAAGCCTTGGATCCCCTCGTGTACCTAAACCAACTAATTTACCTTTCTTCTTTCCCCCCCCCCCCCCCCCCAAGTTGCATCCTCCCATGTATCAAATCATCAGTCGGATGTTGACTAGCGTCTGGTCCATGTTTCTCCTCCATAGCAGCCTCAACAGCATCCTACAATTAAGTACTGCTAATCATTAATAGTGTATCATTATCGTAGACTTTGTTTCACAACTAACACAATGATCACAAAGTCAAGCAAAGTGTCACTGCTGGAGATTGAAATATTGGTTTTGAGCTAAACAGCTATCATGTAATTTAAAAGGAGATGAAAAGAAATTACCGCCACTCGTTTTGAGCTACGTCTGATGTACTTCCGTGTTCCGCTCCCCAATGCCTCATCTGTCCCATTCCCTGACCCCTCATCTGTCCCGTTCCCCGATGCCTCAGTCGACTCTTGTGTATGACATCGGTGGTAAGCTTCTAATAAAGTAACAGGTCGGTTTTTTGGTTTTTCCTACAAAAGTTGTCATTATTTATAAGCTTATAAATTTAATGTATAAAGTTCAAAACCTAAAATAATTGATATTGTACTAACCATTTTGAACTTGGTTTGAAGAATGGTAATGGATCCGGCAGTATGTTTTGACACTTGACCATCTTCCTCACTTAATCTGTTTTGTCAAGCCTGAGCTAATTTCTTTTTCCATCAAACACTTAACACTATTGTTTATATACTGTATCAAAATTTCAAAACCCAATAACAAGGTTCATTAAGCAAATAACAAATATCTAATGAGCCTAAAGAGTTTGGCTAACTAAACATTCAAAAACTGCTTATTCTGTTTTATTAAACCACAAGAAATCAATAACTTAATTAAATAAGCTTTACCCAAGGCCCCATTGAAACTACTTTATCTACTCTAGCAAAGTGAAATAAAAAGTTTCCATAAGCATTCAAAAAACTAGGCAAATCCTCACTATAACCCCCTCACATCTCCAACCTATTCATGTATTCGTTAGATCTTTTTAGAACTATATTGATAAATTTCACCACATAGTAAAGTAGGATATATAAGATCTTTGTGTAACAACGGCCACAACTTCTAAGACAACAAACAACTGCCCAAATTTGATGTCATGCTTCAGAAAGTGGACTTGTTTAAAACTACATTGTTTGCATTCTTCAGCATCTTCCTTTAGTAAGTTAGTATGGTTGCTTAACTCTTTGACACATAAATAGATTTCAAAGAATGCTTCATAATTTTAGCAATATTGATGATATTAAATATTACGTATTGCAACAATCTACTCACCCTTTCTTTGCTGACATATATGTTGTAATTGGAAGCAAGCCTTTACATGATAGCCCGGCAAGTCTTCTTCGCTTTCAAGAGTCTGAACTCATCAATTACTACAATGAAAAGAAGACACTACTAAACAGTAGGAAAAGTATAATGCTTTGTCAACATCACAAATTTACTATGCTTTGATAGATCAACATCGCAAAATAAAGTAACCAAGCTGTAAAGTAACTAAACTTCGATTGTTTGATCAGAGAGTTGGTACATACTAATTAATACGGACAACAATCAATTTCATATAGGTGTGTTTGGCATACATGCATAGAGTTGATGATAAGTTTAGCTCTCAAAATAAGTTCTGGTTTTAGATAGTAAAAGTTATGATTTGTTTGTGTGATAAGTTTATTAGAGCTATTAAAGTATGAGCTCTATAAAAGAGAAATATACCAATAATTATGTATTCTTTTAACATCAAACTTGCATTTGATTAATATCATAACTCATCACAAACAAGCTACATAAACGAAACTACAAAAGAACTGATATTTATTTCTGTTATAACATATCCAATATTATATTTCAATATCTCCCCAAATTCCTCAGTAAGCACTCTTTCATGCCACATTTCTAGTGTAATCCCACATGATGGAGTTTATCATTGCTCATTTATTATGTACACATATAACATGCCAATCTCAGTTAAGTAAGTACACATATAATGCTGGTTAGCTTAGCTTCGAGAAGACGAGCTACTTACTTAGTTTCTAAACCACATTTCATGCCTTCTACACTTAAAACTAGTTTAAGCCGTGTGAAACTAACAAAACAACTCTTAAAACAGGCATTTCGTCGATCAAAGGCAACTAAATTTCTAAAACAGGCATTTCGTCGATCACTTGGTCTACAAACTAGTAACAATCAACTAATAAGATCAAACAAACTAGTAACAATCAACTGACAAGCTCAAACAAACAACTTAAAATCAACTGATAAGCTCAAACAAACAACTTAAAATCAACATCTGGTAATTAGGTCACAATCAACAAAACACTAAAGCAAAAGTTAGGGCAAAATAAGCAAAAGGAAGAGTTAAACCGTAATGAAAGTGATCGGCAATGTGGTCGACGGCGGACGGCGGTGGCGGATGACGGCGGCAAATGGATGGAACAGTGAAATCACGTTTTAGAGGGAAGTGAAGTGAAAATGTGTATTTTATAAGTTTTTTAAAACGAAGTGAAAATCGAGTGAAAATTTTAATAAGTGAAAAATGTGTATCTTGGCAGGATTATTAAATTTAATAAGTTTAACACCTGGCTCATCCTAATAGTATATTTATCTTTTTGTGTAAAACAGAAAGGAAGATTTTAATAAGTGAAAATGTGTATTTTATAAGTTTTGAAGATTTTAATAAGTTTTAAAAAGTTTTTGAGAATTTTGTTGTTAATAAGTTTATAGTAAATGTATCAATTATAGATAGTATCTTCTGTCATTTAACACTTGTTTTATTATCATTTTGTGTATTTGTAATTCAAAACAAAATTCTATCAACATGTAATGGTGGAGCTACAAATTTCATCAAACTACATAACCACTTGACCGGCTCATCAAGTCATGAGCCAAATACAAGTAATGTAACAACCACTTGGCTAACTTGAAAGAGGAGTTGATGGGGCACACACAATAAAAGCACAAAAACTAAAAGAATTTACACCGAATAATGTAATCTCAAAAATAATTAAGTTGAAAGAGGAGCCGATATAGTTTAACATATTGTATATATGTACATAATAAATTTTAATATTTCCGTCGGAAATGAATAATATTTCCGACAGAAATATTAGAATATCAAAAATTATCAGAAATTAAAACATTTCCAACGGATTAGCGACGAACAAAAATAGATGTCGGAATAGCGTCGGAAATTCGACGGTAGCATGTGTGAATTACTGACGAATTTCCGACAACGGTCCAATCTCTAGGAATTCAGTCGGAAATTATTCACAAAAGCATACTTGTCGCTGTTTCGTCGGAATATGGTCGGTAAATTAGCAATGGAAAAGTATCCGTCGGAAAATCTGTCGCTGAAAGTCCAGTTTCTAGCAGTGTTTGTTGTATTTGATTTAACTGTTTTTGTTTTTATTTTGTTTCGTGTTGTTGGATGTTAGGGTTTGTGTTTGGGTTAATATGTTGTATATGAAGTGTGTTTTGTGAATTATAGTGGTGATAGTTGTGCGAAAACGGTTTTGGCGTCGGTTAGTGTGTTTTGTTAGGAGGTTTTGTGTTAGGGTTTGAGGTGTGTTAGCTGCTTTAGGAGTAATGTGCCCGTGTTTGGACTGTATGTGAACTAACTAAACTAGTTGTGTTATGATGTTATGATGTTGATAGTCGTTTTGGACTGTATGTGAACTAACTAAATGGTTTTGTGTTACACTGTGTTTTCAAGTTGAGTAAAAGGGAGGAAAGAAAGTGAAAGTGATAAAAGTTGTGTTCTCCAGTTTTTCTTAAAAAGTAAAGTAAGTGGAAGTGTGTTTTGTTAGGAGGTTTTGTGTTAGGGTTTGAGGTGTGTTAGCTGCTTAAGGAGTAATGTGTCCGTGTTTGGACTGTATGTGAACTAACTAAACTAATTGTGTTATGATGTCATGCTGTTGATAGTTGTTTTAGACTGTATGTGAACTAACTAAATGGTTTTATGTTACACTGTGTTTTCAAGTTTAGTAAAAGGGAGGAAAGAAAGTGAAAGTAATAAAAGTTGTGTTCTCCAGTTTTTCTTAGAAAGTAAAGTAAGTAGAAGTGAGTGAAAGTGGTGTTTTTTTAGTTATAAAACTTTCACCCCACTTTTGGGGTTAAAGTCACTTTACTTCATATCTTTTACTTTACTTATCTTTTTTTTTTTTTTTTTTTTTTTTTTTTTTCCTTTAAGAACACAGCGTTAGGGTTTGACGTTGATCATCTGTAACACCCCGCCTTATAGACCACAATATTGTCCGCTTTGCCCGAAGGCTCACGGCTTTGCTTTTGTTGCCCTCATGTGAAGACTTCCCGGCAGGTCACCCAAGCCAGTACTACTCTCACATGAGCACGCTTAATCGTATGGGCGATTAACCGTTAGACCACAAAACGCGTTGTTGTCATATAAGGCGAATGTTAACATATATGTCCCAGCATCACTCCAAGTCACAGCCAATGTGGGATTTGCCTGGGGTATTACATTCACCCCCCGTAGGGACTCATCGTCCCCGATGAAGTTTGCCCCACATCCCGAACGGCTTGGAGTGGCTCTGATACCATCTGTAACACCCCGCCTTATAGACCACAATATTGTCCGCTTTGCCCGAAGGCTCACGGCTTTGCTTTTGTTGCCCTCATGTGAAGACTTCCCGGCAGGTCACCCAAGCCAGTACTACTCTCACATGAGCACGCTTAATCGTATGGGCGATTAACCGTTCCACCACAAAACGCGTTGTGTCATATAAGGCGAATGTTAACATATATGTCCCAACATCACTCCAAGTCACAGCCAATGTGGGATTTGACTGGGGTATTACATAATAAGGCGGGGTGTTACAGATGGTATCAGAGCCACTCCAAGCCGTTCGGGATGTGGGGCAAACTTCATCGGGGACGATGAGTCCCTACGGGGGGTGAATGTAATACCCCAGTCAAATCCCACATTGGCTGTGACTTGGAGTGATGCTGAGACATATATGTTAACATTCGCCTTATATGGCACAACGCGTTTTGTGGTGGAACGGTTAATCGGCCATACGGTTAAGCGTGCTCATATGAGAGTAGTACTGGCTTGGGTGACATGCCGGGAAGTCTTCACATGAGGGCCACAAGAACAAAGCCGTGAGCTTTCGGGCAAAGCGGACAATATTGTGGTCTATAAGGCGGGGTGTTACATCATCTCAACCCCGGGTCTCGTCAAGATCCGTACTTCCACTAGCGCCATTCTTCTCGGTTTCGCTTGCCATCGTTTTGAATCAACCTGGCTCTGATACCACTTGTCACGGACTTGTCACTACAACAAGGTCTTCCGTGCGGCACTTAGTCTCGACTAAGCTCAGCCTTGCTCGAATCCTCAACGATGTATGCAACTAAAGAAAGCTTCAAAGAAAGGAACAAGTAGAATATGAAAAATGCTTTGTATTACTTGTGAACTATACAATAGTGATTACAAGTAAACTTTGTTGGATGCCTTCATGAAATGAGGCCGCATCTATTTATACTACTATGTACAAGGTTCTAGATCCTTCTATGGTAGCTTCTAAGATTTCCATAAGCTTATAGGGTTTCCATGAGGTTCTAGAGTTTTTAAGAGATTCTAGATACTCCTACACCTTCCATCATCTTCTAAAGACTTCCAAGATGATCCAAGCTCTTCCAAGAGAAGTGTGGAATAATCCGAAATCCCGAACAACCCCGAAAATAATCGTATCGAGTAGGCTAGTCGTGACAATAAGTACACAAAACGAGGCCCCTTAGATTGTGGGGCCCTATGCAACCGCACCAATTGCACACCCTCTTCGCCGCCACTGACCATGATCGAAATCTTGGCGAACCCAACTTATCATGTGAATAGATAGAGATAGCTTGTAAGTTGTAGGTTAAGAGTTCGCCACAAAAACACGAATCCTCTTTTCAATGGCCTTGGTCCCATTCATGGCAGATTGACAAGTAGCACAAAGAACTATTGAACTGACGATGGGCGGCGACGAGTGAATGATCCACTAAGGTTTGGACTTTGGAGGAGAGGGTGAAGTTTGTTGTCAGGACTCCTGTTGGTTGTTGTAGGGTTTTGGGAAAGTAAAGTTTTTTTTTTTTTTTTTTTTTTTTTTTTTTTTAGATAGGACGTGAAAAAACCGATTTTTTTATTTAATTTTACGTTATCATCTCAAACTATTAGGAATTAACTATCAAGTTTATGTATATTTTGAGTTTTTTTCTCTCTTATTTGAAAAAACAAAGAAAAAAAAAAAAAAAAAAAAAAAAAAAAACAAAACAAAAACAAAAAACAAATTTTGGTTAATTTTGACCGAATACTAATTAATTATATGTAAATTTGGAAATAATTACCCTTCAATTTTTTTCCACATCTTTTAAAAAAAGTTAACAATTTAGTTATTTTATAAAAGATTTACATCAATGCCTATTCCTAATACCATTTAAAAATTCCAAAGCGACCCCTAAATTTGTAATGACTATCTGTATGATTTTTCACACTTAAAAACCAAATTTGTATGTAAGTAGATATAAAACTCGATGACCATTCACCTCAATATACTTTATGGGCAAATAAAGTATATATCCCAAAGCAATTTCAGATATCTACATAGTTTTTTAAAATGCTTAAATATCATTATACACTGAAACGTATATCATGAAAAAGATATGAAGATATTAAAATTTTATCGTGTAAACGCAGTTTCTTTATACTTTATTTACGCAATTTCTTTATACTTTATTTAGTAACTTTTCACAACACTAAATTAGAATTTGGATATCATTAAGATAGTTTCCATCTTATTAATTAAAAAAATAAATAACATCTCATATAACAACTCATAATTAGATAAAGTTAAACCTCCCTTAACAAATATCACCAAAAAAATCGACCGTCTCCCCCCTTATAAATACACACCATTACACCATAACAAAACACACACAAAAAAAAAAAAAAAAAACATATCGGAATGAAACCCTAACCCTAATTTCATTGTGATTTTAGGTATTCGATCGTACAGGTATATCTCGTCATCGTTAGCTTGGTACTTGTTCTATTCGATTTACCTGTTTATGTTTGTTTTAGGGTTTGTGTTATGAGGTGTGTTTGGTTATTAGTTTTATAGATTGTGAATTATGGTGGTGATAGTTGTGTGGAAGCGGTTTCGGTGTCGGTTTTCGGCTTTTTTAGAAGGTTTGTGTTAGGGTTTGAGGTGTCTTAGTTGCTTTGCGCATACCATAAAAAAAAACATAATAGTTTTGTTTTAATAAATAAACCTGTTAAGTTTCTATCGCGTAGAACAGAACAAAAACTCATACTTATAAATAAACTTGTCGAGTCTCTTTGACTAGGTGAGTTTTAGACTTTTAGTGTCTGTGTTTTGCGCGGCGGGCTGTGAGTGAAGCAAGTTATAAGGCATATAAGTTACTGACTAGGTGAATACAGAACTAAACTAAATAAAAACATATACTCTTAATAAACAAACTTTTTGAGTTTCTTTTAAGGCCTAGAGACGATGTGTGAGTTTGTACAACCTGCAGGCTTTGTGTTTGAGTCTATTTGAAGATACTAATATGTATACATTAGCGGTGTTTCACATAATTGTCTGTATTTATTCTATTCGTTATTCTTGTTTAATGATAAAAAAAGCTAAATTGATGAATGCATATGTAATTAAAATTTTATCGGAGGATGCAGGATAGTGTATGGATTTGAACTTATTGGTATGTTCACTTATATATGCTGGTCGGGGGTTAAACTTTTGCTCACCTGTAAATCTGTTTAAAATATGTTATAGTATCTTTGCCTTTGTTACGTCTCAATTAATTTGTATATGTAGTAGTCTCACAAGAGAACTTAGTTACAAAGGTTAGCTAGTAGCTCCTGCACAAATTGAAAAGGAAAGTTTTGTCCCACCAACGTTAATTGATATGATTATTGAAACTTGATATGAACGGTTTCTCGTTTGGTTTATTTTCAGCTTGAAAGAGCTGTTTGATAATCACAATGAATGCACCACCTATTCTATTTGACGAAGGATGGATGTTTATGGAGACTGGGATAACGAAACTGAAGAAGATTCTGGAGGGTGAACCAGAACCGCAGTTCAGCTCTGAGCAGTACATGATGCAATACACGTAATTTTGTTTTCTTCGTATTTTGATTGGTTTTGAAGTGTTGTTTTGTCGATATGATTGTAACATGTTGTATTTTGTTGACTGTGTGTACAGAACTATCTATGACATGTGTACTCAGAAGCCTCCTAATGACTATTCTCAACAGCTGTATGATAAGTATAAGGATGCATTTGTGGAATATATCAATTCAATGGTAACTTTTGTCCTTTGTTGTTTTTTTGGATGCAAATTGCGTTTGCTTTTTAATGTCAATAATGCAATAACCAGAACATGTGAATTGTGAAGTTCAGATTAATTATGGCGTTAGCAGACAGTGTGCATACACATATAAGTGGACCGCACATGATGTGAATGCTTTTAGAGAGTCATTAATATGCCAAATCTTTATCATACTGGACAATTGTCTTCGATTGGCTTATAATCTTATATAATATCACTTGATTGTTTTATATGTTTGTTTTTTTTAAAGTCATTATGGTATAAGATGAAAATTTATCCAGCAACCCGTTAAGCATAATTATTGTGAAGGGAACTGACATCATCTAAAGGCACTGATAGTGTGGTCTAGTGTTTTGTTTGTATACTGTTATAATTAAGCGTACTATCGATATGGTGGTGTCAAATATTGGGTTTAATATGCAGCGCCTTCAAGCCGTAACTCGTGGCTTACATATCTTTGGTAGTGATTCTAATAGCTGCATTTGATGGCGTTTTCTAGGTATTGCCATCATTGCGAGAGAAGCATGATGAGTTTATGTTGCGGGAGCTTGTAAAGCGTTGGTCGAATCATAAAGTGATGGTCAGGTGGCTTTCACGGTTTTTCCACTACCTTGATCGTTACTTCATTACTCGTAGGTCTTTACCTGGCCTGAATGAAGTTGGTCTCACTTGTTTTCGCGACTCTGTAAGTATTAGTTTGAGCAAACAGTTCATTACGGGTGTTAGTTTTTTTGTTACTCATGAAACCCTTTTCTTTTCATACAGGTTTATGCGGAAACTAAGGGTAGAGCCAAAGATGCAGTGATTGCCCTCGTAAGTTCTATTAATTTGCTTATGCACCATTTTTTTTCCTGTTGCGTGAAGTTGAAATTAATAGTGCAGTGCTCTTGATACAGATTAATCAAGAACGTGAAGGAGAGCAGATTGACAGAGCATTATTAAGCAATGTTCTTGGTATATATGTCGAAATTGGGATGGGACAAATGGATTGCTATGAAAGGGACTTTGAAGCTTTCATGCTTGCTGATTCTGCTGACTACTATGCTCGAAAAGCATCAAACTGGATTAAGGAAGATTCTTGTCCTGATTACATGCTCAAGGTACAGTTGCTTAGAAGCTTTTGCCGCCATTGCTGCTGCTTTCTGTTCATCATTGTCACTTGTAGCATTACTACCTTATGTTTAGTTTCATCATGTTTGATGATTTTATTTGATGGACCACAGGCTGAGGACTGCTTAAAGAAGGAAAATGACAGAGTCGATCACTATTTGCACTCTAGCAGTCGGCCCAAGCTCATAGAGGTTAGTCTTTCTGATATATGTAGAGTACACAGAATTTTGAGTTCAGGCCTTTTTTTTAGTTGTGGTCTAACCACTTATTACGTTTACGTTGTCATATTTGTGCTTGTTTCTTCACCTTTACAGAAAGTGCAAAATGTATTGTTGGTCAACTATAGCAGTCAACTGCTCGAAAAAGAACATTCTGGGTGTCGCACATTGCTTCGTGATGATAAGGTATTCTTTAATTTTACATTTAGTATTTTGTTTTGAGCATGATGATTAGCGACTCAATCGTTTTATTCTTTAACAAACAGGTGGATGATCTTACGAGGATGTATAAGCTCTTCTCTAAAATTCCCAAAGGACTGGATCCTGTTGCTAATATGTTCAAGCAGGTTTGACTTTTGCTCATAGGAAGTAGTCTACTAACATATAGTCTGATGAAATGCTGACACTTTTGTTGATTATGCTTTGTGTGCCAGCATGTTACTGCTGAAGGAATGACTCTAGTCCAACAAGCTGATGATGCTGCAAGTAGCAAGGTAATTATGTCTCCCGTCTAGTTCTCTCTATTGATTTTGGTGTATCTTTATCGGCTGTTCTGTAATCAGTTTTGGATCTCTTATGACGCTGATTATGAACATGCTCGTATATCCAGATTCAGTTAAGCATGACATTTTATAATTAACATGCAACTTAACTATTTCTTGAGTGATCTCCGTTTGTCACATCACGCATTATGCTCATTAAGGTGTCGTTTGTTTTTTAAGAGTTTTTACCTCTTCATCTGCAAACCATGTCTGCAGAAGAAGTACATATAAGCTCTTCATCTGCAAGAAAAAGGCCGTTTGTTTTTTGTGCTATTTAAGTACTTCTTTCATTTTTTTTCAAAACTATTTTTTGTGCTAGTACTTTTAATCTTTTCCTTTTTCTTTTTCACAAGTTTTTTTACGTTTTCTTCCGCTTGTTACCGTTTTGGTACGTTTGCCACCGTTTTTTACGTTTTCGTCGGTTTGTTTACATTTTTGTCCATTTTTTTATGTTTCGCCCAATTTTTTTTTTTTTTTATGTTAAAAATCAGATGAAAACGTAAAAAAAAAACAAAAAAGTAAAAAAAAAATGGTTGAAGACGTAAAAAAACAAACAAAAATAGATGAAAACGTAAAAGAATGTTGAAAACGTAAAAAAACTGACAAAAACATAAAAAAATAGACAAAAACGTAAAAAAAGGCCAAAAACGTGAAAAACCAGAAGAAAACGTAAAAAAATGAACAAAAACCTTTAAAAAACAGAAGTAAACATTTAACAAAAATAAGAAAACGTAAAAAACGGACGAAAACGTAAAAAAACATACGAAAACGTAAAAAAACAAACGAAAACGTAAAAAAGGGCAAAAACGTAAAAAAATTGCGAAAACATAAAAAAACGGATGAAAACGTAAAAAATCAGACGAAAACGAAAAAAGACGAAAAGGTAAAAAAGGGGCAAAATCCTAAAAAAATAGACGAAAACGTAAAAAATGGACGAAAGGGTAAAAAAGGGGCGTAAACGTAAAAACGTTGACGAAAACATAAAAAAACGGACGAAAACGTAAAAAAACAGATGAGAACGTAAAAAAAACAAACGAAAACGTATAAAATTGAATATTGAGAAAGAGATGTATGGTTTGTGAATAAAGAGGTAAGAAGTGAAAGAAGAGGTAATAAGAGGAAGGAGATGTCTGCATTTTGGAAGAGGAAAGAAGCTCTTTTGTCTGAAAAAAAACAAACATGTTCCTCTGCGCGCCCGCAGAGGAAAGAAGTGAAAAGAGGAAATAAGAGCTTTTTTTGAAAAAACAAACGAGACCTAAGAGTAAGAAATAAAGGGTTTAACAAAACATAAGTGAAATATGCTTGCGGAACAGTTCACAATTTAGTTTACCCAGGTAATCCCCTTTACCAAAAAAAAAAAAAAAAAAAAAAAAAAATTGGACAAAGCTAAATTCTGTATGCGGGTTAAATCGAACAATTTGTTCGGACCTGAAACCGTTTGTAGACTTCATCTAATCCACATAAGACTTGTTTTGCCACATTTAATGTTAACTGACCATTTATGTGAACCACCTGTAAGAGTTATTGAACATTGATTTTATTGTATATCACTGTTTTATCCTTTTACTTTACTAAATACCTGTGAATTTGTTTTATACAGTCGGAGAATGTTGGCGGTCCGCAGGAGCAGGTAATATCCGTGGCTTACAATCACTTAGAAAAAGTATCCGCATATGGCTGATCCGCAAATGCTAATCTATTAACATGGTTGACCTTTCAGGTCTTTGTCAGGAAAGTAATTGACTTGCATGACAAGTTCATGGCATATGTTATTGACTGCTTCTCAAATCACACCCTATTTCACAAGGCCCTGAAAGAAGCCTTCGAGGTTTTCTGCAATAAAACTGTGGCTGGTTGCTCTAGTGCGGAGTTGTTGTCGGCATACTGTGATAATATCCTCAAGAAGGGTGGCAGTGAGAAGCTTAGTGACGAAGCTATTGAGGAAACCTTGGATAAGGTATACCATTTGCTGCCTTTATATTGTCTTATTTACAGTCATTGCATACATAAAATGCATTGTGGTGATATGGTTTTACTTCTTACAGATCGTTAAGCTGCTTGCCTACATCAGCGACAAAGATCTTTTTGCAGAGTTTTATAGGTATATGCTAGCATCTATATTATACATAATTTATCTTTAGCTACCGTTCCAAAACTCCAATTTGAGCAACTAATTTTTGTATTTTCTGGTTGCAGGAAAAAGCTTTCCCGACGTTTACTTTTTGACAAGAGTGCAAATGATGATCATGAAAGATTGATCCTCTCAAAGTTGAAGCAGCAATGTGGTGGACAGTTCACATCCAAGATGGAGGGCATGGTAAGCAAATGACCGAGTTTGTCTTGTGGTTGATGCATTTTCAACTATTGATATTCTTTATTCCTTGTTTCCAGGTGACAGATTTGGCATTGGCAAAGGAGAATCACGGTCAGTTCAATGATTACCTTAAAGAGAATCCTGTTGCTACTCCTGGGATTGATTTGACAGTCACTGTCTTGACCACGGGTTTCTGGCCGAGTTATAAGTCCTCTGATCTTTGCCTACCTGCAGAGATGGTAAGCTGCTTTGGAATGTTTAATACTTTTTGAAGATATATAAACACAAGGGGTGGCAAAGGGGCGGGTCAAAATGGGTTCTGCTCATTACAACTAGGTCAAGATGGCAAAAGGGCTGTCAGTTATATTTTGTCAAATTTTACTAATACTTAATGTACATAATAAATTGTTTAAATAATCGATTTAGTAGGCCAAACACCTAAATTTCGGTGCAAAATTCACACATTTGGCCTGTTGGAGTTGAGAGTAACCTTCTGACGCTCATTGGGTTTTCAGGTGAAATGTGTCGAAGTGTTTAAGGAGTTCTACCAGACAAAAACCAAACACAGAAAGCTCACATGGATCTATTCTCTAGGGACGTGTAATGTGAATGGTAAATTTGATCAGAAAACCATTGAGCTCATTTTGGGAACTTACCAGGCAGCAGCTCTTTTGCTATTCAACGCTTCGGAAAAGCTAAGCTATTCTGAAATCAAGACACAGTTGAATCTTGCTGATGATGATGTTGTGAGATTACTCCAATCACTATCATGTGCTAAGTATAAGATTCTCACCAAGGTGCCAAGCTCAAGAACTGTTTCTGAAACTGACGTTTTCCAGTTCAACTCAAAGTTTACTGATAGGATGAGGAGGATCAGGGTATGTATATATCTATGTATCTTCTCATTTCACCCTTCTATTTTTTCTATGTATTGTGTGACTATATATTTTGTACGCCTATCAGATTCCTTTGCCACCTGTGGATGAGAGGAAGAAGGTTGTGGAAGATGTTGACAAGGACAGACGATATGCTATCGATGCTTCAATTGTTCGTATAATGAAGTCTAGGAAAGTCCTAAATCATCAACAGCTTGTCTCAGAGTGTGTGGAGCAGCTTGGTCGCATGTTCAAGGTTTGCCATTAACTTCTCTTGCATTTACCATTTCATTGTATTTGCTCTGTGGTTGATGGGGCAAGGTGGTTGCGGGTGGGTGGGATCACATGTCAAACTGGTCCTGCAATTTCTATCATATACCTTCCTATATATAAGTATATATGTTTCAGTCATATTTAATCATTGTTCTTGTGAACCAAGATCAGTGGTGTTAAAATTTGCAGTGATAATTTATCAGCACTAGTGTCGCATTAAAATGGTGAAATGTTACGGCTCCTTTTGTGTGCTACTCCTCCCTTTGCAGATATGTGTTTTCTAAAGGTCTTTGTATTTGACTGCAGCCTGATTTTAAGGTAATCAAGAAGAGGATAGAAGATCTGATCACTCGGGAGTACTTGGAAAGGGACAAGGAGAACCCACAACAGTTCAGATACTTGGCTTGATCTGTAGTATTTTGACTATCATATTTTGTTGCAAAGGCATAGAGCAATGATTGTCTTTGCTGGTTGGGAACAATCTTTTGGTGGAGGGGGCGGGGGTCAATTTATTACTTTTGTGGATATGTCTTTTGGCAATCGATTTTGTGCAGTTGACTTGTTGAAATTCTGTTAGGATATTCTTGAAGTGATATTTGGAAAGTATTGGCGCAGTTTTTAGGCATGATTTTTGTTACCAAGTTTCTGTTTTATAGTAGCTTACTTCCTGGAACCATATAGTTCTTGTGGTTTGATGGCATGCTCTGCATGACTTTATATTTTGTTGTGTCAATTGACCAGTCAAGTATGCATGATGAAAGGATCATTCGTTCTAACCAACATAATGCCTTCAAAAATAAGCCTAAACAAACACCCCCATATAAGGAATAGTGTAAGTTATTAACTTTATGGTTAATCAAGTACATTATCCAAAAGATTAGCTGATTATAGACTTTCATTAACTTTATGAGAATTGGATAATTAGGTGTTTCAGTTTGCTTATTATAGACTTTCATTTCGATTAAGATTAGCTGATAAGCACTTCCATTCTTGCTGATAAACACTTAAAAAGGCAAACCCAAACACCCTATTAGCTTTTAACACAACGAGTATGCAAGAGATAGTGTTGGCATCTGCCTTTTTAGTTTGTAATAGTGATTCAGATTATTAGCTGTGATAAATTTTAGTTATTTAAGGATTTGCGTGTAAAATTACCCCTAACTGTCAGAATTCAGATGATCAATATAAGATTTGTTGCAAACACTAAAACCGATTATTTGGTTCCTAAATTAATCAGATCATCACTATCAAACTGAATGCCAAACCAGTTTAGTTATTATAATAAGCTGTTATGACCAAACTCCTGTTTAGAAAATTATGATTATCAACATTAGGTAGTTTTTAAACAATTATAATGATCCGTGTTAATAGTTTATGTGCTTTGCTCTCTAAATGTTACTGACACTTGTGATTAATTTTAATTTACAGTGTGTTAGCTTGTTAAGGAACAAAGCACCGAAGGAGGAGAAGCTTTAGGCCAGAAATTCAATCCCTACTTGTCAAAATCTGTAAAATTTACCCTTATGTCTGATCACATACCTTTCGAGATCCAATCAGAAATCATAAAAAGGCTTCCTGTCAAATCACTAGTTCAATTCCGATCCGTTTCGAAAGAATGGAAGTCTTTTATTGACAGCCCGGAATTCATAAACAACTACCACATCAATCACACAAACCCCCAACATCATCTACTTGTACGGTACACTTTAGAGAACATCGAAACATATACTTCGATTGTCGATGACAATACTTTCCCCCAAAATAAGTTTTCCTTAACCGCCCCCGAGTCCCTTAGCTTATTAGGAAATACGATATTAACACTTGATTCGGTTAACGGACTGTTATGTTTTTGCGGTCGTTACGGAGGCTTAGATTCGAGTACTAGGATGGTTGTTATTTGGAATCCTACTGTTAGGAAATCTGTTGGTATTGTTATCCCTATCCCTAATGCGCTGCATATTGTTGTTGGTTTTGGTGTTTGTCCTGATACTAGTGACACTAAGCTTGTTAAGATCAGTGTTGCTAAAATAACTAGTATGTGGGTGGTTGAGGTTTTTACGTTAAGTACACGTGTTTGGAAAATTGTATATATGGGTTCACCTTTTAAATCCTGTTATATTTGGCCGTGGTTTCAGGTTTTTGTAAATGGGGTTATCTATTTTTTTGCTTATGATAATTTATATTTGGGTTTTGGAGTTAGGTCTAATTTTGTACTTTCATTTGATTTAAAGAGTGAGAAGTTTGGTGAAGTGTGTCTTCCCGAAAGATTAGTACATGCACCTTATTTAAATGCGGCGAAGGTGAATGAGTCTCTTGTTTTACTTGAGTATTATAATGAGGGTGACATGGAGGTTTGTGGTGTGTGGACAAGGAAAGATGGTGCTAATGAACCATTTACTAAGACATGCATTGTTAAGGCTAAGGGTAGGGTATTGGGGTTTAGGAACAATGGTGAAATTGTAACAGAACTGTTGGATAACGATAATTTTGAAGAGTCTAGAATTGAAGTTTATGAACCCTTGTCGGGGCATGTTTATGGTGTTGGGATTAATGGAAGGCGAGGTAATTTCTTCGCGAGGTCGTACATGGAAACGCTACTTTTGCTTGATCAATCAGATACTATCATTCATTAAAAAGGTTGATGGCAAGGTGTCGAGATCAATCTGTAGGTATTACATCAGTCTTTATTATTGAGTTTAGTTTATGTTACTAGAAAGATAAGTGTGAACATATTTGTACGTGAATGCTGGTGAAGGTGGTAATTGAGCTGGTATGATCTGGTGAAGGTGGTAATTGGTTTGCTGATATGATCTGTAATTTGATGTCACAACTAGAATATTATAAGCATGATGATTAGGGTACATTGTGTTGAAAGTGAGGGTGATAACTCATTAATGAAATGGTTTAGGTTAACTATATTTGGGACGGTAGATTGTATTCACTTGCTTCTTAATTAGATGTGCTGAGTGGTGCACCTGTCTCCCCTGACCACAAGACAGCGGCACATTCTGCTGTTCCCCTTTATGGCATTCGTTGAGACTCATTGCATATCTTTACTGTCCTGCAACTTACCCAGCGTATTGAAGCAAGGTCTTTGATGGTCTTAGATGTTTGAGGGGGTTCCGTTTTAGGATGATACAGGAATTCTAATTCGTTGTTTGTATACTCTTTTTAAGTATCTTATGCTTTTGTTATGTAGACATGTAGTAGCGATGTGTAGCTTTTCCTTTGATTAATGCTATGTATTGATGCAAAGATTTTTACTGAAGTTATCTAAACAACTGTTCTTGTGTTTTTTTGTAAATGATGGCAAATATGGGTGTTTATTGAATTATATGAACTGTCATTACGAAAACCGGGTCAGAATGGCCATTTTAAAACCTGAGTCAAATGTCCTCTCTGGTCAGGTCAATCCTGCCTGTATCCCCATTCCATTATGGATTTTACTAGTGTAGCATTATAGAAGAAATGATAGGATGATATTGATATAGCAGTGAAGCTGAACTTATATAACTATCATGTGTTGTTATCAATTGATCGCGGTCCTTTTGGGCAGATTTCAATTACTGTTACCATATGCTCAATGTCAGTTGCGAGCCTGCAAACTATACAGCCAGATTGCATAATTTCAATTACTGTTACCATATGCTCAATGTCAGTTGCGAGCCTGCAAACTATACAGCCAGATTGCATAATTCGAACCAACAAAATAAGAACGCAGATACAGATGATCACATGAAATACCCATACCTTTAATTTCTGATGCCGATACTAATCTTTTCATGAAGGTTCCTCTTTTTTTTTTTTTTTTTTTTTTTTGGTTCCATCGATTACACAAAAACAATACTAACTAAAACAACCGGAAGAAGAAAAAGAAAAGAAGATTATCAAGAACAAATACCAGATAAGTGAGTTTAGATGGATTGAGGTAGTAGGATCTGGAAGTATCGGTGTCTGTGACCTCTGGAAGATAAGTGTGAAAATACAGTAAGTCTCATCATTAATATCGAACCGCGAAAAAAATAAAAATAAATAAATAAATAAATAAAAAGGCAAAGAATACGGGGTAATCATTTTGCTGGGCTGGGCTAAGACAATGCAACGGGCCTCGATAAGCTGGCGTAAGATGATGTCAGTGGCACGCTTCCATAAGTCCGCCCTTACATTATATATATAGTAATTTCCCAACAATATTTGCTAATGTAATTGTATAACTTACAAGGTTGTTTTGGATTTCTTTCCCCTAAAGAATGCAACTCTCAAGCTAAAGACATACCGTAACTCATAAGTTTGAGGTAAAGATACAAACTAGTTCGTCACTGGACACCCATGAAATTTTGCTTAGTAGTGCTAACTTTCGTAAACAAATTATTGATTTCCCCCGAAAGCAAATAATTGTTCACTTTATGTTCCAATCAATCAAAAGAGACGTTAGTGAGCGACAATAATATTTAATTGGTTGAACAAATTTAAAAAGGAGGACGTAAGAATTTTGTTGATGTCCAAATTCTTGTATGAACTTTAGATATATTTTCTAGCTAGCTAAATGTATAAAATATTTCATCAATAAATACCTTTTTGAAATACGCGTACGTACAAAGTGCTTGAAATAAGTACTTTAACAAGTGTATATTTTTCTTTGAGATCATCTTTCATGCACTATCAAAAGCAACTCTCTCAAAGAATCTGCTCATTGTAATTCAATCAAACATAACCACCAACAACTCCGACACAGGTGACAGTCAATCTAACTCATAGTATTAATTTGTTTCTTTGGTTGTTAGCTGATTATTATGGTTATGTAAATAAGCTATATATCCGGGTCTTGGCCGGATTTAGCCAGGTCATGGCCCGGTCTAGCCGGATATAGCCGGGTAAGACTGCTTACATACACTCTATTAAATATAATAATCTGTGGGTATAATCACGCCATGTTTGATATAAGTGTGTCTTTAAATGACATTTGAACTGACAATTAAGTGCTGTTTATAGGTTTTGAGCGTTGTTTTCACCTTTGTAGTGCTTATTTGGGTGTTGAAATGGGCGTGTTTGAAAATTATAGTGATCAACATTAGGTAGTTAAGTACTTTTTAAACAATTATAATAATGATCAGTGTTTATAGTTTATGTGCGCTAACTGTGTAAAATAAAAGCAGAGTGTTGGTGTTATGCGTTTCTTCGGTCATATGTACGTGCTTGGCTCTCTAAGTGTTACTGACATTTGTGTTAACTCATGTTAATTTGTTTGTTTGGTTGTTAGATGATAACTTTTTTTATTAAAAACTTCCTTCCGGGATTATATGAAATTATATCAGAATCAGATACTTAGGTACTGTTTACTAATTAATTGGTTTGCTTATTTTTAAAACTTCATTTCGACTATATATGATTAGCTGCTGATAATAAGCACTTCCATTTTGATTTACAGCTACCAAGGAAATGGACATACCTTCCGGCCCTTCAAAAAAAAGAAAAAGATTTTCAAACACTGCTAGTAAACCATCAGAAATCATACCTGTCGATGTCCATTTCGATATCCAATCAGAAATCATAAAATGGCTTCCTGCCAAATCGTTACTTCGATTCCGAAAGGTTTCTAAAGAATGGAAGGCTCATATTGACACAATCCACAAGCCGCATCTACTTGTAATTTACGAGTCGGATAATGTCCGAAGATATACTTCCATTATCGATAACAATACTTTTCCCCGACAAATGATTCCCTTAACCCCCCCGGAGTCCCTTAGCTCATTAAGAAAACCATTAACACTCAATTCCGATGACGGGTTGTTATGTTTTTGCGGTTATTACGGAGACCTAGATGCAAGAACTAGGAGGGCTGTTATATGGAATCCTACTGTTAGGAAATCTGTTGGTATTGATGTTAACCCTAACGCCGGGTATGAGCGTACTATTGTTGGTTTTGGGGTTTCTCATGGTGACCCTATGCTTGTTAAGATTAGCGTTGTAGAAAATTTAGATGTAAGACTTACTAAGTGGGATGTTGATGTTTTTTCGTTAAGCACAAGTGTTTGGAGACATGTTCATAGGAATATGCAGCCTTCTAGATCGTGTAAAGTGGAGTGTGCTAAGGTTTGTGTAAATGGGGTTATTTATTTCCGTGCTTATGATCATCCATATTCGGGTCTTCTTAAAGATAGGTCTAATTTTTTTATTTCGTTTAATTTGGAGAGTGGGGTGTTTGGAGAAGTGCCTTTTCCGGTGGATTTAGTACATACGCCTAAGTATATACAGGCGGCGAAGGTGAATGAGTCACTTGGTTTACTTGAGTATCATTATGGGGTTTGTGATGTGTGGACTAAGGAAGAGGGTGCTAATGAAACGTTTACCATGATATATGTTGTTGATGTTGAGGGTCACTCATTGTACGGTGATGTATTGGGGTTTAGAAACAATGGTGAAGTTGTAGTAGAATTGAAGGATAATGATAATAATGAAGAGTATCGAATTGTATTTTACGAACCCTTTACAGGGAGCATTAGAGGTGTTGGGATTAATGGACGGCGACATACGTTCTCCGCAAGGTCGTACGTGGAAACGACACATTTGCTTAATCAGCCAGATCCAGATATCATCATTCATTAACAACGATGATGGTGCTATATTGCAAGGTGTCGAGATCAAGCTGTGGGTGTCACTTCAGTCTTTGTTATTCAGTTTGGTTTATTTTACTAATAAGTGAACATATTTGCCTGAATTATGTATTTTGCTTTGTTTGTTTGCTCAAATACTTGAAACATTTATATTTTAATAAAGCTAGTCTAACTTATAACCGTCGAGTTAAGACCAGTTGAGCCAAAGTCCTCATGCTTCTTAATTAGATGTGGTGACTGGTTTTTGGTAAAATATGGAATGATTGTTGCTCTCCTACATCATGGCAGTCACATCGGCTTTATATTTCTGTGCTATGTATGTTTTGGTCTTTCAAAAAGTTGAAACACACTTTATTGATAGCAGTATTGTATGTGTGGGAGGTGATGCAGGTCACTCAAGTCCTTTACGTTCTTTCTCCCGCCATTCTGTATGTGTGGGAGGTGATGCAGGTCACTCAAGTCCTTTACGTTCTTTCTCCCGCCATTCCATTTGTTGCTCACACCTTTCCTCTTGCCTGATTTGGTGCACCCTTCCGTGTTCCATTTTATGGCAGTCATGGCATTCGTTGAGACTCATCACATATATTTGTTGTGTTGCAACTTAGCCAGCGTGATATTTAATCTCTTCAAGTATATCATATCTTTTGGTTATGTAAACATGTAGTGCTGATGTGTAGCTTTTCCTTCGGTTAATGCTATGTATATATTGATGCAAAAAAGCAAAAAAATTTACTAGTGTACATTATAGAAGAAATAATGAGGAAAGTGTTGATAAGTTTGGATCATCATGGTGCTTTATAGAAGCTGCTTCAAACTAATGGCAAATGGTTATATGTAGGTCTGAGTCTTTCACCTTGATACACCTTTAAAAATGCTTGTGCTTCGTAGTCAAAAGTTGTACTAAAATTACCGGGTCTCTTCATAGGTATCGGGCTGTTTCGTGGAATCAAAACACTAAAATACATCTTTAGTGCCTCTACACCAAGTGACGTCCATGGGCCAATTCACAACCATAGTTACTACCACTTGACTTTGCATACTTTTTTGAAGATGTGACCAAGCATAAAGCGTATGCAATGAACGATTGTGTAAAAATATTGATGTACAAAAAGATTGAAACATTTAATAAACTGATTTATCAATGATTGTCTTAGCAATTTTCTTGACAGTATTGTCTTAGCAATTTTCATATCGTTTATATGTTACATATCCAATAATTGTAATTGCATAATGTTTGAGCATAAATCCGCTAGGCAAGTCTGGACGGCTCCCACGTGCCATTCATCCTTGTCCCGAGTCTTGAAGCGTGCTACAAACAAGAAAGAACCCGTTAGAAGGAGTCCCGAGGCCGGAGCCCCGGGACCACCCTCCGACGGTCAAGTCAGTCATCTACTATAAGTATGGAGGGATGCAAGTATGGAGGGATGAACCCTCTAGTTGAGAGTAATTCTAGAGAGAGAAAGTAGAGAGATGTAGGGGGTTTTGTGTGTGTATACAACCACCAAGGGTGGTGTATATATAATACCTGAGCTACTGTAGATGATGTCATCATTGGAAACATGTTCCCTTAAAACCTGGGTGGTAGGTACACGCGCTCTTCATCCAGACGCGCCCTGGTATGTGCGCCCTTCATCCTGTCGTATGGCATGCGTCGTCCGGCCAGTACCGTCCATCATGGCCGTCCATCCAGTCCGTCCATCATGTACCTTCTATCTTATGTCCTGATGGATCGGGTCTATCAGACCATATACGTTAACATGTCCCCCCAGTATTGCATTATTAGTAGAAGACTAATGATGTAATACTTAAAGTGGTCTTTATGGTCTTTCGGCTTACGTCATTCGGGCATATACGCTAACATGTCCCCCCAGTATAGTATTGTTGAGCAATGGTCAATGATGCTATACTTAAACGTTGTTGGGTCCAATAATGTTACCCCTAGGCGTCTTTGCGCCGTTAGGTATGATAATGTTACCCCTGGGTGTCTTGGCACCGTTAGGTATGATAATGTTACCCCTGGGTGTCTTGGCACCGTTGGGTTGATAATGTTACCCCTGGGTGTCTTGGCACTGTTAGGTATGATAATGTTACCCCTGGGTGTCTTGGCACCGTTAGGTATGATAATGTTTGTTCCTCAACCGTCGTTTTCGTTATTCGGGCGGAGGTAGCTAATCTCCGCCGGAGCCTTTATGATATTATGTCTAATTTCTTGTGGTTGTTGCATATGTGGAACCTCGTATAATTATCCCTGCAAAGTGAAACATGAAAGCTCTTTTGCTTTTTTCGTTATATATGATAAACACAATGATTTGTTAGTATCAATAATTCAATATACAACCGGATCATAACTAAATCGTAACATAACCGATGGAGGTATCACCACTATATTCCCCCCAGTTCGACGGTGCTACAACTTGTTAGTATCGTTGAACTTATATAAAACAGAGTATTAGATAACATAATAAACGATTAATAACAATTGTTATCCATGCGTGTTAAATAGCAAACATGTGATGTTTATCGCTCTCATTGATCACGCTTTACTAAATCATCACCTTATGCTCGTCAATCCTGTAGAATAAAACTTGAAAGCTTTTTCGCTTTCTCCCGTTAAATATGACAAACGAAATATTTCACTTATATCCATACATAAATGAGTCACAACGGGACCGCAACACAACTACTATAGGTGTCATACTACTATACTCCCCCTAGATTAATGGTGCTATAGCTTATTAGGACCGTTGAGTTTAATAGAACGAAGTACAAGATAACATAATCAACCGACAATAACGTTACATGTGTATGTTAAATATCCAACATGTGGTAGGCCTAAAGGTATAATGTAAAATCTTAACTTATATATATATGAGTGCTCAAATAGCCATGTTTTGGTGCAAAGTTTATTTAATTTCGGGAGCATCGCCTCCCTCGTATGTTTTACCCTTTAGGGTCGGGTGTGAGCGAATATCATTTTTATAATGTTGTATTCCACATTCATAAGTTGGATTGAAAAGTAGCCAAGTATCACGAAGTCGGATCGTTTTAATACCTTGGTTAAAAGGACACCAGTATCTTAATGCTTCGTATATTTAGTAAATATTTTGTGGACTTTAGAATTTTAAAATAATCATTTGTCATCCCTACATATGGGTCCGGAGATAATGTAAAAATCATGCGCCTCTAGAGTTGTAGTCTCTAACAAGATAAAATATGTTTAAATAGGCATGAGTTAACCACACCCTCCCTAAGCCACACCCTCCCTATTTGACCAGCTGCCGTCGCTTGTATTGTCTGCATTAAAACCTGTACATTTTGACTAAAAGTAGGTGGACCCCCTGGTAGGGAGGGTGCGGTCAACACATCCCGTTTAAATATTGAACAATATTGTCGTGGCATATTCAAAAGTCAAGGATAGATGTCTCCAACCTACATCATTACCACTTTCCCATGTGACTTGTCAGAGTAAATATGGTCATTAATTTGAAAGCCACCCTTTATATAAGTGTTTTGAGCAATGTAATAAAAGTAGTACAGTAGCATATAAGCAATGCAATAAAAGTAGTAACATTGTTCTTTCAGTTACGTGATTGGGGCCCTATCCAAAAACATATTTGAAGTAATAATATGTAAAGATAATAGAAGTTGTCTTTCGTCAAAGTAATAGACGGAGATTAATTAACCAGACAATTAATGGTCCGAAGATCACAAAAAGTTGCATTTTATTAGTTTAACTGATATGCCTGGGCTCGAGCCCATGGCCTATTTAGGTCTTAGGGTTTTACTCTTATAAATACACTTGTAATCCTTTATTATAATCAATCAAGTTTTCAATCAATAATATTCTAGTTCTCCAATCTTCTTCTGACGGAGCCAGCACACGCTTGAAGTGGTGCCTTATCCCGATACAACCCCTAACCGGGTCGTATCAATTGGTGCTTTCATTGAGAGCTCTCGTTGAGAGGGTTTTTTATTAGGGTTCCAATTAAAAAAAAAAAAAAAAAAAAAAAAAAAAATTACTATTCATCGCCACTGTTCATCGAAGGTATTGTTCACCAGAACACTGTTCATCGAGGGTACTGTTCATCGTACTGTTGGTACTGTTCATCGTGGTACTATTCATCAAGAAAAAAAAATTGACTTATTAATCGCTTGAGTATTATTCATGGCATCCGGCGGCAGCGATCGGAACGTGGAATACGCACTCTCTAAGCTCTTGCAAATGGGTACGGTGGCTGAATATGAGAGTGAGTTTCTGGTACTTGCAAATCGAGTAACAAGGATATCTGAATCTTTACTTATATCGTTTTATATCTCCGGACTTAAACTTGATCTACAATGTTTACTCTTACGGTCAAATCCCAAAACTTTAGAAGAAGCTTTTTCATTGACCCGTGCGGCGGAAACACGCTTCGCAAACCTAGATATTTGGGAATTTTTTAGGTCCAATCCTTTAACTTTGGGAGAAGACTTCTTCAAAGCTCGTATCACCGAAGTTCGTTTTGAGACAGTTGCAAGGGAAGAGAAAGAGCATATCGTTGAAAAGAAAATAGATGTCATTCTACCATTAGAGGGTGAATTTGCTTCACCTAAGGCGGCTGAAGAGTCATTTAATGTTGATGAGTATATTGGAGTTGAAGAAGTTGTGGGTGGTGGCGAAGTGCTTAAGGTTGTCGAGGATGAGTTGAGTAGAGTGATATCGACACTTAAGAATGGAGGTGGTGAATTTGATAGTCGTTTGGATGAAATAAATTTGAATATAAGCGAGGAATTAGCGGACTCTCAATCTGCATATATTTCGTATCACCTTGAGGGCAAGGTGATTTTTGAAGGAGTGGAGAGTGTTATGGCATGTGTAGCGGAAGACAGAAGAATGATGTTGTGTTATGTCCAAGGCAAAGGAATACGAAAGAAGGAAAAGGTGAAGGCTGCAATTCAAAGAAGATTATGGGATCCCGGATTACGCCAATGTTGCAGGAGGACGGACTGCACAAACGACTCAAAGAAGTCCAAACGTATGGCATAAAGATTATGTCATATAATCTATCTTTATTTACATGTCTTTGTTTAGGATTATTTTCATGTTTCTTTAGGAAAGTCAAATAAAAATGTTTTAAGACTACACCTTGAGGGCAAGGTGGTTTTGAAGGAGTGAGGAATGATACGCCTGGGCTCGAGCCCATGGCCTATTTAGGTCTTAGGGTTTTACTCTTATAAATACACTTGTAATCCTTTGTTATAATCAATCAAGTTTTCAATCAATAAGTTCTCCAATCTTCTTCTGACGGAGCCAGCACACGCTTGAAGTGGTGCCTTATCCCGATACAACCCCTAACCGGGTCGTATCATTAACGTTATTTTAAAAAGTAACTAATGATAGACAAATTCCTTTTTTTATGACCTAGGTGTACCTCAATTAAACTAGTATTGGACAAAGTAAGTCACGTGTTTGGTCATGGGCCATATTGCTTTACTCACAATGTGTTGTGTCATGCATGTGTATGTGTAAAGGTTGTCTAGTATCATGAGCTGTATTACTTGTACATCATCCACGTTTCCTTCCTTTTAGGCACTTGAATGGTGTTAAGACATAATGATGCCAGCTCATCGAGGTACGTAGCATGGCAGTAAACCAAATATGTCATATACTCATATTCTCATGCATGGCAACAGAGATATCACGGAAATAACATAGGAGTACTTACAAAGTATTCGTGAAACACTGCATCTGAACGACGACTCAGCTGCTTGTTTGTCCGGCCATCCCTGTGGCTACTTAAGGAAGTCATACCTGCCATTGATGACCACCGAAGGGAGTCATACCGAACGGTCCTTCTATGAATCAAATTGTAGAACGCTTCCTTTTTACACCGAAGGAATGATGAAGGTCATTCCACCGGTAGACATCATACCGGACGATCCATACATAACGTCTATACCATCCATCTTGAACGATGACACAATGGTACCGAACCAAGTGACAATAATTGAATAACCCATACATGATGTCCGTACTAACATCCCTGTATGATGGAAGCACCACCTCCGAAGAACGAAGGAAGGTACCGAATGGATGATAGACAAACCACATCTGAAACGGCTTGTAAACGAACCACCTCTGAAAGGATGGTAGATAAACCACCTCCATTGTCATCCATCCTCTAGAAGGAGGGTTGACGATCCACATCACCTTATGAAAGGCGCTCTCTTTTTCATAGTGAAGATCCGAGTTCGAAACTTGACAAGACATCTTTTTGCATGTTTTTCAGCCGCCATGTGTCACCTTAATTATAGTCCCATGTCAGCCTTCCATTCATACCGGAGGGCCAATGGAGGGTATCATTCCGGAGGGTCGATGGAGGGTATCATGCCGGAGGGTAGATGGAGAACCCTACCGAACGGTGTAGTACCTCCCTTTCATACCGAGTTAAACTATACCGAACGTCCCGGATGGATGATAGAAGAACCATGTTCACAAGGACGGTGGATGAACAACTACCGGTACCACCTCTCCTCTGGAAGGAGAGTAGACGATCCATCACCGAAAGGACATGCCGAACGAATGATGGAGGTCATAGAAGAATGAGACCCGTCATCCTTAGCTCTGGTAGATTGAATAACGGGTCACACGGATGGCGCCAATTTGTTTGAGCATAAATCCGCTTGGCAAGTCTGGACGGCTCCCACGTGCCATTCATCCTTGTCCCGAGTCTTGAAGCGTGCTACAAACAAGAAAGAACCCGTTAGAAGGAGTCCCGAGGCCGGAGCCCCGGGACCACCCTCCGACGGTCAAGTCAGTCATCTACTATAAGTATGGAGGGATGCAAGTATGGAGGGATGAACCCTCTAGTTGAGAGTAATTCTAGAGAGAGAAAGTAGAGAGATGTAGGGGGTTTTGTGTGTGTATACAACCACCAAGGGTGGTGTATATATAATACCTGAGCTACTGTAGATGATGTCATCATTGGGAACATGTTCCCTTAAAACCTGGGTGGTAGATACACGCGCTCTTCATCCAGACGCGCCCTGGTATGCGCGCCCTTCATCCTGCCGTACGTCATGCGTTGTCCGGCCAGTACCGTCCATCCAGGCCGTCCATCATGGCCGTCCATCCAGTCCGTCCATCATGTACCTTCTATCTTATGTCCTGATGGATCGGGTCTATCAGACCATATACGTTAACACATAACTCACAAGTTTGAGGTCTAGTAAGATACAAACTAATTCGTCACCGGACACTACTTTGCTTTTTGGTGCTAATCTTCGTAAAAAAGTTGAAACAAACCAATTTTAAAACTATACACAATTAAAAAATATTATATACGAACATAAATAAATAAATGAACTTCAGCGAATGCATAATCAGACGTTAACGAGCATAAATGAACGGGCACGATTTTTGTTCATGTTCGTTCATTTAACTAAACGAATATAAAATATTAACGAACATAAAAAAACTTTTTACCGAATAGTTCATAAAATATTAATTGAACGTTGTGTTCGTTTAAATTCTTATCCACAACTCTTCCACAAATGCAACAATCCCATCATTATTCTTTTTTTTTTTTTTTTTTTTTCTTTTTTTTAAACAGACCATGATTGGGTAAAAGAGTGACCCGGTTAAAAAAGAGTAAGACCCGGCTGGGACCCGGGTTTCAACCCGGGTGTTAAATTCTAAAAAAACCCAACTCTGAAAAACAAAACTCAGCTCTTTTAGCCACTACCAACATCTTCTCCACCACAGGTGACGTCATCAACCACACTCTTTATTTATTTATTTATTTAAAATATTAATTTGGGTTTGTTAGATAATTGTGGTATTATTGATTTGGGTTTGGGGGGGTATTTGTTTAAGCTTATTTGATTTCGACTTATTAATTTTATTGTTGCCTTTGGGGAGGGGTTTTGTGTTTTCGAGTCTTACACATATATATATATACGGGGGTGTTTGTTTTACCTTATTAATTTAGGGGGCTCATGACCTTATATAACGAAATAAGCCTAATTTAGTGTTTTGCTAAGCTTATACATTTGACCATATGAGCTTATTTGAGGGGGTTTTGATAAACCCAAACTTTATGTCATTTTACCTTATTTTGTTATGATAAACACTTAGCAAGTGCTTATTAGCTCATATAACATAAGCATAAGCTCAATTCATAAGCTTAGCCAAATACCCCATTATATTTCATAAATCTGGCTTATTTTTAGACTTATGGGCCATTTGTTTCAAAGTAAGCCAAAATCAAATAAGCTCATGCATTCAAAAATAAGCCTAAACAAACACCCCCATATTAGGAATAGTGTAAGTTATTAGCTTTATGGTTGTTAATCAAGTACATTATCCAAACACTATCTGTCAAGTTACTGGATAATGTTTAGGATATGAAATTATCAAAATCGGATAATTACGGGTTTCAGTTTGCTTGCTGATAAACACTTAAACAGGCAAACCCAAACACCCTATTAGCTTTTAACGCAACGAGTATGCAAGAGATAGTGTTTGCATCTACCTTTTTAGTTTGTACTAGTGATTCAGATTATTAGCTGCGATAAATTTTAGTTATTTAAGGATTTGCGTGTAAACTTACCCCTAACTGTCAGAATTCAGATAGTCAATATAAGATTTGTTGCAAACACTAAAACCGATTATTTGGTTAGTTATTATAATAAGCTATTATGACCAAACTCCTGTTTAGAAAATTATGATTATCAACATTAGGTAGTTTTTAAACAATTATAATGATCCGTGTTAATAGTTTATGTGCGCTAATTGTGTTGATCACTATCTTTTATATGTTAAATAATAGCTTAAAGCTGAGTGTTGGTGTTATGCGTTTCTTCGGTTATAGTGTTTTGGCTCTCTGAATGTTACTGACACTTGTGATTAATTTTCATTTACAGCTTGTTAAGGAACGAAGCACCGCAGGAGGTGAAGCTTTAGGCCAGAAATTCAATCCTTGTCAAAAACCTGTGAAATTCACCCTTAAATGTCTGATCACATACCTTTCGAGATCCAATCAGAAATCATAAAAAGGCTTCCTGTCAAATCAATAATTCAATTCCGATCCATTTCGAAACAATGGAAGTCTTTTATTGACAGCCCGGAATTTATAAACAACTACCACATCAATCACACAAACCCCCAACATAATCTACTTGTACGATACACGTTAGAGAACGTCGAAACATATACTTCGATTATCGATGACAATACTTCCCCCAAAATAAGTTTTCCTTAACCGCCCCCAAGCCCCTTAGCTTATTAGGAAATACGGCATTAACACTTGATTCGGTTAACGGACTGTTATGTTTTAGCGGTCGTTACGGAGGCTTAGATTCGAGTACTAGGATGGTTGTTATTTGGAATCCTGCTGTTAGGAAATCTGTTGGTATTGTTATCCCTATCCCTGAAGCGCTGCATATTGTTGTTGGTTTTGGTGTTTGTCCTGATACTAGTGACATTAAGCTTGTTAAGATTAGTGTTGCTAAAATACCTAGTATGTGGGAAGTTGAGGTTTTTACGTTAAGTGCACGTGCTTGGAAAACTGTATATAAGGGTGCGCCTTTTAAATCGTGTTATATTTGGCAGTGGTTTCAGGTTTTTGTAAATGGGGTTATCTATTTCTTTGCTTATGATGATTTATATTTGGGTTTTGGAGTTAGGTCTAATTTTGTTCTTTCATTTGATTTGAAGAGTGAGAAGTTTGGTGAAGTGTGTCTTCCGGAAAGATTAGTCCATGCATATTATTTATGTGCGGCGAAGGTGAATGAGTCTCTTGTTTTACTTGAGTATTATAATGACGGTGAGAAGTCCGTTATTGGTGTGTGGACGAGGAAAGATGGTGCTAATAAACCGTTTACTAAGACATGCACTGTTAAGGTTGAGGGTAAGTCGTTAAGCTGTAGGGTATTGGGGTTTAGGAACAATGGTGAAATTGTAACAGAACTGTTGGATAACGATAATTTTGAAGAGTCTAGAATTGAAGTTTATGAACCCTTGTCGGGGCATGTTTATGGTGTTGGGATTAATGGAAGGCGAGGTAATTTCTCCGCGAGGTCGTACATGGAAACGCTACTTTTGCTTGATCAATCAGATACTATCATTCATTAAAAAGGTTGATGGCAAGGTGTCGAGATCAATCTGTAGGTATTACATCAGTCTTTATTATTGAGTTTAGTTTATGTTACTAGAAAGATAAGTGTGAACATATTTGTACGTGAATGCTGGTGAAGGTGGTAATTGAGCTGGTATGATCTGGTGAAGGTGGTAATTGGTTTGCTGATATGATCTGTAATTTGATGTCACAACTAGAATATTATAAGCATGATGATTAGGGTATATTGTGTTGAAAGTGAGTGATAACTCATTAATGAAATGGTTTAGGTTAACTATATTTGGGACGGTAGATTGTACACACTTGCTTCTTAATTAGATGTGCTGAGTGGTGCACCTGTCTCCCCTGACCACAAGACAGAGGCACATTCTGCTGTTCCCATTTATGGCATTCGTTGAGACTCATTGCATATCTTTGCTGTCCTGCAACTTACCCAGCGTATTGAAGCAAGGTCTTTGATGGTCTTAGATGTTTGAGGGGGTTCCGTTTTAGGATGATACAGGAATTCTAATTCGTTGTTTGTATACTCTCTTTAAGTATCTTATATTTTTGTTATGTAGACATGTAGTACTGATGTGTAGCTTTTCCTGATTAATGCTATGTATTGATGCAAAGATTTTTACTGAAGTTATCTAAACAACTGTTCTTGTGTTTTCTGTAAATGATAGCAAGTATGGGTGTTTATCGAATTATATGAACTGTCATTACAAAAACCGGGTCAGAATGGCCATTTTAAGACCTGTGTCAAACGGGTCCTCACTGGTCAGGTCAATCCTACCTTTATCCCCATTCCATTATGAATTTTACTAGTGTAGCATCATTGTAGATAAAAAGAACACACGATTTTGAATGATGCTGTTTACCTGCCATATTTATGATCCTTACAAAATGCTAGCACTTGTGATTGTATCATTGCAGTTTGATTTTGGATGGGTAGATTTGGGAGATTATGTTGTTTTTAATAATGTTATTTTCATTTATCTAGTGTTAGAAGGTTTGTGGTTCAGCAACCATCTTGAGGTTGTTATCAGCCAATCCAGGGTTCTTTAAAGCATGATAACTGAACAACTAATTGGTCTAACTTAATAAAGAACATAGAATTGGCGCCTGAGGGATTAGTGTGTGAGACCGCTACCTACAAACGACGAACTGGCAGACACCCTGACCCCCAATAGTTGGTATATTAGCTCCATAAACCTTCGCCAAAAGGGTTATAGTCCCTACGTTAAATTTGGTGGAAAATAATGTCATAACATTATAATCAAGCCAAAAGTTCTTTATAGATCTACCTTTTACCATAGAACTTATCAAGCAATCTTAGCCACTCATTTTTTTTATCAAAATAAAATAATAAACTTCCACCATTTTTTTAAAACTTAAATATTTCGCAAACCGTAAATCGTCAAGTTACAAAAAAAATACCATCGCGACGAGAATTAAATTATCTTTCTATAGATATGCATTGTTATATACTTTCAACGAACTTTTTTTTCGATGAATTTTTTTTTTTTTTTTCGCTCAGAAAAATCATATATGATTCGTAAGAATCATATGATTCAATTTTAACAAATCATATATGATTCTTACGAATCATATATGATTCTTAAGAAATCATATATGATTCGTAAGAATCGAATCATATATGATTTTTTACGAATCATATATGATTTTTACGAATCACCAAAACACCTTAACTTCAACTAACCCCCCCCCCCCCCAAACCTCAACTTCCCCATTAGGGCCCCACCTCTTACACATTTATTTTTTTATTCATTTTATTAAATAAATTAAATTCATTTCACAAATACTAAAAAATAAAAAAAACATACTAATTTTATTTCATAAAATAAAAAGTTACAATACGGAAAAAGCAAAAACGTACCCATTTTTCTTTTCCCTCTTACAAAAAACTCTAACATGATCCATAACGTTCAAAATGAAATTATAACTCTTTGGAATTCATTTCCTATCATAAGTATTTATAATAAGTAGAACACAACCAAACTCATGTGGCTCATTCAAAAACTGAATATGAAGTTGCCCCACCAATAGTCCAAAAACAGCCCAAGAAACAGCAGTAGCCCAGCAACCCAGCAGATCAGGAACAAAGATGCTGTCTTCTTCTTCTTTAAACACAAGATATAAAACCAAGATATAAAACCCAACAAAAAAGAAAGAAAAAAAAAAATGAACCTGCCAACTTGTCAGAATTTTGCTTCGCCGTGGCCACGGGGAGGTGACCAACGGCGAGGGGGGTTTGGTGTGGCGGCGAGCAACGGCTCGCCGTTGTCATTGCCAACTAGGACGGCGAGCATGCTTCAACCATCTGCACCTAGAGCTCTTATATGCACACCACATTTTTTGATTCTTTCACACTAAATCACACCAGTAATGCACACAGTATAACACCATGATCGGTGGTGTGCACATCACTTTTAGTGGTGTTTTGTTAAAGGCTAAAGAATGATTCTTTGGAAAAAGCATGGTTTGTCGCACACTTACCAATAATACACTGATAAACGTTGATATAAAGGATAATTTTCTTCTATAATAATGTTTCAACTATAGTTCAAGGATGGAATTCTAGATAAATTAACTGAAATATCTGTAGGGCAGGCATGCCAAGATGTTCCAAAGTTGCTCAAACCTTAAAGTGCTACAAAACACCAGTCTAGCCAAACCCATATTGTAATATTCTAGTCAAATATAAATATAGAAATAAATATAAATTTAGAACAAAATTTGTTTCTCGTACTTTCTTTAGTGGTGTTAATCCACTTTAAATTCCTATCACCACGCAAAAAGCTGGCGATGAAATTAGTCGTGCAAAATTTGTAACTAGAAAACAGGTTTTTCAAGTCAATTATGTAATATAATTCACGTACTACTAGACAAGGATTAGTAGCTGGGAGCGAAACCATTAATTTGACACGAAAATCCTAAGAAGGCAAATATGAAATTACTAAAAACTGTTGAACATTGATCATAACAAATAAGATAAAAGGGTGTTTGTTGGCGTATGTGTCCGATGATACGTGCAGGACCGAATGAACATTCACGTGTTCGTTGGAGCGTGTGACGAATGAGCTTTTATCTAGAGGATTCTTTTTACTAGCGGTCCATGCTATAAACCACGCCTGCGTCGCCTATCACGGATATTACGGGATCGTGTCCCCTACGTGACTTGACACATAACGCCTAGGCTAGGTGTAGACCGGCTCGCTCCATCTCCGTGTTACACGTCAGTACTCTTAGGTTGGTATAAATATCCCAAGCACATTCAATGCAAAGCTAATATGTTTTCACGCATGTACTCTCATATTTATTGCTATACCCTTACGGCCTATTGCTAATATTTATTCTCATGCCAGAGCTTGGTCTTAGGGTCACCCCCAAGACGAGACTAACGCATGCTCTCTCTTGTGTAGGTGCTCGAAGAACGTTGCTTTAACCAGTCCGAAAAAACCTACACGCGCTCTCTCTGAAGAGCAGATTTTTTACTTCAACGATGATGTTACTAATACTGTAACAATAATTGGTTTATGTTCTTTTCACATGAGTCTCGGAACTCGGAAGGAGGAAAACAAACACCAAAGCAATAAACTTCCTTTTAAAAAAGACAACATTTAAATCATATACATATCAATGAGAAAGTGTGAACCGCTGCGGATTCAAATTTTATACTTTTATTACATATTAATTTCGTGTAATACGGAGTAGTTGTCTTTAAAAAAAATAAATAAATAAATAAATACTTTTATTACATATTAATTTCGTGTAAATGTTTGATCACTAAAAACTAAAAAGAAATATGTTAAAAGCAATCAAATAATCAGACATAACTACGAAAAATCAGTATTTAATACCGAAATTTTATCAAACACAATCATTATTTACTATTTGTTTTTTTAACTGAATTTCATTAAAAAAGGGAAAAACTAGCAGTCTAGCAATATGAGCTAGCAATTACAAAAAAGAGACCATTTGTGCATATTTTTTTTGCTATACACCACTAAATTACACCAGTAATACACACAGTACAACATACTTTTTTTTTTTCTTACAAAAAGTATTTTAACCCATCAGTTCAACTACAAAACATGCAAGAAAAAAAATACAAATGGAATATTATAGAAAATGTCACTTTTCCTCATACACTAAGAGTTAAACGTGACATTATTACGAAACCGCCAAATCCACCAAAAAGAAGTCACGATGATGATGTACATACAATGAATCTTCTCTTTAGAGACACGCCAAGAACTCTAACAACCTCTCCAATGGTTGTTAGACGCGAATAAAGGAATGGAGGCATCACACCAAACACGAACAAGCCTTCAAATTTCTTTGGCAATGTCACACTCGAAACAGATATGGAGGTTAGATTCCACATTACCGTTAAAAGATGGGCAAAAGATCTCCGGGATTCACTACAAACAAAAGGACTTTTGGGGACGGGAAAATTGTTTGTGACGACATAGTCGTCACCAAATTGCTATGGGCCCAACCTTTTTCAACCTCAGATTTTAGTCAAAATTAAAAGTGGGGTCTACACAAATTAGTGACGACAATCTCGTCACCAATTACTTTTCATACACATTTGGTTATTTAATCTTTATAAAAAAAACAAATATTAAGTTTAGTGATTTTTATTTCATTAAAAAATATTTTTTAATTATATTTCGTTTAATAAATAAGTTTAGTGACGACATAGTCGACACCAAATTTTTAACCCTTTAAAAATAATATTTAAAAATAACAAATAATGATTTTTAAAATAATGTTTTTCTATAAATACATTTAGTGACGACAATTTCGTCACCAAATAATAATCCGAATTTAATTATTTTTATTTTATTAAAAATGCTTTTTAAAAATAATAAGTTATAATTTTTAGAATAAATTTTGTTTTATCAATAAGTTTTGTGACGACATATTCGTCACCAAAATTTTATCCTTTTAAAAATAGTTTTTACAAATTTAATTATTTTTATTTTATTAAAAATACTTTTTATAAATGATTTAAAATGATATAAATAAAATTCAAGTTACTTATAAATGATTAATTTTTTATTTAGATTAGTTATAAATTATTAAACTTATATTTAAATTAATAATAAATAATTTAAATTAATTAGATTAGTTATTAATGATTTAACATCTTATGTATAACGATATCATCTTGACTCATTCATTTAACATATCTTGTACAACGATCTCGACTCATCCGTTTAACATCTCATGTACAACAATATTATCTCAACTCATCCGTTTAACATGTCTTGTTCAACGATATCATCTTGACTCATCCGTTTAACATGTCTAGTATAACGAATATCATCTCGACTCATCTGTTTAACATCTCATGTATAACGATATCATCTCGACTCATCCGTTTAACATATCATGTATAACAATATCATCTCGACTCGTCCGTTTAACAACTTATGTATAACGATATCATCTCGATTCTTGTGTTAAACATATCATGTATAACGATATCATCTCGACTCATCCATTTAACATCTTATGTATAGCGATATCATCTCGACTCATTCATTTAACATGTCTTGTACAACGATCTCGACTCATCCGTTTAACATCTCATGTATAACGATATCATCTCGACTCATCCGTTTAACATGTCTTGTTCAATGATATCATCTTGACTCATCCGTTTAATAAATCATGTAACGATATCATCTCGACTCCTTCATTTAACATGTCTTGTATAATGATATCGTCTCTACTCATTTATTTACTATAGTATGTATAACGATATCATCTTGACTCATCTGTTTAATATCTTAACTCGTTTGTTTAACATCTCATGTATAACAATATTATCTTATGTATAATTATCTTGAAAGGTCCATTTAACATATAATGTGTAACGATATTATCTCGACTCATCCGTTTAATATCTCATGTATAATTTAAATCATTTTTGTTATAATTTAAATAATTTTTTAATCATTTACAATTAATCTATTTTTTGATCATTTATAAGTAATTTAAATTATTTTAAATAAGTTTTAATTAATTTAAATTATTTTTAAATTATTTATATATTATTTATAAGAGATAAATAGTCTAATTTAAAAAAAAATAAAAATAAACACTTAGTGACGAGATAGTCGTCACCAACCCACTATAAGACAAAACCCAAAATTTCACGAAAAGTTATATTTCCCTCCACAAAAATTTCACCAAAATTTCACTAAAAGTTTAAACCAGATCTAGATCTATATCTATATCACCAATAATTGCTAAGTCTTATTTTTTTACACAACACCAACCACACCATCATCTCTCTCGATTTTTACACCTTCAACACTATAACCGGAAATCACCTTCAACACCATAACCGGACCCCACCACAGCCAGTTCAACACCACCATCACCCGAATCCACCACTTACACACGCACCACTGGGCACCGTGAGCCACCAAATCCACCACTAAATTAAAGGTATGGTTTTTGTTTTCTTTTATAATTAAAGGAATGTTTGTTAATCTGTTTGTTACGTTTGGTTGTTTAACTTTTGTTTTGTTTGTGTCGGGTTAGCATCATCGCCGGCGAACCACTGTGAACCACCCGCGAACCACCACCTCTCTTTGTTCATTTGTTTTATTTAATTAAAGGTATGTTTTTTTTTGTTTTTTTTTTCAAGTTTATTTATTTATTTATTTTTTTGTTATTTTTCTTTGTTAATTTTTTTTTTTTGTTGGTTAGATGGCACCACCGTGAACCACCACCATCGAACCACCACTGCAGCAGGAACACCACCGCAACCGCACCACCACTGCAGCAGCACCACTCCCATCTCATTACCAGATCCGTCACCCGACCCTTACCGATACTTCCGTCAAATGAATCCGGTTGTAGCCGCGTTCCAAGGGAGGACGAATATGTTGTTACTCATGAAGACATTGATGATGATCAAAATGGTAATGAAAATAATAATGAAAATGATAATAAATCAGATGACTAGTATGACGAGTAGGATGTGGTATATTATTTGTATTGACATTGTTTGGTAGTATTAGCTTAAGTGGAAGAGTAGGTATGTAGTATGGTAGTGTATTATTTCTGTTGACATTGTTTGGTATTAACGAGTAGGTTTGTATTAGCTCGTATTTGTGTGAAAACGATGCCTTCATTTGGTTGTTTTGAAATGATTAAGTGGATGGATGAAGTTGAATGGTTTTGTTTCATATTTTTTGGTCACAAAACAATTTATGGGTTCAGTTTTGGTAGATTTTTCCGGACAAAAATTCCGGAAATGTGGAAATGCAGCAATAGCTGCTGTTTTTTTATTATATGCAGGAAAATTTTGTGACGACTTTGTCGTTACCATTTTTCTAAAATTAATTTATAAAAAGTCTATTTGTTTTATTTAGAATCGAAATATTTAAATATTGAAAAAAAATTGTGACGACTTTATCGTCACCAGTTTTTAAAATTTTAATTTACAAAAAGTCTTTGTTTTATTTATTTTAGTTTTATGTAAAATAATTTTGTAAAATAATTTAGTTTATGTAAAATATTGGTGACGACATTGTCGTCACAAAGTTGCTATGGCCCACTTATGTTTAGTCCTTGCGTTGAATATTTGCGGGCCCCTTATGTCGTCACTAATTACACTGTGTTTTGTCGTCACGAAGTTGTTTTGTGACAATAGATTGGTGACGTGAAATCCGTGACGACATATCGTCACAAACACACTTGGTGACAACAGCTAGTGTAAATTGGTGACGACTTTGTCGTCACGAAAGGTGTTTTTATTTGTAGTGATTTTGATACCTCGAGACGAGAGGTTTAAACAACGCGGAAGTCTGTCAAGCTTCAAACGCAACATGAAGATATTCACTTTGCGAGGAAGAGATTTGTCCCATGTAGTCGAAGGATCCAAAGTAGGTAAAAGATGAGCATCAATATGCCTGCAAGTCACAACTCAAAGAAGACGCCATCGTTGGCAATAGACCAAACACAAGTGTCCGTATCAGAATGGATATCGACTTGGCTAATCTCGATCAACATGTCTCTAAGATAAGCCGAGTTACGAATACCCAAATATGATCTAGACCAATTCCAACACCATTGCCCATTAAAAATACGATCTAAAATCAAACAATCCTTGCTCCAAATAATAATAATAATAATAATAATAATAATAATAATAATAATAATAATAATAATAATAATAATAAAAAGTAAAAAAAAAAAGTCTATTGAACCGGAGATATAACGGAGAGTTACCAAGCCACGTATCTTTCCAAAAGCAAATGAGTGTACCACAACCCACATGAAAGCGTAACGAATCAGCAGGAAGAATGCCACTCAAATGCTAATGATTAGAAGTCCTCACAATTTTAGCCCATACACCGTTTGGCCAACCGTGCAACGCCTTAATAACTTTCACTCAAAGGTGGTTCGGATTAGAAGGTAATCTCCAACGCCACTTTTTGAGAAGAGCAAGGTTGAACGACTTGAAACTACCTATACCCAAACCGCCTTTATCGAACGAGGATAAGACATTAGACAATTTTAGCCAAGCAAGCTTTTTTCGAATCTTGAGAGCCTCCCCAGAAAAAACGTAGCACGAATTCTTTCCAAAGTTTAAAATGGATTTAGGAACTTTGAAGATAAAGGTAATAAATCCCAAGGCTACCAAGGACGGCCTAAATTAACGTGAGACGACCCCGATAGAAAGAAGATTTGCCTTCCAAGATGAAAGCCTCGTGTGGAACCGGTCAAGTAAGAGCTTCCAATTGGAAATAATGCTCATATTAGATCCGATCGGTAAACTAAGATATACGAATGGAAAGGAACCCGAAGCGCATCCTGTATTATTGCCCATAAGAGACACCTCTGATGAAACTCCTATGCCATAACATTGGATTTATGGATATTAATTTTAAGACTCGCGAGAACTCCATTCCGTGGTGATCACAACGTCATTAACGTAGAATAAGTGAGACAAAGTAATAGCCGGAGAACTTAACACCATGAATCAAACCTGATCGAACCTCGTCTGAAAGGGCCACGTGGAGACCTTCCATGACGAAGATAAACAAAAAAGGTGAGAAAAGATCGCCTTGCCTCAAACCACGCTTGAGTGAGAACTCGGAGGTCGGGCTGCCATTAACCAAGATCAAAGTTCTAGACGATTCCAAGCGTACTTTTATCCAAGACCTCCATTATTCACCATTTGTATTGGTTATTCAAGTAAAAAAATATGCCGATCATATTATTATTTATGTCTTAACAATACCATTATTTACTGTAAATTTGTTGTTATTGACAGCCAGTTAGCATTTTCCAAAAGAAATTTGTGTGCTCCAGATTGTGTGAAAATTGCGTACTTTCTAAGCACTAGTCATTATGTTCTCCCACAAACTAACATGAAACAAATAATGTGTAGCGAACATTTGCTCACTTGATTCATGTAAAACAAAGATTTCACAAGCGCTATCGATCCATGTCATTTTCTCATACATACATTGTTCCAATGTCTCGTATGGTGGGCCTCTTTATATTCAAGCAAAAATGCTAGTATAATCCTTGCCAATGCTTTATCATCAAGGCATTTCCCCCACCACTCATCTGAGCCAATATAAACACCGTCACAACCACAAGAATGACAAATAAATATAAGAATTAAAATAAACTAAGAAAAAAAGAAGAATTACGACAAGGATTTTATACTACAAATAAGAGAACTTGCTATAAAGCAAAATTGCAAGAAAATTTGATATATGTAACGTATTTAACAGTCTAATGCACAACATACTCGCCATTTCATTTTATGGTAGGTATGTTGCATTTAATGGATACAGAAGCGTTCCGGGATTGGCGATTGAAAAGTCAAACAATATGCAAATTTTGACCCAAAAAAAAAAAAAAAAAAAAAAAAAAAGGATAAAAAGCTTATGCATCAATGGTCCAAAACAGGCTCTATATCTACAAAACTATGTAGAATGATTGGCTAAATGTGCTTGTTATGTTTAACAACTTAAAATAAAAAATAACAATGAAATTTTACCTGTTTAACCCATCTTCGACGCTACAATAAGTATTTACTCGTCAACTTCTGTCACTGCTGAATGTAATCTAACTCTACAACACCATTATATACAGGATTATCAACTGCAACCAAAAGCAAAATAACATTAGACACAAATTAGCATAAAATTACAATATAAAAATGGTTAAATTAATATGTAACATACGCACCTCTAAAGACAGAAACTTGATGCCATCCGCAAGCTGATCACCTTATGATTTTCCAAAAATGACAAGAAGATAACAAATTAACAACAAAGAATTGACCTTTTCACAGAGTTTTCAAAACCATCCTCACTTATCTGATCAAAATCTATTATCTGCACTTTTTTATTTGATCAGAACTGGATCTTGGGTCCTTATTTCTTCGAAAAGTAATGCAGTCCAACTAGTAATGTACAGTTGTACAAAGGGTGCTTGAGATGAAAACGAAATCCACCATAAAAAAATTTCTCGTTTGCAACTCCCAGATGTGTAATATATTTTTCTGTATAAGGTTCCCGGATGCATCAAATTACACTACGTCCCCTGTCAATTACTTCCATTGCAACCCTAACGATTTGTAACAATCCTTCAATGTCTTGGAAGTTGAAATCCAGAGCTGGTTTTATTACTTCTTTATGGTGGGCATGTTCGGGTTGTGAAGCAGACGCTGCTAAAGCAATCTGGGATCTTCTTGAAGCCTCCATTGCCAAATTGACATCCTGTGCCTGCAAAGATTTTGGATGTAAGATGCCAAAACAGACATTTTGGGAGTCTGGGTAACAGATTAGTACGAGCTTGAGTCAAAATTAAGATTTTCAAAATTTGATAACGGGTCTGTCCAGGTCAGGTCTACCCATCAATGCCGTTTCTCCCATTTTCAACTTGATAAATAATTAATGTATAAAATAATACAACGAAAATTGTAAATGATAGAAAGCAAGTTTATGAGGTTGGTAACTTTTATATACATTTTCGGGGACATGACCCGTTATAGATCACATATAATTCACATAGCCCGTGCCACTTCTAGTTACAGACTTGCAACAAAAAGATTAATTGCTTTTCGAGAGAGCACTTACAAAGTTAAGAATCCGCAAAAAGTTAGGTTTATTTCGGGCAGCAATAACATGATTGCCACCAATTTGAGGATCATTAACACCCTTGGCTAAGGCAGCTTTTTCAACAGCTGCTGGGTTGTTCAAGTTATCGATATCAGATGCAGAGGAAGAAGGAGACTCACCTACAGATTAGAACAAACAGGAGGTCATGTATAGTAATAACAAATATAAACCAAACATTGCATAACTTAACTTAGTAACACCAATGTTTATTTTATATAATTGGTTATAATGGGTCATTCTTTTAATAATGATCTTTCAAGTCGGCATCCAAATTAGATAGAAAGTGAAGTTAGTAGAGAATTTTTTACAATTTGTCCCACGGAAAAAATAACAAATAAAATAAATAAAAAATGTGACAACTGACATACCGGTAGGACCTAATTGGAGAGCGGTTTGCAATTCCTGCCTATCTTTCGAGGCACGGGTATGTGAAGAATAGACCACCTTTAAGTATGCCACTTCTGCTAATTTGTAGGACAGTGCTGCAGCTGCCATCTCTTTTGATTTTTCATATTCATGAGCAACATACCTATTAATCAAACATTGTCAAAAGGTATCGGTATTGTTGGCTAATCGAGATTTTCCAACTCAAGAATGCAAACATTAATAAACTGAAATTAACTTGCCGAGGTCATCAGAATGTTACTTACTCGCAAAGTTTTGCAGTGCTACTGTACATGGTCATTGACTGAGCTAAATCACCATGCTTGCCACTCTCGGTATAGCTGGATTCTAATATAGAGGATCCATAGAGGAACTTAAGGGCTGCTTGGAAATACAGCGAATTACTCTCATCGTTTAATCCATCATTCTGCAAAAACCAATGAAGGCACAACAATCATCACACAAAGGTACAGAAACAAAAATTATCAAGGAGGTCGTAGGATGTGCATTTTTATCTTTAAAATTTAATTATGTGATAACGAATAATGATAATTAGTTAGATAACTGTAGTTAAATGGGCTGTAGAAAAATAGTGTTTGGATGTCCTGCTGTGTGAAGTTGAAAGAATGAGATAACCAGACCCAATGTTTGGCAAACTGTGATTAGAAACAAGACCTAGTGCATTTTGACAACTAAATAACACGACTCAGAAGCACGGTCAGGTTATTATAACACTAGAATAAGAGAAGAATTGCTAAAAACCTTCCGACGATCGGCCATGTGTTTAAGAGCTTTTGCCTCTTTTATAGCACTTGCAGCCTGATTGGATGACTCCCGTCTAAGTGGACTAGGTGTTCCCCTATGCGTGCTTGGGGTGGGATGTCTTACACTCACCGACTGATTTCCATTCAAGTTTTCACCTTTCTTTTTCTGCTTTGGCGTTTTTGATACATCAGCCATATCTACACCATCAACCGACAACTTATTTCCCTTATTTTCTTTTAAAGAATGTTGGGGAGGACGTGATGTCTCGTTTTGACCTTTACCGGATGGTGGTAACGAGTTCGGTTTTCCTCTTTCCGGCACATCCCGCTTTGAAGATCTTACACCATCAGGTTCCATTTTCACATTCTGCTTCACATCCTGAATTGAGACCGGTTTTCCAGAAGACTCTTTCTTTGAAGCAGACCCCTTTTCAAACTTATCGGGATTACTGGATGGTTTATCTTGAGACCTATTTTCATTCATACGTTCAGATACCTTAAGATTAATCTTTTCATTATCAGACTTTGAACTCCGATGTTTGTCTTTAGATCTTGAAGACGATCCTTTCCCACTTTTCCTTGCACGAGACCCACTGGAATGAGATTGATGGTCTTTCTTCTTTTCTCCATTATGTCCTATAAATGACGATTTTGCCCCTAACGTTTCAAATTCAACAGACGCTACTATGTCCCCCTTACTTGGTAAGTGACCTAAACCCTTGTCTAAAGATTCCACTACACCTAAATCCTTCTTGAACGAGTTCAATCTGTAACTTCCTCTATCATCTTCCCATTCCTTTTTAAGAGTGACAGGATCTTGATAATTATCAACACCTTCAATATTTCTTCTAGATGATGCAAGTTTTTCGGGATTTAAGATCCTCAAAGGAGATGAAGAAACAGACTCCACGGGTGACCCTTTTGTTTCAAGGTTATTCACTTTATTTTTATGAGAACCCGAAACCTTTGAAGAGCTCGAATTGGCAGCCAATAGTCTACCTTTGTCTTCCTCCTGGAATTCAGGTACTTTTACCTTTTTACCCTTCCTCTGCCCAGTTTCGCTCGTTTCTTCTATTTGGGCATCATCAAATTCATTGGATTTCCTTTTCCTGACGGAATCCTTTTCTTCACTTTTTACTGTATCAAAGGTTCCATTTTGATGTTTTGGATTTATAACTTTTGAGACAGAACTTGAATCTTTGGGACGTTCATCATATTTCAGATGATCCTTTCTTGGAGGTAAATCATGGTCAGAAGACCTCTCTTTGTCGGTCCCATGATTATTATCTGTTTTTACTTTCTTGGAATCCCTTGAATAATCTTGACTAGTCTCTCTTTTGTTCCTAATCTTTAATTGAAGGGCATTATTACCTGAAATCGACATTTAACACTTGATAATCAGACTCTAGAAAACATAGGTAAAACGGTCAAAATGGGTACTTTTTAGGTCAAAACTGGTTAGGTTGGGCCGACCCGGAAACCCTCATTTTCTGTGGTAAATGATTAATGAGTTAAATATGATTAAATAGTTCAAAGTTTTACAATAAAAATGTAACTCTTTGTATTTAATTGATTTACGAGGTTTTATGCATTTGAATACACTTCCGACAATGCTTGACCCATTTCCTTTCAAGTTCAAGCTTAACCATTTGACTAGTTTTACAATAAAAATGTAACTCTTTGTATTTAATTGATTTACGAGGTTTTATGCATTTGAATACACTTCCGACAATGTTTGACCCATTTCCTTTCAAGTTCAAGCTTAACCATTTGACTTGTTAGGAAAAAAAAAAAAAAAAAGAAGCAAACTCAATGACCCATTAATGGGACAAAATTGCTACCTCCGCATACAAGAAAAGAGCAAAGTCAATTTCATACGCAATACCTTCATCCACAACTTTGTCACGTAGTTTTTTCTTTTCTTTGTGCTTTTCTGCAATCAAGCTAATAGACTGACCAGAATCTTGGAATTCCACTTCATTCACAAGTGGACTCTGGTTAGCACCATTCAAGCTTCTAGTTTTATTCGAGGTATGAAGATTCTTCTTTGTGGAGTTGGAAGACAATGAGGGTCTCTCCTGCTTTGGTTCATGTGATCGATCTTTTGTTCCATGTTTTTTCTTTACACCAGCTTGTGGACCAAAAGGCTGGTGTCTTTGATCAGGATACGGAAGTTTAGCTGAAAATGGTGGTCCACCAGGATGAACCGGCTGTGAACCTTGAATCGCAGGAGCAGGGACAAAATATTGGATGGTAACAGCCTTAGTTGTCTCGTCCTGATCTATGCTGCACCGATTCATTCTAGGCCTATTGATGGGACAATTGTTTAATATATCTCACAAGGCCTTGCTTATTTTGCAAAGGAATAATCAATAAAAGTTAACATCCATTGTTGTATAAAAGAAATTAAAGATGGGAGAAAGAACTTACAGCCAATCGAGCATGCTGCAGAGCCACTTCTCAGGAAGGTTGCCCGGATTTAGACCGGGCGGTAAAAGTCTCCATTTTTCACATCTGTCACAACAAACCCAATCTTCGTTGACTAAGGCAGCAGGTACCGGTGCAGAAGCTGCATCAAGAACAGGCACACCATTTCCCGATGCAGATACTAGTTGTGGGGTCAGGCCTGGACCCACTCCTGGATATACCAACGAAGATGGTTTTGGACCTTGTTTTCCAATCTTACTCTCTTTTGAAGAAACGTTACTTTCTAGGCTACCTTTTTCAGCAACATTGCAGTCCTTCGGCCTGTCCATAAAAGGCTTCTCCTCCACAGCCATGTCCTCACCATCTTCAAGTTCGGGATAAAGTTCCCCAAAGAAATCTTTATATGTCTCTCTCACCTTTCCATTATTCTTCAGGTCGTCCACTTTTGAGCCGTGAGCGTTATTTCTATTTTTGGAAGAAGAATCACTCTTAAAACCAACTTTTGGGACCTCTACACTTGGGATTCCATTTTCCAAACTCTGGCTTCCTTTCGATTTCTTCTTGCCTCCAGAAGAAGACGTCGCCAACTTCATGCCATCTTTCTCAAGTGATGTAGCTTTATGAGCAGCCTTCTGCTTCAAAGGCTTTACCAATTGGGTATCATGAATTTTACTACCGCCTTTGGAAATATCAGAATCAGATTTTATGGGGAAACCTGAATGCTTCTCATCAGAATTCACATTTCCATTCTTTTTGTAAGGCTTCTCGACCCGGAAATCATCATGGGTTGATACTGGATCCAGTGACTCTTCTTTTGGTACAGAGGATTCACCCTTGAAGGTAGTGCCTTTTCTAAAATCCAAAACATTATCGAGTGCATCTGATAAAAGAGGAAGCTTTAAGGCATTAGAAACAACATCTCCACAAGACAAATTATCGTTGACCGTTTCCTTCTTTCTTGCTTCTACCGAAGCAATTTTATTCTCGGTCTTTGGCTTTTTCTCACAGAAAATGTTTCGATCAACTTTAGACTCAGACTTAATAACCGAAAAAGGAGCTTCTTGGCTTTGTTTATAAACCGAGCCACAGCTACTATCTTCTCGTTTTTCTTTTTCAGTCAAGCACAAGAGATCATACGGAAGGGGGGACAGTAAATCTCCAAGAACTGGAAATGATGTCATCATCTATTGTAAAATCAGAGTAAAAATCTCACTGTTAATGAATATGACATTAAATAACGTGCCAATTAACTTAAAATAGGATGTTTGGGTCATATTTATTCCACAATGGGTCAAACAAGTAGAATTTTTTAACTTAACTGACATTTAAATGGAACAAAATTCGCCCAAAATGTATTCAAACCTCTTTAATAGCTTTATTGAAAAGATTAGATGATTATCTAAACAGTATAAATTTGTAATCGTATTTGATACATTCATTATTTATGAACATAACAAAAATGGACAAAAGACGCTGGTTGGTCAACCTGACCGAAAATGTTTGACCTGTTATGCAACACGCCCGGCAAGCCCATTTTGTCACCTCTAAGAAAAACAGATAAAAATATATATTAGGGACAATACCAACCTCAAGAATACTAGTGGGGGATTCATGACAAGGGGTGTCACGAGGCACATGACAGAAATCATCACTATCTACAGGACTGGTTTCCAATGATGACGAAGGAGAGACATCAAGCCCCAGTCCACTGTAAATTTCTGCTTTCTTTCGAGTCGACAAGTTATCGGAGCCAACTCTGATTCGAACCTTCAGTGACTTTTGGTCTGAAGTGTTAGCAAAGTTGTTAACAGGTTGTTGTCCATTAGAAGTGAACTTGTCACCAGTCTTAGCAGATGACATATGCACTTCTTGTTTCACTTTACCATTCACTGACGGGCCCCTAGGTACTGGTGCACCGCTAGTTGAAGCTGGTCCATATCTAGTTGCATTCGATACGAGTGCAGAGTTCTGACGACCACCCTGTGTGATAATAAAACTGAATATGTTTGTGCAAAACAAAGTGACAAGTACCCTCAAGGGGATCAATATCGTATTAAATTTATCAAAAATTGTCGATTTACCCCAAAAACGATCAAAACAAACGCTAATAGCAGATTATTATGAGTTAAGCAGTCCCCACTACTTCAAGTAGTCGATGGGTATGAGCTAGCCTAACATATCTTTACAGAGATGCACTAAATTAACATTTTTATTTCATTTTTTACAGCACAAAACACTATAAACAGTTTGTGTAGAGTATGCATGTGCATATCCATTGAACCATGAAGATATGCCCATTAAGCAAATCTAGTAGGCATGAAACTAACAATATTAAGTTTCGTTGTCCTGTATGTTTATTAAACGTCAAAAATAATATAAACATATATGATGAACCACATAGATATCTCTTATGGGATTTTCTATAATTTAGGAACCATACTTGAGTATGGTATCAAAGGAGTTATTAGCAAGATTGAAATGATGGATGTTCCAAAAATAATTACCTCTAAAAGCAGATCATTAGGGTGGATGGCCGCATTATTGAAAGAAGCCTTTGGTGGCGTCTTTGGATTAGGACAAGCAGGAGAGCGTTGATAAGAGGGCAAAAACGAACCGTATCCCCCAAACTTTGCTCCTGCAAATAAGTTTCACAAATGCTAGAAGAATCAGCATTACAAAACTTTTTAGTTTGAGAGTACCAACGATCCGCTTACTTCGTTAACTTACCCAGATTTTCAGCCGAAACTCCACCTTCAAAATCCTTCTGAAAATGTCCCAACACATCTTGAAGTTTCTCATCCTTCAAATATCGCAGCAACAAAAGGGACATAAGAACAAAGAAATAACCATCAAGACAAAATAACAACGCATATAGATTCTGTGTCTAAACTTCCCACACTATTTGTCCTTGAATACCCGTATCAAACTATCTATCTTTCTCTTATCCAGGTCAACCAACTAAACAATAAAATATTTTGCAAGTGTAAAATTGAAATAGTGTGTTGCTTTACAGACTACAATTGCGTTTTCTAATAGCATGTCATAACATTAATGGACTAACTTTTTTTAAGGGAAGAACTACTAAGCTAACAAAGTAACTTTAGTAAGGGGAGTATAATTACATAAAGGAAGCTAGCAATGTTCTATGTCAATTTTATCTACTTAGATAAACACGTCATCTTGGCACATTCACGCAATCACGACATGTGCTTCTTACTGCTGCCAACCCCTAAGCCTAGATTCTTTGGGGTATGGCAAGGTGCTTAGAGGTTGACTATGTCCCCAGTTTGCTGACTACAAACAAGAGATATGTAATTTTGGAGACAACGGGTGCGGCTCATTAATTTTTATGGCAACAAGAGAAAGAATGATGCAATGCAACACAATAACATGAATCGTTTCTTGCTAGTTACAATTAACGACTAAAGCACAACAACGTTTAACATCTTTCTTATATTAATCAGTTTTCAGACATTATACATAATTGCATAGCTCCACATCATAATTTCAACCCTAACAACAACTCTATCGGTTTTCGTTAATCTTAATTTAGACAAGGACCTTATCACTTGTTAGCTAAAATTTCCATCAATCAATCACGATCTTCCCTAAAACAAAAGCATCAATCAAACTCATGTCATCACATACACAACACATAGATCTAACTATCTAAGTATCTAGCTCATACAAAACAATCCACATTAACACAATTCAAAACCGAAAAAATAATCGAAACAAAAACTAATCCTTACAAGATAAGATAGAGTATCAATTGTTGCACCATCATACTCATTATCGTCATCATCCTCATAATTTCCATTATTATTAATATTATTATTAACATTATTTTGAAAATAAGCTTCACCTTCTTCAATCTCAGTATCTAAATCCATATCATCACCATACCTTAAACTATTCCTACCATCTCTACTCCCAACAGAAATCATCCAAACAAAAACCACCACACTTTTTTTTTTTTTTTACTAATTATTTATATATTAATAATTACAATAAAAAAAAAAGTAAAAAACACAATTTGCTTGATGAAAGTTGAAAATCTCAACGACCCATTTTATAAAATCGAAAACCCAACAAAACCCAGAAAGGAATTAATCCAAAGCATCAAGATCCGATTATTAATAATTTATCAACAATTAATGACAGAAAAAAAAGGGAAAATAAAATATGAGCTGATCTATGATACAATTTTTATAAAAATTTGGTTTATATAAAATTTGAAGGAATTGAAATCGATGAGCGATGAAAAGAAACAAAAACGGAGGAGGAGACTCTGGTTTTGGTGTACAGCTGCCGCTTTTTTTATTTTTATTATTTTTTGTTTTTGTAATAATTGTTTTTTATTATTTTGTGAGTTGGTTTTTTGGAGTAAGGGATTTTTTTTTTAAAAAAAATTAAAGAATTTGTGATAATGTTTTTTCAAGAAATAAGGTATTACTACTACATGTGTTTTTGTCCCTCCCTTACTTTGATTTCGGTGTCAAAATGTCAATTCACTACTTTTGATTTTAATTTAATGGGATTAAATTATTTTTTGAGAGATGTAATGATTTTATCAGACCGGTTGCTATAATCGTCAAACTCATCACTTTCACGTCATTAGCGTTATATCACCGTTTAATGTATTATCAAACCTATCATCAAATAGATATTATGATCACCATTAAACCAAAAATATAAAAATATCTCACTTTATGCAAACATACCTCACAATATATCAAAAAAATGAGAAACCATTTGGCAGACCACCAAACGAGTGGAAAAGTTGAATAGTTGGTTCGTGTTAGGGGACCAGCCTTAAACTAGCGTGTGGTGGTGCAGACCACCAACCGTTTAGCGTTTGCCAGTGCAGACCACCAATCATTTAGCGTGTGGTGGTGGTCCTTCACCCACGATAGTGACCAGCCTTAATGTAGATCTTTTGTACCATGGATACATGTAAATGTTGTTCTTATAGACTTTATAAACATATGCATAAATTTTAAATATTAAATTAATAAACTGTATTTTAAATGTGTTGTTTGTATGTATAATCTTGCATATTTAGTTGCATATCATAATAACCCATGTTTCATTTTAATATTTTTAGTCTCGTGTGTATGCAGAATTTTGTATATTATAACAACTACAATAATAATAACTATAAAAATATTTCTTAAGAAAATATAATTATTTTATATAACTACAAAAATAATTTTTAAGAAAATATAATTATTTTATATACGTGTTAAAAGTTATGCAAAATGAGATTTTTATGCTTATTTTCATATAACTTAATTTAATATTAGATTATTTTTTAAAGTTTTGAATTTAATTATAAATTGTATTGGTCAATTAATATATAACATTATGTTACATTTAGCTCCGAAAATTTTATAAAGTACCCTAATTTGTAAGGTTCTTTTATTATTATTATTATTATTATTATTATTATTATTATTATAAACATCACTTTATTAAAATCTCATAAGATTTACAAGAATTAGTGGGGAGCCGCGATATAGCAAAGATAATCCTACTAAATATTATTATTATTATTATTGAATCATAATAATTTTACACAAAGTTGGATGGGAGTCTAGACACAAGCTGTGCTCCCACTCATTTCTGAATACAAAAACTTACTCTATGAAAAATAAAAGCACCACTCTTAGCATTATTCGAGTGACTAATAGAAATACACTTAATATGTGTGAGTGTGTCCAAAGCCTCCGTATCGAATTCCCCGAACGTAGAAAAAGCAAATGGTATGAACTTATATCAGTTGTCCTCACATTTGGACACATATCTCTTCTTTTCTTTTCCACGGCGTTATGCAAAGCTACCCCAGGAGCCCATGAAGACCCCCTCCCCCGCACCATGATCCCAATCTTGGAACATATATCAACAAGAATATCACGCACCGGATTATGCCTGAACTTCACACCCACATCACTAGAACAGTGAACTACATGATCTCTCCATTGGTCCATACGTTGCATATTGCAACTCGGGCATAGGCTACCTTCAGAGAACATAGGTATATCAAGCCTATAACACGACACAGAACGAAATTGGCGATGGTTCATCCTTTGTCCCAAACCGTCAACAGGGATAGTGAAAAGAAATTCATGTGCATGCGGGGCACGAATGCAACTGAGAATAGCCACCTGTCGTGAACTAAGCAAGTGCTTAGCAACAAGGTCTTTCTTAATGACACCAAAGTAGCACTTTACCAAGGTATTCATCATATGGGGGCAGAAGCGCAAGTGGTGACAGAGAGCATGTCAATGTTGCAAGTCGTGTTAAAAATATCAAAAGCATACTCAAAAGAAGAACCATGAGAGATAATACCACATTTAGTAAGTATCTTGGCCTATAGATCGCTTGATTGCATACGGGAGGCGAGGAAAGCATACATGATGATGTCCTCCGTTGAAATGATGCCAAGACCACCCAACTTGATTGGAAGAGTGGCTAGCCGCCACTGCTAATCACCAAACCCCGGCCTCGAAGCTGTAACAATCTTCTCCAAGGAGGCACGTAATGCATGATCAAACTGAACTTGGGACACCAATAAATACAAAGGCGAACATGTCCTCAAAGCATAAGATAATTTCGCAACCCCAATGCAATTGCGAAGAAGAAGAAGTTCACATTGGGGATCATGGAGTTTGTGAATTGCCTCCATTAGTGACGAGGCGAAAAATGATTCGTTTTTAGGGGGTCATTTAAGCCCGAAATTGAATTTATTTGATCAAATATTGTCCTAAATCGTTCCTTTTGTGATTTTAGGTACTTTGGGAGTGAATTCTGGAAAAGAAAGCATTTTGGACGTTTTTTGAGCATAAAAGTGAAGAAAACGGCAAAGTCTTAATTTTCCTTGCTGGGAACAGTACCTGACGGCGTCAAGAATATTTTGATGACGGCGTCAAGAGCAAAAATGGTGACGGCCCAGTGAAAACGTGACGGCGTCAAATCAAGGCCGTCAAGAGTAAAAGTGGTGACGGCCCAGAGCAGCAATACACATGACGGCGTCAGATCTGGATCTAGGCAATCCGATTATATTTTTGGCGGCTGGTTGACGGCGTCAGAAGTTTTTTCTTGACGCCATCACCTTAGGAAATCTATATATAGTTTTGTAATTTTCATTCTAAGGAGAGGAGAATTTTAGGGTCGACTTGAATAAACCCTAGCTCGTTTTTAACAGTATTTCCAATGGTTTTCACCCCTTGAAACCCTTCATGTTCAATTGAGATAAGTATCATTTCAATTCATTTAATATGTCTATGTGTTGTTTGAATATATCTTACGCTTGTCTTGATTTTAACATGCTAGGCTAGATCTCTTGTGTGTTTGCTTAGATGTAATGAAACCTATATGTTGATTATATGTTGATTGCTTGTTTATAGTTGTAATGGATGAATGATTTCGATGTTAGGCTTAAGAAAACTGGAAGACTTCCATTGTGTAACATGCTTGAACGTCTTAAGAAACATGAATCAATGCGTACTAAGGTTTTTATGGTTGTATTTAATGCATGAGCGAATTCTAGTGATCCCATGTTAGGAGCTTCTTGCAGGCTCGACATAGGAGTGAAGTAGGAGCTTATAGAGTTGGGGAAGTACGTACGCCACCCCACGATTGGTATTAAGGAATATAACCCGTCATCCACGCAACTGTAACAAACAATTAACCTGTAAAAGATATCTAGAGAGTAGTGAAATCTAAGTAAACACAATTCTCCCATCTATTGTTCACACCATATTAGTAATTAGCTTTATTTTTATTTTTGTCATTTTATTTTAATTGCATCTTAGTTATTGGGTTAGTTGACTAGCAACTAATTCCGCCCACTCTTCCAAAAAACCGAGATTTTCACTTGCTTTCACAAAAATATTAAAATACAAAAAGAATCACCCCTCACCTCTAGACCTAGTTTTTAGGCTTTCTAATCCTAGCGACACTATTCCTGAGTTGAACGATCAATCCCCCGGTACTTGTCACTATACTATACTACAACGATCAGGTACACTGCCTGGTGGGGGTTGTAAGCTTCTCAAGATCCCTCGAGAGGTAAAGCCTGGTGCAATTCCCACGCATCAATTAGGGAGATGGTTTTAGAGACCCTTTAAAGCCAAATCCCGACAAAAAACTATCATCCAAACTGACTAAACCACCAAGAAGTTTGACACCATTGAGCGGACGAGAGATATTTACAAGAAAAACACCATCCACCCTACTTCTAGGATCCTCCACAGGCCAATAAAGTTCAGTCTTATCAACGTTCAAAAACAAACCACGAGCCGGACTATCCGTCCTGATGATGTTAAGCGCCTTGGCAACCATAAGGGTATCTCCAACATTAGTACCGTCATCAAGATACCAAGCCTGAAGGGTAAGCTCACATGACAGACTGATAGTCTAGATCAAAGGATGCAAAGCTAAGGCAAACAACAAAGGTCCTAATGGATCCCCTTGTTGAACCCCTTGACAAGACCAAAGAATAGAGTCGTCATAATAAAGCCTAGCAGGTAGAGCATAACAAAACTCAACCCAAGGAGCAATGGATGGACACCAAACCCTAGCTTCCTGAAGTAGAACGCTCCTATCGACAAGATTGAAAGCATTCTTAAAATCCACCAACAACATAGAAAGCCCGACCTCATTACCTTTAGACTTAACAAGCCTATTCACATAATGCAAAATAGCCTCACAACCATCAGGAACGCCAACACCAAATTGAAAATCCTGTAAATAAGTATTCAAGGAGTTACCGATAGAAGAAGAATGATGCGTGGGAATCGCACCTTGCTTTACCTCTCGAGGGATCTCGAGAAGCTTACAACCCCCACCAGGCAGTGTACCTGATCGTTGTAGTATAGTATAGTGACAAGTACCGGGGGATTGATCGTTCAGCTTAGGAATAGTGTCGCTAGGATTAGAAAACCTAATTAATAGTTCTAGAGATGAAAGATGATTATTTTTGTATTTTTATATTTTTATGAAAGCAAGTAAAATCTCGGGTTTTGAAGGAGTGGGCGGAATTAGTTGCTATTCAACTAACCCAAAGCTAAGATGCAATCAAAATAAAATAATAAAAATGAAATTAAACTAAATTATACTAAGGTTGTGAGCAGTAATTGGAGAAATTGTGTTTACTTAGACTTCATTACTCCCTAGATATCTTTTACATGTTAATTACTTGTTACACTTGTATGAATGACGGATTGTATTCCTTAATACCATTCGTGGGGTGGCATACATAACTCCCCAACTCTATGAGCTCTTATCTCCTCCTACACCATGACCCAGCGCAACTATAGGGATTGTAAACAGTGGCTCATGCATTAAATACAACCAATAAAGACCTAGTACGCCTCGGTTCATGTTTCTTAAGACGTTCAAGCATGTTACCATTTGGAGATCTGTCAGTTTTCTTAAGCCTAACATATAAATCATTCATTCAAAACAAGAATAGACAAGTAATCAACACATAATCAACATCTAGGTTTCATTAGATCTAAGCAAACACAAGAGAGATCTAGCCTAGCATAGTAGAATTGAGACAAGAACAAGATATAAACAACCAACACATAGACATATTGATTGAATTGAAAGTACACTTATCTCAATTACAATGCAAGGTCTCAAGGGTTTGGAACCCTTGAAAAACCTGTAAAAGAGGCACCAAAATCGTCTTTAGGGTTTCACCAAAACTTTTTTTTTTTTTTTTTTTTTTTTTTTTTTTTTTTTTTTTTTTTTTTATGAAAAAACTAGAAAACTATATATAGGAAAAACAGTCTGACGGCGTCAAGAGTAACTTCTGACGCCGTCACCTCGCCGCCATATACTTCCTCGGACGGCCTTGATCCACTTATGACGGCCTATGTGACGCCGTCACCACCCACGGTATATTAATTTTGCCATTTTGACGCCGTCAAGAGTCCTTCTGATGCCGTCACCACCTTCGGAGTTTAATTCTTCATGTCTGACGCCGTCAAGATGTTGGTCTTGACGCCGTCACCTTGTATTTTCAGCATGCAAATTAGGTACTTAGCCGTTTTCTTCACTTTTATGCTCCAAAAACGTCCAAAATAGCTTCTTTTTCAGAATTCACTCTCCAAACACCTAAAATCACAAAAGGAACGATTTAGGGCAATATTTGATCAAATAAAGTCGGATTCGGGCTTAAATGACCCCCTAAAAACGGATCATTTTTCGCCTCATCATATACCCTTACACTTGAGATTTGCTTGTCCTCAAGCAAATGAGCTTTTATTCTACTCAAAAGACAAGTTAGGGGTCATTTAACACTAATATAAAAGTAATTACAACAAATAATCGTTCCACTAAAGACCAATAGACAAGCAAGGAGGTCATACACAAGCACCTCACAAATAGTGTTTAGATACTCACATCTCTCGGGTGTAATAAAGTAATATAACATTATGGAAATGGAAGATATCTCTCACTACCTGTCATAGCAAAATAGATTACCATAGGCTTGGGAAAGGATCAAACCTCCACCACATGGCGTAAGCACCTAGGATAAACTATCAAAGAGGTCTTTTTAAAGGGTTATAACGTTAGGTGTAGGGATATGAATTACACGGTTTTGTTGGATAAAGGAAGTTTTACTGGTGGCGAGTTAACAATCTTATTTAATCACATGTACAATATGGCGTTGCTAAGCCAAGACTAGACTCGACTTAAGCTAATAAATGAAAAATAATAAAAACATAAAATGAACATAGAATGAAAACGGGATGGTAGTCCGTATGTTTTTTCTCTTTTTCTTTTCTATTTTTTTTTTCTTTTTTTCTTAAATTTTTATTTTTTATTTTATTTTTTATTTTATTATTATTTTTTTTTTGCATACACTCTTACCCTACCATCCAAAATAATACATCATAGGGGTTTGAGTATTCCCCTTACACTTGAATCTTTACATACTTTACAATTAACTAATCTAATGACTCGAATTAAGAAAATCAAAACACTTGGAGCACTTTTAAGATTAACGTACATATGGGGGTAATAAGTGATGTTCTTCCCCATTACTCCATAAATTAAGTACTTACCCATGAGTCCCAATCGTCCCAAAACAATATGTACAAGGATATGACTCGACTTAGCAACCATGTAATCAATTAAAAAGTTAACTTAGGGTTTAACAAATAACAATAATGCACTAAAAATGAGCGCATACACGGAAGGCTAAGGCGATTTGGGTGTACATTTAAGTGGGGTGTAACAAATTCTTCCTCTAAGTAAGATGCTTAAAGTTAGAAACGAAAAGATAGGCTCGGAGGGGTGTACTAAGGGTTTCGTGTACTAAAAATGAGTACAACGCTAAGGGTGTGGGAAAAATTAGTTGACTTAACTAGCCAAGTAATATGACTTAAATGGTCAAGTAATTATAATACGGGTTTAACACAAGGGTGATCCTAATGCCTCTTATCATGTAGTAAATCCTACCACACGAATGTAGTCTCACTAGCGGTCTCGGGATGCATCACTAACGCAAGTTCTAGAATCTAAATGCTACCGGCACACTCATAAGCACCAATAATAAATGTTTTTCTGATCAAATCTAAAGGCGAACCTCACATTTTTGGGTGGAAAATTTTTCTGAATATACGGTTATGTGCTAGTCATACAACCTCCTATCCATGAGACGCTTGCTATGGCTAAAGTTTCACTCCTAAATGTTGTAAAAAATTTTAAATTTGGCGCTAAAATTGCACTAACAAGTATTTCTCATAGTTTTATTACACATCTACTATCAAACAAAACAAACTCAAGCGAAAGTGCATATGTAAGGTATCATCTTTTTACCCTCCCCTTACACTTAAGATGAACATTGTCCCCAATGTTCAAGTAAAGAATGTAAAAGTTAAAAAGTAAAGAGAATGAAATCAAATACTCCCCTGATTCGCTCGGTATGGATTTTAGGTTGGCCAGGTTAAATCTTCTTCCAAGAAAACGAACAATCAAAGCTTCCCTTCCAGAATATAAATCATCTTCTTGTCACAAATAACCTGTAAATCCAGACAAAAGTAGACAAGGCAACCTCGCGTAAAATCGGCGGCATCCTATATAAGTTACTCAATCCTAGAAAACAAAGTAAGATATAATGCTTGTGGAATGAAGTTTGCAGATTTCCTGGAGATTATAAAACTTAATAATTCACAAAAACCATAAGACTCCGTTAGAAAAACAAAACCGGTAAAATTTCCAGATTTTACATCCTGACGCCGTCAAGAGCAATACCCTGACGCCGTCAGAATGGACCTGCAGAAATTCTTATGTTAAGTTTCCGGAAAATTTCTGGAAAAACTTTGTCCTACTTCCTGGAAAATCCTGCAAAACTTCATTATGACTCAATACAAGCATTTGACTCTAACAAATACGAATATACATGTTCATTTAATATTGTGGAGAATCATGATCGGTTTGTTTCTTAAAAACATATTTGGGGTTTCCCCTTACACTTATCTTTTGCAAAAATACCTTTAGGTTGGAGTTAAGACTAGGCTAAACAACATAATAAAGTATTTCCACATTTTAGTAGAGAAACATGATCAACCAACAATAAAAACAAAGCATGCATACGGAAGCAAATAACAATAAAACAAATAAAAATCACACAAAACATGGGTTGCCTCCCAAGAAGCGCTTGTTTTTGTTCGAGTCACGAGCCTGACTCTACCATTATTTAATGGAAATAGGGGATGTTTTCCCTATACTTAGGATTAAGTGCGGGTGAAAGTAGCGATACACACCCTTAGGGTGTAAATATGCCTTGTGAGTAAAGAGTGGTGGATGAATTATATGCTCAAACGGGTGTGCTCCTTTCATCATAACCTTACCTAGTTCACTTTGGTCAATGAGTGAGTTGAAGTTTTCTCCTAAGAAGGGATCATTTTCTATCAACTTCGAGAGATTCCTAGTTGGGGATCTATCTTGACCTAATAAACCCGGTTTAAACCCATAATGTTTCTTACGATCAATCATGAATGGCTGATGTAAGTATGTAAGGTCATGGTTCACTCCTATGTTGGCTTCTTCTCTACAAGGCTCGGGGTCTACTACCTTCAACGTAAAACTACCCGGACTACATGGTTTGATGGGTGGATCGGGACCTATTTCAATTCCTAAATCTTCATCCAAGGATGGAAGATTAGGTAATGGTTTTGGTTGAGGCTCCGGTTCATCAAAACTAGGAACTTCCCTAGAACTAGGAGTAAGGTTATCACTACAAGTGTTCAAACCTATATCCTCTAGTGGTGCTTTGTCCAAGGGTTCTACCTCAATTGGGGTTCCTATAGTCTCTTCTACTTCTTCCGGGTAAGTCACGGGCGGTGTATGTGCCTCAAATGATGGTAGGACTTGTGGGGTACTTTGTGGGCTTGGATTATCCACCTCATCCTCCATTATACCTAGATTACCTATATGTTTGTTTTGTACTATGATATTAGGTGCCATCCAACTAGGTATCTCAACATGAGTATATTCATCCCCAGACAAACTTCCTGTTTGCTCCATCAAACTAGTTTTTGATTGATTTGTGATGTTGTTTGTTGGGTTGTCTACTCTATAATAATACTGGGCACAGTTTTCTATGGTATCCCACGCTTCTTCATCATTTAATTCCCTAGGGCCCCCATTGGCAAAATCATCGATGCGCATTTGGTCACATTGGCTGACACGATAGTAAAAGGTTTCGGTTAGGGATGATAAAGAGAAACTATGATGAGGGAATTTTCGAAGTAGAATTTTAAAACGAGTCCATGCATCATATATGGGTTCATCTCGATATTGTTTGAAATTCGAGATGTTAACAGGGTAGAATGGCCTTTTTGGTTGGTGGTATGGTGGATTCGCGTACTCCATAATGGTGAACGGAATAGTCAATGGAAATTACGAACAAACACACAAAGAAAAAGATAGACTAAAGAAGACCTAAAAAATAAAAATAAAAATCTTACTAGAAAGGAATCTAGCAAGTAGACATAATAAAAAGCAATCCTAACCTAGACAATAACTATTCCCCGGCAACGGCGCCAAAAACTTGATGCGTGGGAATCGCACCTTGCTTTACCTCTCGAGGGATCTCGAGAAGCTTACAACCCCCACCAGGCAGTGTACCTGATCGTTGTAGTATAGTATAGTGACAAGTACCGGGGGATTGATCGTTCAGCTTAGGAATAGTGTCGCTAGGATTAGAAAACCTAATTAATAGTTCTAGAGATGAAAGATGATTATTTTTGTATTTTTATATTTTTATGAAAGCAAGTAAAATCTCGGGTTTTGAAGGAGTGGGCGGAATTAGTTGCTATTCAACTAACCCAAAGCTAAGATGCAATCAAAATAAAATAATAAAAATGAAATTAAACTAAATTATACTAAGGTTGTGAGCAGTAATTGGAGAAATTGTGTTTACTTAGACTTCATTACTCCCTAGATATCTTTTACATGTTAATTACTTGTTACACTTGTATGAATGACGGATTGTATTCCTTAATACCATTCGTGGGGTGGCATACATAACTCCCCAACTCTATGAGCTCTTATCTCCTCCTACACCATGACCCAGCACAACTATAGGGATTGTAAACAGTGGCTCATGCATTAAATACAACCAATAAAGACCTAGTACGCCTCGGTTTATGTTTCTTAAGACGTTCAAGCATGTTACCATTTGGAGATCTGCCAGTTTTCTTAAGCCTAACATATAAATCATTCATTCAAAACAAGAATAGACAAGTAATCAACACATAATCAACATCTAGGTTTCATTAGATCTAAGCAAACACAAGAGAGATCTAGCCTAGCATAGTAGAATTGAGACAAGAACAAGATATAAACAACCAACACATAGACATATTGATTGAATTGAAAGTACACTTATCTCAATTACAATGCAAGGTCTCAAGGGTTTGGAACCCTTGAAAAACCTGTAAAAGAGGCACCAAAATCGTCTTTAGGGTTTCACCAAAACTTCTCTTTTTTTTTTTTTTTTTTTTTTTTTTTTTTTTTTTTTTTTTTTTTTTTTTTATGAAAAAACTAGAAAACTATATATAGGAAAAACAGTCTGACGGCGTCAAGAATAACTTCTGACGCCGTCACCTCGCCGCCATATACTTCCTCGGACGGCCTTGATCCACTTATGACGGCCTATGTGACGCCGTCACCACCCACGGTATATTAATTTTGCCATTTTGACGCCGTCACGAGTCCTTCTGACGCCGTCACCACCTTCGGAGTTTAATTCTTCATGTCTGACGCCGTCACCTTGTATTTTCAGCATGCAAATTAGGTACTTAGCCGTTTTCTTCACTTTTATGCTCCAAAAACGTCCAAAATAGCTTCTTTTCCAGAATTCACTCTCCAAACACCTAAAATCACAAAAGGAACGATTTAGGGCAATATTTGATCAAATAAAGTCGGATTCGGGCTTAAATGACCCCCTAAAAACGGATCATTTTTCGCCTCATCAAAGAAGCCACCTTAGAAACAAGCCTTCGCTATACAGTGCCATCAGAAATAGGGTGTATACCACCACTAGGCTTGACTAGGGGAGTCAAATGGGCACTAGCGATATACTCCCCCAGTTGAATATGGCACTTTCTACTAAGGAACAGATTGACAACCCCGGTAATACATCCTAGCAGATCATCAGCAAACAGCGGAAGCAGCCCCTCCCAAAATATCCATTAGATGTTGTGCTCTGAACCCATCACGACCACACGATGTCCCTTTGTGAAAACTGCGAATCCTGTTCAACACCAAGTCTTTATGAACAGAAAGGGCATCCCCCCCCCAAGTGGGGAAGGAGGCGGCGATGGGGGTGGGGCATAGGGGTGTTTATCCTCTAGCTCATGCAGTGTTAGTAGGTACGAAAATAGACAGAACACAACATGGCAAGATAAGGAGTTGCACCCACACCGAAAAATCCCCCGGGCGAGCAAGGACATTGTCAAGCGCACTACAAAAAAGCTTAGCAAACCTAAGCCACAACCTGGGGGAATACATTTAACCGTGTGCAGCTTCTTCGCGAAAACCCGATCAAGAAGATTGATGTCAAAACAAGTAGACTCAACAACGAGTGAGGACATCAGAGAAGCAACCCCTTCGACAACAGCCTCATCAGTAGCAAGGGCACTAGCCGACTCATCCAAAATTGGTTTAGAAGGCACGGGGATACCGTAGATTGCCACTTCATCAAAACTAGGCGGAAAATAAGGAAAAGTCACTCGGAACATGTACTTTGTGTGAAGCCTTCAAATTATCAGTTTTAAAATGGCGAGATCCCAAATGGCCAATAAAATATTTCTTTGTAAACCCTTTACCATTTCCGCTACGACACCCTTCACATCCTTGTAGAGGACAAGAAATCCCAGTGGCACCATTGTTAGCCATGATAAACAACCATCCAGAAGGCGTCAATCTCTTGTGAATAACAACCAACCCAAATCCTTTAACTGGGTGCCGAATAAAAAAAAAAGAATACCAAACACCACAACAACAAACAACCCTTGAACCAAAAGAAAGCCACAACACACCAGCAATATATCCGATAAGCAAAGAAAATAAGCAAGCTGTTGCGAAACCCGAACCAGTGTCGAAGAAACAATTCGCAAAACAGTAAAGTCGACCAACTAAAAGCTCGAATCCGTAAACAGTATAACCAAGCAAAGATGTATCGACAAGATAAAGCCGCAAATGAAACCCAATACAGTATGCCAAACACAACTTTTATTGAAGACGTACCACTGTTACTACGGATGGAGATCCACATCAACAACGAGCCCACAAAACTGAATAAGAAGCAACTAAAACCCTAGAAAAAAGTCCCACAACAATCGAACAAAACGGGTTTCCCAAGCAAAACCCTAAAATGAATCGTGCACCAAGAGAAACGAAAACCGTATAATTGTAGGAACCACTGAGAATGACATAACTACAACCCAAACTAAAAGAACCCAAGAATAAGCAAAACGATCACAACAACAACCAAACTGAATCGGGTCTCGAACTGAAACCCTAAAAAAACTATACAAAAGGAGGAAAGCGACCCTAGAAATTCATAAACGAACACCAACCTGTACAAGAAGATGAAAAATATCCATGCGTGGTTGGATCAATGAGGGAAAGAGACGATCATGAAGATCATGAAGATATAGGAAGATGAGCGTGATTCGCCATAATCGCCTACACTTTTGAGAGAAGTGTATTATTATTATTATTATTATTATTATTATTATTATTATTATTATTATTATTATTATTATTATTATTATTATTATTATTATTATTATTATAATTATTATTTGCAATTTGAACGCATGTGTTTTTATATTGATTTTTGGTTAATTTATTTGTAAAACAAATTTAAGTTCATGTTCACCAAAATCATGCTTAATTTTGACTTTTATTATTTTACATATTGCTCGATTTTGCTATGCGTCAACATAAAACAAAATAAATTTAAATACATAAAATTTTATTTATTTTTACTTACATCATTGTAATACAAGATAGGTTGTGCATGTATATAAAGAGATGTTTATGAGTGTGTTTGGCAACAAACTTATAAGAGATTGAACTTTTGATGCAAGTTAGCTTTTAAATTGGGTATTGTTTTTTATAAGCTCATACTAATTCAAGTAATTTTTTAAAAATGAGTAAAGCTTATAGTTAGTCAAATTACTTAAATACTTTTAAAAATATAACGGATAAGCACGGAAAATCTTGAAATATATGTGACTTTAATTTTATGTATTGCTTATTTGTTTTATAACAATAAGGTCAAGCTCCAACCAAATTGTCTAACATCGTAACGAAAATATAGGGTATGTTTGGCGAAATGGGCTCTAGCTCTGGAGCTTATATATTTATAAAGTTGTTTAGCGATTTACTTGGAGCTTAAGCTTATTGATGTAAAATCACATAAAAATAAATCAAATTAAATTCTGATACATTTTCTGCTTTTGCGTGATACTCCACTATATTTTAAAGGATTTTTAAGTAATTTGACTAACTAAACGCCATGTAAGCCCATTTCAACTGGCTTCAGCTTATGAAATCTTATGGCCTATAAAAGCCAGCATAAGCATGCGTGACAAACAAATTTTGTTTTGAAAGCTTAAGCCCACATAAGCCTATATGAGCCCCGCGCGAAACACAACCACAAACTCTAGCTTCCAGCTTATAATATAAGCTCTAACTACAGTTCCAGCTCTAGCTAATTTCGCGAAACATATTTAATGATATTGTTAGAGTTAGTAATAAGGGCCCAGCCCATTAGTTAAACTAGCTTAGCCTTCAAGCTAAGCAAGGCTTATTTATACTCCTGTGGTTTTAGTCTTTCATAATCAATTCAATAAAATCGTTAGTTAAATATCATTCTTCATATCTGATTACATGGTATCAGACCTATGAGGGTTTCGATTTTAGTTTTGCCCTAATTAGGCTTTGGATTTCAGTTTTGAAAATAGGTACTCGTGTGAGTACCAATCAGTTTCCAGATCTCTCTTCTTTGTGATTTCGACTAGAACCCTTGTGAGATCTAGTTCAATATGTGAATTTCTATTTTTTCGATTTGTGTGCTTGGGTTTCTAAAGTTGTGGTTACTATTTAGGATCTGATTTAGTTATCATACTCAAAGGTTTATATTATTTTTTTCTAATTTAGTTTGGAAGTTTTGAGTTTCTGCTTGGTGTTTGTTTTTGATAGTTTAGGTTGATTTGATTAAATTCTGAATTATGTTTAATGACAAAAAAAAGTGATGATACATCTGGTAGTGGTTTTGTTGTTGATAGTCTTCCCATTGTGAATCGGATTACAGATATCAAACTAGATGGCTATAACTTCTTTGTATGGAGCAAAATCATCTATTTACGTAGTATCGGAAAAGCTTATCATCTTAAAGATGATCCTCCTACGGATAGGACTAAGGATCAATGGTTGCAGAATGATGCTCGGTTATTCTTGATGATTAGGAACTCTATCGAACCATTCATTATTCCTTTACTTGATCACTGTGAGTATGTAAAGGAATTGATACATTATCTGGACTTTTTTATATTCGGGACAAAAGAACATCTCTTGAATATAGTGTGTGTAAGGATTTTCATCATAGGGAACAACAAGATCAGTCACTTACTGCTTATTTAATGGAATTCAAGAAAAGGTATGAGGAATTTAATTATCTTCTTCCTATAAGTGCTAATGTGAAAGTGATGCAAAAACAAAGCTGTAAAGAGATTTCTGACTGGCTTGCGACGGGAATTTGATTCTCTTAGATGTCAATTCTTGAATGAGTCAGAGATTCCATCTCTTCGAGACACATTTGCTCGAGTTCTTCGTAATGAGACTCTCCAGTCTCTTCATACATTAGCTTCTAATAGTGCTCTTGTTAGTCGTGGGGGATTTCAAGGTGTTTCTAGGAATGGTCATAATAACCGAGTTGGTGATTCCCAAGTTTCTAACTCCGATGAGGTTGAGTGTTATTATTGTCATGAATTAGGGCATACTACGGGTAATTGCAAGAAACTCTTAGCTAAGAAAAATGGTTCCTCTGCAAGTACTTCTGGTACCTTTGAAAAAACGGTCAACATTTCTGCCGAGGAATATGCTCGTCTTAATAGTTATGTGAATGTGAATTCTTCTTCTGCTGCTGCTGCTATTGCTGGGACATAATCTGTGAATGTATATGATGACCAAGAAGACTGTATCTGGTGACCAAAAAGATTATTGGTCTTAAGTAATTTGTTACCTTCTGTTGATGATTTAGTTTTTTGGAGTTCCTTTTTGGTTAGTTGAGACCTGCCACAAGTTGCTTCGTTTTTTTTTTTTTTTTTTTTTTTTTTTTTTTTTTTTTTTTTTTTGAGACTTGAAAGGTTGCTTTGTTTTATGGGATTTTTTTAGTTAGATGAGACATGTCTTGACAGGTTGCTCCTTCTTTTCGAAATTCTGGTTAGTTGAGACCTCCTAGTTGCTCTGGTCTTTCTGGATTTATTTGTTAGTTGAGACCTTTCGGTTGCTTCGTATTTTAGTTCGATCCCAAGTGAGATCGATTAGCTTTGCGTTTGTTGAAGATTTGGATTATTGTTTCGCTGAAGACTTTTGCTTATTGTTTTTGGGTTTTATATTTGTAACAAGTTAGGGATGATCAATATCTATGCTCCAGCTTGAAGGGGGATGTTAGAGTTAGTAATAAAGGCACAACCCATTAGTTAACATAGCTTAGCATTCAAGCTAAGCAAAGCTTATTTATACTCGTGTAGTTTTAGTCTTTCATTATCAATTCAATAAAATCGCTGGTTAAATATCATTCTTCATATTTGATTACAGATATATTAAGATAAAATCCCTAAAGGCCTAAACAATACCAACATCTCATGATTATATACTAGCATTATACAAAAATTGAAGGTGACATTTGATAGATATTTTAACAAGTTATTGATCCATTAATCAAATGTTTAATCTATTCTTTAAATAAATCAAATAAACACCATAGTCAAATATTTCCAAACATCAATGTTTATTGTTTTGCCAATAGTCAACAAAGGTTGTTTAAAGCGATATCTTGCATATAAAAAAAGAATTGTAACATCTTCATTGTTTTTTTTATTGTTATTGATAGCGTATTTTTAGAATCCAATTTGTGTACTAGTGTTTGATCTAAAAATTTAAATAACTTAATAGTACATTAATAGATGGAGTATCACATAGTTAATTCAAACTCCAATACGATATTACAAATTAAATATGCTATATTCACATCAAGAACGAATTAAAGCTTTGTGGCAAAGGATATGTGAACATTAGTTTAAAGGCAAGTAGGTAAGTTTGTTTGGTTGACGGTTGTTGAAGTTATTGGTGATGTAACTCTTACAAAGAACAATAAATAATACTCCAGTAGTCCAGTTTTCATATGCGTGTAGCTTGATGTGGATGTTTTGTTATTTTTCTTTTTCATATTATTCATATTGGATTAGTTAAATGACATTTAAATGGTTGTGTTTAAGTGCTAGGGTGGAAGCCAGACAAATACAAGCATTACATGACTATTTTCAACCACAACCTTATGAAAATTTAAATTAATAAATAAAATAGAAGTATAAAGAGACTACCTAAACATTTACTCATTTTTTTCATTAATGTCGTTCATCTATTCAAATTAACTTATAGACCATCAAAATATATATTTGTTTTCATTTCTACTAACTCTAGTTAAATTTTTTGTCGAAACTCTATGAAATAATAACAGTAAAGTTAATCTTAACACGTATCAAAACAATACCAATATGACTTATAAATGTGAAATGTCACTTATACCCTTCTAATTTAATTTGTACTAATGTAATCCTACGCTAACCTAATTATGATGCTTCATATAGCGCTTTTTTTTAAAAAAAAAATACATATACAATAAAATCTCTATAAATTAATAGTGTTGGGATTGAGATATTTTATTAATTTAGCGAGATATTATTATAACGATAAATTAATAATTTATTAATTTAAAGAGGTATTACATATGACCTTTAAATTTTCAAGTCCAATATAATAGTTATAATGTATACAAGTTAAAGATGAAAAATAAATAAGAAAAACAAGTTTCAATTACCACTCTATGAATTCACATTGACGAATTGACTGAATCTATCAAGTTCATTGTTTTTGAATCGGTAAACAGTTAATTTCGTTGGGACAAATTCCAATTACGTATGACCTTAATTGAACTTGTATAAGTTCTAATTATGTATGACCTTTATATATATGTGAATTTTTTTAGTAATTATTAATTTATAGTTTCGTTGGGACCAATATATATATACTATTGTTTCAAAATAATTATTATCTTATTATTTTATCGATTGAGGTTCAAATTTGTATCAATCCCAGGTTGGGACCGGACAAATTATTAATTTTATCAAAATTATTAATTCATTGAATATTAACTGTATATCAAAAGCAATAGTAAAATGAGAAGCTACTACATTTCTCTCAAAATATGTGAAAATCACATTTTTCACATCTTTTAAATATCCAATTTTCCCAATCTTTTACACTATCACCAAAAATAGTTGACAATCACCGAAAACCAATTAGTACCAAATCTCAAGAAAAACAAAAAAACGTTTTAAACTATCTGGTCACCGCCGCTTTGGGGTTACTATGTTATATTTTAATAAGTTTAAAAATGATCATTTAAAGGTGATCAAGTTAGTTGGTATTTGAAAAAATCAATATTTACTCGTCTAAAAATTTAATTATATGGTATTCCCCGTCGCAACGCGCAAATACCCGTATGTACAAACATATGTATGCACACGTGTGTTAGTTATACATGCGTCTATACGTGTTTGATGGATGTCGGGAGTTATTTCTGTCCTGAATCGATATCGGGTATTAGATATGACATATGTGTACGTTTTTGTCTCATTTACACACATCATTACTATATATATTAATTACCGTTTAAAACGGTGTCGTCTAATAACGTGGGCTACATCACTTTTTTTTGGCCTGCTAATTAACACCCGGTCCACTGCCATTTTGGCCCAACTTCTTCACCGCCTTTATACATATTCGGAACCTTCTTGATCCTCCCAAATAATCGAACCACATCTCGCTCTGCCGATTTCTTATTGAAGGTGTGATTGGTATATTTGATATGTATCTTGCCGTTGTGGTTGTTTGTTGAGGTGTGCACGAATTTGAGAATATCTCTAACTCGATTATATCAGGTAATTTTTTTATTGTTTTGGTTTTAATTTTTTGTTATAAAGAAAAGGGTTGAATCTTGATAGTTAACTTGATGGATTATGCTGAGAAATAAGTTGAAGTTGTTATCTGATAGTTTAGGGTTAGAGTTTGATGTCCCAACTGATGATGGGAGATTAGTGGAGCGGGATAGGTCGTGAAAAAGGGATATTGTTGTACCTGGTGGTGATGAGTTATGGTACAAACATGAACCTGAAAAAATATAACAGGTGAAGTTTGTACTTATGAGAATGGAATATTGTGTTAAAGTTTGACTTTTTTAAAAAAAAGGAGCTAGGGGCATATAACAAGTTAAGTTTTGATTCGTATCCAATTTAGCTAAACATATATACAGTACCAAGTCTTAAGAAATTGATTACAATTTCTATGGATGGGATTTAGTTGGAAAAGAAGATGTAGATTACTTAATACATGCTTTTGTATGTATTTGGTTACTTGATACATGTTTCCATTTGTATGTTTTAGGATTATTCATAAATTCACTTTCCTCCACATCTTTGCAGGCCTACGCCTTCTGAATTGGTGTTTGCAGTGATATTGAGGTCGTATTTTGGGGGCTCGAACATACAATATCACTGTTATGAGCGGTACGTTTCAACCAATTTCTATATATATAAACGGCCTTAACCAAAGGGAAATCATAAAAAGTCATACATACTAAATAAGCCACTTTGTTTTTATAATAGCTTCTGAAGCCAATTAGTATGGTCAGGTTGTCGAAATATTTTTCTTTATCCGATAGGCGCGGCTTCAGTTTCTTTTCCTGTTTGCATCGTTGTTCCTCCCCCTGGTATCTTATAAATCTTCGATGTGTTGTTGTACTTTTTATATAGATGAACTTATATGATCAAACTAATGGATAAATGTTTCTTAGGTACTCAAACGGAACAACTGGTGTGTGGAGGTTGCAACACTTTACTATTCTACATTAACGGCACAGTAATCCTGCCTGTTGGGCAACTCAAAAGTCGTGTAGGGCAAAGGAGAAGCCATATTTTTGGACAGAATGCTGAAGGCTATGACAGACTGCCTACCAACTTTAGGCATCTACAACAACTAAGACCTGACAGGGGAAACAACCACTGCAAGGTAATGGGACACTAATATTTACCATCACCTTCTCACAATTTCATATGTCAATGCATGCAATGTGTAAAGAGGTGACGTGTGTGGTTACTTATATGTTTTGTGGCTGCAGATACACATTCTGTGATTCAGCCTCATACGCTTCCTATGAACATGTGCACATCTTCCGGTTCGATCTCAGGTACGCCTACCTTTGTCGTTAAAATCTATTAGGATTTCTCATTCACTTGCCTGTATGTTTACATGTTGCTGACGCTTTTCGAATAACAGCTGCTCAACACACTGACTGTGATGTTCGTGAAAGGAGAACTCATCCGAAGTGCGCAGCTGGTGGATAATCTAAACAAGTATCTGATTAATGACTGTAATACGTTCTTGATGACATCCTTATTAAATAACTTAAGATAGTGTCGTTTTAGGTGCACCTGATTTAACTTCGATGACTGAAACAGCAGAGGGTGAATCGACAACAACGGCATCAGTTGAACACCAAGGTCAGCCATATACAGTTTACTAACCTGATAGGTCCATATCATTTGGCTGTCCATGCCGTAATATAAATTTTCCTTATTTTGTTTTTACTTGATGTGAAGTACATGTGGGGTCGAAAACATTCTTGCACTTTGAATATAACTTTCTTTCTTACAGACCTTTACTTTCGTTTTGGTTAAGCCTTTAGTAATACTATAATTCGTCATCTCTATTCAAAGATGCTAATCCGTGTCTTATTTTTATTTAATGTCAAGTGCATATGTGTTATAAAACCTTGCTATCTTCTGGGTTGGATTCTTATTGGTCGTTTTATGTCACTGTCATTTTAGGCACACCTGATTCTCATATTACCCAGCCAACAAACAAAAAATGAAATTAAAAAAATTTGAATAGGTTGCGAAAGAAGGTGGTGACAAATGGAACTCACGTCATAAGCTGTTGTGACAGGTACTACGAACCCTGTGTCCCACACATTTAAATGGGTCGCCCAATTCACAGGTTCCACCATTTTCGCATTAACATGACACGAATCCCCTGCACCACCATGCGGCCATCAGTTTGTGACTGTTTTAAAGATTGGTATTGTCATTTTATCGTTGGTATATGCAGGCTGTCTATTCGTGTCGTTTCTTTACCATATTTTTGTTCGTATCCCCTGCACCACGAACCCAACCCAAAGGCTGGCGATGATGAAAATGTTGATATAACTACTGCATAAGGACGACGATTTTATCTTTGTACCACAATCTAACGAGCAGGTATGTTAAATTCTGTTGACAAATTATTAATTCATGATGCACCAGGATAAACCGTATGCTACTTACATATTTACATATTTCTGATGTTGTACAACAGTTTTTTCGTAGAAATTAAGAAGCTTCATAATGTGCTATCCGATACTTAATATTAGTTTCCGAAAAGATTGTTGTGTCGGGTCACCCTTTTTGGAAAGGTAATAACTGTGTCAGTTTATTACATACTAATATTTATAGCTTATGTTAATATTTGTAACTTAATTCACTGGTATAGATTACATAGTTTTGTTATGTTGGCTCTTATGTGGCAAATTGATAAAAGCCTTAGTTTGATACTAATAATTCTACAAACTAAAGCTTATGTGTTTCAAATCATCTCATTCAGTTTTGCTTCATTGTTTTAGGTATGTTTCGTTGCTGCAACAAGGGTTATATTCAAGTGCTTTAATATAAGCTCATCTACAACAGTTTTTAAGGAGCAGCGGAGACCGAGCTACGGTTAGGAATTGGAGGCACATCGAAAGAATGTTGGTAAGTGAAGTTGAAATATCGTTCTACTTGAAAGATTTGGGTTAGGCGCCGCATAACATTTTCAATTTGATTAACTTGCAAGTTATTGATGTATATACTGAAGCTTTTATCCGTTAATGTTTCATTGTAACATGTTAAGAAAACATACCGTGCAATAATTAACGACATGAAACAACGTCCCGCCGCAACGCGGCGGGCCGTCGCCCATCTCGTTTTTCTATCAAACAGGATAGGATGAGATAAAGCTTTGCATGTCGACATGCAGAGGCGAAGCTTCATAGGGGCCGGGGGGGGGGGGGGGGGGCGCCCGACCCCCCGAAATTTTTTTTGCGATGTAGGGGGTATATAGTTTTCGTGTAGAAAAATTTCGGTATATTCGGTTTCGACCCCCCAAAAATTTCGGTATACCTGAAATATAGCCTTAGGAAAAAAAAAAATTAGATCCCGACCCCCCACTTACAAAATCCAAGCTTCGCCACTGTCGACATGTCGTCATATATCATAAATTCATAATGAAAACTGAAAAGTATTCAATTTACAAACATATAAAAAAAATATGTTAACGGTTTAACAGTCATCAAATCGTATCATGTCAATTGGCTCAAATGGCACTCGATTTATTGCCTAGTGTACGTTCTAGCAATAGAAAGATACATGATGAATTTAAGGGTCACTTTATGGCAACGATCGATTAAAATAAAATGCCGTGTAAAATAAGTTATTTACCTATTCATACAAGAGGCATGTTAAACATGAACCTCGTAACTAGATTAAATACATCGATACCACATTTTAAAAGAAAAATAGTTGATAAGTCGTATGGGCTATATGTATTAGTATCTCTTTCGTTCAAGACTAAAAGTATGCTGTTTTAGGTAAATGTTTTGTTCAACACAAGCATGAAGTTAGTTCGACATCAAGGTTTGGTCGACAACTCAAATAGGTTAAATTGTTTTTCTATCTATTTTATTCACAAGTGTTAGAAAAAATAAAATAAAAAATACAAGACTTGTTTTTTAGTTAATCAAGGTTTCAAACTTTCAATCTAACTTTCTTTTTTGTTAGCTGGATTTTAAATATCATTTCCATAAAATGTAGGTTGGTCCCTTGACCTAAAACACAACCATGTTTACAAGTTACAACCTACACGCATGTTCGATTGTAGACGTAAAACTTGTTGTATCCTTTTCAATTATTGAAGGGTTCATTCTAAATTTGTTTGCTAGTTTCTTTGGGTTTGTTAAGCGTTCAATGTATATTGTGGTTAAAGCTTAATTAATCTATGTTTCTTAGAAATTTTTTACTCAATAAGTCTATAATAGCGTATTACACTAAAAGTTAGCATTACCTCTTTTCAAATATAAATCATTGTAAGAGCATACGCCAAGGCGATGGCTAGTGCCACAACGCCAGATCTATGGCGCAAAGGCCATACCGTTCCTTGGTTGCTAGTGCTTTGCGCCACAAGCACCAGCTCAAGCGGTGGGCATTTAAAAAAAAATGTATTTGTGTTTTAGTGGGTTATGTGTAGACCCATGATAACACTTTTACAGTTTTACTCATGTCATCACTTTTATATTAGGGAAGAGTGTTTGTGGTGAGCAGGGGTGTGAAAAAACCGACCCAGACCCTAACCTGATTTAGCATACTTGGGTCGGGTTACTCGGGTCAAAAAGTTTATTTAGGTTATTCGGGTCAACCGGAGCAACCCGGGTACTAAATACGATCGGGTATCTAGTTGAAAATGTTTGGTTAACTCGAGTTCAGATCCACCTTTTAGACTAGAATAGTCTTTTTTGGTAACCATAACATGAATGGACCCGACCGGAATTGACCCAAACCCGACTAACCTGAGTCCAAATAAGATCGAGTTCGGGTATGTTATTTTTAGTATCAACCTGAATTTGACTCGACCTGAATTAACTTGAACGGATCAACCCGACCCGATTAATACTACTAAATTTTAGTGTTATAAGAAAAAAATGCTAAAGTTACGACACTTTTCCACGGCACCAAGCCCATGGCACCAAACCGCACCCGATGCTCAAAGAGAACACTTTGGTAAATATTCGAACTTTGTAGGGTTCACTTAATAATGTTTGGAGGTTGATCATAAAGAGTAAAAATAACCAAAAAAATTGGAATATTCACAAAATAAAAGTCTTATGAGATGATGACCAAAAGCTAGAGTCAGCAGTTTCTTTTTGACCGAAACCATAGCATGAATCCAAATAAGCTTCTTATCCACGATAAGGGAAGCATATGCCATTCTTGGAAATATCCACCACCATTGTAACCTTATTTATTTTTCATTTTTTCTCTCAAATATATATGCACTATTAACTAAATTCTTTCAACTTAAACCTAAAAAATATTTTTCGAAAATGCAATTTCAAAAATTTAAACACGGGCAAAGCCGCATGATTAATTAATTAATTAATTAGTTAATTAATTAATTATTATTATTATTATTATTATTATTATTATTATTATTATTATTATTATTATTTTTTTTTTACGTAATGTAAAATTTTATAAAAGTCTTAAAGTGAAACATACAAAGTAACAAATATACATAAAAGTATAACAAGGACACATAATAAAGCACAATTTTATTTATAGTAAAATACCAAAACAATAATAGATTATAAATACCCCGAAAGGGATGTTTCGTGTCACTTCATAAGTCGCAGTCTAATAAACTAATCACTAAATGTGCAAATTGTTTGTTGTGTTCTAAAAATATATTTGTGGATAGAAACTAACAAAAGTAATCATATCTTTATACTTAAACAGACTTTTTGCCCTCAACTCTTTTTGTATTTAGCTGGCAAAACTTTTTTTGTGAGTTTACATTTAGTTGGTCACAGGCAACCATCAAATAATATTTAAACTTCGCTAGATACACATTTAATGATGATAAAAAAAAGGTAAGAAACAAATACGACGATATCTCAGTTAAGCATCGTATATCTGAATTGACCCGCTCGATCTCCTGCAAGGTGAACAAAAAACACCTGGTTTGAAATATATAGATGCCCATAAACTCTTTATTTGGTTTTATATAAGCACCCATAATTTGCTTTTAGGCTACTGTTATTTTTATCATCGGATAGAGTCAATTTTAAGCATCTAATAAGTTATAACGTTTAACATCAAACTTAAACTGGTTACAGAATAACAAATAATGCTTAGCAATGATGTGGTGATAAAGAAAAGCTATAAACTTGCATGAAGCTAGTAGTGCTTTAGTGAAAATTTTTGTATGGTTCAAAAGCCATCTACGTAATTTATTCCAAGTTATTCTCATGTTTTTTAATGAAACGAAATGGAATTTAATGATTGATATGGCTCATAAGTCACAACTTCATTGTTAATGTAACGTGAATTTAATACATGAGGATGCTTAACCTTAACTCAGACTACAAATTACAAGAATTAATGATTGGAGATGTCAAACAAATTATTGCCAATTTTAATATAATTTTAATATACTAGATGAGTATTTTTGCATAACGACGGCACTTTATAATGGCAAATAATTATAGTTGAGATATTTTGGTTAACCGTTTCGGGTAATGTTTATGCAGACAACGTAAAATAATCAAAATATAATTGAATTTTTTTTAACATACGGTAATTCAACTGAAAATGAAACATGACAATAATTAATTGAATAATTTATTATTGTCTTTCAAAAAAAAAAAAGAAAAAAAAAAATTCTAGCTTTTTTTTTACAAATGATGTGTTATATATATAGTTGAAATGATAAATATATATAGAGAAATGATTGACATGACTAAGAAAATTTGGAGTCCTTGGATGAATAAGAAAATTACATTTAATTACTAGAAAGTTAAATAAGTACTAGTTGTAATAAGCAAACTCTTAAGAGAAATACTCCCTCCGTCCCAAATTTATAGTCCAGTTTGAATTTTCAAAGTCAAACTAGTTCAACTTTGACCATAAATATATATTTTTTGTTATATAATATTTGATAAAAATTTATACCATTGAAAAGTATACTTAAAGCCCAATCCATTTATATATTTTGCATCAAATGTAATATAACACTCACAAAAATATTTAAGGTCAAAGTTGAAGAAGAAAGACTAAAAAAGTCAATAATGGACAATAAATTTGGGACGGAGGGAGTACTATAATTATATAAACTATAAAGAAGATTTTCACGAAACAAGATGGAGCAAAATGATTTGTTAAAAAAGAAAATTGGTAAAAACGAAGGATAATGATCCTTATGATCAATATGATGATTGTGAGTATAATGCTCATGATTTATCTAAAGATCAATTAGTTTTTTATAACGATTTGAATATTAAGATTCAGGGTCAGAAGAAGTCGTAGGTTATGTTTGGATCGAGTCAAATGTAATCTAATTATAGTCGTTACTTCATTTTTAGAAATAGGTTTGCTTTTTATATTAGCTTCACCGTCTATGTAACAAACTGAAATGTGAGATTTCACTCATATGTATTGTAATTAAACGCTTTTTTTAAAATAATAAATTTACCGAAAACCTTTCATCATAAAAAAAAAAAAAAAAAAAAAAAAAAAAAAAAAAAAAAAAAAAAAAAAAGCGGTCAAAATGTAATGCCCCTCAATTGCAATTTTGAAAGGGGACCATATTCTTTGAGAATATGCCGGTGGTATTTTAGTAAATTGATAATGGATAGGTATGTCCAGCCAATGGGAATGCAATTTCGAGGATATGAGAAATAACACGTTGACAGTCCTACATTCATGCACTTGTATAACATGATGAAATAAACAACCCACGGTACTATTTGTTAAAAGTAGCCGAACAAAGTATTAAATGTACTTATGTACAATATAGTCAAACACTCAAACTAGCCTATGCCAACTCACCATGTTTGGCTTTTCGTGTCGAGTTAAACCTTACTATATGTAGACAACTACGTACAATCGAAATGAATCAAAACAAGTCGAGCTTATTAAATTTTTTTGTGATAAATAAGTTTCATTTCTGTCTTTTGATCACTTTTAGTTGCAATCTTTTTATCTTTTGTACCCCTTGTTCAAATAAAGTAAATTACGGTTTTATATGAGTCTGTATTTTAATTTGTTTGAACAAGAGAATAGAAGATAATTTGATACTTTTTTTTCCCTCCTCCCTTCCTCTATATCTTCTCTTTTTTCTCTTACAAAACTAACTCAAGAACACATCGTAAATCCGTTAGTAAGAAACTGAATGAAGCATTTTGGATATTCATTTTTAGGTAGATCATGTAAAGTTAATGAGTTGCATTTCTTAGGCAAATAAATGATTTTAGCCACTTAAAAGTTAAAACCATTCTTACAAAGACAGTTATTAATAAACTTGATGTTTATTAATTATTCAATAACAATGAATTATCTTTGTCACAAAATATATGTCATACACTGCTTATTTTCGTACCTAAACACGCCTTTTTGCAAGATTTTATTTATTCCAATCATTAATGATAAAATGATAAGATCTCAATAAATAAAGATAAGTTTATAAAAGACAACTTGGATGATACAGTATTCACATGTCTATAAAGAAGGTCAATGTGAGTAATAGACTACTATTATTAGCTGTTTCTTTTGTTAGTATATTGATTTTCGTTTTTCAATAGTCTTATAAAAATTTGATGTCATTACTCATTTATTCCTTTTATAAAGGATGATAACAACCAAATGTAATGTCAATAAATAGAAAGAATTCTAAAATTATAAATGTTACAATTAATATTACACCCTCCACAAGTGAAACTGAGGGAATTTATTTCCTATCTTACATTTACATCAGAACTGCACTCTATCAATAATCATATGCTCTAACAAATTCTACCTTCTTTTAAAATTTATGCAAAAGTATGATGTGTTTGCAACGTTAAACCGAATAATGGTGTTGATATGCTAAGAATGACAGAAAGATGCTCATTTTGAAGAAGTTCCTTCAAATTGATCTCGCAGTTGCTCGTATTTTTTGAGCTCTGCTAGAGAAAGCGAGGGAGAAAGTTCTCTCAATACCTAAAAAAACGAAAAATCAATCTCTTAAGCACCACAAAAGAATTCCATATAAAGTATGACAGTTATATAGGATTATAAGAAATTAGGAATACTCCATGTCCAAAAAAATACAACAATTTCCTTTTCAGGATGTCTTGGGAAAATGGGCATTTCCCTTTTTAGCACAGTTTCGGATCAACACAATAAGAGCATTACCGTAAGATGTCTTTTTCATTATTAAGAGGTATCTAAGATAGTAATTATCAACTAGAGGTGGCAAGATGATGGATCGGGCGGGTTGAACAGTGGGTCAAAATGGGTCAGATTTAGTACGGTCAGGTGTGGCTGATCGAAATAAGTTGTTTTTACATTTTTAGAGATCGAATTTAGGCCTTACATCAACAATATCATTATAATGACCATAAATCTTCAAATGACAAGACTTAGGAGGTTGTATGGATTAAATTTTAAAAATATAATTCAACGACTTGAGACTTGCAACTCTTTCTAGCTTTAATTTTTATTTTAAAAATTTGTAGTAAGATTGATTATGAAAAACCCAAATCGACCTTTTTACATGACGAATGAAATTATCGGTGATTATTAGTTCATAACCTTACCATAACAAAATCTTCATATTCAACAACTACAGACTCAACTTCATCCTTCACTGAAGTTGGATCTGCCTCGGCAGCTAAAACCTACAAACAAAATAGTAAAATTAGTTATTTAGTCGATAAAAAGCAGTTTGAACTCCATATAATGGTCTAAGCCTCTAAGATGTCTCACCAAGCGCTTTGCAGCATGAAACCACGCGTCTGCGCACAACGCATACATATCTGCACCAGTGAAATTTGGGGGACATTTCTTTGCAATTGAATAAAGAGACACGTCTTCGTGCAACTTAAATTTTCGAGTCAGTGCCTTTAAAACCCTATTAAAAATAAATAAATAAATAAATAAATAAATAAATAATGACAAGTATTACTGTATTAGAAAAAGTAAACCTACTCCCTCATTCTCATAAAAATTACATGTTGGATTATGACAGGTAGGTAGGATGACAGTTTTCATGTCTATGACGTTTTCTGTCAAGTCTTCTTCGTATGCATTGATTACTCAACTCAGTAAATAATAATATAATAAGAATGTTGAGAACGATCAGAAATTTAGTTAAACTACCAAACATTATAATATTTTGGGGGTGTTTGAATGTGCATTTTATAGGTGTGGTTATTTGATATGGATTATTAATTAATGAAAATCACATAATCAAGTGCAACAAAAATGGGCTGTAAAGGAAAATGTTTAGATGCGCTTTTGAAGTAGTACATTCAGAAAATAAATTGTTCCGAGTGTTTGATAAACTCTGATTACTTAATCATATATAAATAAAATAAACAATAAGGACATTCTTGTGAGAAACAAGAGATCTATTATAATATGATATTTATAGAATAAAGGGAAATAAATGAGCCAGAACCATGGTTTAGAAAATAACCTCTCCCTATAAGATGGTTCTGTAGCGACTCCAACATAAAGTAGCTTATCGAAACGACCAGGCCTTAGAAGCGCTGCATCTATAAGATCTGGTCTGTTGCTTGCTCCTATTATAAATAAGTCCTAAAAGTAGAATTTTGGAAAGTTAACAAAGCATAACGTAAGAACTATTTGAACAAAGAAGAAAGCAACTATTATAAAGTGACATACTTGGGAAGAATCATTTAGGCCATCTATTTCTGCAAGCATCTGATAACACGAAACCAAAGTAAGCATTTACAGACATAGTGAAACATAATTAAACAATAAAACAAGCAGAGTGTAAATTCTTATGATGTAATGCCTAACCTGAGAAACTACACGGTCCATAACTCCCCCAGAATCGCCAGAAGCACCTCTAGCTGGAGCAAGAGAATCCAGTTCATCAAAGAAGATCACACATGGACGGGCTGCTCGAGCCTGCAAAACAGCTTATTCTCATGTTGTGAACATTTTAGCTAGACGTGGCAATTATTATCTAGTGACATACGGGGTGGGTATATGAAGGGGTATGCTTTAACTCTGATAAATTAGCTGAAACAAGAATGGGTCAAACGTCGCCCAAAGTGTATTTGTTTAACAATTTTGGATTGTTACTGTAAAACTGATCGTATCTTTTCAAAATGGGACAAAATTTCCGGGGCCACCTACCCGACCCCGTTTGACCCCTCCCCTGGTTTTGCCACATCTAGTTTCAGCAGATCAATGCTGGCATGATGGATTGGATAGAGCAACTTACCTTCTCAAATATGTCTCGTACATTTTTCTCCGACTCTCCTATGTACATGTTGATCAATTCAGGCCCTTTAACACTTAGGAAATTAAGAGAACATTCCGTAGCAACAGCTTTTGCCAGCAATGTCTATGAAATTCATATCATAGCACATCATAGAGCAATTAGACCTACAGCTAATATAGAGAGAAAACAAATCACAAAAGTTAAATTTATATGACATACCTTCCCGGTACCGGGAGGACCATAGAGAAGAACACCAGAGCGCTTTCGTAAACCAGATGAAAATAAATCCTTATGGAGAAGTGGGAGCTGTAGATCCATTACAAACAAAAGAGCAGTTATGCCAAATGATATGACCACTTGTAATACTAATTTACTCTGTTTTAGAAGATTTCTATACTAGATAGAAAGCAAAGTCCAAATGCATAGCTGAAGAAAATGTGCAGCACATATATGGAAGAAAGTAAGAGTTACACATCCCACATGAAACATGGCTTTGTAATATAAGACGCATACCTGAACTGTATCCAGGATAGATTTTTTCACATCTTCCAGTCCACCAACATCCTCCCATTTGACATTAGGAACCTACAGCCAAACAACAGAAGCTTATTAGCCTGTGATAGCCATTAACTCATCAAAATCAGAAATTTTAACCAAAGAGAAACGTAGATGTCACAAAATATTAGAGGTGGCAATCCAAACATTGACTTGTTAATGGGGCCATCTGGGTTGCGTTTCACTTACAACGTGTCCAAATGAGTCAAATAAATTTTTTAGCTAAAACATACATGGGTCAAACTGGTCGAAAGTCTCCCAAAATTCAACCACCTAAACCGTTGTATTCAAAGATTTTAATTTTATCGTAAAGATGGTGTTTTTGTAATCAGAATTAAAGCATTAAATAGTTAAGATTAAGAAATGAGAAAACAATAGTTTGCGGGTCAACCCAACCCGGCCTGTTACTGGCCCACCTCCACAATATATAAAGCAAATAGACATAACACACCTTGGGAGTCCCAAGAGCTGATGCGTTCCTTTTCTTAGACCGCTCCAGAGCTTTGTCCATGAATTCTTTGGCGGGAGGCTGGGGTGCAACATCGGCAGAACTAATATTCTTTGGCGGTTCTGATGCACGTGAACTGCTTTCACCTGATTTTTGGAGGTCATCTTTCTCAAAACTAATGCCATTAGTAGGAATCAAACTTGAACTGGCATCAGCAATTAAAGCCCGAATATCCCTTGGCATGAAACCAGATGTTTGTCCAACCATATCTTTTACAAGATCCTCTGTAGACGTCTGCAACGAGTAATTATCATTTCCCGCACTTCCAAGATCATTACATGTACATTGATTCTAGAATCTAGACTCTATAAGTAGAAACAAAAAAAGAAACCATATTCTTACTTACATCCGGTAGCAGTTCAGGAATACGCTGAAGTGACTGAGATAGCATTTCAACTCTCTGTTCTTCGGTCAAAGGCCCCATTTTCACTTCATGGCTAAAGCAACGCCTAATAGTAGGTGGCAGTCCTTCAGAGTTACCAGCAGCTGCAATGAGCAGCACTGGATGAGTATTGATCACGTGAGTGTTGTTCATATGCTGCATCAGGAACCCATAAATATAAGTTTTCAGGTAATAAGTGGATGGTTACATATTGTAACGGCATGGCACATATCATTATCTTAAAAGCTCTACCTCTAGTTCTCCTTCATCTTCAGAATCATCTTCATTTTGGCTAATTGGCTCAGTAAATTCCCTGATGACAGATGCAACATCAGAATTCACACCAACTTGATCATTTGGTGAACCATCATTGGAGCCCAAATTGGCAAAAGCATCAAAATTCCGGAGAAGAAGAATTGTTGGCGCGTATCTGCAATGACACCACACTAGGTTATACGGATTTCAGGTTACCCTAATCACATAGGCAAACTCATTGTTCCATATTCATACAAAGAGTATAGTCATATGACCTGAATTATCAACATAAAAGATATAACTACTATAATCCAATAGTTCAGCCTTAAATCTTTCTACTTCTAGACATTGCTTGAAGCTGATATGTAAGCAACATTACATATCGCAATGATGGTAAATACCTACGAGCTGCAATGAAAGCTTGAGCCAGCATGGCAGAAGTCTTCTTCTCAGAAGGTGCTAGTAAATCGTGGCAATTATACTCGACCACATGCAGCCCAAGTTGACCAGCAACATGCTTCACCACAGTCCTCTTCCCACAACCTATAAAAATGCCGACTGGTTAGTATGTCATCTCAAGTCATAGTGAACGTGTCAACAGTTGCGATTATGATTAATAACAGAATATACACGCTCCAAAGATAACAATTCTGATCAACCCAACCCCCATCCATCCTCAATGCATTTCGACCCACATCAAAGATCACCCATTTGATACAAATCCACTTGCCTACCCGCTCATCCCGCCCATTTTGGTACATCTATACAAAGCTATCATAGTGTATACTGCACCAGGTAAACCAAAGATAACGCACCAGGTAAACCAAACAATAGAACAGCAACCCTGAATTTTGACGAAAGCTCTGAGGGGCATAAAGTCGGCGTAATAATGGAGGCCAGTGTCTTAACCGTGTCTTGATGTAAGGGCGCAAAACCTTTTTTCCCAGGAAGTAAAAGATCTGGGGGAAGAGCAGATGGAGCACTTGCAGCAAGCACGAGGGCTGTTTGAGTGCGATTGATTCTAAGAACAGGTTCATCCGTAGGTTCTGCTGCAACTACCTAAGAACATGAACATGTCATTCATAAGATGATACAACGCGCAAAGATGTTAGTAAGCCTTAAACTGAAATACCTTAAAGTATAGATTGGTGTCTTGCTTCTTTTGGCTACACGCAATGCACATAGCCGATTTGCAATTCCAATTAATGCAAATACTGAAAAGATCACCTCTAGAAAAATATCTATCTATCATGAAATACTCGTTCAAGGCCTGATCAATCTTTTCTTGACGATCTTGAGCTTCAATTGACGAACTTCCAACAAGAGATCCAATAGTACCACATTCTGGTATCTTCACAAACGCTACCCTCAAATGTGACGCATACCTCGGTAACTCAGTCAAAGGTTTAATATCTAGATTAACAGAAAACCCCTCGTTTTCTTCCCCATTGGATTCCTTCTCTCCTTTCACTTCAAATAAAGAAGCTAATTTATCTTCTCCACGGTGAAGAAGCAATCTCAAACATGAAGTATGCAAACCGAGATTAAAGGCTAAAAGAGGAGAAACATAAGCAACCTCTATAGCCAATGACGCATGATGTATCAAGGGGAAACTAACTGAAGGAAATACAAGCATTTCATACGAATCACCCGACAACGAATCACCATCTTTCGAGACATGATCAGCGTTAGGAGGATCAAGAGCCACAACTTGACCGACTCTTTGTATCTCAGAATCCACATTTTTTACAATCACCTAATATAAGAAATCACATGATAAAAAGAATATGAGACACCAATTCCTAAAAGTTTAAGACTTTGATAGTTAGTATAGAACTTCCCTCATTTTTTATATTATTATTTATTATTTATTTTTGCTAATCTGATTTGTTTTAGCGGATAAGCAGTTTAGTTCGTTTGGATGTTTCTGCTTATATTTGGGTAAAATAAGCAGAATTTCTTAAGTTATAGGGTGTTCGGGTATGCTTAGGGGGTGTTTTTTTCGGCTTATATATATGGGCTTATTAGCTTATATAAGTTCGGCTTATATAACATAAAATTCATAATTTTGTGGCTTATTTTGACACTTATTATATAACATTACAATGTTATATAAGCTCATAAGTGTAATGTTATATAAGCCCATAAGTGTCAAAATAAGCCACAAAATTATGGCTTTTATGTTATATTGTGTTATATAAGCTTAAACAAACACCTCCTTACTTTTGCTGCTTATTCCTCTGCTTAAAAAAAAGTAAGTAGCTCCTTATTTGCTTAAAACTGATTATCTGCCCATAAACAGATACAAATACTGCCTTTCAAAAAATAAAAAATAAATAAAAAAGCAATCCGAAAAACCCTGTAACTGATAGAGGGGGTTTGGTTAATTAAGTTTGATTAAAGATGAAAAAGATTACCAGTGAGGCTGATGTAATGGAAAGGCGTTTAAGAAGTGAGGTGGAGAGTCCAATCAAGAAATTGTTATCGGAGGAGGATAAGTTAAGAATACCGGCACGCAGCTGAGCACTGTTGTCGACAATTTCATTGTTTGGTGGATTCAGTACTAGTACGGAATTCACGAGTGATTTTGTGGATGAGAGTACCAGTGGTTTCCTTCTTCTCCCCACCACCATTGAAGCTTCTTAACTTAAAAAAGTGTGCGTTGAGCGAATCAAGAAGATTCAGTTTCACGACATAACTCACTTATCATCATCACGTCATCAACACTAATGTTTCTTTTAACCAAAAGGACCAATTAAAAGATCTAAAAGTTTAAAAAGTACTAGCAAGGGTCGGCAACACACCACTCACTCCATCCCCCTTCATTCACAAACAACCAATCCCTTTATGCCACATCACCCTCCATCTTTTCCCTTCACTCACTCATTATTTGTTGGCATCACATCACTCACCCTTCACTCATTTTTTTTTTTTTTTTTTTTTTTTTTCTTTTTTCTTTTTTAAATTCTATTAAAATTTATTAAAAACTAAAATTCATTAAAATTAAAATAAACATTACATAATATTATTAAAAAACATAAAATACCATTACATAATACTAAAAATCTAAACTTCATCGTCCACCTCGAGGTATGCTAATTGTTGAGCGTGAACATGCTCCATAAGATCAAATCTGACACGAAAATGTGTATCCTCATCTCGTATCTCGCCTAAAGCTGCTTCGTCGAATTTTGGATCTTCACAAAAATAATCACGATGCAATCTTTGTGCAGCAGAGATCCGATTGCGTTTCACTGATTTTCGTGTCGACCCAGCCGTATCTTCTTCATCTTCGTCAATCGCGTCAGCAAAAAATTCGAGACTAGTATCGTTAGACCACTCGAACGGCTCATCTAGAAAAAAAGTCGAACCAATTTTTTTATGCTCCATATACTTGCGGTTGAATCGGATATTTTTTTGGATCGGATGTTTTTTTTTTTTTTTTTGGAATCGGATGTTTTTTTTTTTTTTTTTGAATGGATCGGTAGTGTTTGTTTGTTTGTTTGTTTTTTTTTATGTTGTGTCTTTGTTTCCCAGCCGTATATATACAAAAAAAAAAAAAAAAAAAAAAAAAAAAAGTTATCCGTTGCTCTCATTTTTAATGCCCAACGTTCAAAACCTTTAATGCACAAACGGCTACTTTTGATCGGTAAGGTTTCCCGAATTTCGTCTCTACCACACGGTAAGATGGGGAGGGCGGCGGTGTTCCCGTGCGGTGGGGATACCGTACCGAGCCTCCCCGCATGCATTGCCAATGGCCTAATTGGTTAGAGCATTGGGTGTGGTGAAAAAGCAGGTGCCAACTCTTCACAACTAACCCCTACTCACTCATAACTAACCTTAACTTACTCATTTGGGGGTCATCACTTACAACTTTATTTTTTTATTCATTTCATTAATTAAATTCACCTCCTCCTTTTGCTCCAATTGGTACTCATTGTAAGAAGTTATACTTCGTCGTCTGCACGAGGAAGCAATCAACAACGAGCTGCAACGAGGGTGAGGTGGTACAGTGGTGAGCTCCACGTCGGACGACGATGAGCTGTGGCAAGACCACACCCACTGCTCTTAATATCTTATTACTCGTATATTTTTATCATGGTTTTTACTTTTTAGTTAAAACCGTGAAAATACTTACTAGCATATGAGACTTTATTAAGATAATAGAAGTTTTTATACAGGATATAAACAAAAAATAATAAAAGTTTGAGGATTTTAGGACTAAACATTTTTTGAAACCCGGTTCGACCCAGGTGGTTCATCCGGTTGAAAAACGAGTCAATTTATGTGACAACTGGCAAAATAGGGAGCCGTTTTAAAACCCGCATTACATTAAAATTATAAATTTTGAATATTTGAAAAGTTTATTGTGACGAGATATTTTACGAACGTTGGTACGTGATTTTTAATCGTACGATATTTATGTGAATCGATTATTTATTTATGGTTTGATTTGATTCGGTCGTGATGATTTATTTTGAGATCGTTATTTTGTCACTACATTGACTCCGGCACTAGGTTAACCTAACAATTTTAATTTTATTTTATTATTGGATCGGATTTTATTATTTGTGGAACGGGTTCGGTTTGAGAAGTCATTTGGTTATTTAAATTTCGGGTTTGGTCCGTGTATTGACAACGGGCTACTTAAAACCCCTACACACCTCACAATTATCATTATTATTATTATTATCAAATTCATTTTTTTTAAGAGTAAACAAAAATCGTCCTTGTGGCCTGCGTATTTCAAAGCAACACACCATCACCAACACACATTTCACCAACTCTCTCTCTCTCTCTCTCTCTCTCTCTCTCTCTCTCTCTCTCTCTCTCTCTCTCTCTCTCTCTCTCTATCTCTATTTCAAACACAACCACCGCCGCCCCTTATTACCACCATAGCGCCACCACCGCCACCCTCACACTAAAAACAACAACACCATCTTCACCATCTTTTTGCGATCTATCTTTTGGTACTAACCACACGCGATTTGGACCACCCTAACACCCTAATCGAATCAAAATCACCACGAGTTTATCACCACTTTTTCGTATTTCTTGAAGATCTTTTCGATTTGGCTTTGGATTTGAAGGTAGGTCGAGTTTTAACTCGAGTATTGGGTTCGAGCCGCGACCTAGGGTCACGGATCTCTTGATCTTTTCGGGTTTTATGATTTTTGATACAAGATTCAAGTGGGTTTTTGATAATAATGAGTTAAAAGGGTGTTTGGTATCCGGGTTTGTGCTTCTTGATTGGGTCGAGACTCGACCGAGAGCTAATGCTCTCGGTTTGGGTGGTTATTGTGTCGATTTCTTGACCTTTGGTGTATATTTGATCTTGGTGACCATTTGTGATGTTTGGATTGTTCTCGGTTATGATATGGTCGATCATTATGGTCGTTTGGTTTCTTGGCCGACACCCCCAAGGGGGGGCTGTTTTGGTTCGGTTGGGCTCGAAGAGCTAGCCGAGACCTATGGGTCTCGGGTGTGGCTTCCGTTTCATGTTTCGAACATATGTTGACCCGGGTTGACTTGGTAACTGTAACAAACCGGTATTTTTCAAACTGATTTTAAATAATAAATGTCAATTTATTATTATCTAACTATCCATCTAAGCATACACAAAAGCTTAAATAACTATTTCGGGATACTAACCCACACATGGTAGCTTACAGTAACTCACTGCATTGCTTATTTTATCAGAAAATGTGAAAACATTATTTTCTAACTTATACTGATATTTATTTACCGAACCGAGATTCTATCTCGAGCACAGCACGACACACGTACCGACACCGAATTAGTAATGGTTTAAGTCAAATAAATACTTTTCTGAGCAATAATATCTTTATTTTTATAAAAACACTCGCAAAAACGTATTTTTCATGTTTTTGCTCTAGAAGCCCAAACGGGACACACAATACACGACGTAAAATCAAAAATCACTTCCCTATCTTGATTTCATTGATGCCGCCCCTTTCAGGTGGTGCCAAACTTCACAAGATCTTATAAAACTTAACAATAGATAGTGACACATCCAATTAACTTTGTTTTTAACTTAAATTGGTTACTCACAAGTTAGCCAACTTAAAAGCCAAAAACAAAACACCCCCATCTGTTGTTGAAAATACAGTCGATCCACAAGGTGTACACACACTATTTTTCACAAAATTTTTACATAAAGCAAGTTTTATTTGTAGTTTAACTCTATAAGGACACACCAAGTTTACACACAATAAAAGATGGTCTAGACTTTCCCTTTGTTCCTTTTGTTATGTCTGATCGAAACACACCCATCTTTGTATTTGAGCATAAAAAGGACCTCTTCCACTATAACTTGTAATTTAGCCCAAATTTAGCACACACAATACACTCTTAAATAATAAAAGAAATACAACCTTATCACCTCCCCTTGGTTATCACCGCCCCACCTATCCCCTATTTTCTAGGTTCCTATCTCTTTTCTTCTTTTTCAAAGCCAAATACAAGACAAAGACTTATGTTATGTCGCTTTCTTCTTCCTCTTTTATCTCTTACCAAAATCACAGCTACATATATATCATAGATCACTTTCTTTACTATCCAAAAGATGAGTCACGCCAAGGCAACCCTTGCACGCCAAGGAGAAGCAAGTTTTGTTTTTAATCCATTTTTGGTTATGATCGATTTTCAATAATCTAAAGGTAGGGTTAAAGTTTTCCTTTTATTTTCTTTTTATTCCAAACCGATCCAATGGAGGCACCACATCTCTCCCTTGGTGTGGTTGCTGCTTGGACTCAAGTTTGGATTCATCATTGGTCATCTTTCTTCAAAAGTATTGTAAGGATCTTAAAACCTTGTGTTAATGTTTCACTCGAATATGTACATGTTCTCTGTTTTTATGAAATTTTTTTGGGTTAATAAATCTGATGTTGTGTAAAACTGGCGACTTGATTGATGTTGTTAATTTTCGGAATCGATCGGCCTAAATCCGTACACCTGTGAATGAGTATATATTTTTGTTGTTGATGTTTTGTGTGGCAAAAATAAATAATCTTACAACTAAACACCTGGGTGTTGGCTTGGTTTGGAAGTGCTTGTTCCTAAATTGCTTATTCAATGCTTATTAGCTTAATTGGTTTAAGTGGTGTTAGTTTTGGCTTGTGTTTGATTTTTGGTTGTGTTCGAAACCTGCTGTGGTTGAACCATAGTGGGATAAGGTCGGTTTTATTTGTTGTTTCAAAACCCACACCTTGGTCACAGATATAAGTAAATCAAATAGTCACGGAGAAAAAAAAAGGTTATTGAAACTGCTCATGTGTTTTTGTTTGGTTGTTGCGTTAGCTGCTTAGTGCCCTACGACAGCCCACACCGAGAGGTCTCAAGCTCGAGCCTCGGTGTGGCGAAACTTCGCCTTTAAAAGTCTTGTGTTTTGAACTTTTGATAAAACTTTAGGTACCAACTACCAAGCATCTTGTTTCTTTTCTTCGTTTTGCACGACCAAGAGCAGATAACTCCTCTATTTTTCAACTTTGTAAAACTGATCTATACTTGGATTACAAAAGAGTGCGTTTAGTTGTTTCCTTTTTTTTTGGGCTTGGGTGTGTGTCGAGCCCAACTGACCATAAAGAAAAATGAGTTGCTTCTTTGGGCCGAAGCCCACCTATACTAGAGTAAGTTAACTTGATTTAAGTTGGGCAAAGGCCCACTAACTTAAAACTTCAGGGTGCGTGTAATTTAGTATAAAAGGGAAATAAATATATGAATTTTGAGATTTAATTACAACATGTATAACAAATAGTGTAATATATCGGATACTAAGATCATCATTTTAAATCGAGTACTTGTTTTCTTCAACTTATTTCATGACTCGCTCGTGTACCCACTCAACTCATTTACTCCCGACACTATTTCACTAAACACATTTTTATAAAATGAATTATAAACTATAAATGAAACTTAATTTACAAATCATTGGTTAATATTTCATATAATACTAAACAATACTCGTTTTCATAATGGCGGTCCATTATGACACTTGGTCACCACGGGTAATTAAAACATATACACGGGTCATGCCCGAATTTTCTAGAAATCCTACAATTATAATTTACAAGTGCATTTTTAAATACAAACTTTTTTAATAAAACTACTACTTAAAATATAATGTTCACACGCTTTTATTATTAACTAATATTTAGCTTTTAAACGACATTCTTATAATCCGACTTTGTCTATTCATTCACTTGTGGTTACTTTTCGAACATCATCTTTCGATTATTTTCGAACTGGAGATTTATTCGTCATTGATACTTTTGTATCATGTTCTTACATACTTATGCACTTCCAAGAGCCAATACTTACAACCACTTAGAAAATGGTTTTAAACTTAAATGCTGCCACACAAGCAACAACAACAACACAAACATTTTAGAACTTTTTAAACTTACTTAAACCTCGTTGAGTCTTAAATTGAAACTGTGAACTAAACTTGCCACACTAACCTAGGTCGCGTGTCGGTGCCGTTCACTATCACTACTTAACTTTTCATTATCAGACTGCTATTTGCTGAGGTGAGTTCATGACCCCTACTTTTACTTGTTTTATAACTGTTTTGGGGGAGAATACATGCTCGTTTTTAACTAAACTCAATGCTTGTTTTATTTGAATGCGCAATTGTTTACTTAAACACTACTATTTTTCTGAATACTTGATTGATTATTCAAATGCACCTATGCGTATATTGGTTGCATACTTGATTATTTTCTCACATACACAAGTGTTTTATAAACATGCACACAATTTATGAACTATTGCTTTTATGCAACATATTTTATGAATTATTGCTTTTATGCTACATCCTCTATGAACTATTGCTTATGTGCAAAATACTTTACAAATCATTGTTGTTACGCAAACACCTCTATTGAATGATTATTGCTTTTATGCAAACACTTTTATAGACCACGCTGAAACTCATGCTCTATTTACACTATTACGCGGATTAGCCTAAGACACTGAATCCCACAATGCCCAAACTCATGAACCGTCAATTCCTGCTGGGAAGCGCGAATGCTATAAATAGATCTATTGGGGTTGACACCCCCGTTCGGTTTGGCCGGATAGGCAAACGCGAGCGTATAACATGTCGAAACACGAGTGTCACGGGATAGACACTTGCAAGGGCTTTATTTAACGTGCTTCTAGAGCATGCACACTGTCAAGTTTCGGTTGCATGAACTTAGTGCTAGCGTAATAGACTTCTACTTTTATGTGACATTATATTCGTTGTAATGATCACATACTTTGCCTATGGTCCAACTTTATGCTTAATACTTAAGGTCTATTTTACTGATATTTTTCATGACGCTGTACTCACTAAAACTGAACTTGATTTGTATGTGAATATTTATTCACACTCGAAAACCTTGTGGTCCACATTACTACATTTACTTGAAAGTAAACTATATTTTCATGACATTGTGAGCGACACAATTGTATCAAAACTTTTATCGAACTCACATATCTTTTATACTAAATTGTTATTTATACAAACTTATGAACTCACCAACCTCGTGTTGACACTTTTTAGCATGTATTTTCAGGTTTAAGGCGTTAATTAACTAGTGAAGGCTTTTGGCATGGCATGGTATGGTCATAGACAACTCTGACATATATTTGGGACCGCTTAAACTTTTATATGGGCCTGTATTTTCGCACTATTTTTGAACGATGTAAATTTGAATATTTTTGATAATGAAAGTTATTTTAAATGGTTGAGATAAAAATCGTTCTTTGTACTTGTGTTATGATACCGATTGAGTAGCACCCCAGTAACACGTATGCTTCCGCTGGACCCGTATTTTGGGGGTGTTACAGATTGGTATCAGAGCCTTGGTTATAGAGAACCGGGTATTTTTAAAACCTTGACTATAACTACTTTTGCGAAAACTTAACCCTATGACCGCCACATGCCTGCCTGCCAAGCCTACTGTCTTACTTATTATAAAACATTTTTGTAAGGGACATATTACTAGTATAACTGAGCTGAGTATTTCAAAATTCATTGAACCTCGGTTAAATATAGACTGATCACCTATATTTAACCAGGGACAGTGGGATATAGCCTGATCACCTATGTCCGACTCAGAGGTGAATTTTGCGATACTGAGAGTAGTTATAATGGAATTATGTCCAGATTGATTTTCTACTTGATTTATGAGAGTTTCAAAAATTTATGTGTGTGTACTTAATCATTGCATAACATGAGCATTCACATCTACACACAACACACTGGCAGAATAATACTTTTTCTCTTAGTTGGAATACACTTTTATCACAATCTGGTTATGTTACAATCACCTCCACCTCAAACCCTACGCTCAATCAATGTTGTACCTTCCGTATTAAGTACACTACTGAGACAACCAACTGATTGCTGGTAGCAATCAACACCCTCCTTTAGAGCCAAACTCTAAACTTGCCAAACTCCACATTTAGCAGAGATCCTATACCCAACAGAACCCTTAAAAACTTTACGCAGTAACCCAAACTACTATCTTTGGAACACCTAATCCTGCACACCTAGTCCTTCACTTATCCCTCGGAATTATCTGTTCTCTACCTTGCTACTCTCTTATAAGATAATAAACTGCATCACTATTTGCATACAAACTGTTTTTGGTTATTCTAAAGACCATTTTGCGGTCATCCTACAAAATGTCTTACTGCTATTTCATGAAATCAAGATTTTGACCCTGCTTCTATTTTAGAAACAATAAATTGTTTTCTTACTGTCTTATAAACTATTTTACGAATCATCTTTACAACTATTTTATCATGATAAACCGATTCATTACCTTACTACAACAAACAGTTTCGCTAGCATTTTGTAAACAATATCACAATTATCCTACAAGTCTACTACACTTTACAGACTATTTTACTCCCCTATGAACTGCCTTGCTACTAAATCACAAAAACTAAACTACAATTGTGCTACAATTTTACAAATGATAGATTTTTTTTATTACTCTATAGACTATTGTACAACCCGTCCTATAAACTATTTTGCAATCACCATGTGAACTATTTACCCAATTGAAAAACACTTTACGTTACTACCTCTTGATACTGTTAAAATAAACTGAATACTTAGGTTTATGAAATTCGCTTGATATTAAACATTGAACTCCACTCTGGTTTGACAACTAGACTTCGTCACTAAGCACCTGAAATTGTTGAAACGAACATACCTGACTAGACATTTTTCCTTGACACCTTTGTTTTTTTTAAGGACTTTCCTTTCGGAAACGTGTTTATAGAAATCATAAAACCCGTAATGGTATTTTCCCGAGATACTCATTTTGATGTGCCAAAATTACTCTGGTCAAACTTTATTGAGACTTTTGTATATTAAGGGAGTGACTAAATGTTGAAATTATGGGTCTTTTGAAGTCGCATCAGTTTACCTAACTACAAAATTCGACAAAATTCGTAGAAACTCGCAAAAAGGAACTAAATTCACGTGGGAAAAGTGAAGATGAATTCTCGTGCGTATATACTCATCTCTTTTCGACAGTAATGAGTAACTTGAATTGAATCGCGAGGACGCGATTCCGTTTAAGGAGGTGTGACTGTAACAAACCGGTATTTTTCAAACTGATTTTAAATAATAAATGTCAATTTATTATTATCTAACTATCCATCTAAGCATACACAAGCTTAAATAACTATTTCGGGATACTAACCCACACATGGTAGCTTACAGTAACTCACTGCATTGCTTATTTTATCAGAAAATGTGAAAACATTATTTTCTAACTTATACTGATATTTATTTACCGAACCGAGATTCTATTTCGAGCACAGCACGACACGCGTACCGACACCGAATTAGTAATGGTTTAAGTCAAATAAATACTTTTATGAGCAATAATATCTTTATTTTTATAAAAACACTCGCAAAAACGTATTTTTCATGTTTTTGCTCTAGAAGCCCAAACGGGACACACAATACACGACGTAAAATCAAAAATCACTTCCCTATCTTGATTTCATTGATGCCGCCCCTTTCAGGTGGTGCCAAACTTCACAAGATCTTATAAAACTTAACAATAGATAGTGACACATCCAATTAACTTTGTTTTTAACTTAAATTGGTTACTCATAAGTTAGCCAACTTAAAAGCCAAAAACAAAACACCCCCATCTGTTGTTGAAAATACAGTCGATCCACAAGGTGTACACACACTATTTTTCACAAAATTTTTACATAAAGCAAGTTTTATTTGTAGTTTAACTCTATAAGGACACACCAAGTTTACACACAATAAAAGATGGTCTAGACTTTCCCTTTGTTCCTTTTGTTATGTCTGATCGAAACACACCCATCTTTGTATTTGAGCATAAAAAGGACCTCTTCCACTATAACTTGTAATTTAGCCCAAATTTAGCACACACAATACACTCTTAAATAATAAAAGAAATACAACCTTATCACCTCCCCTTGGTTATCACCGCCCCACCTATCCCCTATTTTCTAGGTTCCTATCTCTTTTCTTCTTTTTCAAAGCCAAACACAAGACAAAGACTTATGTTATGTCGCTTTCTTCTTCCTCTTTTATCTCTTACCAAAATCACAGCTACATATATATCATAGATCACTTTCTTTACTATCCAAAAGATGAGTCACGCCAAGGCAACCCTTGCACGCCAAGGAGAAGCAAGTTTTGTTTTTAATCCATTTTTGGTTATGATCGATTTTCAATAATCTAAAGGTAGGGTTAAAGTTTTCCTTTTATTTTCTTTTTATTCCAAACCGATCCAATGGAGGCACCACATCTCTCCCTTGGTGTGGTTGCTGCTTGGACTCAAGTTTGGATTCATCATTGGTCATCTTTCTTCAAAAGTATTGTAAGGATCTTAAAACCTTGTGTTAATGTTTCACTCGAATATGTACATGTTCTCTGTTTTTATGAAATTTTTTTGGGTTAATAAATCTGATGTTGTGTAAAACTGGCGACTTGATTGATGTTGTTAATTTTCGGAATCGATCGGCCTAAATCCGTACACCTGTGAATGAGTATATATTTTTGTTGTTGATGTTTTGTGTGGCAAAAATAAATAATCTTACAACTAAACACCTGGGTGTTGGCTTGGTTTGGAAGTGCTTGTTCCTAAATTGCTTATTCAATGCTTATTAGCTTAATTGGTTTAAGTGGTGTTAGTTTTGGCTTGTGTTTGATTTTTGGTTGTGTTCGAAACCTGCTGTGGTTGAACCATAGTGGGATAAGGTCGGTTTTATTTGTTGTTTCAAAACCCACACCTTGGTCACAGATATAAGTAAATCAAATAGTCACGGAGAAAAAAAAAAGGTTATTGAAACTGCTCATGTGTTTTTGTTTGGTTGTTGCGTTAGCTGCTTAGTGCCCTACGACAGCCCACACCGAGAGGTCTCAAGCTCGAGCCTCGGTGTGGCGAAACTTCGCCTTTAAAAGTCTTGTGTTTTGAACTTTTGATAAAACTTTAGGTACCAACTACCAAGCATCTTGTTTCTTTTCTTCGTTTTGCACGACCAAGAGCAGATAACTCCTCTATTTTTCAACTTTGTAAAACTGATCTATACTTGGATTACAAAAGAGTGCGTTTAGTTGTTTTCTTTTTTTTTGGGCTTGGGTGTGTGTCGAGCCCAACTGACCATAAAGAAAAATGAGTTGCTTCTTTGGGCCGAAGCCCACCTATACTAGAGTAAGTTAACTTGATTTAAGTTGGGCAAAGGCCCACTAACTTAAAACTTCAGGGTGCGTGTAATTTAGTATAAAAGGGAAATAAATATATGAATTTTGAGATTTAATTACAACATGTATAACAAATGGTGTAATATATCGGATACTAAGATCATCATTTTAAATCGAGTACTTGTTTTCTTCAACTTATTTCATGACTCGCTCGTGTACCCACTCAACTCATTTACTCCCGACACTATTTCACTAAACACATTTTTATAAAATGAATTATAAACTATAAATGAAACTTAATTTACAAATCATTGGTTAATATTTCATATAATACTAAACAATACTCGTTTTCATAATGGCGGTCCATTATGACACTTGGTCACCACGGGTAATTAAAACATATACACGGGTCATGCCCGAATTTTCTAGAAATCCTACAATTATAATTTACAAGTGCATTTTTAAATACAAACTTTTTTAATAAAACTACTACTTAAAATATAATGTTCACACGCTTTTATTATTAACTAATATTTAGCTTTTAAACGACATTCTTATAATCCGACTTTGTCTATTCATTCACTTGTGGTTACTTTTCGAACATCATCTTTCGATTATTTTCGAACTGGAGATTTATTCGTCATTGATACTTTTGTATCATGTTCTTACATACTTATGCACTTCCAAGAGCCAATACTTACAACCACTTAGAAAACGGTTTTAAACTTAAATGCTGCCACACAAGCAACAACAACAACACAAACATTTTAAAACTTTTTAAACTTACTTAAACCTCGTTGAGTCTTAAATTGAAACTGTGAACTAAACTTGCCACACTAACCTAGGTCGCGTGTCGGTGCCGTTCACTATCACTACTTAACTTTTCATTATCAGACTGCTATTTGCTGAGGTGAGTTCATGACCCCTACTTTTACTTGTTTTATAACTGTTTTGGGGGAGAATACATGCTCGTTTTTAACTAAACTCAATGCTTGTTTTATTTGAATGCGCAATTGTTTACTTAAACACTACTATTTTTCTGAATACTTGATTGATTATTCAAATGCACCTATGCGTATATTGGTCGCATACTCGATTATTTTCTCACATACACAAGTGTTTTATAAACATGCACACAATTTATGAACTATTGCTTTTATGCAACACATTTTATGAATTATTGCTTTTATGCTACATCCTCTATGAACTATTGCTTATGTGCAAAATACTTTACAAATCATTGTTGTTACGCAAACACCTCTATTGAATGACTATTGCTTTTATGCAAACACTTTTATAGACCACACTGAAACTCATGCTCTATTTACACTATTACGCGGATTAGCCTAAGACACTGAATCCCACAATGCCCAAACTCATGAACCGTCAATTCCTGCTGGGAAGCGCGAATGCTATAAATAGATCTATTGGGGTTGACACCCCCGTTCGGTTTGGCCGGATAGGCAAACGCGAGCGTATAACATGTCGAAACACGAGTGTCACGGGATAGACACTTGCAAGGGCTTTATTTAACGTGCTTCTAGAGCATGCACACTGTCAAGTTTCGGTTGCATGAACTTAGTGCTAGCGTAATAGACTTCTACTTTTATGTGACATTATATTCGTTGTAATGATCACATACTTTGCCTATGGTCCAACTTTATGCTTAATACTTAAGGTCTATTTTACTGATATTTTTCATGACGCTGTACTCACTAAAACTGAACTTGATTTGTATGTGAATATTTATTCACACTCGAAAACCTTGTGGTCCACATTACTACATTTACTTGAAAGTAAACTATATTTTCATGACATTGTGAGCGACACAATGGTATCAAAACTTTTATCGAACTCACATATCTTTTATACTAAATTGTTATTTATACAAACTTATGAACTCACCAACCTCGTGTTGACACTTTTTAGCATGTATTTTCAGGTTTAAGGCGTTAATTAACTAGTGAAGGCTTTTGGCATGGCATGGTATGGTCATAGACAACTCTGACATATATTTGGGACCGCTTAAACTTTTATATGGGCCTGTATTTCCGCACTATTTTTGAACGATGTAAATTTGAATATTTTTGATAATGAAAGTTATTTTAAATGGTTGAGATAAAAATCATTCTTTGTACTTGTGTTATGATACCGATTGAGTAGCACCCCAGTAACACGTATGCTTCCGCTGGACCCGTATTTTGGGGGTGTTACAGTAACTCAACCCGTAATTTGTTTGGTTTTCGGATGTTATATTACTTGTTGATTTATTATTTATGTTTTGTTGAGATTGTGATGTTGGACCTTGGTACATTGGTATATTATTCGGACTTGAAGTGGTATTTCTTGATTACGAGTTATTATTGGAGATGTGTTGTCGAATGTGGAATTGGGGACCGATTGTGAGACGGTCGATTAGATGACGGAGATAGGTTAGTTGGGTGCCGTAGTCGGACCCTCATGTTGTAGCACGTGGTTATGGGATTGATTTGGACGGAGTTGATTTATTATTGTGACTTGATTCTTATTATTTGGACTTGGACTATGAGCCGAGAGTCATGACTCGGACATGTGACCAAATTCTATGACTCGATAAATATTTAAAAGTCAATATTGAAAATAATACTCGTAATACTATTATTAAGAATATAATCATTTATATACGTATATAGACGTGTTAAACGTATATATATATATATATATATATATATATATATATATATATATATATATATATATATATATATATATATATATATATATATATATATATATATATATATAAATGCGTATATTAATAATAAAACGATCACGAGTAAACGTATAATAATATAACGATAGTTATTATAGTATGCAAATAGTGTAATAAATGTCGGAATATTGTTATAAATAATAACTATATATATATATATATATATATATATATATATATATATATATATATATATATATATATATAACGGCGAAATAATAAGCCGGGTAAATAATAATTAAAAACGTGATTTTGTTTATAAATTAGAAACTTATCGAGTTATACGAGTTGTGGTTCTTTAAAGTTCAAGTGGGCTTTATATTGTGACTTTTGTGTTGTTACGGATATATGGCGATTAATATAAACATTTTATATATCAAGTGACTTATTTAATCGACGGATTAGATCGAGTTGATTGACGATATAAAATGGGTATATTAATGGGCATCATATCCCACGACGCCCGTAGGTTGTGGTATATGTTTTAGGGTAATAAATTACTACGTATCTCGTGGAATTTGGCCGATTCGATGATATATATAGGGAATTTATCGGACTACGATATATACCAAATAGAATCTTTTGTGCAATGTGCTTTAGGTTGGATATAATTTTGGGATGATATATTACGTAAATAAATATGGGAGATTATCAAATCGACGGATATGATAAGCTTCGATAATTATTTAAATAATATGTTGGGCTAACATTAGACCTATAATTGGTTTATTATTTTGCTTGTTGTGGCTTTTTGGTTTGAGTTGTGTCGACCCTCCACCCATATGGATACCAAACGTCGAATTTCAAATTTATATGAAGTTAATTCGAGAAATGGATATTTTTGGAAAGTAAAATGGAATACGTTCGGGAATGGGAATATTTGATTTTGAGGAAATGATTTCTGAACGAGTTTGATATTGTTATGAGTGTCGAGTCTGTAGTCGCCGTTATGTGAGTTGCTTGAGTTGCTTACGTCTTGCTTCTATCGATTTCTTTTGAAAATTTCTTTGCTGGACTTGAGGTGAGTCATAGCCCCACTTTTACTTTTGAACTTTGTTTTCAATATTTGGGGTGGGAAACGTGCAAATGTTTTATGTGGACTATTATCGCTTTCCTTATTTATTTCAAAACTTGCTATGCTTATAGAACTAGGTAGGATTAAGCGAGGCCTAGTCCCGAACTAGGTAAGCTATTGATTTGGTTATAGAGCGAGGCCTAGTCCCGAACTAGGTAAGCTATTGAATTGGTTATTGAGCGAGGCCTAGTCCCGAACTAGGTAAGCTATTGTTTGGTTGTTGAGCGAGGCCTAGTCCCGAACTAGGTAAGCTATTGGATTGATTTTAGAGCGAGGCCTAGACTTGAGCTAGGTAAGCTATTGATTGGATTGGTTTGAGCTATAGCGTGCACCTATAGGGATGATTTGATTTGGTTCGATTATATTGGTTGGATATTTTGGTTGGATGATTGAGGCCTAGTCTAGCTAGCAAAGCGTTTTGCGTATATGTCCACTATATTGAATTATGAATTTAAACCTATGATCTTACCAGCGAAAGCTGACTTTTAGCACGTTTTCTCAGGTAATTAAGTGATGCTCTATGGATGCTTGGGATTGGAGGCTTGGCATTTGGCACCGGTTATGGATCTATATTTCTAAAACTCTGATAACTATTGTGGACCTATATTTATTTCTTTTGGGCCTGACTTTGGATGATTTTGGGATAAATGTAAACTTTAAAACCCCGCGTGGTTGCATTTTTATTATGTTTACTTTATCTCGTTCTTTCATGACTTTGAATGGATACCAATCCCCGTAGCACCCCGAAAGCTTGTTGAGTCTTCCGCTGTACCAAATTTTGGGGGTGTTACAGATTGGTATCAGAGCCAAGGTTATAGAGAACTAGGTAAATAGACACCTAAACTATAACCGATTTTTATAGAAAACGATCCCCGACCATTGCCCGCCAGCCCGCCAAGCCGAAGCATCATTGTTTATTATTGAGGTATTATGAGATTATTGAGATGATTATAGATTTGGGATTTCTTGAGATGATTTGAGGATTTGAGGTTCATTGATTTAGTGATATGATGGCGTTTTGAGAAATTATATGCGTTTTTGAGGAATTATATGGCTTAATTGTTTTGAGAATGGTTTTAGTAATGCGGTATTTTAAATCTTTCTTGATTATATATGATTTGGAAATTATATGATGATTTTTGGATTTGGTATTTTGAGTTCGCGGTTTAGTTGTTTTGAAACACTTACACCTACCCTACGCCGTTGTCACAAACTATGGCCTCCCATACGCCTGATGTTGTTGAGGATATTCTTACTACACCGGTATTGCCAGCACAGTTCACCATGGCTCCTGATGACCCTTACCAGGTTGCCATGCATGTAGCTACTGTGACACCGACAGGTTCTACTTCAGCACCACCTGCTGCATCTACGCAGGGACCCTCATCTTCTCTAGGGCTCCCTGGTACATCGAGGCAGCTTACTCTTCATCAGGCTTTGGCTCGTGTGGCTCCGCGTTTTGCCCACCGAGCTACGGCACGTATGTCGGTACGCCCTACTTCACCACCTTTACAGATTGATGCTCACTCTCTTCTGTCTGAGGCGCCACCTGCATCATTGCATCATCGTCCTAGATCACCTACCCCTTCACCACATGGTTCACCTGTTAGGAGATGACGATTGATGATGTACTCTTCCGATGAGGAGGACGAGTACGAGGGTGAGGATGAGGCTGATGACCCTCAGGAGGCTGAGCAGGGTGATGATGATGACCCTGAGGAGGAGGATGACCCTCAGGAGGAGGAGATGCCTGATGATGATGATTTGATTGTGCCGCCAGCTCAGGCTGAGGAGCCTGATTCACCTATACATCCGATTGAGCCTGATTCACCTGATCATCCATTTTTGGTTGAGTTGCCACCTGGTAGTCCCGTTGAGTCGGATGCACCTTCTAAGGTTTCTGCTGAGCATGCAGAGTTAGGTGAGATTGGTAGGTTGTGGGCTCGAATTACGGATCTTGGTGAGAGAGTTGCACGTATATCTGATCGACTTGAGAGGGTTATTGGAGAGTTCATAGCGGATCTGAGAGTTGATATAACTGTGGTTGTGGGCAGGACTACTGAGATGAGGAGAGTTTTGATGGAGGTTCACGAGCATATCGATAGTTTACAACGAGGTTTTGTTACAGCTCGAGAGGCCGACCGCAAGCTATGGCAAAGGAATGCCGAGCTGGAGAAGGAGGTGGCTGACCTCAAGAGAGACCGAGACACCCATAGTGTGGAGTTAGGATCATTATGGAGGGATCTTGAAGAGACTCTATTTTTGCTTTACTTATTAGATGCCTTCAATGATATTTAGTATATAATTAAAAGTTGGCTAGATGAAGAGACATGGTATTTAGTATAGAATTAAAAGTTAGTTAGATGAAGTGCAAAAGTTGCAAGAATAATTTATGATTTGACCTAATACATGCCTATATAAACCAGCCAAAATCACATGCACAAACACAAAAGTTCGAATCTTCATTCTTGATTTTAAAAAGTTCAAATCCTCATTCATGATTTGTTTTTCGTGTGCAGGTTATACAACATTATCAATACTACCATCAATTTTTTTGTGTGTGTTCAGGTTATACAACATTATCATTACTACCATCAACCAAAGGTTATGTATTTTTCCCGTAGGTTACATGTATTACTTCAATGTTTGACACATAACACACTTACATGCATGTCAAGCTCAAGAACACACTAAACCTGAATACATAATGGGTGGGCACCATTCCATTATTATGATATAGAAGAAGCAACAATAGAAGCTTTATTAGAGGCAGATCCCAACATTGGATCCTTAGATATTACTGATTCGAAATAGATGAAATGGAAATGGATCGTGGGGTCAACATTTATGCCGTCAACAACGAAAATTTGACAACTTTGGATGTGGCAATTCATATGAAAAAATACATATCTTGATTAAGGTACATATGTATTCTTCTTATATTAATATTAATATGTTGATGGTACGAGATTATATTCTCACAAAAACTTGCTCACCACAAAATATTTTTGATGAAAAATTTATAAAACACTCCAAGAAACTGGATGTCAATCAAATGATTCTTTAATATATTTTGGAAACTAGCAAACTACATAATTTGGTAGACAAAAAGGTTAAATTACATATTCTCATTTTCTAAAACGCGAAACTTTTCTTCTATCCTAATATCAGATTTTTACTCAATTCTTGGTGTGAACCCATCAACGGATGATGAAACCGTGAGGAAAAGTTACCCAAAACTAGCTTTATCTCTTCATCCTAATAAAAACAAGTCTGTAGGGGCAGATGGGGCATTCAAATATATATTAGAAGCATGGGGTCAACTGTCTGATAAAAGTAAAAGATCGGCGTATAACGATCAGAGAAATACTGCTCAAAACGGTGCTTCACCGGGCCAAAATGGTTTCTACAATTTCACTAAAATTACAACCACTCGAAGTAAAGTTACAAGTACTATTCCAAAGGATAGAGGCACCACTAGCACTACGCCTCCCACAAGCACAAATCAGAAGACGTTTTGGACTGTATGCCATGCATGTAAAATGCAATACGAGTAACTAAGAATGTATCTACATCAAAATCTTTTGTGCCCAGATTGCCCCTCTTTTGTGTTCATTTGACATCCTTGATGTATTTACATTGGTAGACCCTAATGTACTTTTTTTTTTTTTTTTTTTTTTTTTTTGTAATTTCATGTAATGTGTTTTTCATTAATGTAATTTATTTTTAGTTAAACATGTTTTATTATTCGAAGTAAAAGGCAAATGAATAGCATTGTACGAAACAAAAAATTGAAATGACGAAACCATTTATCAAGTAATGCAATATTTGATGTGACATATCTGAAATAAATCATGTAATATTTGTAGATTATATGGATTTAGTATGTAAGTTAGTTTGCCATAATACCAAAATACGACATATTAAAAATATCACATTGAGTAATGAATAGAAAGGAAAAAATACATAATTTTGACTAAAAGCCATTTGTAAATTATAATATCAAATAAAAAAGTTGAGTTTTAAACATAAGCAAAAGTTCAAACTTTTGTCGAAAAACAAAACCGGTGCATTTAATGTGAAGTATATACAACATCTTTGGTTAGCTATTTAGAATTGAGTTTATTGATAAAATTTATTAATGTTAGCTAGAATTCAATGTTAATTTTTAATGAAATTAGTTGTACAGTAAAATGAGATCAAACTAAAAAGGTTTGTAACGATTTTTATATAGTTTATGTGGCAATATTATATATACATGATTATACAAACTTTATAATACTATAATTTTGAGTCCCTTAATTTAATATGGAGTAATCAAGATACTCAAGATGGAGTCACATAATTTAATGTGAAGTATATACAACATCGAGATGGAAGTGCAAGGGTTGCCGAAATTGATCACGTATTTAGTATATAATTAAAAGACGGTTATGAACGAGCATGTATGTAAAGCAACATTTAAATGGTTAAATGATAAAGTACATAATTTTTGGTCGAACTCATTTGTAAATTATAATAATAAATTAAAAACAATAAAGTTTAAGACATAATAGTGGAGTCTAAAGGTTTTAGGAATTTTTAATAGTGTGTTAATTAATATTCATTTGGTTAACTATTTAGAATTGAGTTTATCGATAAAATTTATTAATATTAGTTAGAATTAAATGTTAATTTTCAATGAAATTATTTGTACAGTAAAATGAGATGAAAGCAAAAAGGTTTGCAACGATTTTTATATAGTTTATGTGGCATTATTATATATACATGATTACACGAACTTTATAATACTATAAGATTGAGTCCCTTAATATAATGTGGAGTAATCAGGATACTCAAGATGGAGTCCCATAATTTAATATGAAGTATATACAACATCGAGATGGAAGTGCAAGAGATGCCGAAATTGATCACGTATTTAGTATAGAATTAAAAGACGGTTATGGATTAAGATAAATTGAAAAGGTTGCAAGAATAATTAATGATTTAACCTAATTCATGCTTTTATAAACCGGCGAAAATCACATTTAGTACGTACATGTTTGTAAGCAACATTTAAATGGTTAAATGATAAAGTACATAATTTTTGCTCGAACCCATTTGTAAATTATAATAATAAATAAAAAGAATAAAGTTTAAGATATAATAGTGGAGTTCAAAGGTTTTAGGAATTCTTAATAGTATGTTAATTAATATTCATTTGGCTAGCTATTTTGAATTGAGATTATTAATAAAATTTATTAATATTAGTTATACTTTAATGTTAATTTTTAATTAAGTCCCTTAATTTAATGTGGAGTAATCAAAATACTCAAGATGGAGTCCCATAATTTAATGTGAAGTATATACAACATCGAGATGGAAGTGTAAGGGTTGCCGAAATTGATCACGCATTTAGTAAAGAATTAAAAGACGGTTATGGACTGAGATGAAGTTGAAAAGGCTGCAAGAATAATTAATGATTTAACCTAATTCATGCTTATATAAACCGACCAAAATCACATTTAGTATGTATATATTTGTAAGTAACATTTAAATGGTTAAATGATAAAGTACATACTTTTTGCTCGAACCAATTTATAAATTATAATAATAAATTAAAAAAAAAAGTTTAAGAGATAATAGTGGAGTCTAAAGGTTTTAGGAATTATTAATAGTGTGTTAATTAATATTCATTTGATTAGTTATTTAGAATTGAGTTTATTGATAAAATTTATTAATATTAGTTAAAATTCAATGTTAATTTTCAATGAGATATCCAACATTGCAACATAAACCCCTCATTTATACATTGGATATAAAACAACCCCTCTATGTACAATACATTATCATTAACATCCTAAACTTCAAAAAAATATTTATAACTTGCAATATAAACCCAAGCTATCACAACTTAATAACTAAAAGCCAATTTATAAAATACAACACCACAAAACCATAACAACATCAAACATTTTACAATTTTTATACAAGAAAGTCAAAACGTTCCATACGACATACTAAACAATATTAATTATACACTTTACAATGCACAGGAACAATCAGCGACAGCCCGTGCGTAGTACGGGTTTTGAATGCCTTGTATAGATTAAGTTTACACCCTTACTTATTACGTATGAAATTGCTTAAACATTTACAACTAATGTAACTAATAAAACACCTCCTACATAAAAAATACAACTATCAAAATAAATGATACAAAAAATCAAAACTAGTAATCATTCATTTGACATGGTACAAACCAGCCATATATTTTTAATTTTATAATCACTTATTTTAACCAAAGCGTAATGACCTTTTAACTATTTTAATATTTTAGGCGTAACGGTTGTATGTATTATAATTTTCTTTTTATCGTCGTTTATGTCATCTTTCTCATCTTCATGTTTTCTTTTTAATTAAACGCTTCTTGTTACGTTTATTACCGTAAGAAACAATGATCAGGTACCTATTAACTTCATAATGCTATTCGCATTCGTCGCAAAAAACATATAATTAAAAAACATTAGTTGCCGAAAATTTTAGTTACAGGGTACCCGCGCGTTAACGGGTACCCTGCAAGTACTCTATAAAACAAGTAGGCCGGCTAATTAAAATTAGAACCAGCACATTTTGTAAAAATAGAAGCTTTTGTACAATTTGCAATTTTGCATGTGGTATTGGCAAGAGGTCAACAAAGTATAAGTTGTCCATTGCTTTTGGCTTTCAAGACGTCACAACACCAAACAAAAACTCTAATATTCACAACTTGACCACTCTAGATACTTCACAACTATATTGCGAAAAATGCATTACAAAAACTATTGAAGCATCCATAGTTTATTTATTTATTTTTTGTTTTTTGATAGTCTAACAAACATCGGGAACAAAACAGCATAAATCAAATAAATTTTTTCAGTAACTAACATGAAACTCAAATAAAGTTGCGAGATGCATGTATAATTGTGTATATGAGTATTTAAGGTTATACATATAGATGATCTTGTGCAACTGTCTGTCTCTACCATGGTTAGTTCGTACCATCATTAACATGATTTTATTGACTATATGCACGAACAACAAGGTGGAGCATGCGGGACCGACCAATGAGCCTAAGCTTTACCAGATAAAAGCAAAGCTTCAAGAGACATGGGATCAGTAACTGGTGCTTTACATGCAAAATCTTTGCAAACAAGAGCCACCACTTTTTCAGCTGCAAAATTGCTCTTTGCCATTGCAGAAATATTCGGGTTCTTCCCCTCCCAGAATTTCATCTCATCTTCATCCCTCGGGTCTATATGAATCACCTGATATAGCAAAAACCAATCAAATAGGCGTTAAGTGTTTAGTTTGTAACATATTTGAACTCAAAAGTCAAAGACATTGGCTTACGGTTTTGTTAGGATCATATGACGCGTGAACAGAAACAAGCATACGTTCCATCTCCGGAGTTGATTTCTTCCCCACCAAGACAACTTGCTTCTTTGAAGAAACCACGAGCATATCAGCAGCACAACACATTAAAGGAACAGCCACTGGAGAATTCTTTAACCTCTTCTCAAAGACCGCCTAAAAGACAGAAACAAATCAGATGGGATTATTTTATAGTTTTACACAAATTAGAAGAGTACTGGATGTGTGTTTTTAAATTAATAAACACAATATTGGTCAAGTAGAAATGACTCAAATTGGATAAAAATCCTTCTAAATAACTTCGATGTACAGAAAGTACAACTAGTAAAACGGGACGATTAAGAAGTACATTGGTATTTATGCAAAAAACTAAACCTTAAAATAATAAGAATAACAAAATCTAACCAGAAGGTGCTCCGCATTTTGTTTGTAATGATCCGATCTCGTTCCAATGAACATGGATGCAAGCCTCACGAGATTAATCGCTGTAACTGAGTTCCCAGATGGTTCAGCCCCGTCAAGGTCTTCTTTCACACGAAGAAGAACCGACTCATCCTCTCCGGTTGTATTAAAATAACCACCTCCCGTTTTGTCAAGAAACAGCTCATCCTAAAAAACGGACAAAAAAAAAAATAAAAAAAAAAATTGGAACTTTCATTTGCAAAGTAAAAAACAAAAAACAAAAAGGGTTTAACTAAAGCTCAAATACTTGTGTTTCTTGAAGTTCAACTGCCCACGATAGCCACGAGATATCACCACCGTACTCGTAAACATCTAGTAAACCGGAAATCAAAAAAGCGTAATCATCCAAGAATCCAGGAGCTTTTGAAGGCCCATTTCTGAAACTGTGTTGTAGTCTTCGAGATTGGTGGTTGTAAAGATTTTCTTTTATGAAAGTTAAGGCTTTCTTTGCAACTTCCATGTACTCCTGTGGCTAATCAATGAAGAAATAATGTAAAGTTATTTTAGTTATCAGTTCGAATGTAAGAAGATTTAATCTTTTATTTAGGAAGCTTACGTTAGTTCCAGTAACAGGAAAGTTGAATTTTGTCCCTTCGGGTTCATTGTTGAGAATTTTAGATGCTCTAGCGAATGCAGAAATTGCAAGTGCGTTCCAAGATACAATTACCTGCAAATTTATCAAATACGTTAGCGAAAACAAGAGAACCCATACAGGTAGAGGTCACAACATTTTTGACCTGTTACCCAACCACTTAGAAACAATCATAAAAATTGATCTTTCTGGTCTGAAACATTTTTGACCCGTTACCCAACCCACCTGACACATACGGTTTTTTCATGTCTACATACAAGAAATAAAGATGAACCTCAAAGAAAGTTATACAACCTTATCATCGAGATGCGGCCGAGGCCTCTTTGATCTCGCATCAAAAAGTTTCTTATGACTTGCACCTAGAACTTCTTGATAATTCTCCACTGGCATACCAAGTTTTGATGCCATTGCATTGGTACTTTTCCTTTCAATGAGTACATTTTTCCCTTTGAATTCATTGTGCGGATCACTCATAGAAGAAAGGTCACAGTTCCCCGATTTCTTGATGTAATAATGCTCCTTAAAAAAAGTTGCATGCTCCCCAACTATCTCTTCAACCTTAAGAAACATATATATGCGATTGTGTCAAGAGTTGAGAGTCAACAAAAGTTTCCAGTTGGACTTGAGGGTCATCCCTCAACCTTTATCTTTTCACCCTCAAAATTCAAATTTTAGTCAGTCTATAACGCCTTCTGAAGTTTATCAGTTTTTCATATACTGACCTCGTCATCCCTCAACCTTTATCTTTTCACCCTCAAAATTCAAATTTCCTCTATAACATTGGCTTATAAAGCTATTTTTCATATTAGTATTAGATGAATTTAAGTTGCTTTACAGAAAATAAGTCAACATATACTGACCTCATCGCTGTTCCACACATAAAAAGCACCTTTCTTCTTCTTTGTAGGATTTTCAGGTTCAGCGCTATCAGCATCCTCAGCAGAAAAGATCTCCCCATTGGGTCCAATCATATCTCTCCTCAAATAATCAAGTATATCACGAGCAACATTCGAGTAAAATACATCTTTTTTGATAGAGAAAACATCCAGATACACGTTGGCAAGTTGACCCTGATCGCACAACATCTTTTCGAAGTGTGGAACTGCCAATAAATTGTCGTAAATCAGAACCTTGATAAGAACAAACAGAAATACGAATATGCAGAACGGCCGCAATAATAACTATTTACTTATAAACAAGTTAATTGGGTTATGTTTTATCAATAACAGGTGTAAATGAGCTGAAAGGTAACTGCTAATATGGGTATATTGGTTAGCTACAATAAGAAACAGGTCAAATGAGTCTATCAAGTCAAAAGTCACCTAAAGACCTAAAGTTATTTAATAATTCTAAATCTATATAATTAAAAATAATTTAGGTTATAACTAAAGAAACACAATTTAGTAAATCATGTTTGGCACGCTAATTGTTTATAGAAAATATTTATGGGTCAATCCAACCCGTTTCAACCTGTACCAAAAAGTTTACTCATTTTGCCACCGCTAAAATTGGCATTAATAGACAAATAGTTGTCGTTTTAGGTTTTTGTTTATACTGATGTAAATAACTAACCATGCCAGCATTCATCCACGCTGTAACGGTGAAAACCACCACCAACATGATCGTGGACCCCACCTCTTGCCATGCATTGCAAGCTAAACGACACCTTTTTTAGATGTTCTTCAGCTTCACTTGTTTTTCCCAATTCTTCCAATTTCTTTGACTGATATATCATGGAGTAAGGCTCAGATGGGCGAGGAAACTTGGGGGCAGAACAAAATCCACCATATTTCGGATCATAACTCTTTGAAAGCTGCATAAAAGGAAAAAGAGTAAATAAAATACGGGTGCTTTGGGCATTTGAGTAACCTAAAGGTGGCAATTTCGACCCATTTACTTATAATGATTCAGATGATGTTCTATATATAATAACAGGTCAAGCGCATCGGAAATCTTGTAATGTTTGTTTTTATTGCATATACCATCCTAAATAGTTTCTACAAACTTTTCTACAGAAAGAGTTTCAGGTAAATCCAACTGAGCCCACACATAATTACCCCTTGGCCAGTCACCTGGCCCACCCTTTTTTGCCACATCATATACCCAACAGAAATAAAGCAGGATTGGCTATTTACAGTTTTTGTGCAGTTGCGTAACGCGCTCTGAGCAAGTCCTTCTGATAATTTGTCAGACAACTTGCTAATAGACAATGCTTCTGACAATTGTTCGATGGCAAAAGTTCCACTTTTAACAAGCACATCCTTCTTACTCTCCCAAGCTTCTTTCACTTTCCTGCAAGATCAATAGATGGTATCCAAGGTTTAATAAAAGTTTTTCACAAATTAGCATCAGGAAATTTCGTGTTCAAATGCAGTACTTTGTAGCCAAATAAGTCAAACACACCCAACTTTTTTGAACGAAATCGAGTAGATAATAGCACAAACCTGAGCACGGTTTTAAGCCCTGGCCTCCCGTACTTATCATCTGGCGGAAAGTATGTTCCTCCCATCAAGGGCTTCAAATCAGGTGAAAGAAAGACACTCAATGGCCATCCTCCACCACCATATAAAGCTTGGACATATGTCATGTACACCTGAAAAAATCATGTTTCAAATTAATGTCGCAATATTTCCACTTTGCCATTGTTACTGGAGACTCAAGATCCCATTATGTGCATTACTGAATTGTATTCTATGCATGATCAAACATAGTTTGCATTGCACTACTGTAGCAATTTCATTTCAGGGATACAATTAACAACTTTTTTACACAGCAAACAACATTTTAGGGTCATTTGAGTATTTTGCATGATTATATGAGATTTTTAGTTTTGTGATATCCACAAAGAATATGACCTATACTTGTTGTACTCGTAACTCAAGTTAAACAATAAAACTATCTTAGAGACTCATTAGTCTATCCTCTAACTATAGAATTTATACCAAACTCCTTTACCTTGTCTTCATCTGGCCGTTCTTCGCGATCAACCTGTTCAGAAGTACAACAAGATGCATAAAAAGTTTAGCCATTTCATTCAAAATTAGGAGAATATAAGAGATGGCATACATACAGAATCAATCATATGTAATAGCTCACCTTGATACTAACAAACCAGTCATTAAGCAACTTTGCAACCCCATCGTCTTCAAATGATTCTACCTCCATCACATTGTTAGAATATGAGAATCATGACAATCATAAAATAGGTAAACACATATGCGGAAGCGTAGGAACATCTATAACACATAAAAGATTAACATAAATTAAATAGGAACGTACCGTGGTGATTCTAGCCCGAACAAGAATAAAAAACAATTGTCTTTTAACAATATGAAGAACCCTAATTAGGGTTTATATGGATCAATGATTAACCCCTTACCGTTTTGTTAATCGATCCCTTGATAACAACAAAAGTATGTTGTTACCTCGTTCTTGTACACACAAACTACCAACGAATAAAGGTTTGATGCAAGTAAACAAAAACACTTATTTTGGTTTAACCAAAATCGATCCAAGATCCCTTTGGAGGGGGTGAACCGATCGGCCAAGAAAGAAACAAGACAAAGAAAAGATTTAGGGTTTAGTGTGTGTGCACAAAAGATGTGAAACCCTAATCCTTGGCCTTGTATATATACTAGAAGATATCTTGGAGCACAAGACAAACATGGGTTGGGCTTCCCCTCCCCATGATCGACCGGCCATGGACCCCTATGGGGTGTTCCAGAACCTTCTTGACTCCCAAGTTACATTCTAGTCCATATCTTTCGTTACTAATGATAGTTAGTCCATACGGTTAATAACTAACAACCATTTAGTCCATTAAGTGTTTATAAATATATATATACGAAACGTTTAACATATATATATTTATTATTCATTATTCTTGTTTGTAAAGTGTGCAATCCCGAGGTCTCGAGTTCGATACTAGACATTTACATATTAATGTTTATCCATATATTTAACAGCTCCCACTTGGATATCTATTAATAGTAAAATGACATTGGTTAGCGTCTTGCAACACTCCAATGCCCCTAGTTCAATCCGAGCTAGGTTTCCTGAAAAACCTTTAATGATTCATCATTATAATTATCCTTTTGTTTCTAATACTACATTAATAAAGATGTGAGGTTCTTTATTAAATTTATGTTTCTCGTCTCTTTATAATTGAACAAAATTACCAAAATATCTGAACGTATTCCAGATAGACTTTGGGCGTGGCCACGCAAACATTTTGTCAACCCTACGAGGGGCCCAGCAGTATTAAACTTCTGAACAAATCAGAAGGAACAAATTCTCTCTCGACTACAAGAATAACCCATGAACTTTGCAACACTTCTGAAAACAACCCTTATGACTCCCTGTTACTGTGAGCGGTAGATTGCTTCACAAAAATGCACTACATCCATGACACTTATCTGGTATCTCAAGTCTGAGGATAACTTTAAATATGATTCTCACATTAAATATTAAATCATATTATTGGGATAAGTCCAATATTCAATTCATCGAATATTATGTGAAATTGGTATGTCAACGCATCAATATACTTTCAAGTATATTCTTAACCAATACTCAGATTTGTCTTAGTTTAATGATATTCCCATATCATTAATCGACAATGGACAATTTAGAATAACATAAGTTATTCACGGATTTAAACATGCAAATATAGGACACACTTTATTATTAATGAAAACAAACGTACTAAGTACTTTAATTCATTATAAATAATAATTGCTTAATGTCCTTTATCCAAACACTAAATAGATCAATGCATGATAATTCTAGTTAATGAATTATGCCTTAAGTCATGTCATTCATACTTGTTGACAAGGCATAAATCAACTAACCTTGATCTAAAGGAATTTTGAGAATACTTATTTCAAGAATTCAATAAGCGAGATTCTTGTATGTGTTCATCCAACTTTCTTGATATAGCCACATAATATTCATAAATGGTGTGACATCCTCAATCACTAATTTATGATAATCAAACTTTCAAACATTTTAAAGTTTAAAGTATTCTAATTCTTTAATGTATAATGCAACTATGCTCTTAGTTGAGCACAACTAGTTTACATGGCCATTAACAAGGATAAAATCCTACCATGACTAGTTATTGAGTGTCATCTCAATTAAACCAACATCATTGTATATAATCACAATATGCTCTTTAAAATTTTCCGTAAACTTAATATCCATTGTGTAATATTTAAGAGCTATTCCAGGTTGAGGATCATTATTCTAATTTCGAACATTTTCCATTAGAATATCTATTACACAAGTTATATAATAACTTTTAATTGGATATCAAATATTGTCAAATCATTAAGCACTTATGCATGATGCAACAATAATATAATGCACATGAAAATCTTTCAGTCAAACTTAGATTTTATTCATGTTTGATTTTTCAAATATGTATATCCATTTATTCTTTCAAAATAATATATCATATTCTATTAGAATTAATTTACCGCATATGTTTATTAAATAATAAACTTTTGTTCCAAGGTTGTATGTTTTATTTTCTAAATCTTTCACTTACAGTTTCATTCCAAACTAAGTCTTAACATATCACTTATATGGAATGTAACTTTTTATATGTTATACAACATATATGATTTAGTAAATCAAACATAATACTCCCAATAGCTTTCAGGAATACTTAGAAATTACCTTATTTTAATTATAAACCTAAACATAGATTTAATAATTTATCATAAAAATAATCTCCTAAATGCATGCATTTATCCATTCATGGATTATTGCACTTTGTACACTTCCAAAGATTTTCTTGAATTCATAAACTCTTTCTGATTACTTATCGTCCTCGCTCAAGTAATTATTCAAGAAAGAGTTTTGATATTCATTGTCAAATTTTATATTCATATAAATATGGCAATTAAGCATCTTTGTATCTTTAATGTGCTTAGGAAAGAGTATTCAATCATAGTTAATTGCTTAAGTATAATTAATAATCTTGTAATAAGACATACATTAAGATATGTGTACAATTTTGTCCATATGATTATTTCACAAAGATTTAAACCACTAGGGTTACATTATCTTTGAATAAACTCATCATCATTCTCTAACTATTAAGAATTAAGATAAACCAAATTTTCTAAATTTGAATATCTTTATGAACAGCATCTAATACATTCATATTATGAGTAATTTACCCAATTCATTATTTTGGTAATACTACATCATATAATCGTCAGTATATTCATTAAATATATGAGATATCCAAGTGGATCTATGAATGATAATTCTATCATCTTGAGGTTTATCTTTTACATGTTAAGCCTCATCATGATTTTAACTAGTGTGGTTTTAGAAGATTATGTATCTTGTAATTCTATCTTTTCTAGATAAAATTCTCCCACTTGCCTTTAGTAATATAGAGACTATCTATAACTACTTAGCAATTAGAGCAACAATCCAGCGTTCTCTTTTAGGACATTACAAATACATATTGTTAGTTCTTTGTTAATAACCTTCACATAAGTAGCTTAACAAATTCAGAACTTCAATTTTTAAGACATAATGTGATTCATCACATTTCATAATTCAATAACGTCTTATTAATCTTCTAGGAGTCTAATTGAGTATATTCAATTCATACTCAATTTCTAACCTTGATAACTTTTGGAAGAAAAGAAGTCATAGTTATCTTTAATCAAACAATCTAACAAGAGTTTGATTCCCTAACTGAACATACTATCCTTATGTGGTACTTCAATTAGAATTAATATTGTAAGAAGATCTAACAATATATATATATATATATATATATATATATATATATATATATATATATATATATATATATATATATATATATAAGATAACCATATTCCTGTTGGCATACTTATTTACCAACTAAGTCAACTTAATGGTATAATAGTATTTCCAAACCAATTGCATGCTTTATAACACAAGTACTTTTGACCAAGTCACTTCATGTTTATGTCTTATAAAAACATACACTTGTTATAATCCCACCATACTTTATTAATCATTGATCAACTCAATGACTTCTTGTATATGTCTTAATTAAAAGACCATAACAAGCTAACGTCTTACTTTATTATAAGTCTTGTAATGCTTAAAAGACTTCATGTTTATAACTATACGATAAAGTATAAACATGTATAATTAAAGTAATCATGAACACCAACATTTGGTTTCAATAAGATTTTCAAGTTAACACACTACTTTATTTATTTATGTCATTCTAAGAATACATAATTATTGAAGTATTTTTATATTACTTCATGCATTTATGTCATTCCAATAATACATAAATATTAAAGCTGAAGTAGTATTGTTATTTGACACAATTGTTCTAATAGATGTCTAATTTAGAAACTGTAAATTATCCATGTTGGTCTCACGCATACATGGAAATTCACCTTGTTGTTAATATTTAGTCTGTGTCTCACGTTTACTAAATTTTAACACCAAGTGTTTCTAAGATTAGATGTATTAATCTAATTAGAATTATAATCTCTTACTTTGCAGTTAAGAGAGTCCTTTAAATCATATACTTATGTGTTGTACTTTGCACATAATGAAGATTTCTCCCACTTGTGCATGGTACAACACCATGTATCATATAAACAACACGCACGCGTTTGTTAATTTGAACAATATGATTTGTGTCATTAACATAACTTAGTAGATATAGAGTTTACTCAATCAATCAAGGAAACGTACATGACTATCCTTGAAAATATTAGTGTCTATATTTGGAAAGTAATTACCTTGAGATATTCAAAAGATAATCTAAGTTACAATCAAGACAATAAGTCTTGTAACTTCCACTGAATTAGAGAACATTATAATAATCCCTTATTCAGCCATAAGAACACAATACTCCCACTGAATTTGACAACATTGTAAATGTTTCATTAATCAGTGAAGGGAAATAGTGTACTTGTTTACTTTCCTACATCTTTTAAGAAAACTCATTCAAACAATTATATAGGTTATAAAAGGATGTAATCTACTACATAAATGTGATTCATCACATTCCAAACTATTAACTTGAAAAAAACTGGGCATGCAATTTCTTCCTTTATAGATTTACCATTCCAACAATTGTATGTAGTATCTGTAAATGGTCAAACCAAAACAACTAGATAAAATAATCTAATTCGTCTTTTACCATTATGCAGTAATCAGTCTAGCTTCTAATTTAATAACTCATAAGGTGCATATACTCTTACTATTAAAGTTTGCTATGGGTTATGTATTTAGAATTTAGACAATTCTAATAATCCTATTGTACCTTTCTCATTCATGAAAAAGGAATAGGATTTAAGTCTCACACTTCTCCTAATGGAAAGAAGACTATATTTATTCTTTTTGTAAATATTGACTCTAACAAAAAACCCAAACGGGTGTAGATCAATTAAAAGAATAACTTACGTTTACGGTTTTGAGTTGCATTAATACATTTAAAGAATTTGCAAAATTCAATTTTAGTATTTTCGATAATTTATATTTCCAAGAAAATATAATACCCAAGGATATATTCATATAACCAACATATTTTCTTGAAAATCTAGGATCCAACTTTACATAGATTCCACCACATCAGTTGATCTGCTAGTGATGAAAGTATAAAAGATGGTAATCTGTCGAACAATAATTGGCAAACACTTTTCCAATTCCTAGATTATTATGGGATTTACATCAAATTGATTCATCAATTTGTCATGTAAGCATGTTTCATCCCATCTCATGCCTTAAGCTCTAGGTCTTACGCATCAACTTAATTAAGTCGTCTAACTTAGAAACTGCAAATTCTCCATGTGTGGTCTCACGCACACTCGGAAATTTACCTTGTCATTAAAATTTTAGCCTGCGTCTCACGTTTACTAAATAATAACTTCAAGTGTTTCTTATAGTTAGATGGCATGTAACTTAAATTTTTTAGGGTATAAATTTTTGATATGAAAATCAAACATGTATAAAGATGCATGCACTCATCTTTATAACATAAGTTTTCAAAACTTTTTTATTACCAATTCATGAAATTAATACACAAAGTTTTACTTGAGGTTTAATAAACCCTAAGATGACTTTCTACAATTATGATTTTAAAAGTAACTCGTTTAAGACATATTCAAGATTGTGATAACCAAGGCAGACTCTAAGGCTCTTTTCTAAGCCTTCAAATCACGGTTATGAATATCGTCTTAAAGGACTTAATTTTAAAAGCATATTTGTACAAAACATCAATCAAGCAAAAGTTTATGGATTCAATCTCAAAATCATGTAATAAAGTATGAATTTTGCTAGTCTCGCCTGGGAGCTGATTACCGTGCGAATCGGACCACTAGCGGCACTTAAGACCTTGCAAGATTCTTACTTTATCACTTAGGGTTTCACCATTATTAGTCCGTATTATTTTTTTTATGGAAAAATTACCCTTTTATTGCTTACAAACGTGTCCAACAATCAAACAATAAAACAAGTAATAAAGACAAATAAAAACAACTAATAACATAACAATTATAAAGGTGAAACAATTAGCCACATGCAATCTTTTTAGAAAAGATCATAACAAAATCAATTCTAGGTTTTTATATGCATATAATTAACTAGGGCCTTCACCTCTTAATGGAAGTGAGCCACATACATTGACAAGTCAATTGCGTAGGCCAAAGCTAATCACATACCACATAGCACATAATTGATTTTAATAATTATGGGGTCTTCCCCAATATTAGATCTATCTAAACATGTGAAAAGCTTAACAATTAATAAATAATTAATAACCCATGACTAACATGCATGTTTCGTCATGGATCAAAGCATAACAATTACCTATTAGGTCAAGGATACGCCCAACTAACACATAAACATGTAGGCAACCTAGGGTTTCTAATCCAATTAATTAATAAAACCACAAACCCTAATTAGGGTTAATGGAATAAATCGACCCCCCCCAAAAAATTAGGGTTAGGGTTTCGAAAAAAAAATTAAAAAACAAAACCCTAGATCCAAAACATGTATCTAAAACAATCAAAATTCGTTTTTTATGTGTTTTATGTAATCAATTACATGTTATAGCAAGCTCGTGATACCACTGTTAGAATATGAGAATCATGACAATCATAAAATAGGTAAACACATATGCGGAAGCGTAGGAACATCTATAACACATAAAAGATTAACATAAATTAAATAGGAACGTACCGTGGTGATTCTAGCCCGAACAAGAATCAAAAGCAATTGTCTTTTAACAATATGAAGAACCCTAATTAGGGTTTATATGGATCAATGATTAACCCCTTACCGTTTTGTTAATCGATCCCTTGATAACAACAAAAGTATGTTGTTACCTCGTTCTTGTACATACAAACTACCAACGAATAAAGGTTTGATGCAAGTAAACAAAAATACTTATTTTGGTTTAACCAAAATCGATCCAAGATCCCTTTGGAGGGGGTGAACCGATCGGCCAAGAAAGAAACAAGACAAAGAAAAGATTTAGGGTTTAGTGTGTGTGCACAAAAGATGTGAAACCCTAATCCTTGGCCTTGTATATATACTAGAAGATATCTTGGAGCACAAGACAAACATGGGTTGGGCTTCCCCTCCCCATGATCGACCGGCCATGGACCCCTATGGGGTGTTCCAGAACCTTCTTGACTCCCAAGTTACATTCTAGTCCATATCTTTCGTTACTAATGATAGTTAGTCCATACGGTTAATAACTAACAACCATTTAGTCCATTAAGTGTTTATAAATATATATATACGATACGTTTAACATATATATATATTTATTATTCATTATTCTTGTTTGTAAAGTGTGCAATCCCGAGGTCTCGAGTTCGATACTAGACATTTACATATTAATGTTTATCCATATATTTAACACACATGACACCTTAACAATCATCACCCACAAATTATCAGCAATATATTTTTAAGAAATAAAGGGAGGAACACTTGAGGATCAATTTTGAGGGTAGCAAGCTCACCAGTGGCAGGTGCTGTATCCAACTTCCAACAAATAACAATTCAGGGTCAATTTTGTTAACAGCGTCATATGTTAGTTTCTTCAAAAAAGTAGATTATATTTGGATTTTGGAGACAAACATACTAAAACGAAGGACGTACAACATACTTGATAAGAAAATTGGCACATCCCTCTTGCGAGCTAGTTCGAATGCCTCTTCACCCCATGGATACCAATTAACCTTCAAAATTGGGGGGAAAAAAATGAAATCCAACTAAAATGATAAAGCAAAATATAAAATACAAAGTCACCCTCGATCAAAATTCAAAGCTAGGAGTTACTAAAACAAAGATCAAAACTTTGTCACAAAATGAGCAATAGCAGCGTGAATTCAAACAAAATTAAATAGCGAATAGATCATATAACAATAAACAGAATATCCAAAGCAACCATCAAATACTCTAGTTACTTTACACTGTACAAAAGGTTTTTTGATTCCATACACGTTTTTGGCATAGTGTTCGGAAAGTGATTATGCGATATAGAAAAATTATAACTAGGCAATAGCATAGATAGTGTTTGGATGTAAGTTGCGTTAATCAGATAACTACGTGTCTAACTAAAGTGTCTTACAAGTACTACTTGTAAGACACTTTAGTAGGGGTGGAAACGAGCCGAACCGAGCTCGAGCTCGGCTCGTTTAAGTTTTAAAAAGCTCGAGCTCGAGCTCGGCTCGTTTCGAGCTGGCTCGTGATATGTTATATAGGCTCGGGCTCGGCTCGTTTATATGATTTGGCCATGAAAAGTTAAAGCTTGGCTCGAGCTCGAGCTCGAGCTCGGCTCGTAATACTAGTATATCTTTATTGAGCTCGTTAATAAGCTCGAGCTCGGCTCGTATATATGTTTAATACTTAAAATATCACAATGTCGTTTAGGCTCGCGAGCCCAAACGAGTTTTGTATGTAAAGCTCGGGCTCGAACTCGATTAATAAACGAGCGGGCTCGAGCTCATTTAGGCTCGGATCGTTCGAGCTTTTTACAGATCCGATCTGGAGCTATTCACGAGCGGCTCTGCTCATTTCACCCCTACTTGCAACCTTCGATAATTCAAAATTTTACATGCAAAATGACCCATAATAGATAACCAAAATCAGTTTAAATCAGAAATCACTTATCTTTTAATACCCAAAATAGACATACAGGTGGTGACACATAAAAGTACAGTTATGATGTGTGACTGTTGACATGAACATGGCAAACACTTTGATTGGTTAACAAAATCAAGGAACAATATACCAATATCTCAGTTACATAAAGATGCAAACTTTATTAAATTCAAACAATATCCAAACTACCCCATTAATGAAAAAAAACCAACATAAACAATCTTTAAAAAAAAAAGAAAAAAAAAAAAAAAAAAACAATCATACAGGATTATGAGCATGTTGAAGAAGATAAGGACTATGTTCAGAAGCAAGACGATTAGTATGCTTCTTTTCACCAGAACTTGATGTTGTTGCAAAGGTTTTTTGATCTTTATTAGCCATAGCAAATACTACTCTGATTGACGACGGATTATTATTATTATTAGGGATTTGCTAAAGAGTTACCAATGAACATCTTTTAAACTATAAATGCATGCAATTAATACTCTGTACGTAATTAATACACTTAAATTTCCTTTTTTCAATAAAAAATGCATTTAATGAAAATTAAATAAATGTAAAACATACTATAATTAAATATGATTTTCAATTTAATACACTCAAACTTTCCATATGTTTATACTTTAATACCGGTGGGCAGCAATCTCTTATCTATAAACACATTTCGAAAAACCGAAAAAATCCATGTGGTTCCCGAGCACCCGCGGAACCCCTAGTTCTGTCCATGAAGGCATACATACCCTCCGAATAGCATTCGTAGTGTATTTTTTTTTAATAAGTTTTGATAGTCAAACAATATGTGCACTCTCTTCAAAACTGATGAAGACCCTGCTTCAAAAAAAGTGCATACCCTGTGTGTTTGCGTCCACCACTGCTACAAGATCGGGAACAAAACATCATAAATCAAATAAAAACTCAGTAACTAACATGAAACTCAAATAAAGTTGCAAGAGATGTATAACTGTGATATTATTATTAAAGAGTATTTAAGGTTATACAGATATTAAGACGATCTTCAGCAACTGTCTGTCTCTACCATGGTTAGTTCATACTATCACTAACATGACTTACATACTCCTATCCACACTGATCGCTATACACACAAACATTTTATTGACTATATGCACAGACAACAAGATGGAGCATGCGGGACCTGACCAACGAGCCTTAAGCTTTACCAGATAAAAGCAAAGCTTCAAGAGACTTGGGATCAGTAACTGGAGCTTTACATGCAAAATCTTTGCAAACAAGAGCCACCGCGTGTTCAGCTGCAAAATTGCTCTTTGCCATTGCAGAAATATTCGGGTTCTTGTCCTCCCAGAATCTCATCTCATCTTCATCACTTGGATCTATATGAATCACCTGATATAGCAAAAACCAATCAAATAGGCTTTAGGGTTTAGTTTGTGACATATTTGAACTCAAAAGTCAAAGACATTGGCTTACGGTTTTGTTAGGATCATATGACGCATGAACAGAAACAAGCATACGTTCCATCTCCGGAGTTGATTTCTTCCCCACCAAGACAACTTGCTTCTTTGAAGGAATCGCGAGCATATCAGCAGCACAACACATTAAAGGAACAGCCACTGGAGAATCCTTTAACCTCTTCTCAAAGACCGCCTACAAGAAGGAGACAAATCAGACGGGATTATTTTACGGTTTTACACAAACGAGAACTGGATGTGTGTTTTTAAATTAATATACACAATATTGGCCAAGTAGAAATGGCTCAAAACTGGATAAAAAACCATGTTCTAATTGACTTCGATGAACAAAAGTACAGCGAGTAAAACGGGACGATTAAGAAGTATATTGGTATTTATGCAAAAAACTAAACCTTAAAATAATAAGAATAACAAAATCTAACCAGAAGGTGCTCTGCATTTTGTTTGTAACGATCCGATCTCGTTCCAATGAACATGGATGCAAGCCTCACGAGATTAATCGCTGTAACTGAGTTCCCAGACGGTTCAGCCCCGTCATGGTCTTCTTTCACACGAAGAAGAACCGACTCATCCTCTCCTGTTGTATTAAAATAACCTCCCCCAGTTTTGTCAAGAAACACCTCATCCTAAAAACCCAACAAAACAATAAAATTGAAACGTTTTATTCGAAAATTGAAAAAAGAAAACAAAAAGGGTTACACTAGAGCTCAAATACTTGTGTTTCTTGAAGTTCAACTGCCCACGACAGCCACGAGATATCACCACCGTACTCGTAAACATCTAGTAACCCGGAAATCAAAAACGCGTAATCATCCAAGAATCCGGGGGCTTTTGAAGGCCCATTTCTAAAACTGTGTTGTAGTCTTCGAGATTGGTGGTTGTAAAGATTTTCTTTTATGAAAGTCAATGCTTTCTTTGCAACTTCCATGTACTCCTGCGGCTAAATTAATGAAAAAATAATGTAAGGATATTTCAGGTGTCAGTTCGAATGAAGAAAGATTCGATCTTTGTTCTAGTAATCTTACGTTAGTTCCAGTAACAGGGAAGTTAAATTTTGTCCCGTCCGGTTCATTCTTTAGGATTTTAGATGCTCTAGCGAATGAAGAAATTGTGAGTCCATTCCATGCTACAATTACCTGCAAATTTATCAACACATTAGCAGAAACAAGAGAAGACGTCGAAGTAGAGGTCGTAACAGGCCAATTAGGTTGTCAAAGAGGTGGAATTTAGAAATTCAGGTAAAACTTAAACAGGTTGAATAGATCAAAAGTCGCCAAAATATATGTTTTGAATGCCAACAATTTCCTAGATCAATATGTTTAAGATGCACTATGTAATCATTTCAGTAAGTTCTTATCATACTAAATGCATTCATTGGTTAGAAACTTAAAAAAAAAAGAAAAAAAAACATATAAGTGTTGGTGGGTCAGTCCAACCTCAACCACTTTGAAAAGATCATAAACATTACTCTTCTGGCCCGAAACATTATGACCTGTTACACAACCAGCCTAACACAGCCATTTTTCATGTCTACTTGCAAGAAAAATAAAAAGATGAACCTCAAAGAAATTTAATACAACCTTATCATCGAGATGGGGTCGAGGGCTCTTTGATCTCGCATCAAAAAGTTTCTTACGACTTGCACCTAGAACTTCTTGATAATTCTCCACTGGCATGCCAAGTTTTGATGCCATTGTATTGGTACTGTTCCTTTCAATGAGTACATTTTTCCCTTTGAATTCATTGTGTGGATCACTCATAGAAGAAAGATCACAGTTTCCTGATTTCTTGATGTAATAATGCTCCTTAAAAAAAGTTGCATACTCGCCAACTATCTCTTCAACCTTAAGAAACATATATATGCGATTGTGTCAAGAGTTGAAAGTCAACAAAAGTTTCCAGTTGGACTTGATGGTCAACCCTCAACCTTTTATCTTTTCATCCTCAAAATTTAAATTTTAGTCAGTAAATAACACCTTCTGTCCTTCTGAAGTTTCAGTTTTTTGAATTTCCTCTATAACCGTTGGCTCATAAAGCCATTCTTTCATATTAGTATTAGATGAATTTAAGTTGCTTTACAGAAAATAAGTCAACATATACTGACCTCGTCGCTGCTCCACACATAAAAAGCACCTTCCTTCTTCTTTGTAGGATTTTCAGGTTCAGCACTATCAGCATCCTCAGCAGAGAAGATCTCACCATTGGGTCCAATCATATCTCTCCTCAAATAATCAAGTATATCACGAGCAACATTGGAGTAAAATACATCTTTTTTGATAGAGAAAACATCCAGATACACGTTGGCAAGTTGACCCTGATCGTATAACATCTTTTCGAAGTGTGGAACTGCCAATAAATTGTCGTGAATCAAACCCTTGATAAGAATAAACAGAAATACGAATATGGGCGGAGGTTGCAATTTTAACTATTTACTTATAAACGGACCGATTAGGTTGTGTACTTGTGAGCGGGTATAAATGACCTATAAGGTAACTGCTATATGAGTATATTGGTTAGCAACAAAAGGAAACGGGCGAAATGAGTCTAACAAGTCAAAAGTCACCTAAAGTTGATTAATGATGCCTGAACTCTCCTAAATCATATAATTAGAAATATTTTACATCATAACTAAGGAAATACAACTTTAGTAATCATGTTTGGCATGCTAATTGTCTATAGAAAATATTTATGGTTCAATCTGACCTGTTTCAACCCGTACCTAAAAGAGTTACTCATTTTGCCACCTCTACAATTGGGATTGATAAGACATATAGTTGTCTTAGGTTTTTGTCTATATTTATGTAAATCACTAACCATGCCAGCATTCATCCACGCTGTAACGGTGAAAACCACCACCAACATGATCATGGACCCCACCTCTTGCCATGCATTGCAAGCTAAACGACACCTTTTTAAGATGTTCTTCAGCTTCATTTTTTTTTCCCGATTCTTCCAATTTCTTTGACTGATATATCATGGAGTAAGGCTCAGATGGGCGAGGAAACTTGGGGGCAGAACCAAATCCACCATATTTCGGATCATAACTCTCTGAAAGCTGCATAAAAAGAAAAAGAATAAATAAAATACGGGTGCCTTGGGCATTTGAGTAACCTAAAGGTGGCAATTTTGACCCATTTACTTATTAATGGGTTGATTCAGCTGATGTTCTGTATATAACAGGCCAAGCGCAACAGAAATCTTGTAATGTTTGTTTTTACTGCATATACCATCCTAGATAGTTTCTACAAACTTTTCCATAGAAAGTGTTTCAGGTAAATCCAACCGAGCCCACACATAATTACCCCTTGACCAGTCACCTGACCCTTTTTTGCCACATCATATACCCAACAGAAATAAAGCAGGATTAGCTATTTACAGCTTTTGTGCAGTCGCGTAACGCGCTCTGAGCAAGTCCTTCTGATAATTTGTCAGACAACTTGCTAATAGACAATGCTTCTGACAATTGTTCGATGGCAAAAGTTCCACTTTTAACAAGCACATCCTTCTTACTCTCCCAAGCTTCTTTCACTTTCCTGCAAGATCAATAGATTGTATCCAAGGTTTAACAAAAGTTTTTCACAAGCATCAGGAAATTTCGTGTTCAAATGTAGTACTTTTGTAGCCAAATAAGTCAAACACGCCCAACTTTTTTGGACGAAATCGAGTAGATAATAGCACAAACCTGAGCACGGTTTTAAACCCTGGCCTCCCGTACTTATCATCAGGCGGAAAGTATGTTCCTCCCATCAAGGGCTTCAAATCAGGTGAAAGAAAGACACTCAATGGCCATCCTCCACTACCATACAAAGCTTGGACATATGTCATATATACCTGAAAAAATCATGTCTCAAATTAATGTCGCAATATTTCCACTTTGTCATTGTTACTTGAGACTCTAAAGATTCCATTATGTGCATTACTGAATTGTATTTTATGCATGATCAAGCATAGTTTGCATTGCACTACTGTAACAATTTCATTTCAGGGATACACTAGAATAACAACTTTTTTACACAGCAAAAAGACATTTAAGGGTCATGCCTGCAAATTTTCTAATGGTGCGGATATAAGACTGCAAATTTATAATGATGCGGATATAAGAATAAACAGTCATTTGAATGTTTTGCATGATTATATGAGATTTTTAATTTCGACATCCACAAAGAATATAATTATATCTGTTTACATCATTTTCCTCCTCTTTCCTCATTTCCATTTCTATATTGCCTAGAGCACATGTGATGTGACCTATACTTGTACTCATAACTCAAGTTAAACAATAATAATATCTTAAGAGACATATTAGTTTATCCTCTAACTATGGTAGAATTTATACCAAACTCCTTTACCTTGTCTACATCTGGCCGTTCTTCGCGATCCACCTGTTCAGAAATACAAAAAGATTCATCAAAAGTTTAGCCATTTCAAACAAAATTAGGAGAGTATAAGCGATGGCATACATATAGAATCAATCACATTATCCATGTAACACTCACCTTGATACTAACAAACCAGTCATTAAGCAACTTTGCAACCCCGTCGTCTTCAAACGATTCTACCTCCATCACATGACACCTTAACAATCATCACCCACAAATTATCAGCCATATATTTCGAAGAAATAAAGAGGGGAACACTTGAGGGTCGCAAACTCACCAGTGGCAGGTACTGTATCCAACTTCCAAGAAATAACAATCAGGGTCAATTTTGTTAACAGTGTCATATGTTTCTTGAAATAAATAGATCATATTTGGGGAAAAACATACTAAGACGAAGGACAACATACTTGATAAGAAAATGGGCACATCCCGCTTGCGAGCTTGTTCGAATGCCTCATCACCCCACGGATACCAGTTAACCTTCATATTGGAAATATAAATGAGATATTTTTCAAACAAATACTATATGCCACTAAAGATGTGAAACAAAATATAGTATACAAAGTAACCCTTAATCAAAACTAGCCGTTACTGATATAAGAAATCAAAACTTTGTCTTGACTTCAAACAAATAAAACAAATTCCTCAAAAGATCTATGGAACAACAGCACAATATCCAAAACCCAAAATGTCACGATACCACAGCATTTTAAGTATACCTGAATGGAAACTACAGACAATTCACAAAGGGAAACTTTATACTATGCAAAACTCATTTTCAAATAGGACTAACGTCTAATCTCAGTCTTTCACATCGGTCATTGTATGAATTTCCATGCCAATTTAGTCAGCAGACTTGCAAAAATCTTCCATTTTCATCACTCATGCCATAAAAATAAGGAAACTAACTATTGCACCAACTTTAACGACTAAATTAACACTTCAATTTCTCCAAAAAGATAACTTGCCCCTCTTATATGCAAACAACCCATTAACGTAATAATGGGAAACAGCAGGAATTATCTTTTAAGAAACAAAATTAGGCATACAAGCATAGACACACAAAAGGATAGTTAAGATAAGATTGCTGACATGAGGTTGTAAAAGGGTCTAAAACTTATATAAAAATTAAATCATGAAAAATAACCCAATATCTCAAGTACCCATCAATCAAAACAATATATATCATAGTTTAATCATAGAAAAAACCAACATAAACAATCTTAAAAAGAAACAAAAAAGAAAAAAACAATCATACAGGATTATGAGCATGTTGAAGAAGATAAGGACTATGTTCAGAAGCAAGACGATTAGTATGTTTCTTTTCCTCAGAACTTGAGGTTGTTGCAAAGGTTTTTTGATCTTTATTAGCCATAGCAAATACTACTCTGATTGATGATAGATTATTATTGTTAACAGATGATGGTAATAAAATGGGTCGAAATTTGAGTGGTGTAATTTTTTTAGAATAAGAAAAGAGCAACCTTCTAAACATAGAATTTATGGGAAGAGTGTTGTGTGGTTCGGTTGTGAAACTACAGGAATGTACGAGAAGTGTTCTTGTTGTTGTTGGTGTTGCCATGTGGACTCTTGTTAAGTATGTTTGGCGAGTACTTTGGTTTTGGGGTTTGTGTTTGGTTTGGTGTCAAATGTGGAGTGTTGACACATGAGGTTGACCACATGCTTTTAGCGGCTTACATGCTATTGGAGTAAAATTAATTTTTATATACGTAAGGAGTGTTTGAAAAAAAAGAGAACTTTTTAAAAAGTCTACACATAAGTAATGAATTTTAAAAAATTTCTTATGTTAGGTAATGAACCTTTAAAAATATTAAGTTATGCAATCAAACTTTCATCTTTGTTCAATGTTAGGTAATTTTGTCAGATGTCGCAACTGGTAACGGGTTGGGCCCACTTGTGACCTGCTAAACTGGTAAGTTGAAGGGTATATTTGTCCTTTCATGTATATGTATTGCATCTTGTTAAACAAACACCCCCTTTAGTATATATAATTCTAAAAACAAACCAGTTTAACCATCAGTTTTGAAAACCATTCTCTCCCAAATTAGCCGCACCCCCTCCACTTCATTTTCCGGCCACTGGAGTTCACACCACCGACCACCACTTCTCACCGCCACCCCCATCTTATTCATCTCGATCTCCCCGTTATTTCTATACACACCACGCGCCATAAAGCTTCCTCCAACACCATGAATCTGTCACCACAGCCCGTGTACACCACCAAAAGCTTCACCTCGTTCATCTACCTTGTTCACCGAAGACACAAGAGGTAAAACCCACCGTTGCCGGGATGGTGGGGATGAGTACTTCCAAAAAATGAGTTGTTCATCTAATTTTCGAGGGTTTTTGGTCAAGTAAAAATCAAATATTAATGATAATAATGCTTAAAAATTGTTTTGGTATCATTTGGGTTGTTTGGTGTCGAGATTGAGTCACGGTCGTGGGTTAAAAATTGTTTTGGTATCATTTGGGTTGTTTGGTGTCGAGGTAAAACCCACCGTTGCCGTGATGGTGGGGATGAGTAGTCCGTGTTGATTCGTGATGGTTATCGAGTCTTAGTTTACATTTTAAGTCAAGTCATGGTTGTGGTTGTGCAAATGGGTCTCGAATTGGATTCTGATGTGGATTGGGTATTTGTGATGTGTAGTCGAGAGTAGGATTGGATTTGATTATTTGGATTTAATCTTGTGGTCGTTGTTCTTGGTGTTTTCTTGGTGGTTTTGATGATGATGGAGTGGCGGTGGTGCCGGAGTGGTGGTGTTGGCCGGTTAAAAGAGAGACAGTTTAAAAGACCAAAATACCTCTTTAAGTAATTAACTCTTTTAATTATAATTGGACACAAGTGGGCCCAACTGGTTACTAGTTGCGACATCTGACAAAATTACCTAACATTGAACAAAGATGAAAGTTTGGTTGCCTAACTTAGTATTTTCGAGAGTTCATTACCTAACATAGAAAATTTTTTAAAGTTCATTACCTATATGTATAAATAACCCTTTTTTAAATTATCACTTTTTAGTACGCCACCACAAGCAAACTCCAAACCGCCTCCACAAACCCGCTCAAATACTTCTGAAACAACTCCCACTCTTTCTCCATATAATCACTAATATTATCACAAACAGCAGCACGTAACCATCCACAAGCGCTAAAAATAATCCAACTAGTTGCTACAATTTATATGATTTGGCAACGCCTAACTATACCATAACATCATAAAAAATATTCCAGTTAGTTTCAAATGAAGCAATAACCTAATTTAAACCTAACATCATACAAATTAAATAGATCAAATAAAAAATAATACCTAATCTTGCATTAATTGAATTCAACAATATAACATAAACTAATTACGCATTAAATTAATGAGTAGCGCTGTTATATAATCGATAAATTGTAATTAAAATGAATAGAATGATGTGAATACCTATTTATGTAGTGGTTTTTAAACCTCGAAATTTACTGGTACAATTTGACTTTTATTAGTATTATGTAGAGCTCTATAATCTAGTAATGCCACTACACATCTCAATATGCTTATGAAGAAAAGTATAATGAAAAGTATCAGAAGGACAACGTAGCCGTGGGACATGGTGGACAAGTTGGCGGCAAAATTAGATCTTAAAATGTGCCGATCTCGGATTTTGGGTTATTTATAGATATAGTTAAATGATATAATGGCAATCTCGTAATATAATGTTCAAAACCAGGTTTCAGGGTGTCACAAATTCACCCCTTTATTTAGATTTCGTCCCCGAAATCTATTTGCCTTGTGTCTATGTCAATACACAAAACTGATATACATATTAAACCCATTCTATTATAAAACTTCTAATAATAATTCAACTAGTTGCTACAATTTATATGATTTGGCAACGCTTAACTATACCATAACATGATAAAAAAATTACCAAGCTAGTTTTAAATCAAGCAATAACCTAATTAAACCTAACATCATACAAATTAAATAGTTCAAATAAAAAATAATACCTAATCCTTTATTAATTGAATTCATCAACATAATATAAACTAATTACGCATTAAATTAATGAGTAGCGTTGTTATATAATCGATAAATTGTAACCAAAATGACTAGAATGACGTGAATACCTATTTATGTGGTGGTTTTTAAACCTCGAAATTTACTGGTACAATTTGACTTTTATTAGTATTATATAGAGCTCTATAATCTAGGAATGCGACTATACATCTCAATATGCTGATGAAGAAAAACATAATAAAAAGTATCAGAAGGACAACGTAGCCGTGGGACATGGTGGACAAGTTGGCGGCAAAATTAGATCCGGAAATGTGCCGATTTTGGTTTCGGGTTATTTATAAATATAGTTAAATGATATAATGCCAATCTCGTAATATAATGTTCAAAACCCGGTTTCAGGGTGTCACAAATCCACCCCTTTATTTAGATTTCGTCCCCGAAATCTATTTGCATAGTGTCTATGTCAATACACAAAACTGATCTACATATTAAACTCATTCTATTATAAAACTTCTAAAAATAATTCAACTAATTGCTACAATTTATATGATTTGGCAACGCTTAACTATACCATAACATGATAAAAAATAACCAAGCTAGTTTCAAATCAAGCAATAACCTAATTAAACCTAACATCATACAAATTAAATAGTTCAAATAAAAAAATAATACCCAATCCTGTATTAATTGAATTCATCAACATAACATAAACTAATTACCCATTAAATTAATGAGTAGCGCTGTTATATAATCGATAAATTGTAACCAAAATGAATAGAATGATGTGAATACCTATTTATGTGGTGGTTTTTAAACCTCGAAATTTACTGGTACAATTTGAGTTTTATTAATGTTATGTAGAGCTCTATAATTTAGGAATGCGACTACACATCTCAATAAGCTGATGAGGAAAAACATAATAAAAAGTATCAGAAGGATAACGTAGCCGTGGGACATGGTGGACAAGTTGGCGGCAAAATTAGATCTGGAAATGTGCCGATTTTGGGTTTTGGGTTATTTATACATATAGTTAAATGATATAATTGCAATCTCGTAATATAATTTTAAAAACCCGGTTTCAGGGTGTCACAAATCCAACCCTTTATTTAGATTTCGTTCTCGAAATCTATTTGCCTAGTGTCTATGTCAATACACAAAACTGATCTACATATTAAACTCATTCTATCATAAAACTTCTAAAAATAATCCAACTAGTTGCTGCAATTTATATGATTTGGCAACGCTAAACTATACCATAGCATGATAAAAAATAACCAAGCTAGTTTCAAATCAAGCAATAACCTAACTTAACCTAACATCATACAAATTAAATAGTTCAAATAAAAAATAATACCTAATCTTGTATTAATTGAATTCATGAACATAACATAAACTAATTACACATTAAATTAATGAGTAGCGCTGTTATATAATCGATAAATTGTAACCAAAATGAATAGAATGATGTGAATACCTATTTATGTGGTGGTTTTTAAACCTCGAAATTTACTGGTACAATTTGACTTTTATTAGTATTATATAGAGCTCTATAATCTAGGAATGCGACTATACATCTCAATATGCTGATGAAGAAAAACATAATAAAAAGTATCAGAAGGACAACGTAGCCGTGGGACATGGTGGACAAGTTGGCGGCAAAATTAGATCCGGAAATGTGCCGATTTTGGTTTCGGGTTATTTATAAATATAGTTAAATGATATAATGGCAATCTCGTAATATAATGTTCAAAACCCGGTTTCAGGGTGTCACAAATCCACCCCTTTATTTAAATTTCGTTCCTGAAATCTATTTGCCTAGATTTGGCAACGCTTAACTATACCATAACATCATAAAAAATAATCTAGCTAGTTTCAAATCAAGCAATAACATAATTTAAACATAACATAATATAAATTAAATAGTTCAAATAAAAAATAATACCTAGTCCTGTATTAATTGAATTCATCAACATAACATAAACTAATTACGAATTAAATTAATGAGTAGCGCTGTTATATAATCGATAAATTGTACTTAAAATGAATAGAATGATGTAAATACCTATTTATGTGGTGGTTTTTAAACCTGAGAATTTACTGGTACAATTTGACTTTTATTAGTATTATGTAGAATTCTATAATCTAGAAATGCGACTACACATCTCAATATGCTGATGAAGAAAAGTATAATGAAAAGTATTAGAAGGACAACGTAGCCGTGTGACATGGTGGACAAGTTGGAGGCAAAATTAGATTTGGAAATGTGCCAATTTTGGTTTACGGGTTATTTATACATATAGTTAAATGATATAGTGGCAATCTCGTAATATAATGTTCAAAACCCGGTTTTAGGGTGTCACAAATCCACCCCTTTATTTGCCTAGTGTCTGTCAATACACAAAACTGATCTACATAATAAACCCATTCTATTATAAAACTTCTAATATTAATCCAACTAGTTGCTACAATTTATATGCTTTGGCAACGCTAACATGATAAAAAATAATCAAGCTATATTCAAATCAAGCAATAGCCTAATTTAAACCTAACATCATACAAATTAAATAGTTCAAATAAAAAGTAATACCTAATCGTGTATTAATTGAATTCATCAACATAACATAAACTAATTACGCATTAAATTAATGAGTAGCGCTATTATATAATCGATAAATTGTAACTAAAATGAATAGAATGATATGAATACCTATTTATGTGGTGGTTTTTAAACCTCGGAATTTACTAGTACAATTTGACTTTTATTAGTATTATGTAGAGCTCTATAATCTAGGAATGCGACTACACATCTCAATTTGCTGATAAAGAAAAGTATAATGAAAAGTATCAGAAGGACATCGTAGCCGTGGGATATGGTGGACAAGTTGGTGGCAAAATTAGATCTGGAAATGTGCCGATTTTGGGTTTCGGGTTATTTATACATATAGTTAAATGATATAATGGCAATCTCGTAATATAATGTTCAAAAATCCGGTTTCAGTGTGTCACAAATCCACCCCTTTATTTAGATTTCGTCCCCGAAATCTATTTGCCTAGTATCTATGTCAATACACAAAACTCATCTACATATTAAACCCATTTTATGATAAAACTTTTAAAATTAATCCAACTAGTTGCTACAATTTATATGATTTGGCAACACTTAACTATACCATAACATCATAAAAAATAATCAATTAGTTTCAAATCAAGCAATAACCTAATTTAAACCTAATATCATACAAATTAAATAGTTCAAATAAAACATAATACCTAATCCTGTATTAATTGAATTCATCAATGTAGAATACTAACTATATATGAAACATGTTTATCTTGTGATTAGTGAGTCGTTGGAATTGAGGAGGAGGAGAGGAAAGAAAGAAAGAATGGAACCTTGAGAGAAAAAGAGAAATATTAGATTGAGATTAAGTGAAGGTCCAACCCTCTCCACATGTGGAGAGGGGTATTTATACTTACAATATAACGCCCACTCCCGGGCTGTGGATCAGGCATACAGTGGGTGAAGACCCGTCCTTCTTCCACGGTGTTACTTAGACTAATACTAATTAACTAATAAACAAACTAACTACGAGCTAACTTAATGCTATTACAATCATTAGGTGACCGAGACTTTTACAGGAATATTTGTATTCCTAACAATCTCCCCCTAAGCGAGGTCACCTTTGAAGTTAAGATCTTTTGTCTTTAAGCATTCTTTTGTCTTTGTAGCTCGTAGGATCTGATTCTTCTCTTTTCAGCACACTTCGTACTTCAAGCAAGCGAACTTGTGATTAGAGTTCCTTTGAGATATGTGATCTTTGAGCTTCTTTGAGATCATCAGCCAAAGTAAATCTCCAAGCTCATCCATTGTTGTATCACCTTCATGTGATGTAGTGACTTTAGGACCATCATGCTCACACCCTTCTGTATCTGGAGACATTGCATTAGAGTTGTAGATCAGGAGACTTTTTCATCAGAGTTGCGGAAACGTTGTTGGTAGTCTCTCAACATTTGTTGTAGCAAGTCTCTCATCTTCATTGATAGTGTGGGGGATGTGTGAGCATGAGGTATGGATTGACCCGATTCAGCTGGAAACGGCAGCCATCAATGCCATCTTTATATGAGTCCCTGAAATAAAACAGTTAGCAATAAAGATAGAGAACGAATATGGCTTTGTCATTCGTTCTGCGAGGACAGACTACCCTCCGGTTTTGTGAAAACCGACATGTGATCAGGTAGAATCTCTTTTAAAGAAGACTCTTCTTGACAGGAATTTCCAGCTTGTAGTAATGAATTTTCCAAAGAATCCACTTTGGAATCTTTATACTAAGCATGTTCTCTTACCGGAACGTCTCAAAGCAGACAGCATGATAGAGTGAATCGGTGAATTGATATTCACGGATTGATGAGAAATTGATTAATAGAAATCACTCGCGTGTCATATGATAAACATTTTTGAGACACGACGAGAGTTTTATACTTTGAATCACATTTCCATCAAAAATACTTTTGTTTGAAAGATATTACACAATCAATGTGCTCGAAAGATAAGTTGGTGAGCACATTGAGAGGTTTTAGCAAAAGTATCCTTCAATCCATATCCTGGAACAAGTTTGATTCAACTTTGAATCGCACCATTGTTGCTTTCCAGTTGTCACTTGATCATTGATCCAAGATGGATCTCACATGTCACTTACCAAGAGCTTGAGTGATGTTCGCTCTAGAAGGATTTCCATCGTCATTGTGAATATTTTCATATCACTCGGATGTTCTGGCAATACCACAAGGATAATGCGTAGGACTCTAAATATTTTACCTTATTTTCCACATTATGTGAAACAATAAGCATATTTGGAATGTGTCCTATCGAGATTTATGGATGATCTCATGGCTCTAGACTCAATAGTGCGTTTTGATCCACTCCTGGAGACTGGGGAGGCGTCTCCTGTTTTAGGTATCAACATAGCTCGCAATGAGCGGTCGATACATTGCACAGGGTTCCCCGTGAGAATGAAACAAGCTCTTTTAAGAGAACTTGAGTGGTTGGGAAGTTTAGTGCAGTGCGTCACTGGGTCCATGACGTCTTGTCTTCAATACCGGTGTTACCTTAGTAACCGCCAGTAGATTATGAATTGAACCCGGTTTCTGCCCTAAGGTTGAATATTTGGAGGGCTATTTCTTTTCACCCTTTCTCATTTCAATTCTTTTTCATTCTTCAACCCCTTCAGTGCTTACCGAGACTTCACCACTAGAACCTTGTTGGGTTTGTTCCAGTCCTAGCTCTATCTCAATCCGCACTCTTCCCTTTCTCACTTTACTCCTTTTTTCAATCATTCCTAAGGACTTCTAATCTATCTATGGATTGTCCCTGGGAAGATCCTTCCGGTTTTGGTGGATCATGGGAACTTATACCTAACCTTAACCGTCCTTATAACTCCGTGCATTAAAGTAAATGGTCGGTCTTAGGTATTACTTCCACAAACGCCTTACGCTCCCCCTCAATATGTGCATCGATATTCGAAAGTGATTAGCACATATGTGGGAGCCTGTTATTGAGTCGAAAAGATCACATTTGATTATCAGATTCTTTATTTAAATCACATTCTCAAATTTCAAATCTTTCGAGATTTTTGATCTCAATTGATTTAAATAATTTAGAAAGCGTTTTGGGAGAGAAATGCAGTCAATTTTAATATTTTCTGATAAAAAGGAACTTTTTCTTGCTCCCCCTCAAACTGTGAGGGAGGTTGTTATGTGTCAGATTTGAAGAGTTATCAAAATATTTGAAGTTTTAACGAAAACTCTTTGAAAGTTTACTCATTCTGACACATAACACATCACAAATCATTTTGTTGCAAGGTTTTATGTACGAAGTGTGGGGAGTTTTGATGATACATAAAATTTTGAGAAATCACTCTCCCCCTCAATCAATGACGGATGTTAAAGCATAAATATTTTCATAAACTATTAACGTCATTGATTGAGTGAAAATTTTATCAAACTTTTGAGTTCAATTTGATTTTCATTCAAAATTTCATGGTACCACCAAGTTTTGCACAAACACTTTCCGGAAAAATCATAGAAGGGAAAGTATTTGGCGATAAAAAGAAGATTTCTCTTCTTTATCAAGAAATAATGCACTGAAGCGTACATTAGATCGAGGGTGCATGAATATAAAGTAATTCACGCTCGGATGAACGGCACCCTTTGTTAAGAACAACCGTCTTTTTGGCGACGTGTTTTCCCCATTTTGAAAAGCGGGTTGCTATCTGAAGTAATAGCAAACCATATTTTTGAAGTATGGGTTGTAGCCTGAAATGACTACAAGCCATATTTTTAAGTCCGGGTTACAGCCTGAAATGACTACAAGCCATATTTTTAAGAATGTTTTGAGAAACGACATGTTTTAGAAAAACATTATTTGAAACCGAAAAACTCTTGCTCAAGCATATGTATGAGTCCGTGTCATTATTGAATGACATTTCTAGAAACGTACATAATATTGATTACACAAGAGACATGTCGTGAGAAGAATATTTTTGTATTTTTATATGATTTTTCAGATTTTTATGGTTTTTATAGGTTTTATATTTTTCTATTTTCTTTTTGATTTGATACTATACAAGGATATATAAGGCAACCCCTTTACTCCTCTTGATCTTCCTGAAGACAACTGAGGTCCTCAGGTGTGAGACTCTTCATGCCAAGGCGTGGGAGGATGAAGTGAAACCGTTCCCTAGAAAGTGCTTTGGTGAAGATATCGGCTAGTTGGAACTCAGTCCTCACAAAGTAAAGTTCCACAATTCCTTTCTCAACTTGCTCCCTGATGAAGTGATGACGAATGTCAATATGCTTAGTTCTTGAATGCTGGACATTGTTGCAGCAGAGTGCAATTGCACTTTTGTTGTCACAGTACATGGGAATCTTATTGCATATAAAGCCATAGTCAGAAAGTTGAGATCGCATCCAGAGGATCTGAGCACAGCATGATGACATAGCAATGTATTCAGCTTCAGTGGAGGAGATAGATGTACTCATTTGTTTCTTTGAAGACCAACTGACTAGCTTATTCCCTAAAAACTGTGCACCCCCAGATGTACTGCGACGAGTGTCTTGACATCCTGCATGATCAGCATCCAAATATGCTGTGAGAGCCATAGAAGTTTCTTTAGGGTACCAAAGGCCCATGTGGATTGTTCCTTTAAGGTATCGAAAGACTCTTTTGACAGCTTCCAGATGTTTCTTTAGGGTACCAAAGGCCCATGTGGATTGATACCGAGCACAAATGCAAACTGCAAATAGAAGGTCGGGTCTGCTTGCAGTGAGGTACATTAAGGAGCCAATCATGCTTCGATACATGGTTTGGTCGACTGGAATTCCCACATCATCTTTGTCAAGTTTTGATAGTTCAATCATAGGAGTATCAACTGAATCACTGGAGTCGAATCCAAATTTCTTCAAAATTTCATTGGCGTATTTGGATTGATTGATGAATATGCCATTGGGGTTTTGAGAGATTTGCAGTCCTAGAAAGAATGACATTTGACCCATCATAGACATTTGGAATTCGGAACTCATCTCTTGGGAGAAACGATCACATTCTGTGGGATCAGATGAGGCAAAGATGATGTCATCAACATAGATTTGTACATGTAGGAGGTTTTTGCCCGTTTTTCTGGTAAAGAGTGTAGGATCAACAACGCCTTTGGAGAATTTGTTGGCCAGAAGAAATTTAGACAAGGTGTCGTACCACGCCCTGGGTGCTTGTTTAAGCCCATAGAGAGCCTTCTTTAATCGATACACGTGATTAGGGCGTTCTGGATCCACAAAACCTTCGGGTTAAGATACGTACACCACCTCTTTCAGATCCCCATTTAAGAATGCGGTTTTGACATCCATTTGATAAACCACCATGTTTTGACTTGCAGCATTTGCGAGAAAGATCCTTATGGCTTCTATTCTAGCAACCGGGGCGAAGGATTCTTCAAAGTCAATACCTTCTTCTTGTCGATATCCTTTTGCCACAAGACTAGCTTTGTTTTTCAATACATCACCATGTTCATCAAGCTTGACCTTGAATATCCATTTGAGAGCAATAATCATTGCACACTCGGGAGGTGGTACTAGTTCCCAGACATCCAGTCGGTCAAATTCATGAATTTCGTCCACCATTGCAGTGAACCATGAGTGTTTGGACATTGCATCCTTGACGCTTTTTGGTTCAGCTTTAGAAAGAACAGAATTGAAGAAGCACCACAATGCGTCGGTTGCAAGTTGCTTGCGGGTTGATACTGGACGTGAAGGGTTTCCAATAATGTTGTCAATAGGATGATCATTGGTCCATTTTCGAAGGTATTCATGGGGTTGAGAATGTGGAACTGAGGTAGCCGTGTTAGATTCGTCAGAGGATGTAACATCATTTGATGGTTCAGGGGCAAAGATGTTAACAAACGGCTCATTATCAGGTGGAGCAAAAGGATTAACTTCAGATGCATTATCTACATTTGCCGCTCGCTGTGCAGGTGAAGATTGGACATTAGATGTGCTAACCGATTGACTGATGGCGGGAGCTTCAGAATCCCATGACAATGAAGTGGATGGACCGTTATTGTCATCTTGATCATTTACCACCCCATCTGGTGGTTGAACCATTGTAGCTTCAGGAGCATTCATCCGTTGAGGTTCAAAGTATTCATCAAACATTGGGTCAAACAGTTTCTTCCAATCTTCACTTGTAGGAGGTACAAAAGGAGCAGCAGGTATGGGATTCTGTACAAGCCTGGAACTAATTGGTCCAGGAGACAAAAAGTTAGGTACGGGTCCAGAACTTGATTGTCCAGGAACCGGTTGCTCAGTCAGCTCATCGAAAGTAACGTGGATTGTTTCCATTATATCTCTGGTACGTTTGTTGTAGATTCGGTACCCCTTTCGCTCTGGAGCATAGCCAACAAAGAAACCAATGTCGGCCTTGGCCTTGAGTTTCCCAAGGTCTTCACTGTCATTAGTTGGATAGCAAAGTGCACCAAAAACTCGAAAGAATGAAAGATCGGGTTTTCTGCTATGAACCAGTTCGTAGGGAGTCTTGCAGTGGAGAGGATGTATCAAGGATCGGTTCTGTGTGTAACATGCGGTGGCAATGGCCTCAGCCCAAAGAAATAGAGTAGCTTTGGAAAAGATGAGCATAGTCCTTGCAGCTTCAACTAAGGTGCGATTGCGTCTTTCAACAACTCCATTTTGTTGAGGAGTTCGTGGAATGCTCTTTTGATGACTAATCCCGACACCTTCATAAAAAAGAGTAAGTTGTCTGTTCACAAATTCTGTTCCATTATCAGTACGAATGACTCTAACTGTTTTGTTGAGGCGGACTTGCAACATCTTGATGAGTTTGATGATGGTTTCCGGAGTTTCATCTTTTGATCGTAGAAATTTCACCCATGTGAATCGAGAGTAATCATCAACAATAACCAGCACATATTTCTTTCCATTGATACTTTGAATCCTTATTGGTCCACAAAGATCCATGTGGAGAGTATGAAGAACTTCCATGATAGAATTGACAGTTTTGGGTTTATGGGTATGCTTTTTGCTCTTGCCCATTTGACAGGCGGAACACAGATGGTCTTTTTCATATTTAAGTCTGGGCAAGCCTCGAACAAGATCCTTACGTGTAAGTTCGTTGATGGTACCGAAGTTCAAATGGTTCAAACGACGATGCCACAACCATGACTTGTTCTTGGATGCTTTAGAGAGCAGACAAATTGGAGAGGACCGTAGCATATCTTCGATGGAGATGGTGTAAAGATTAGTGCCCTGACTCCCCTTGAGAAGATCAACACCATCTAATTCTCTAACAAAATAGGTGTGCTTTCTGAAGGCGACTTCAAGATCTGAGTCACAGAATTGACCAACAGAAAATAGATTGTGCCCAAGTCCTTCCACGTAGTAAACTCTGGATATAACACTGTCTCCAAAGACGTAATCACCATAACCCATTATAGATCCAAAGTGGTCATTCCCAAATCTGACCGTACCAATAAACTTTTCCACGAAATTCTTGAGCCGTGAGCGATCTCCAGTCATATGTTTTGAGCAGCCTGAGTCCAAATACCAAAGGACGATTTGTACGACCTGCATTTGAAACCAGACAATCGTGGATAACTGAAAAAGCTGGAGCCCCACACACACTTGGGGTCCGTTTGGTTAGAACACACAAATATTGGATTATCATAAGTAACGGATATCTCACTAGAGTATTCACATTTTGATGCACTAGAACTAGGAGTGGTATTCGTTGCTTCTATTAGAAATAGTCTACCGGTAGGTCTCCACTTCCAAATAGGCACAACTCTAGAGTTAGTAATCCTAGTCACTGGGCACTTTTCCCTCAGAGTGAATTTCCTTCCAGTAGGTCTCCATTGATAACCAACATTAGTGAAAACTTTTCCTGTTTTATTCCATACTTGTTTTGCCCGTTTAACACTAGAAACATTCATAACTGGAGATATCATAGTGGATTTAAGAAAGGTCACAGCACATGCATCATGATTACCATAAAATAAGCATTTGTTACAAGTCTTACAAATAGCATCAGAATTCGAATTAATTACATCATTGTTAACACAAATGTTTGAATCAACTCGATTCCTTTCACTAAGCAACACTTTATTGTTCCTAGATGATTCTTCTACTTCCTTCATAAGTGAGCTCTTAGCCGGCATAGTCCTATCATTCTTTGTATTGCACTTAGGCTGTGACTTGCTAGCATTAGATACACCTTTTACTCCTGTAGAAGCAATGGTTGGAACATTAGTCTGATTAGTTGCTACTTGTTTACTGGTGATCAAGATGGAGGATTGTGACATGGTTTGGGGAAAGTCAACTGTGACATGCTTGTTGCCACTGAGAGGGTGCAATGCAATTGTCCTATCCGACCTGGTATCATTCTTGGGGGATGATCCTATGGCATATTCTAATAATTCCTGAGCCCTATTAGTGAGGAAGCACGCACCAATAATAACATCATCAAGTGGTTTAGAAATCCTCTCATCTTCAATGGTTTCTCTAAGTATGGCCAGACAGTCCTTAAGAATTCTAAGATAGTTGTTATGAACTAACTTATTGTTCCTAAGGGGAAGAGAAACACTCACAGCATCGCACGCATATTTATTACAAGCATGTACATTAGAAATTGTATGATCACATGAAACAGCGGGTAATTTACCCTTCACCATGGTCTTTAGATTCTCAATTTCATTTAACAAAGAAGTGACTCTTTCATTGTTTTGGTCACGTGTTGTTTTAATAGACTCAAACAATTCTTTATAACGTTGTTTAGCGTTAGACATTTCAGCACGAAGCCACTCATTTTCATGTTGTAGTTCATTGATAATGCCCTGTTTTTGAAAGTTTTGAGAATCTATCGACTTCTGGTAATTGGTATTGGTCACATCGCTTCTGTTCGATTTTAATTGTGCAATTTGGACCTTCAACTTCCGAATCGTGTTTGAGTGAGCTTGAATTACTTCATCCTTTTTGGCTAATTCAAAACATGTATCAAACTCAGGAGCATCCGAAGATATCTTGGCATTTGATATTTTTATGCTTTCTTCTAGATGTTGATATTTTAATTGTAGGTTCAGATTATCAACTTCTAGTTTTGAGAAATTCCTGACCATGTTATCATGATCATCGTTTTGAATTTTTTCAGTAAGTTTGTAATTCTCCCCCTCAAGCTCAATCACACAATTTTGGAAGACATTCAAAGTAATCGACATTTCATGAAATTGGCGAGCAGATAGCGCAGAGTCGGTAACAGTATAAAACACATCTTTAGCAATACAGTTAGCAATCAAATTTTCATTCATGATGAGAATGTTTTTCCTGTCAATTTCACTGTGTTTGAGATCAATAGCTAGTTGGTTACCCTCACTTTCCACTTCATCAAAAGCCTTTTTCATTTGAGTCACATCATCATTAATGGTGTTTTTAAGTCACTCAAAATGTTCTTTTAGAAGTTTAAAAAATGGCATAACTTCAGTTAGGTAACACTGTTTTGTTTGCTCAAAACCCCGTTCCCCTTCTGTAATCCCTGTAGGTGTAATTCTTATTTTACAGGTTTTCTCAAAGTCATTGAACAATTGACCTAGCACATACAACCCAATTAGAGTATTACATTGTGTGGGAAGAGTGAGAGGTACAAGGTGCCTAGGTGTGTTCAGGGGATAGGCAGTTGGGTGAGCAATTCTAAACATAGTGCGTGTGTTACCTACAACTCTTTCAGCTTGCATTTTCTCAATGTCAATATTCCAAAACACTTTTTCAGGAAAAATTCTCTTTTGAGGAACAAAAATTGCAGTATGATTGTCATTTGCATAATCATAGTGAAACACGATATTCTTAGCAACGCATTTAGGATCCTTTAAACGTTCAGCAAGTTTTGCCCTAGTTCTATCCTCTGCCTCATTGATGTGGTCATAGGATCGTGTATCAGGAGGGGCATGGTTAGGTTCAAGCATAGTGTTTGCATCATATAATGCAGGTTGTGCACCTAGACCTATTCTAAGGAATCTTGCTTTGGGTTTGGAGGTATCATGTTCACTAAATTCATCACTTAACTTCCTGTGGCTTTCCATCATTTGAGCAGATTGAATGGTTTGGCCCTGTGTGTACAACTTTTCTTCCAATTTATTTTTCAACATTTTTAATTTTGAGAAATCATTTAGAAGTTTAGTTTCTTTATCTTTGAATTCTTGTTTGATTGTAGTCAAACCTTTTTGAACCTCTAGTTTTTGTTTGATGGTTTGATCCAATTGGTTCTTTAAAGAAACTAGTTCCCTTTTTAATGATTCTTGTTTGGAATTGTTTTCAGATATGTAAGTACGCAGTTGCCATTCCATTTTCTACTCACGTTCATTCAGCTCAAACTTAGCACGCTGCTCATAAATGTTTACTTGGTCCTTAAGGGTGTTAATTCTAGTGATCAGGGAATCATCAGGGTTGTATATCGAGTGCTCATATACCTCATGTTTACTAGAATCAATAGACGGCTTGTCACTTGGTACAACTGGGGGTCCATTGTCATTCACATACATTTCATATGGGATATTATTGGTATTACCCATATCAGTGACGTTTGTGTTGACAATATTCTTGAGTTGTACAGAGTCACATGCCCCCTGTACAGGTGTAGGATTATTCAGATTATGACTAGGAGATGTTGGTACCTCAGAGATAGCAGACGTGATGGATAAATCAGGATGCTGTGAAGAGGATGCTGCTGCAGACAGATTAGCCATGAAAATTGTTTGAGCTGTTGGTTCATCATCCACGTCTGAGTCAAATGCATCACACTCTTCAACTTGAAAGATATTTGGGTCATTAAGAGCCATGTCCTGAACAGGTTGATCATCCACATCAACATCAAAAGTGTTCCCATCATTACCAGCCAGAAAGAGCAAAGCTTTTTCATCCAACACAGTCCCATTTTCTTGTGCCTGCATCAGCAACATCTTGTCTTTGAAGTACTCAGAGTTTTGGGGACGTTTTGGGAGAGTGCAATTCCTAGCAATATGGCCCAACCCTCCGCAATTATAGCATTTCGGCTGCTTAGCTTGTGCTTGAAGAGCATTCCCAACTCTGTATTGCCCATTCTCTCTACCAGCATTTCTTTGGTTGAAATTCTGTCTTCCCTGCACATTCTGCACCACCACCCGACCATCTTCAATGACTGCCTGATTACGTGGATTAGATGAGATTCTGAGTTGGTTGTTAGTAGATGGAAGTGCAGCCCTGAACTGTTGAACCAGTAGAGAAACTTGGTTGGAGAGATTGTCAATCATCATGTCAGTGTGAGAATACCCAGAATCAAGTTGTGTATTCAAAGCAGATAGTGAGGGAGTTGATGATTGACTATTGGTTGGAGTAGTCCTGGAGGATGATTGTGATGGTTGAGGTTTGATTAGGTTGTTGAACATTGGAGACAAAAGTAAGAGATTCATTTGTTGCAGACGGATTGAGTTTTTCTCGCATTAGCCGATCATAGGCAGCATGTTTTTCATGTTGTTGGAGATATGCATAAAGCTGGTCATGATTGGTATGCCTGAGACCTTTGTTGAGCTTAACAGCTGTGACAAACCTATCCCATTCAGGTGTCATGTTATTCACGAATTTGGAATTGAGCTGTATGTTGGGCATTGTCATCTTGATGGCTCTCATATCATTGACTAGCTTGTGAAATCTGACATAATAGTCAGTGATGCTTTCACTTGGATTCATTTTGAAATGCTCAAATTCATCGTATAGCTGTGACTCACGATCTTCTTTAGTTAACTCAGACCCTGCAAGAAGCATTTTGACATTATCCCAGACCGCCTTTGCTTCAGTGTTGAAGTTGATCAGTTTGTAGACATCTTTGGGAAGGCCTTGAATGATGATGTTTGATGCCCTGATGTCTGCATCATAGCGTTTCTTTTCTTCTTCAGACAACTCATTGTAAGTGCGAGGTCTATCAGGACCAAATACGGCCGGTAGTTGATTAGTTGCTTCTGAAATCGTGTCTCTAGTAGTACCCACTTGAAAGGGTCCCTCATCGATGGATTTCAAGATGTTAACCCCATTATCTTTACCCAGACAGTACAGCCGTATCCTTTGAGACCATGATTCATAGTCAGTTCTATCCAACATCGGAGGTCGGGTGTCAGACCCCGCAGCTTGAATGTCATCGGAAGATGTCGACATCACAAATTAGAAATTACTAAACCACACGTGGGAGATACTCGCAATGTAAGGTACTAGTCGCAGGAAAATTTAACCACAACTTGACCTAACCGCAGAACACTAACCTCAAAATATACCAAACCGCAGAAAAGAGATCCAGTCGCAGAATGATCTAACCGCAATCCTAGTGAACCGCAAACCAAAGATTCTAACCGCAGAACACTAACCGCAGAAACTACCAAATCGCAGAAAAAATCCCAACCGCAGACAGATCTAATCGCAACCTAAGTAAACCGCAAAACAAGGATAGTAACCGCAGGATACAAATCGCAGAAAGCACCCAACCGCAGAATAATTAACCGCAAATGATTAACCGCAGATAACTAAACGCAGGCAGATAACTAATCGCAGTGTTAATGGTCCAAAAGTGTCACTATCGTTGCGTTTTGTTTGTATTCCCGAAATAGTAAACGCATCAAGTTAACCGCAGATAACAGAACTTAACCGCAACCAAGCAATGAAACAGTGGACTTAAACGCAACCAAGAAATCCGCCCATAATCAACTCCAAACTTCAAATAGCTTAATGATATGGTAACACAAACTAAACTACAATGTTCTACAAACACTAATGAACATAAAAGTACATCACAAACATGTATAACAACACTAGAGAGATTAAACCAAGATGTTTTCCAAGAAAGTGACTCCAAACTCACAAAACCACTCAAAACATCATCAAATTTGATTCTACAAGGTCCTAAGATGAAACCTTGGCTCTTGATACCAATTATAGAATACTAACTATATATGAAACATGTTTATCTTGTGATTAGTGAGTCGTTGGAATTGAGGAGGAGGAGAGGAAAGAAAGAAAGAATGGAACCTTGAGAGAAAAAGAGAAATATTAGATTGAGATTAAGTGAAGGTCCAACCCTCTCCACATGTGGAGAGGGGTATTTATACTTACAATATAACGCCCACTCCCGGGCTGTGGATCAGGCATACAGTGGGTGAAGACCCGTCCTTCTTCCACGGTGTTACTTAGACTAATACTAATTAACTAATAAACAAACTAACTACGAGCTAACTTAATGCTATTACAATCATTAGGTGACCGAGACTTTTACAGGAATATTTGTATTCCTAACAATCAACATAACATAAACTAATTACGCATTAAATTAATGAGTAGCGCTGTTATATAATCGATAAATTGTAATTAAAATGAATAGAATGATATGAATACTTATTTATGTGGTGGTTTTTAAACCTCAGAATTTACTGGTACAATTTGACTTTTATTAGTATTATGTAGAGCTCTATAATCTAAGAATGCGACTACACATCTCAATATGCTGATGAAGTAAAGTATAATGAAAAGTATCAGAAGGACAACGTAGCCGTCAGACATGGTGGACAAGTTGGTGGGAAAATTAGATATAGAAATGTGCCGATTTTTGGTTTCGTGTTATTTATACATATAGTTAAATGATATAATGGCAATCTCGTAATATAATGCTCAAAACCCGGTTTCAGGGTGTCATAAATCCACCCATTTATTTAGATTTTGTCCCCAAAATTTATTTGCCTAGTGTCTATGTCAATACACAAAACTCATCTACATATTAAACCCATTCTATTTTAAAACTTTTAAAAATAATTCAACTAGTTGCTACAATTTATATGATTTGACAACGCTTAACTATATCATAACATAGTCATACTCCTTAATTCGCCCCATTTTAAGGTTATATCTATCACATTTACCAATCACGTAAGGCCTTTAACTCGTAAATGTCCTAGTTTAATGATATAATGGTACTCTAGTAATATAATGTTCAAAACCCAGTTTCAGAGTGTCATAAATCCACCCCCTTTTTTAGATTTCGTCCCCAAAATCTATTTGCTTGATGTTTATGTCCATATACAAAACTCACCTACATATTAAACCCGTTCTATCATAATACTTCTAAAAATAATCCAACTAGTTACAACAATCTATATGATTTGGCAACACTTAACTATACAGTAACATAGTCATACTCCTTAATTCGCACTATTTTAAGCTTCTATCTATCACATTTCGACTCTTAGTAATGACATGATGTCTTATTTGTCACAAATTATCATAAGCATTCTACCATTTAATCAACTCTATTGCCATTACACCAAGTTCTTGCTCAATTTACTCTAAAATTTTCAATTAAGGACTATAGGTCACTTGAAAGAACTCCACCACTTTGACTTCACAAAGTCAAACTTTGACTAACACTGTCACAATTTCATATCAAACTTAAAGTCGTCATTTAATTCATTTCACACTTAACTTATTCCCTTTGACGTCTAACTTGTTTTAGTTTTCATTTCTATCTTCCTACCCGTACTCATGCTATATCGGGAACACACCACTTGTTCACAATTCTTTACTTACATAAAGAGGCATCACAATCCATGTAAGTAAAAAATTATTGTTGGGAATTAAAAGTATTCAAGATTACAACTGTCAAGCCAAGAGTTAGTACTACTCAAGATTACAATTGCCAGTACTAATCAATTAGTACTGCTAGAGTAAGTTAGTACTGACAAAGTATTAACTTAAGACTGCTGATGTGATAAAGACGTGTCAAGTGATATGTATTGCGTTATTATGTGTATATTCTATTTAGATATAAAGATACGTATAAGATTAATATTTTAGAAGATTTGTAGTTATCTTGTAAAGGACTCCTTATTGTATAAAAGGAGGTCATAGGTTATGGTGTTTCATACATCTCCTTAATATTTTATTATATTTTAAAGGAAATCGATTTGTACACATTTTTTTTTATGAATAACAATGCCTCATTTAGTATTCTTATGGTTCTAAGTAATATAAGAATCAACAAGTGATGGTTTTCATAACTTACATTTGTAATGACCATTATTTTAAATACACTTAGTTATTAAGATAACTAGTTTTAGATTTGTTTAAGAGATTTTAAAATTTTAATTTGTTTTGACTTGCTTGTTGAAGACTCATACGAGTTATAGCTTAATCCCGCTTTATCCCCAAATGACTTTTGACTATTTAACAAATCTTTAAGAGACTTAGAACTCTTTTCAAATTTAGCTAGTATATTAGTCATTTCATTAGTCGTTTTAATTTTATTTTTGTAATCTTGACACACTTTATGATGCGTGGAATTGCACCTTCGCAACAGGTTTTACCTCTCAAGGAATCTTGAGAAACTTACAACCCCCACCAAGCAATGTACCTGATCGTTGTAGTATAGTATAGTGACAAGTACCGGGGGATTGATCGTTCAACTCAGGAATAGTGTCGCTAGGATTAGAAAGCATACTAAACTAGGTCAAAAGGTGAGGGATGATTCTTTTTGTATTTTTATATTTTATGGAAAGCAAGTAAAATCTCGGGTTTTAAAGGAGTGGGCGGAATTAGTTGCTAGCCAAATAACCCAATAAACTAAGATGCAATCAAAATAAAATAAAAGAAATGAAAATTAAACTAATATACTAATGTCGTGGAAACAATAATGAGAAAAGTTGTGTTTACTTAGATTTCATTACTCCCTAGATATCTTTTACCGGTTGATTAGCTTGTTACAATTGCATGGATGACGGGTTATATTCCTTAATACTAATCATAGGGTCGTGTACAATATTCCCTAACTCTATAAGATCCTACTTCACTCCTATATCGAGCCGATTAAAAGCTCCTAACTTGGAATCATTAGAATTCACTTATGCATTAAATACAACAAAAAATCGTAGTACACCTCCGATCATGTTTCTTAAGACGTTCAAGCAAGTTACCAATGGAAGTCTGTCAGTTTTCTTAAGCCTAACATCGAATACAATCATCCGTAACAATTATAAACAAACAATCAACCAATAATCAACATCTAGGTTTCACTGCATCTAAGCAAATACAATAAAAGCCTAGCCTAATATGTTAAAAGAAAGATAAACATAAGATAGAATCAAACAATACATAGACATATTGAATGATTATTGAAGTACTTATCTTTATTCAAACATGAAAAAAAGAAGGGTTTGAAACCCCTTCAATATGCAGGAAATTCGACCTAGGGTTTGTGCACAACTTGTTCCACACTTTACAATGAAAAATTGGAAAAATATATATAGACATAGCATACTGACGGCGTCATGTATTAATCTCTGACACCGTCAACTCACCGCCAAGTTGAAATTCGTATTGCCTAGATCCACTTCTGACTCCGTCATGTAGAAATAAGCTCTGGGCCGTCACTAGTATTTGGACCCTGACGGCCTTGGTGACGCCGCCAGGCCATTAACAAAGAAAATGTTCTGGGCCGTCACATTATAAGTTCCACATCCACTTCTTTTGTCACTCTTGACGCCGTCATGTGTTATTGCTTGACGTCGTCAGGTACTGTTCCCAGCAAGGAATTTGAGACTTTGTCGTTTTCTTCACTTTTATTCTCCAAAAACGTCCAAAATGCTTCCTTTTCCAGATTTCTCCTCAAAAGTACCTAAAATGACAAAAGAAACGATTTAGGGCAATAATTGATCAAATAATCACGAATTCAGGCTTAAATGACCCCTTAAAAATGGTACACTTTTCGCCTCATCACTTTACATTCAAGATCAATTTTTATACAACTTTCAAGTCTAGACATTTTAACTTAAAAAATGAGCTTATATTTATTTATCATATCTTATTTACATCCTTAATGTAACGTCTTGGATTATAATTAGTGAGAATTCTTTCTTCCCCTATATCTCTTTACTTTTATTCATTAATTCGACAAGAAATACATGTTTTTACGTAGTTTAGTAGATTTGAAAGGAAATCGATTTGTGCATATTTAGTAATTTTTTTTTTCACGTCATATTGAAGCAAGACCATCTCGTGGTTTTCGCTGACCCTAGGCAATAACAACAAAGAAGCACTATTTCACATTTAAACTAAAGAGAAATTACATATAAATTTGTATTATATGACTCATGTATGTTTAATATTATACATATTTATACTTTAGGTCTATCATTTTTTTTATTGGCATTACTAATACTATAATGGGATTTCAAAGAAATGAGCTTTATTTTTTAAGCCTAAATATGCAAAACTAATTAAAATGTGAGAAAGATGATATTTAGGATGGGCTTTAGTTTTGGGTTGTCCAGGATGTGGTCTCCTTTGTGCCTCTAAATGAACAAAAACAGCGGTTTATTTGTTTTCCTTCAACGTACTATTTTGATCGGCAAAGTTCTAGGCTGCGATTCTCAGCTTACAATCATATCACTCATTTGATTTCATTTTTTCTTAATATATAATTGGAATTGCAGTTTGTAAATTCATCGAATATGCCGCCAATATCTCTAAGCAGGATCGGTAGATCGCTTCCCTTCTCCAGTTTCTTTAGGTACTTTTTTAAAAAAAAAAATTTATGTTTAATTGTTGTGATAAATTGCTACAATCATTTAAAAAAAAGTTAATTTATAGGCGTTAAGTGTTAGGTTTACCAATTTAGTTTGTACCCTCCCCCATATTAAATCTTCACTTTCCACTAATCCACAAGGTTTGAACCCACCGCCGCACAGACTTCGGGTAAAACCCCTCCTTTTCTGGAGGTTGGTGTCGCTTGTTTGCAACTAACATGAATTGAACTCGAGACCTCTCACATTTTAGCGATGATAGTCACAAGCTTTTTGCCACCAGGCCACCTCTGAGTGGTTAAAACTTAAAACATACATTAATGTGAAATGTTGTCTTTGCGTTTTGATTGGTTAAAATTTACAAGTGGACACTTATTTTTTTGACAAACTAAAATCGAAAGGTGGATACTTAATTTCGGACGGGATTGAACTATGTAGACGGCAGGCATACTTTTATGCATCAAGGATTTGCATTGTGGTTTTTAAGGGTGTGTTTGTCTTAGCTTATGTTTAAGGCTTAAGCTTATATTTCATAACCACCTTATGCTTAGTGTTTGGGTTAGCTTATAATAGTTAATAAACCCAAAGGTACTTGAATATTTAAAATTGTACTAATTTTTATTAAAGGGTTTAAGAGTCTTTTGCTACAAGCACCCTTACATAAAGCTACCTCCCCTCAAATAAACGGCAAAATTTGAGCCTATCAAAATCTTCTCATATAATCTTATCAACCTAAGCAGATTAGCTTACCTAAACACTTGATCGGGCTTATTTTCTTTATATAAGCTAATAAGCTCATAAGTCCTCTAAATAAGCTTAAAAATACCCCCTTAAGCAGTGTAAAGTGTCAACTGGTGGCGATAAGCTAAATATATTGCATGAGGTTTTAAATAATAATATAGCCAGAACATTGAAATTTCGGATGAACCTAAAAGTCCTTGATACACGTTGTTTATCTGGAACTGCAACGTTGCTCAAATTGATAATTAGAACGATATTCTCTAATTACTTTTTATATAAGGCTCTGTATTTAGTTTAAATGGTTTGAATTTTGTGTATAAGGTTGCATCGGCATCTATTTGTTCCACACGCTCTGAAGTTTTGTCATATTTTGTGAATTCAGTTTTAGAAAAATTTGGGTCTACATTTTATTGTGATTCTACTCACGAGCTTCGTTTTCTGTAACAGGCAAGCTGAGCTGGAGATGGAGACGGTTGTCAAAGTACTTCAACCTGGACCGTTGGGGATTATAGAGCACAAGTTTTCTGCTGAGGAGATTGAAAAAGCTAATGCTACTGTTAAGAGAGCGGTAATGAACTGGAAAAGGAATGCTATCATTGAACGAAATCAACCCATCTTGAAAGATTATATTAGTTAACTGCTTATTAGTTGTTTATACTTTATTTGGAATAATCTGATGTGAAAAATAGTTTCAGCCCAATAGTAAGCTCTCACTATCCTTCATTGTGGTTATGATTCTTGCTAGCAATGGTCGGTTGCATGTCCTTATCGCCAATATTATATATAGTGTTTCACGATGAATGCAACTTCTATGTCAGATATTATTCATCTAGTCTGTTTATTCCCTTATTTGTTTATTTGTAGTATCGTTTTCATCTGTGAAGTGATGCTGTTAAGATAAAGCCCAATTTCCTATACTTGTTTCACACTGAGTATACTTTTTTTTTTTTTTTTTTTTTTTTTTTTTTTTTTTTTTATGTAGAATAGGTGATTATCAATGATTTGTTATCGTTGTGACTGGTGACAGTTGGGATAAATGGGTGACTGCTGACCAATTAATGAAAACCACTGAAGAAAACACAAACACAAAAAGCAGTTGACAAGAAATAGGGTATGGATAAGAATTCAAAGCTCGAGCCAGACAAAGCCTAAAATATCTAACGGTATTCCATCGCTCAGCATATCACATCTTGTTGCCCAAAAATAGTTTGATCATTACTTTTCTTTTATCCATGAAAAATGACTATATGTTCAATGGATATAATTGAAATTTTATGTTTTCCAACCTTCCAGTTATCAAGGTGGATAAGGAGGATGCCAAGAGCAACGGTATATCTTTTAATCATGGACAATAACAATGTTAAACTAAATGCTTATTGCTGATTGGTAAACCTGATAAACAATAATCAATAATAACATAGTCAAACTAAATTGCATTACTTTTCAACTTTCTGGTTCTTAATCTATTTATACCTCTGCTAATTGTTTTGGATCTTGATAGGTTCAATACTGTGAAATGTTGACTCTGGTATATTGCTATATTGCCTGATAACTGAATGTTTTGTGTCTTTTGGGATGCATGACCTGATAGCAGTGAAAATCTCACTTTCCTTCTATGTTCTTTTGATAGTTTATGTTATGCTATTTTTGTTGAGTGCGCAAACTTTGAAAAGCTGTAGCAGCCTTAAAAACATGAGGTAAAGCTTCAGTCCTCATGATGATACCAAATCGAGGTTTAACATGATACACAGTTTTATACTTTTGTCGTTTCTCATTAAGATAACACATATTACGACATTTGGTTATATTATTTTGCACCTTTTTAGTTATTTAATCTCATTTTTTAATGGTATGTTATTGTTATGTAAATCTTAGGTATAATTTGATTTTGATTTTGAAGATGACTTGAAGATAAATGCATCTACAGATATGACCCTCACCAGGTATACACATATATTGTCTTATATGAATATTTTCTCTATGTGGAACTTGTGAAATAAATAGGAAATACTAAAAGATTAGATATGATTAAAATTGATCAATATTTCTTTTGACCCATCCAAGATGTTTCTTAAGCTTAGTTTAGGTTTACCAAAGCGATTATGACAAATGTTTATTATAGGAGCTGCTAAAAGGTAATACTAATACATATTGGGATTTTTACCGACGCAACATTTGTTAACTTGGTTGAATAGCTATTTGAGTCCTTGCAATTACCTCTTTGCTTATTTTATATCTTATGCCTTTTTTTATCCTAAAATCCTATTCTGCGACAGTTTTTGGTTTAAAATAAATGAAACTTTGAATATACCAATTTTTAGTTTGCTAGTTTGACATTACTTTGTTTATGCTAAATACTTTCTAGATCCTTTTCTAGTATGTGATGCAATTTTCTTGTTTAACAGAGCACTCATGAGTTTTGGATTCTTTAGACTGGTACCAAATGATGCTGCTTCGTACATTCTAAATCAGTAATTTGTTCCAGAAATTTGTTCTTTTTTGTTGATTTGGACTGGAAGTTATGTCATCATAGTTTATTGGATTTTACAGATTTGACTATTGTATATAGAAAGTGTAATCTCTTTTACGTGATCTTTGATTTGATATTTTGTATTCCAAAATTGCTAAATCTTGTTTTATATCTTCTAGGTATGTATGTTTACTAATTAAACACACACATATCAAAATTTCCACACTTAAGGATACACAGGTGTCAAAAACACCGACCAGATCTGAACCCGACCTGGATCAAACCCGATTAAGCCTATTTGGGTTGGGTTATTCGGATCAATTTTATTTGGGTCAACCAGAGTAAACCGAATACTAATTAGGGTTGGGTATCGGGTTGAAAAGGTTTCAAGTTTTGGGTCGACCCGATTGACCCGAATAAGTTTTTATTTTATTTTATTTATTTATTTATTTATTTTTTCATATAACTTTTATAAATTATCTATTTAAACTAGTACATTAAGTAATTTTGTTATCATTTTACTCATATTCGGGTCGATCGAACCCGAATGAACCCTACCTGAATTGACTCGAACCCGACTAACCCGAGTTCAAATAGGGTCGAATTCAAGTTTGTTATCTGCCTTGACCTAACCCGAATTCGTCCAACACAACCCGATTGAACACCCCTGCTAAAGAGTGAAGAATTTTCACAAAATCCTCACACTTTAAAATGCGACGTATTATGAATTCTCACACTTAAAAGCGCGAATAATTGTTTCAAATTCCTCGTAGTTGAAAGTGTGAAGAATTCATATTTCACACTCAAAAAAGTGGGCAAAAAAAGTGTGAAGAATCTCTATTATACAATATTCTAAAACCCGTGTTTTTATTGTTTCCTTTTAGGCCCGTTTGCTTTATTCGGTAGGCCCAAAGCCACTCCACTTATTACCGCCTGGATCCAAAGATATGTTATCTCCTCTCACAACTTTTCCGGTTTACCGGACATCCTTCGGAGCAAAAAAAAATCCAAAACACAAAATGAATCGGGGCATCTATAGTGAATTATGTGTGTGTGGCTACAGTAGGATCTACAGGACTTGAATATTTTAATGGGTGTACAGTTTCTTTGTGAGAGGATATACAATTTGTGGCTACTTTTGAGCCAAATGTTATTAGGTAGGAGTCCTTTTTTTTCACAGCCACATATTTGTTGATTATATGCCTAAAAGTCTCTTCTAGATCATTCATTCATATTAGGGGGTTTTGATCTTCTGCCTTTTATGTGTTCAATCAGATAATCGCTATTAATAGGTTTGGAATCCTTAATTTTTGGTTATATTAACTTATTATGTGGATAATTACATGTTTGAGCTCTTTAACAGTTGATATTTCGGATTAGGGTTTGGGCTTAATTTTAGGGGTTTCCTCAATTAGGCTATTTTTTAAAAATCTTTGTTTTTACTTTGTTGTAACATGGTAGGTTAACTTTGGGATTATGTAGTTGGTTACTTTAAGATTACCTTATTTTTTTGCAGCTTATAAGCTTATGTTATCAATGTTGATAGTTGGTCCTTCATGTACAAAAACAATAAGTCAAATACCAATGTTGATTGTTGGTGGTTCATTTGTATGATGTGTCACTTTATTTGTTAATATTTTGTTGTATTTAGGTGTGTTGTTTGTTTAGGTTCTTACTATTAGTTTCTTCAGATTAAGGACCCTTTTTCTGCCCAAGTAATGTATCCAAAGAAATGAAACATTTTCAACAGACAACTATTTAAAAAAAAAGGTGCTGACCTAAAGTGCAAAATATTGTGTTGATGTGTATAGTATGAGTATGATTACATGAATCATGTTATGATTATTATCTTTTGTGCAGTTTTGCCAGCTTATGAGCTTATCTTATGAGTCTTAATATCTTATGAGTGTTATATGTAAGCCATGCTTATTTCTTTTATAATTTTGGGCACTTTTTGGCTGATTAGTTGTGTTGATTAGAGCTGATTTTTAGGGTTGAGTGAATTGGTTGTGCTTCTTTGTAGTTTGATTTTTATTGATAATTGAAGTGGTCTATTATTTTTTAAGTTTCTAAAAGGCTTTAATAAACTTTTATTTACCAAATATATGTTTAACCTTTTGATTGTCATTCTCACTTGGCTGCAGATATGTGATGCGGATATATTCATGTTATGTGGTATGCGTTTTGGATATTATTTGTGCCTCATATTGGGCTGCTGGTGTTTCGCCTATTTAACACCAAACACATACATACAGGCAATGATGATAATTATCGTGTTTATAAATTTTATGACCTCCATTTAGCAACACCGGTATCTTGGCGGGGAGACCTTACCCGGTTAGTGGTTGCAGCCATGGCCGGTGCTCGGTTTTGCTGCTATATTTGAAAACCTGGGTTATTTCACCATGATTATTTTGGCATCATCGGTTTCTTGGTGGGGCAGGCTTACCCGCATGGCGGTTGCAGCCATGGTAGCCTTTCGCCTTTGGTATTATATTCACACGCCTGAGCCATTGCATGATGATCATCCACTTTCGGTACAGGAATGTATTCATGAGGATGTGAACGTATGTATGTATGTGTGGCGGGTAGTGCAAAATGACCCGAATAGTTATTGCAACCATGGCTAGAGGTTGGTGTCGCACTGTGACTACGCCAAAGAAAGCCAAAAAGCAAAAATACTTGGAAGGCACAAATTTCAAGGTTAACTGTCAAATCCGAGAGTGGAGTGAGACAGGTTATGTTGGATTCGGATATACATGATCTTATTTCTTTCCGGGTCTGGGCTTACCAACACCAAACGGTCACATGGGTGAGTGACTCCTCCCAAACCAACCAGTCAACCGGGTGCAGTTGATAGGCCCACCTAGGAGAGGAAAGTCAAGTGTTTATAATCCGTGGAAGTACAGGGAAATCCCCGGGTCGTTAAGCCCCAACGAGATTGAAATTGTATTTTTGAACGTTTGTGGAATAAGTGGCACTGAGGACGGTAAACAAAATGATTGAGGAATGATTATACTACTGATTGCTTGGTATTTGAACAATTATGGAATGATATAAACAATAACAGATATAATCAAAAAAGCACAAATTGGGAAATCAGATAACAGACAGAAAAAAGTGTGTTTTAACAAATTACAAACTACAGGGGGTGCAAGTGAAACTTTTTAAAACTTTAAAATTAAAAGAAAATTTAAAATGAAAATGAAATTATGAAAATGATTATTTTAATATTTAAATATTACTTAATTAATTAAAACTATTTAAAATCTAATTTAAACCTAATTTAAATTAACTAAAAATGATAAGGATTACAAATTAACCTAAAAATTTGAAAAATTAATTTCTAAACCTTAAAAAGAACTTGAAGAAAGTATAAAAAATAAAAATAAATATGTGGAAAACTAGAAGGGGGGGTTGAATAGTTTTATGTCTTTTTAAATTTATTTCCAAAATATTTTGTTGGTTATAAAAACTTTCGATTCGATCTTAAGTGAATTCAAGCAACAACCAATATGAGCAAGTCTAAACTAATATTGAAAGTATTGAAATATAATGAAGAAAAGATAGAGTTAGAAAGATCAAACCACAACACGCGAATTTATAGTGGTTCGGCTACAAGGACACCTTCCTTGCCCTACTCCACTCCCCGAGTACCACACTCGAGAGTTTTCTTCACTATGTCAACAAACTCCTTATGGTGGAGAAACCTTACACACCTTGGCTTACACAAGTTAACGACACTAAGCTAAATGTCGAGTTCTAATCGTAGCTAGAACCAATCTCACACCAAATATCACACCACGTGATCTTCACACCTTAATCACACCTTCAAACCTTCTTCAAGACTTCACACCGTCTTCACACCTTATCAATCTTCACACCTTCTTCTATGCAAAACTAAGTCACTACTACTAAACTAGTTTACAACACACCAAGATTCTACAATCAACAAGTATTCACAACACCTTAACAAATAACTATCACTAGTACTATATGAAACTAGCTATACACAACACCACTACAATAAGATGGATGTAGAGAAGTGTTCTTCTTCTTGCACTTGAATGGATGAAGCTTTGAATCACTTGGAAACAAAGACTTATGAAATATATGATCAAAGGATTTTAGATCTAGAGAAGAGGATTGGATCAGAAAGTTTATAGTGCAAAAAGGTGAGAAAAATATGTGAAATGATCCAATATTTATAGGGCCAGAAAATACTGTTCGGGAGCGTGCCGGTCCCCTTAATTGTTGGCCGGTCCCCTTAATGATTAAGGGGGCCGCCAAGTAAAATTAAGGGGGCCGCCCTCCTGAACGTTTGAAAAGATTCTCTGGATAAAATTTGCCCTTTTTGGTTGGAAATTTGAAATCATATTTTTGTGGTTTAATAAAGCTTTACCAAAAATGATTTACAAATATATATAAAATGTTAAAATCATTTTATATAATGTTATGTATTAATATAAAATTTCCTTTGATCATGTAATGCATAAGTTACTAAGTTTATGCATACCTTAAGTGATATAAGATGTAGAGGTAAATATTTGTCACCAAATACTTGTTTATGTCTTATTCTTGACTTAATTTGATTTAAGTTTTGTGATTATCAAAACATAGGTTTATTGAGAAATATTAATAACATTCACAAACATTATTTATATCAACAATCTCCCCCTTTTTGATGATTACAAAACTTAAACTCATTAACTCAAAAATTAGTTTTTAAACAAGTATTTTAGTGAGTTTATATGTACTTCTCCCCCTTTTTGTAACATCAAAAAGGTTTAGCCGACAAGTTTTCATTAGTGAAAATTTTGACGGGTAGAAACTCCCCCTTGATGTGTACTCCCCCTCGTTTGGGGGCACCAAGAGAACGAGCTATGGAATGCTTGCAAAACAAAAATATTAGAAGCACAAGTATAGACATGCACACTAATATAATGTAATAAAGAAAGAAGGAAGCATTCATATTAAGGAAATAGTTGTGTCAACACACAACAATACAAGTACATTAGCTAACAACATAGAAGCAAGTACATAAGCCAATTAAACAAGAAAAATACATCATCATGCAAAGGGTACATGAACTTCATAGAGCTTGCATGAAAAAGGGAGGGTAAGGGCTTTATTAATTAAGCATATCATATGCTTAATTTGGAGAGCATGATGGAGATGGTGGAGTAATAGGTGAGAATTGTGGTGGAGGGATTGTTGGAGAGGATGGTGGGTGTGTAAGCAAATGTTCAATATATGAAAACATATATTGAATTTCATCTCTAAGGCCAAAGATGACCGTGCGGTTATGGATGCAACAAAGACAAGTATCCCCATGGGATTCAAGTAGCCTCCAAGGTACGGGATTGGCAAAGAATGGTGGTGAAATTTGCGGTGATGAGAGATGAGCATCAAGTGGTGTTGTTGGTGAAAGTGAGATGGTAAAATGAGTAGACATGGGGTCTTGTGTAGGAGGTGGTGATGATACTTGTGGTGACAAGTGTAAGTTGATGTAGTCATTGATTGATGAGGTTGAGGGTATGGATGATGAAGAAGTTCCATGAGTGGAAGGTGTTTTAGATGGTGCATTGGGTGCACTTGGGGATGAGCATTTGGGTGGAGGTGATGGTGTTTTATTGTCTTCATTTGTTAAGTCAATGAAGAGTTGTTTTGGGGGGATGACCACAAGTTTTTGTTTCTTTGAGGTTTTGGAGTTTGAGGTGCTTGGAGTAGTCATGATTATATGATGAATGATGAGATGAAGAATGATGATAATGGAGGGAATTTATAGTATGGAAGTGGATGATTTAGGTAAATGTTTGAAATGGTTGAAGGAATTTCTAAAATCAGTTGGGTCAAAATGGGAAATGGTAGCTGAAACTAGAAAAAGGATTCACAAGATGCAAAAGAATACAGTAAACCCAGTTCCAGATGGCCGGTCCCCTTAATTGTATGCCGGCCCCCTTAATCATTAAGGGGACCGCCTAGGGAATTAAGGGGGCCGCCCATCTGGTGTTTTCCCAGACGACCAGAAACCCAAAATTTGCAGAATTTGGCCATTTTTCGAGTTTGTTTTTCCAGCAAGCTCTAGTAGAAGTATATACACTAGGAATGATGATATATAAATATATATATATATATATATATATATATATATATATATATATATATATATATATATATATATAACCAAATTTGCATGCAAATTAACATATTATAATCCATATTAGAAAAGAAGCATAGCATAGCATGATAATTGTTCAAAGACTAAAAATTATTCAAGAGATGAACAAGAGCTAACACAAGTATTTCCGAGTAAGTCGGACAAGTAGCAAACCATACAAATGTCAAATAGAAGCAAGTCGTAACTAATAGCAATACATCAAAGTCTTCTACTTCTTCTTCTTTCCAAGTATCTTCCTAAACATCTTCCCAACGGATTTGAATCCTCCTCGCATCTCTTCATGTATTTGTTGTTGTTGATTGATGATGGAGGTTTGGCGAGTGAAGAGAATTTCATCGGTACGTTCGTGAGGAAGAGGAATTGAATATTCGGAGTAATGAAGGTCAGGAAGATCATCAACAAAGGTCGTGGGGGATGGAGTACTAACACGTGAGGTGTCTTCCTCCTCATCATCATCGTCATCACGATGAGATGTAGAACCACGACCCCTAGAGTACAAAGGAACACGAGATTTTCCTTTGTCACTACGAGGATGACGAGTACGAACATGAGTAAGTTGGTTCAAAGTAGGAAGGATATGAACGTAGTAGTCTCTTTGAAGATGTGGGTAATGTTCCATCACATAACGGTAAAGTCGTGTGAGAAACATACCGTAGGGAAGATTGGCATTTGTGGTGTTTTTGGCGGACATGATTCGATGAATAAAAAGATAAGCCAAGTTGTATTGCTCTTCAGCAATAACACAATAAAGCATGTGGGCAATGCTCGCCGTGACATGATCACGGTGACCACCAGTACCAAAAGCATTCTCTCGAATGATTTCTTCCCACTTCTTCATATCTTGGCTTAGCTCTTTGAGGAGGATTTGATTGGCATGAATATCGACATTCTTCGACTTGATTACTCGACTAGTCGTACGACGTTCTAGTTCAAGCATTCGACGAATGTCTTCAGGACTAGGAATCTCAGAATAGTAGGGGCCATCCTGAGGACGATTTATTTCAAGAGTGGAAAGATCCCATTCATTTGAGAAAACGGCTTGGCCGTTGAATGGAATTCTAAGAATTTGCCCAAATTGAGCAAGAGAAAGAGTGATGAATTGATTTTGAATCATGAAGGAAATGAGGAGATGACCATAGGGATCGGTTTGCACCGTCACTTAGCTATAGAAGTCGAGGATAAAACGGGGGATGATAGGTTCGTTGATTTGGAGAAGACATTCAAAACGAATATTGGTGAACATTCGTTCGGTTTGATCATTTTCATAGAAGGATGGATCGACAATTCGTCCTTCGTGAATGTTTCTATTTTCGATGGGACGATAGAAACATGCAACTGAAGGGGACATGCCGGGAGTAGAAGAGACATTTGGAATGTATTGTTTGGTTTTGGATACATCACCAACCGTGGTCTTAGGCATTTTCACCTAAACAAAATAACAACAAGAATAAAATTAATATAAAAACAACCATCATGCATATATTGTTTATATATATATATATATATATATATATATATATATATATATATATATATATATATATATATATATATATATATATATATATGTATATGTATATATATAATTATATGCAATATGTGTGGAACGAAATTCTACTTCGACACAAAAAAAATATTTAATGAAGTAGTTTCATGATGTTCCTTTTATTTTGATTTTAAACTTGTTTAGAATGTACAATATCAAAAGGGTATGATATCATAATTCATTTCGAAATAAGGCTAGATATATATTAGATTATATATCTTCCATTTCGTAAAAGTTTGATGCAACATAAGCTTGTTTAAAATATTGAAATGCGAATTTTAGTTTTCAAAATTATCATTTTAAAGATAAACCAAACGCTCCCTTAACTAGACAACAATATCCTAAAAATATCAATATATATATTGATTATATATCTTGATGACCTCTATTGATTTTAGTATTATTAACAAAACTTATAAGCTAGTTATAGGTTTCAAATAACTTCATATAGTTATGGTTTGTTCATGAACCAAACACCCATGTTGACTTCATGAACCATTTAACAACAACTTGAAAAGTATGCTTTGATTGTTTAGATTGTTAAAACAACGTAATGTAGTAAGTTTTAAATGGTTTTTAAGAGTTATATCAACAATGTGACTTATGAAAAATAAAATTCGACTAGGGTTTATGGGCGATTAATGATTTTGACAAGATGATATGTTATACTAATTTTGAGTTGCAAAACATCATCCTAATCCTATGGGGAGCATTTGGTAGTTCAATTTCTAGCTTCAATTACACTTAAAATTGAATTAAAATGAATTTTAATAAAATGCATAATTATTGATTAGACACTAAATTGAATGAAATGTGATGAAATGCATGTTGGAAAACTTACAAAAGATGTTGTTATATGTTTGGTTGATGCTTGCCCCTTGCGAAACAACCCCGGATTGGTGATATGATGGAGGATTTTGAAGTTTTTGGTGGTTTTGGTTCGTACTCAGTAGCAGTGGGGAAGAACAAATGAGTGAATGGAGTGTTTGGGAATGGAATTAAGAAGGAAAAACGGATTTGGATACTCTCAGATGGCCGGCCCCCTTAAACATTAAGGGGACCGCCCTCGATAACAAGCCGGTCCCCTTAATCATTAAGGGGGCCGCCTTTGAAATTTTCCAAATTTCGCGGAATTCGTTTCTGGAACAAAAATATTTATACGTATATACTTAGATTTATAATATATCAAAAATACGTAAATGTCTATTGGCACGATGATAAGATACTTAACAACTTTTAATTACCGTTTCGATAATTAAAATATACCTTTGACAATTTTTGGATAAAATGATCAAAGTGTTAAGTTGATGAAGGGTTTGAGGTGTGTTCGGGAATATGTGAATAAGTGTATATATATATATATATATATATATATATATATATATATATATATATATATATATATATACATATATATATATATATATATATATATATACATATATATATATACATATATATATATATATATATATATATATATATATATAAGTATAAGTGTGTTTGAAAGATGGGTTGATGAGTGAGATTTGAAGGATAGTAACGGAGATAGGATATACTTGGCGAGAGGAGTTTGTTTCATCCATAGTGTTCATGTGCGAAGGCGTTCTTGCATTATAAAAGTCCACTTGACTCATATCCCTTCATCATCATGAGTCTCCTAAAAGAGGACTTACTAGAATATCGAGAGAGGGGGAAAGAAAGGGTTCGATAAAGAACGATTTCTTGGAGTTCTAGAAAGTCAACAAATGACGTATCTAGGTTATGTGCAAGTGAATATATATGTATATATATATATATATATATATATATATATATATATATATATATATATATATATATATATATATATATATATATATTTAGTATATTACGTATAATAGTATATATATGTATATATAAGTATATATGTGATTCTAACACATAGAAGACAATGACAAATTGTATCTAAAAAATTGACGAAATCAAACAATACATATTTATCTAAGCATGGCAATGAGTTGTGAAAGAATGGCGTACCCGGTGGTCTTCAAAAGAAATCTTCAACATCATCAAGATGAAAAATAGACTTTGAAAAAGTCCATGTTGAGAGAAAAACCAAGATTGCCTCAAGGAATGTTTGTCTAGCCATTTGATCTCCATTGTCCTTTTGGTCCAAAGTTATTTGGTCCAAACATGTTTAACATTTGACTCGGGTGCATGAAAGGTGGTAGAATGCCCCAAGGATTGTAGCTTTGTTGGTAGTTCCACATTTGATTACTATTGTTATTATAGTTTTGTCTATTTTGATTTCTTCTTGGTTGAGGTGTTTTAGACCTAGGATGAGAATTATTTGGTTTTCTAGGTGGTGGAGTTTTAGATCTTATTTTGGGTTTAGACAATCCTACTTCGGTCTTTAAAGACGGTTTATAAAAATCTTTAACTTCTTCTTCATTGGCAAGAGGTATTTTCTTATCATTAATAAGTATATACTTAGGATTAGATTCTAAAGGTTTTTGTTTGTTGAGTTCACTTTCAAATTTTACATTTTTAGTCTTGCTTGTTGAAGCCTCATTTGAATTAAATCCTAAGCCGGTTTTGTCTCTGGACGTTCTTTGAATACTTATTATTTTACTAAGTGATTGACTACTATTTTCAAATTTGTCAAGTTTGCGAATTTCTTTCCTAAGCATTTCGTTTTCACCTTTAAGCTCTTGACATGATTTACATTCTTTAAAAATTTCTTTACCTTTTTCTAGTTGATGTATTTTAATTTTTAATTCAAGTACTTCATTTTCTAATTGATTGTTAATGTATTTTAGTGATTTGTTTTTGGTCATTACTAGTTGTCCTAGTTTGCATAGTTTAATATATTCATTATCTAGATCTTTTTCATCTAATGATATACTTTTATCACTAAAATATTCGGTTTCGGAACGTACCTCATTTGGTGTATTCGCCATGAGACATTTTTCTTCCTTTGTCGTTTCATTCTCATCATCATTACTATCACTCCAAGCACCTCCAACAAATGCTCTTTGATTTTGATCTCTTGTCATCATTGGACATTTTCCAATAAGGTGATTTGGATCTCCGCACTTGAAACACTTTCTTTCAATCTTGTTGTTCTTGTCATCTTTACTCTTTTGAAATGTTTTCTTTTCGTCGTACGGTTGTCTTACGAATCTTCCTCGCCTTTTGAAGAATTTCTTGAAATCTCTTACGGCCATGGCGTATTCTTCGTCATCACTTTCGGAAGATGAGCTATCTTCGATACTAGATTCCTTTCTAGCTTTTAAGGCGATCGACTTGCTTTGCTCTCGTTTTTCCTTGACCATTTCGGAGTCCTTTTTAATGATGACTTCGTAGACTTTTAGATTTCCAATTAATTCGTCAAGTTGCAAAGTTGACAAATTCTTCGATTCTTCAATAGCCGTCACTTTAGCTCGCCATTTTGGATGAAGAGCCCTAAGAAACTTCCTAACAAAATTCTTACTAGAAAAATTCTCATCAAGTGCTTTTAAACTTGTGATGATAGTGTTAAATCTAGCAAAAGCATTGTCAATTGATTCCTCTTCCGGAATCGTGAATTGCTCGTATTGTTGAATAAGTAGATCTATCTTACTATCTTTGACTTGACTATTACCTTGGTGAGTTATTAGTAAAGAGTTCCAAATTTCTTTTGCGGTTTCACACATAAAGATTCTTTCGTACTCTTTACGTGGTAGCGCATTATAAATAACCATTTTTGCTTCATTATTTTTAGCAAGTTTTCTTTTTAAATCATCATTTTGTTTTTCAAAAGGTACTATTTCATCTTTCTTAGTTTCCAGGTTATTTTGAATAAGTAAAAAATCACCATTAGTAATAACATGCCAAAGATCTAGATCTTTTGACTTCACATAAGTTTCGAATCGATTTTTCCAATATAAAAATCCATCACTTTCAAATAGTGGTGGTCTTTGCATAGATTGCCCTTCTAAATATTTTTCAGATTCCATAGATCGTTACAAGTTTTAAAATACAATATATTTTAAAGATCTTGCTCGACGTGGCTCTGATACCAATTGTGGAAAACTTGAAGGGGGGGTTGAATAGTTTTATGTCTTTTTAAATTTATTTCCAAAATATTTTGTTGGTTATAAAAACTTTCGATTCGATCTTAAGTGAATTCAAGCAACAACCAATATGAGCAAGTCTAAACTAATATTGAAAGTATTGAAATATAATGAAGAAAAGATAGAGTTAGAAAGATCAAACCACAACACACGAATTTATAGTGGTTCGGCTACAAGGACACCTTCCTTGCCCTACTCCACTCCCCGAGTACCACACTTGAGAGTTTTCTTCACTATGTCAACAAACTCCTTATGGTGGAGAAACCTTACACACCTTGGCTTACACAAGTTAACGACACTAAGCTAAATGTCGAGTTCTAATCGTAGCTAGAACCAATCTCACACCAAATATCACACCACGTGATCTTCACACCTTAATCACACCTTCACACCTTCTTCAAGACTTCACACCGTCTTCACACCTTATCAATCTTCACACCTTCTTCTATGCACAACTAAGTCACTACTACTAAACTAGTTTACAACACACCAAGATTCTACAATCAACAAGTATTCACAACACCTTAACAAATAGCTATCACTAGTACTATATGAAACTAGCTATACACAACACAACTACAATAAGATGGATGTAGAGAAGTGTTCTTCTTCTTGCACTTGAATGGATGAAGCTTTGGATCACTTGGAAACAAAGACTTATGAAATATATGATCAAAGGATTTTAGATCTAGAGAAGAGGATTGGATCAGAAAGTTTATAGTGCAAAAAGGTGAGAAAAATATGTGAAATGATCCAATATTTATAGGGCCAGAAAATACTGTTCGGGAGCGTGCCGGTCCCCTTAATTGTTGGCCGGTCCCCTTAATGATTAAGGGGGCCGCCTAGTAAAATTAAGGGGGCCGCCCTCCTGAACGTTTGAAAAGATTCTCTGGATAAAATTTGCCCTTTTTGGTTGGAAATTTGAAATCATATTTTTGTGGTTTAATAAAGCTTTACCAAAAATGATTTACAAATATATATAAAATGTTAAAATCATTTTATATAATGTTATGTATTAATATAAAATTTCCTTTGATCATGTAATGCATAAGTTACTAAGTTTATGCATACCTTAAGTGATATAAGATGTAGAGGTAAATATTTGTCACCAAATACTTGTTTATGTCTTATTCTTGACTTAATTTGATTTAAGTTTTGTGATTATCAAAACATAGGTTTATTGAGAAATATTAATAACATTCACAAACATTATTTATATCAACAAAATATTTTTGTCTTTTTATGAGTTTTTTATTAATTAAAAACTAATTATCTTAATTAAACTATTTTAAATTACAAATAATACCTAAATGACTTAGAAAATTATGGAAAAATTTATAAAACTAATTAACCATCACAGGAATCCTAAAAAATTATAAAAAGTTTCTAAAAATTATTTTTAGATTATTTTACTAATTATTTACTTATTAATTAATTTAAATCTAATTTAACTAATTTAAATGAGAAAATTGGAAAATGAACAGTAGAAATTAAAAATATATTTTCTAAAAGTCTTAAATAATTTATAAAACCTAGGAAAATTATAGAAACCTACTGTTATTAATTAAAATGTAAGAAAACTAATTAATTACTAATATTAATTATTTAATTAATTAAACTACTTTTAATTCTAATAAATAGTAAACTGTTTAGGAAAAATCTAAGAAAATTATTATAAATACTTAAAGGTAAAAGGAAATTAAGAAAATTATCAAAATGGTAAAGTACTTATAAATAAGCTGAAATGAAAAATGAAAAAGATAGATTCCATTAAATAGAATCTATCACTAATTTTATGTTTGGTTTTTCTTGGTTTTTCTTTTTGACAGATAAAAATAAGAAACTTTTGTGAAACAACTTTTGTTTTAGCTTAAAAATAAGCTGTGTGCACCCCCTTGTTTCCAAACAGTGAACAAATAGCTTATTAGGACTTATGCTATTATGAAAAAGCTAAGAAATGATGAACTAAGCATGCACAGATGGTAATTAACAAGAAATAAGCAAAATGGAACAATTAAGCACACTGAATAAGCTCAGAACCACAAATAAGCACTTATGTATATATCTGAGACAAAAACAGGCCAAAAGGCCAATGTGCAGCCCTATGTGGGGCCCACAAGCTTGATTGGAAGTCCAAAAGGAGCTTTGATCCAACAAACCAAGCTGACAAGCTTCTAAATAAGCCAAAAAATACAAGCTAAGTCCCACAAATAAGCTAGTTATGAGCTTATAAAAGTGAGTGATCACCACTGGTTACTCAGTATGGATGTTTGGTCAGGGTGACTTAGGTGTACAAATAAGCTGAGGGCAAGAGACCTAGGGTTCAAAATAAGCACTGGTATAATGAGCTACACTAACAAGCTTCTCAAAAAGCTAAGGATTAGGGCTTGGGGTTCACAAATAAGCTCTTGGTGAGCTTATGGAATCAGGTAATTAACCCTGGAGCAGGGGAGCTAAAGGTGCAAACAGGCAACTTCAAGTGTGCTTATTAATAAGCAAATGGATTTCAAACTTGGATTTTCTTTTTGAAACAGGTAAACCAACAACAAACCAACACAAATCCACAAAAACCTAGGATTTCCAAACTGCTTTTAGGCTTATGCAAGGTCTGGACTAATTGACTATTTTGACAGATTTGAAACTTTTTGACTATTGAATGAACATTAAGATTTGACTTTGCTGAGATTTGATTGGATTTTATGGACTAAAATAGTTATATTAAGTTATAATAAGACCTAATTAAGCTAGATTAGCTACTTATGAAAAGATTTGATGATGATTTAAGTAATAATACCTAACAGATGACAGATTAGGCTAAATCAAAGCCTATTTTGACTTTTTCTTGAACAAGACCTAGTTTTTATGACTTAGGTGATCTAATTATATCTACTGCAACATGTTTCAACACACAAAAGCAACAACAAATCTCTACTTATTGAAACTTACTAATCCAAACACTAGCTTATTGAAGACTGTTTTGAAATTTTTAAAGAGACACAATGATTTAGACTAGAAAACAGATCACAACTATCCTAATAAGATCTATAATACAAAAACAAGCATAAACAAGCAATCAATACTAACTGAGATTCAGAAACATAAGGTAAATAGATATTGAGCTTACTTCATGCCATCTAAGCAACTCTCACATGAACCAAGGATCAAAGAACCAAACCTACAGGCTTCCACAAGCCACTAAACCCATGGCCATCCAGAATTAACCATGCTCCAGCTTTAAATCACCATTACACCTGCAAGTTTGACCAATGTTGACTGTTTTTGTATTTTTGAGTTTTTTATAACTAAGCTATGTTTTAATGTTTCTAATAGCTTTAATAAGCTTTCTTGGAGCTTATGTGATCCTATGAGTCCATGCCATTAACATTAACAACAACAAAGCTTATTGGAAATTTTGAAATAAAAGTGAACACTGCATAAGCTAAAGGAGATACTGAAACTTGAAATGTATTAATTGAAATAAGTGAAATTACAACTGAATTGACCAATACAATGCTTAAAAGCTTTTGATTAAGCTAGAATAATATACTACAACTTATACGACTTAAAATTAAGCTAAAAATGTACTACTCTTCTTTCCTTCTGTCTTCTCTCTTTTATAGCTGATCATTAGGGTTCAGTGGGACCCTCTGAGCAAATCCCATCCAATCTTGGCCCTTGAATTACTTTGAATCATCCCTGGCCTTTGATTTCATTTTTGGCGGGAAAATTAGGTGTGTGGGATTGGACTGTTATAGGCAAGGGGGTGGCATTAAATGTGGTTGGATTATTAGGTGATAGTGGTGATGTGAGTTGGGCGGTGGAGTATGATGGTGGGTTGAGGTGATGGGGAACAGTGCAAGTGGTATGGTGGGGGAGGGAAAGGAGAAGGGTGGTGTTTGGTTTGACTCGGTTGACTCAGGGTCAACGTTTGACCCTGATATTATACAAAGGGGTGCGTGTTGGGCTGTTGTGGAGTAGGCCAAAAATAAAGGGTGGGCTTTTGAGTTTGGATTGGGTTTGGATTTGGTATTGGAATTTTATTAAGGGTCCGGTTGGTTAATACTTTGCACAAGGACCATTTTTTTAAATAGCCAAAAGTTTGGGGTGTGATTTGGCATTCTTCCAAAGTTTGTCACAAGGGTATTTTCTGCCAATGATGAATAGTATGAGGACCAAAGTTGATTTTTCCATTTTAATTTCCCAGGGACTATTTCTGCCAAACTTTCAAACTCCAGGGACCAAATGTGTAATTTCACCAAACTTGCCAATCAAGGACCAATCCTACCATATATGAGAAGTACAAGGACAAAATTTGTTTTTCTCAAAGTTTTAATATCCCAGGGACCATTTTTGACAATTTTCCAAACTTCAGGGACTAAACTTGCAATTTTGTGAAACTTGGCACCAAAGGACTAAATGTGTAACTTTTTGATTAAAAAGGACCTTTGGTGATTTTTTCAAGTTTTAGAATAACCAGGGACTAGATTTGACAACTTTTGAAAGTAGAGGGACTGAAACTGCCAATTATGCAAACTTTGTTCATTTTTCATCTGTTTTTGATTATTTTGCATCTAAAACATATAAAACACATTCCTGGGATATTTTCAGTATTATGATGCATATTTGAGTGTTTTTAGATGTTTTGCCAGTTCAGATTGGTATAAAATGATTAGTATTTAGACACTCATCAATCCCCCACACTAAAACAATGCTAGTCCCTAGCAATCTTTTGAGAAAAACTTAATGAATTTGAAAACTCTTTACCAAAAGCCATCACTTCTAGAGTAGCCAGATGTATCGATTCAAGTAAGAACTATGGTCCACCTGATAACCATGTGATTTTGAGAAAACCACTAGCTGTCAACGGATTTGATTTGTCTTTACCAAAAGCCGTTTGCTTCTGGGCTAGCCAACTCTTGATGGAATAGTCAACATTTTGGTGAGCTGATTACCAATTATGGTTTTTCCACGGCCTTTACCACAAGCCATAATCTTGCGGGCTAGCCAACTCATTCACTTTTTGGGATATGGCGAGTTGATTTACCATACAATTTTGGGCAAATTGCAAGCCATCAACGGGTTTGAGATATCTTTACCAAGAGCCGTTTGCTCCTGGATTAGCTAATCCTATTGTCGTTTAGACATGGTGGACTGATTACCACAAAAATTTTGCAATAAAGTGAAAAATTTTTGAAAATTTTGGGCCAAAAATGGGGGTACTAGAGGATATAATATGATAAAATTCGCTAGAATTTCCCCCCCCCCCCCACACTTAGAATTGAATATTGTCCTCAATATTCAAAGTCCCGGCTATTATGCCGACTCTTTGAACATAAAAAGATAATATTATAAGCTAACTGTGGAAATATCATTTTTATTTTTCACTTTATTCATATTTACATACAACCACACACATTTTTTTTTTGATATATACATTTCAAATAGCTGCAGGGGACGGCCACTCCCCCGCACTAGGGTGTTAGAAAGTAGAAAGAAGTCAGAGACATGGGTGAAAACCCATGTTGTTGCTACTGTTTTTGTTCATCGAGTCGCTAGCTTGACTCGATCCCCGAATTCATTGGTTCGTGAGGAAAGTTTGGAGATCTGGGACAACCATTTGTGGTACATCCCCTCCAAAGTAGTGCTTTAACCGATGGCCATTCACTTTAAAGTTGGAACCGTCAGGTTGAGATAATTCGACAGTTCCGTATGGAAATACTTTTGTGACAGTGAATGGCCCAGACCAACGGGTTTTAAGCTTTCCTGAGAATATCTTCAATCGAGAATTGAAGAGAAGGACTCTGTCACCGATGTTGAAAACACGGTTTTTAATTTTAGTGTCGTGTATCTTCTTGGTTTTTTCTTTGTAAATAAAAGAATTCTCGTAAGCTTGATCACGAAGTTCATTTAATTCATTTAGTTGAACCTTGCGGTGATCACCCGCTGTGTGAAGGTCAAAATTTGCATGTTTCAAGGCCCAGTAGGCCTTATGCTCTAATTCGATCGGAAGATGACATGCCTTCCCGTACACTAGCTTATATGGAGTACACCCGATGGGTGTTTTGTAAGCAGTGCGGAAAGCCCATAATGCATCATCCAGCTTATCCGACCAAGAGGCACGGTTTTCTCCAACCGTCCTCTCCAGAATTCTCTTAATACCCCGATTCGAGACCTCCACCTGCCCACTTGTTTGTGGGTGGTATGCAGTTGAAAGACGGTGAGTTACACCATATTTCAACATCACTTTTGCAAATTGTTCATTGCAGAAGTGTGTGCCACGATCACTGATAATGGCACGAGGAGTTCCGAATCTGGCAAAGAGAGATTTCAGAAATTTAACGACTACTCGGGCATCATTGGTGGGTAAGGCTTTTGCCTCAACCCATTTTGACAGATAGTCGACAGCCACGAGTATATATTTATTCCCTCGTGAAGACGGGAACGGCCCCATAAAATCAATGCCCCACATATCAAATATTTCACAGACTTGGATGGCGTTTTGTAGCATCTCATTCTTTTTGGAAATATTCCCGTGACGTTGGCAAGCCTCACAAGTTTTGATAAGTTCATGGGCGTCTTTGTAGATTGTGGGCCAGAAGAATCCCGAATCAAACACCTTTTTGGCGTTGTAGTTTGGGTTATGATGTCCCCCCATGGGTCCATCATGACAGGCTTTAAGAATTTCCATGGCTTCTTGGCCATGGACACACCGTCGGATGACTTGATCCGCACAGATTTTGAACAAGTAGGGGTCGTCCCAGAAGTAATGTTTCACATCTTTAAAGAATTTTCTTTTCTGTTGGGACGACATCCCTTTCACAACGAAATTTCCCGCATGGTAATTTGCAAAGTCGGCAAACCATGGGGTAGTAGCATCATCCCGGGTAGAGATTAGATTAAGAGTCTCCAGAGGAAAAGTTTCATTAATTTCTTTTCTCTCGAGAATATCCTGATGAGGATTCTCTAACCGGGACAAGTGATCAGCAGCAAGGTTTTCTGCTCCTTTTTTGTCTCGTATGAGTATATCGAATTCCTGAAGGAGCAGGACCCAACGGAGCAGTCTTGGCTTTGCGTCCTGTTTAGTGAACAGGTATTTCAAAGCCGAGTGGTCCGTATACACCACGCATTTGGTTAAGATTAAGTAAGGCCTAAATTTCTCAAAGGCATATACCACAGCTAATAATTCTTTTTCTGTGGTGGTATAGTGCGTTTGAGCTTCACTCATGGTCTTACTTGCGTAGTGTATTGGCTGAAAATGTTTTGTTTTGCGTTGCCCCAGAACTGCACCAATAGCAAAGTCGCTAGCATCGCACATAAGTTCGAAGGGTAAGTCCCAGTCGGGGGCAACAAGGATCGGTGCCTCGGTGAGCCTTTTCTTTAAAGTAGAAAAAGCTTCGATGCACTCGGGGGAAAAGATGAAAGGAGCTTCCTTTTCAAGAAGATGAGTCAATGGTCAGGCTATTTTGGAGAAATCCTGAATGAATCTCCGATAAAACCCGGCATGGCCAAGGAAACTCCTTATTCCTTTAACAGTGGTGGGATGAGGCAGTTTAGCAATAACATCAATTTTTGCCTTATCGACCTCAATCCCACTTTTTGAAATTTTATGGCCGAGGACAATGCCCTCCTTAACCATAAAATGGCTCTTCTCCCAGTTTAGACAAAGATTAGTGTTTTCACAACGTTGAAGCATCTTTTCTAAATGGGAGAGGCATGAGTCGAAAGAATTCCCGATGACTGAGAAGTCATCCATGAATACCTCCATGGTTTTCCCGATCATGTCGTGGAAAATAGCCATCATGCACCTCTGGAAAGTGCCCGGAGCGTTGCATAACCCAAAAGGCATGCGACGATAGGCAAACGTCCCGTAAGGGCATGTGAAGGTAGTCTTCTCTTGATCCTTAGGATCAATGGGAATCTGGAAGTAACCCGAGAAGCCATCGAGGAAGCAATAATACTCGTTCCCCGCTAGTCTTTCGAGCATTTGATCCATAAAGGGCAGAGGAAAATGGTCCTTGCGGGTGGCTTCGTTAAGCTTTCTGTAATCGATACATACTCGCCACCTTGTAACCAACCGAGTTGGTATCAACTCTTTATCCTCATTAGTGACAACCATGATGCCACCCTTTTTTGGAACACAATGTATTGGGCTAACCCAAGGACTGTCTGATATAGGGTAAATCAATCCCGCATCGAGAAGTTTGATAACTTCTTCTTTGATAACTTCGTGGATTTTTGGATTTACCTTTCTTTGATGCTGCACAGCAGGTTTAAAGTCCTCTTCCATTAGGATTTTGTGTGTACAAAAATCCGGGTTAATACCCTTTATGTCTGAGAGTTTCCAAGCAATTGCTTGCTTGTGGGACTTTAAGACCTTAAGCAGCGCGGTTTTCTCCTCATCCTTTAAGTCTTTTGTCCTTAAGTTCGACCTCGGGGAAATCATCATTTTTCTCAACATATTTGACTTCTGCGTTATGAAGTTGTGGAGGTAGAACAGGAATGGGAGAGGGATCTTTGTTCAATAATTTCTCAAGGAGAAATATATCCATCTCCGGGTCAATCTCTTGGTTATCAATTCCTTCGGGAACTGAATCACTTTTGAGAAAGGCCTCTAATTCCTCAAGGACGAAATCACTTCCCTCAAACGGAGTGAGGGAAGGAGAAGAATTAGCGATTATGGGGTGAGAAGAGGGAGTAGAACTATCAGCGAATCCAAGGATTTCCTGAGCATACTCCTCGGATGCAATGTCAATGACATCAATTCGGTTGACCGATTTAGCATCATAATTCGAGGAGTATCTCAAGGTTTGATCAAGGTTGAACGTTATCGCTTCATTGCCAACTCATAATGTGATTTCCTCATCGAAAACATCGATTAATGCACGACCCGTCCTTAAGAATCCCCTCCCAAGAATGAGAGGAACTCTTGGATCTGCATCGAAATCAACAACGAAAATGTCTGCCGGAAAATGGAACTTTCCCACTCTTACAAATATGTCCTTGGCAATACCGAGGGGACGTGAAATTGAACGGTCTGCAAGCTCGAGAGTCATGCATGTGGGAGTAAGTGCCTGAAGAGAAAGCTTTTTCCAAACTGAGTGGGGCATTAAGTTGATGCTTGCGCCAAGATCGGCCAAGGCAAAGCACTCAACCATCCCCGGGAAAATACATGGTATTAGAAATTTCCCGGGGTCTCCTAGCTTCTCGGGAAGCTGTTTCAACAGAACTGCAGAGCAGTTTTCGTTGAGTGGAGTTCGTGCCAAAGAGTTTCTCTTTATTTCCCAGTAAGTTTTTGATTGTCGATGCAAATTTGGGAATTAATATGAGAGCATCCGCGAAACTAATATCAAAGTGTAGTTCTTGGAAAATTTGGAAAAATTTTTCCATATGATGATTAGCTTTTTCACGGAGCTTTTGATCTTGCAATCATGAGGGATATGGAATCGACGGTTTTGGGTTGGCTTTTGGTATTTCAACGGGACCTTTGGGAGTTTCAAACACGACTCTTTTAGGGGGAGTCGGGACTGGGACAACTGGAGGAGGGATGTCAGTGGTACCTCCGTTATTAGTAGGAAGTACCGTATCCGTAGTATTCTCAGTATCACATTCCTCTACCTGGACATGAGAAGTGGTAGAAGAAGCTGTGGGTTCTTTATAAGAAACTCCACTTCTTGTGGTGATCGCCTTTGCATCGCCCCTCGGATTAGCGATCGTGTTGCTAGGTAAAATACCTGAGCCCGAGGGTCGATCATTTAAAGACTTCTTCAATTCAGAGATTTGATTAACCAGCACTTGTTTAATTCATCTTGGGATTTCATAAACCATTTTAATAACTCATCAGATGATGGTCCAGTTGGAACAATGGCTTGATTTTGATTTGGAAAATTTTGAGCCCGATTGTTCTGGAAATTCCCATGTTGCTGGTTGTTATTACCCTGGAAGTGGTTTTGTTGAAAATTACCCTGATGGTAATTGTTCTGACCTTGATTACGGTTATAATTTCCTTGGTTTTGATTGTTTTGAACCTGGTGTTGACCAGAGTTGAAATTCCCTTGGTTGTTAAAACCTTGGTTCATTCGGTTCTGGTTCTGATTCTGGTTAAAGTTCTGGTTTCTATTTTGACCATTTTGGTTCTGGGGTTGATTAAACCCTAGTGGTCTAATGTAGTTATTGGAATGATAGCTCAACAGATTTTGGTCCCCTTGCGGTTGGTAGGAATTACCTCCCATATTGTAGGAACCTTGGGCTGCGAATACGTTCTCTTAAGTGAAGCCACCGGAGGCTGGGCACTCATGATATGGGTGTGGACCACCACATGTTTCACAACTGATAGTTTTATTCTGCTGATTGTGATTAGTCTGGTGAATTCGGAGAACCGCAGCAGACAAATCATCAAATTTTTTGGTAAGAGCAGCTATTTCATTATTTGCTGGAGTGACTGACTTACATGAGTCATTCCTCTCTGCAGAGGATTCCCAAAAATTATGATGGGCAGTCATGTTTTCGATTAAGCCATAGCACTCTTCAGGGGTCCTTTTCATAAAGGTGCCCCCAGCAGCAGCATTGATGGTGTCACGATGACGAAGTGTCAAACCATTATAAAATGTATCAATAATGGTGACAAGAAGCATGTTATGATTAGGACACCGATCAATAGCAAGTTTGTAGCGTTCCCATGCCTCAAATAAGGACTCTTCGGGAAGCTGTCTGAGGTTACTAATATCGTTTCTCAGCTTCGTAACCATAGATGGTGGAAAATATTTAGCCAAGAACTTAGTAACCATCTCATCAAAGGTATGGATCGAATTCTTAGGAAGTGTTGGGTTTTGAGTTCTGCTGCTGAGTGAAACTGCTGCTATGATGAAACTGCTGCTAGAGTAAATGATTCTGCTGCTGATGACAAAGTGCTGCTAAGGAAAATGTTGCTAAAGGAAATTGCTGCTGAAGAGATAAGCATGTATTCGTAGTAGATAATTATAGAATAGATTGAATGTATATCTTATAAGTCTAGAATATTCTTATCTTGATTAGAAAGTTATTGTAAACCTAGTAGGACTCCTTGGCCTATAAAAGGAGGATCCTAGGGTTAGATTATGTACGTATTGTTTAGTTTTCGTTTACACTTCAAGGTTGTAAAACCCTAGCATTGTTGAGTGCTCGTATTAATAATATTGAAGTGTTGATAGAGAATTATTCTTCTTAAGTTAAGCTTTTACATTCCGCATTCAAGCTTAAGTGTTTACTTTAAGTCAACTTCTATATAAGATCGTTTGCTCAACTGGGGTCAACAAGTGGTATCAGAGCCTGTGATCTAGAAGTTGTAATCAAGAAGAAACTGTTCTTTGCAAGTTTGCTGTTCCTAATCAACTGCTGAAGATGGGTGATGATACACATACGGTGACTGCTTCAAAGGTTCCAATGCTCAATCCTGGTGAATATGAGTTATGGAAGATGAGAATTCGACAATACATTCGCATGATTGACTATAACATGTGGAATGTTATCATGAATGGTGACTCTTTACCAAAGAAGGGTACTGATGGTAAAGAGATACCAATCAAGACTGCTGAAGATAACTCAGTGAGAAAGATGGAGATCAAGGCACACAATATTCTCTTAATGGGAATACCTAATGAATTTCAGTTGGACTTTGAGAGTTGTGAGACTGCTAAAGAATTAATGGATGCTATTGAATTCAGGTTTGGAGGGAATGATGCTACCAAGAAGTCAAGGAAGAACATGTTGAAGCATCAGTTTGAGAACTTTACTGCTGAAAGTGGAGAGAAGATTATTGGCACCTACAACAGGCTCAATCAACTTGTCAGTCATCTAAAGCTTGTTGGCTATGTGGTTCCACAAGAAGATGTGAATCTCAAGTTTCTCAGAAGTCTTGCACCTGAATCGAGTATGCACACTGTTGTTTGGAGGAATAAGCCTGACTTTGAAACCATGAAGTTGGAAAGCCTCTATAACAATTTAAGAGTGTATGAACCAGAATTATCTACTTCATCTACTTCTGGTTCACAAAATCTTGCCTTTGTATCTTCAAAGTCAAAGGGGTCTAAGGAATCTCACTCTGCTGCTTATGGAGTATCTACTGCTGATGGATCTGCTGCTAGTTCTCATGATAATAACTCGACCAGTGATATGGCTTTATGTGCATTCTTGGCTGATCTAACCTCAAGTATAAGATCACAGGCACTTAATCAAGATCTGGATCACCTTGATGAAGATGATCTTGAAGAGATGGATCTTAAATGGCAGATGGCCATGTTGACCTTGAGAGCTAGAAAATTCTGGAAGAAAACTGGAAAAGAGATCAAGTACAGACCTAAAGAAAATGTTGGCTTTGAAAAGTCAAAGATAGATTGTTACAACTGTAACAGGAAAGGTCACTTTTCCAGAGAATGTAGAGCTCCAAAGAAGAATGGTGAAACATCAAAGAAGACTGAAGAGACAAAGAATACTACTACTGCATTAGTGTCTTGTGATGGATTGGGAGAGTATGATTAGAGTGATTTGACTGATGAAGAACCAAATTATTCCTTGGTGGCTCAAGTCAAGCCTGAAGTGCATAACTTTGCACTTATGGCTTATTCATCATCATCTTCTGGATCTGACTCTGAGGTATCTAATGATTCTGATTTATCTGTGTGTTCTTTTAAGTCTTGTGCTGACACTATAGAAGAACTTAAGTCTAGGAATGAGAGTCTAAATAAAGAAGTTGAAAACCTAAAACTTGATAACTTAGGTTATAAAGTAGGTATTCAAAATGTTGAAAGAAGACTTGAGTACTTAAAAGAGTGTGAGATGGAATATGTAGATAGAATTAACCAACAAGATGTTGAGATTTTTAAGAAAAACAGTGAAATTGAGTTTCTTAAAAATAAATTAGAAGAAGCAGAAAAAGATAGAGATGAAGCTCTTGCTGAAAAAGAAAAACATATAGTAAGAGTAAACAAACAGCAATATGCTTCTGATTTGTTTAATAAGTCTATTGAGAGTACAATAATGAGGAAAGGAAGTGGAATAGGTTACAATGAGGTTGATCCTCCTGTTAAGAGTGCCTATGCTCCACCAGGAAAAGAATTGTCCTTCATTAGTGAGCTGAATATAGAAAAACCATTAGGTGCGTCTAGTACAATTGTCTTAGAAACATCTAAGGTAGAAGGTAGAAAATTTCCTGATGCTCCCATTATTGAAGATTGGTACTCAGATAGTGATGAGGAACAAGAACAGGTTGAACTAGAACATAATGTAGTAAAGGAAGAAATTCTTGCTAAAATTGAAAAAGTTGAACCTAAAATTGAACAAGTGAAGTTTGTGAAACCTGTGCTAGGTCAAGGCATCTCTAGAAGAATGATTGAGTATAAAGAGGTTTCTAGAGAAAGAATGAATGGTTTCAATAATAAGCCTAGGGGTAATCAGAGAAACTTTAATAACCTAGTTTCAAACAAATTAGGTAGTGAGTTTCAATTAAGGAAAAAGGCTTGTTATAAGTGTGGTAGCTTTGAACATTTGATAAATAGCTGTCCTGACCACAAGAAACCTGTTTGGAATCAATACTCTAGGGTGAATCACAAATATGTAAATCAGAATACTCACCCTCATCCAAATAGAAACATGATTCCTAGAGCTGTGTTGTTAAGATCTGGTGCAACTAGATCAATTTATGCTGCTAAATCAAATGGTGTTTTTAAAACCACAACTGGTTCTGTTGCTGGCTCTACTGCTAGTAAGCACTCTGCTGCTAGTAAGCACTCTGCTGCTAGTAAGCAATCTGCTGCTAGTACAAAACTTTCTACTTCTGGGCCAAAAGTTTTGTCAAATACAGTTGTTGGAAATCATTTTTATGCTGTTAAGGCCTTAGCTTGTTGGGTTTGGAAGCCAAAATCAAATGTTACAAACAATGTTTCCAAAACCAGCAGTGCATCAAGTGATTTAAAGAAATTTAACTATGTTGATGCACAAGGCAGATCCAAGTCAGTAATGGCTTGGGTCCCCAAGAGAAACTAATTTCTCTATTTTCATGTGCAGGGTAATCTACTGGATGAGCTTAAAGACATGGTTATAGTTGATAGTGGATGCTCTGGACATATGACAGGGGATGAGTCTCAGCTTGATGATTTTGAGGCTTTTGATGGTGGCTATGTTGCCTTTGGAAATGATCCAAAAGGTGGAAAGATTATTGGTAGAGGCACTTTAAAGACAGGAAATTTGGACTTTGAGAAGGTGTTTCTTGTGAAAGGGCTTAAGTTTAACCTCTTTAGTGTTTCACAAATGTGTGACAAATGGAATTTTGTTCTTTTTACAGACACTGAATGTATGATCCTTTCTCCTGATTTTCAGTTGCCAAATGATAAATTTGTGCTATTGAAGGTCCCTAGAAATGAAAATATATATAGTGACCATATTAAGAACATTGTTCCCAAAAGAGCTTTGACTTGTCTAATTGCAAAAGCCACTGTTGATGAATCCAAATTATGGCATAGAAGACTTGGGCATTTGAACTACAAGACAATGAATAAGTTGGTGAAAGGAAATCTGGTGAGAGGAATGCCTACAAAGTTGTTTGAAAACTGTGAGACTTGTATTGCTTGTCAGAAGGGAAAACAATACAGAGTCTCATTCAAGTCAAAGACTGTGAATACAAATACAGAGCCCTTGCATTTGCTACACTTGGATTTATTTGGGCCTGTTTTTGTGAAAAGTTTGAATAAGAAGTCATATTGCCTAGTTGTCACAGATGATTACAGCAAGTTCACCTGGGTGTTTTTCTTAGCCACTAAAGATGAAACCCCAGTTGTACTTAAAGAATTTATTACAAGTGTTGAAAATCTGCACAACCACAAAGTGAAGATTATAAGATGTGACAATGGTACTGAGTTCAAGAATAGTGTGATGAACCAATTCTGTGTGGGAAAAGGCATTCTAAGACAGTATAGTGTTGCAAGAACTCCACAGCAGAATGGTGTTGCAGAGGAAGAAATAGGACACTTATTGAGGCTGCAAGAACAATGTTAGCTGATTCTAAACTACCTATACCTTTTTGGGCTGAAGCTGTAAACACTGCATGTTTTGTGCAGAATAGAAGTAAGGTAGTGAAGCCTCACAACAAAACTCCATATGAGCTCTTTCATGGAAAGAAACCAATGATTGATTTTCTTAAGCCATTTGGATGTCCTGTTACTATTTTGAACACTAAAGATCAGTTAGGCAAGTTTGAAGAGAAAGCTGATGAAGGGAACTTGGTTGGTTACTCTGTACATAGTAAAGCTTTCAGAGTATATAACAAGAGAACCAAACATGTAGAGGAGAATTTGCATATCAAGTTTAGTGAGAACACATCTAATGCTGTAGGAAAAGGACCTGAATGGATGTTTGATGTTGACATCCTAACCAAGACAATGAATTATGTACCTGTTATTGCTAGTATTCACACTAACAAACCACAAGAAGACATTGTTTTGATTGAGAAACTGAAGGTTGGTCCTACTTTCATACCTTTACAGCAAAATCAAGATACACAAGAAGATGATGTTCCTCCAGAGAAACCTAAGGAAGCTCAAGCAGATGTTGTAACTCCTATTGATGCAGAAAAGATACCCAATGAAGCTCCAAAAGAAGTTGTTGCTGACTCTCCAATTAGACCAGAAGACTCTACTGCTGACTCAGAAGACTCTACTGCTAGACCAAAACAAGCAACAACTACTTCTATCTATTCTGCTGCCAAGCCTACTCACTCTGCTTCTACATCATAGTTTCATTCTTTGAATGCTCAGGATAAACCTTTTGATGATACAGATTATCCTGAAGATCCTAATATGCCTCCTCTAGAGAATATCTATGATGACACAGATGATGAAGCTCTTGATGGTAAATTGTTTGGAGCTGAAGTAGACTATACTAATTTGGAACTCAATATTCCTGTTAGTCCTACTACTACTACAAGAATTCACAAGGATCATCCTAAAGAACAAATTTTAAGTGATCCTCAATCATCTGTACAAACAAGGAAAATGACTAAAGAGCTCAAAGATCTTCAACATCAAAGTTTCTTTGCAAGATCTCTGCATCAAAGAAACAGTCATAAAGATCTACAAAATTGTTTGTTTGCCTGCTTTCTATCTCAAATTGAACCCAAGAACACTTACAAAGCCCTACAAGAAGCTAGTTGGGTGGAAGCAATGCAAGATGAGCTTCTGCAATTCAAGCTACAAGAAGTATGGACATTGGTTGATTTACCAAATGGAAAAAGAGTTATTGGTACCAAATGGGTTTTCAGGTGTAAAAGAGATGAAAGAGGGATAGTTATCAGAAATAAAGCTAGGTTAGTAGCTCAAGGATACACACAACAAGAGGGACTTGACTATGATGAGGTATTTGCACTAGTGGCAAGGATAGAAGCCATTAGACTATTCTTGGCTTATGCTTCATTCAAAGATTTTGTGGTGTATCAAATGGATGTAAAGAGTGCTTTCCTTTATGGGACCATTACAGAAGAAGTTTATGTGTCTCAACCACCAGGTTTTGAAGACCCTGATTATCCTGACAAAGTTTACAAGGTGAATAGAGCAATGTATGGACTACATCAAGCTCCAAGAGCTTGGTATGATACCTTATCATCATATTTGTTGGACTCTGGGTTCAGTAGAGGAAAGATTGACAAGACTTTGTTTCTCAAAAGACAAAAAGATGATATTTTGCTGGTACAAATCTATGTAGATGACATCCTCTTTGGTTCTACAAACAGAGCAATGTGTGTTGATTTTGAGAAGCTTATGAAGGATAAGTTTGCAATGAGTTCAATGGGAGAACTCAACTTCTTCTTGGGACTACAGGTGGTTCAAAAGAAAGATGGCATATTTATCAGTCAGGATAAGTATGTTAATGACATCTTGAAGAAGTTTGGATTTGAAGATGCTAAGCCTGCTAAGACAACCATGGATACCAACAAACCTTTGTTGAAGGATGAGAATGGAAAAGAAGTAGATGTTCACTTGTACAGGTCTATGATTGGCTCATTGATGTATCTTACAGCATCAAGGCCTGATATTATGTTTGCTGTATGTGCCTGTGCAAGATTCCAAGTTTGTCCCAAAGAATCACATCTCAATGCAGTGAAGAGGATTTTTAGGTATCTAAGGCATCAACCTAAATTGGGCCTATGGTATCCTAAGGATTCACCTTTTGATTTGGTGGCATATTCAGACAGTGACTATGCTGGTGCTTGCTTGGATAGAAAGTCTACAACTGGAGGTTGTCAATTTCTTGGAAACAGATTGGTGTCATGGCAATGCAAGAAACAAACAGTGGTTGCAAATTCTACAACTGAAGCTGAGTATGTGGCTGCTTCAAGTTGCTGTGGTCCAGTGCTATGGATGCAAAATCAGCTACTGGATTATGGGTACAATTTCATGAACACCAAAATTCATATTGATAACAACAACACACTTTGCATAATTAAAAATGTTGTTTTTCATTCAAAAACAAAACATATTGAGATAAGACATCATTTCATAAGGGATTGCTATAAAAAGAAGTTAATTCAAATTGTCAAAATTCATACTGATAACAATGTTGCTGATCTTCTCACTAAACATTTTGATGTAGGAAGATTTCAATTCTTAATTGCAAACATTGGTATGATTAATCTTTGAAAACCTTATCTCTTAGTGTTTTTGTAAAAAGTGTAAAGGTCTTGTGCTGATTGTTCATCTGTTTCTGCTGCTTCTTAAGAAGCAAGTGATTAAGCTGCAATGTACTCTACTGCTAGTATACTTTCTTGTGTACTTTGTGGTGTTTGGACTAACATTTTGCAGGATAAGTTGAGAATTGATGATTTGCAAGCATATTAAACAGAAATTCAAAGGATTTCATTCATCAATCACAAAGAGTACATTCAACAAAAGGGAACATCCACATCATATTCTGAAATAACAAAAGACTGCTACATCACAACCTAAAATAAAAAGACTTAATACATCATTTTCTAGGGCATGGAAGTCCAAGTACAATCTTCCTCTCCTTAGGAAGTGGAGGGTTTGCTTTTCTTGCCTTGGTGGATGTCTTGGATCTTGGCCTTGATGATGATGGTCTTTCTGGAGTGGATGGTGGATTGTAGTCTGGTTCATCCTCATCTGATGATGTGTAGATGAAGGGAGAAACAAGCTCCTTGGGAGATGGTGGTCTGATTGGGATCCAAGCAGGGTCTTCTGATGATTCTGAAGATGATGGAGACTTGGGAGACATCACCTCTTTACCCCTAGAAGTACTTGGGGTTTGATTCAAATGTAGGAGATCTTTGACGACTGGAAAGTCATGCTTCCTCTTTCTGGCTTGCTCCTTGGTTCTACAACCATTGTGAGGAGGACGAAATGGAGGGACATATGTTTCAAAAGGAGATTCATCTTCCGAAGAAGAATCGGATGAGATGTTAATTATTTCGGGTGAAGATTTCATTGTGATTGTATGAATTGATTTAGGTGATTTGAAGATTTGATTGTGTGATTGGCATTTCAAATTGTAATTAGGGTTTGATTTTGGTGATTTAGGGAAAAGATTGCGTCCGGTTTTATAGGGATTTAGGAGTATCAAGCGCATTAATTGTTATGGGTTATTGACTTTTTGACCAAGTTTGAATAGTCAACTCTGCTGCTGGCTTATTTTCACTCTACTGCTAGTTGTTTCATTCTGCTGCTAGTTGTAGATGACTGGGTTATGCTGCTACAGTTGTAAGTGAGAGGGTGGTATGTGTAACTTCTACCAATCAGTTTAAAACCTAATTAATCTTCATAATTGGTTTCTACACGCTCCAAATTGAAGTTATTACAAACCCTAACACTTCATTATTGTCAAAATCAATTATCCCCAATTTCTCTAAACCCTAATTCATGGATTGTGCACGTACCTGGGCTGAGCAACACAATAGTGTGGCTGTTTTGGATGAAGAGTTGGTTCCTGAAGGGCTCACAGATATGGTTAAATTTTTGAATGCTACTTCTCTTAGGTATGCACTCACTGTGAATCCTACTATATATATTTCCTACATCAAACAGTTTTGGCTTACTGCTAAAGTCAAATCTATGAATGGGGAAAAATATGTCAGTGCTTTGGTAGATAGGCAAAAGGTTCGTATCACTGAATCATCTATAAGGGAATCTCTTCTCTTAAATGATGAAACAGAGACTACTTGCCTTGCTAATTCTGCTATTTTTGCTGGTTTAAAAACTTTGGGGTATGAGGGCAAGCATAACAATTTAAAATTTCAAAAAGCTCTCCTCTGTCCTCAATACAAGTTTTTGGTACACCTTCTCCTTCATTGTTTGAGTCCTAAAACTTCTGGGTGGCATGAGTTTAGTGCTACTATTGCTTCTGCAATGGTATGCTTAAGCACAGGTCAACCATTTAATTTTTCAAATATGATTTTGGAGGGGATTGCTAAAAGTGTTAAAGAGTCTGGTTCTTATTTTCTTTATCCAAGATTTCTACAGCTCTTTATTGTTGACCAACTTACTGAGTTTAGATCCCATGCTGGTTATTATGAAGCTCCAAGATTGATTTCAAAAACTTTCACTTTCTTGGTTAAGCATGGAAAAAGTTTTTCAGGCACACATACAAATCTTACATCTTATATGGTGCAACTTGTGCAAAATACTCAGGGTGAAGGATCAGGAAAACCCACTGATTCCCATCACACACCCAATTTTTCTGCATCTGCTACACAACCCAAAATACACTATACCCATAGGAAAACCAAAAAGAACACTGATCTACCTCAGGATAGTGTTAGTATGGCTGTACCAGATGAGGCTGTCCTAGTTGATGGAGGGGACATGTTGGTGAGGGCTGTCACTACTGCTTCTAGCTTAGCAGCAGAGCAGGATAGTGATAACATAAATAAGACCCAATCCAAGGCAACATCTAGAGAAAAGGATTCTACTGAATCTACTTCTCAGGATGGTAACCCTAGCCAAATGGAAAATATAGGGGGCTCAGATGCTCAAACTAGGTTTGATACTGAGTTTATGTCCCAAGATTCACCTCTCGGACCAGGTTACACAGGTCGAAGTGATGAGGACAGACCAGTGACCAATGAATTGACGGAAAATCTTGTACATAATGACAATGGCCATGATTCACCTCTCGGACCAGGTAACACAGGTCGAAGTGATGAGACTACTATGCAACTCATTCAAGAATTGACGGTTACTTGTACCAATTTGGGGTTGAAGTGTACTACTTTGGAAGATAAGGTTCTTACTCTGTCTACAGTGGTTGCAAGTCAAGGCAAGATAATCACAACATTGAAGAGACAGATTAAGAAATTGAAGAAATCAAAAACTTCAACCTCATTGAAAAGGCTAAAGAAGGTGGGCACTTCACAAGTTATTAGTTCACCTGAACTCTCTACACATTTGGAAGAGGATGATGCTTCCAAACAGGGGAGGAATGAAGATGTAATGGGTTCAGGGGAGGCAAATTTGAAGAGGGTTGAAAGTGCTCAGGTTATGAATGATGAAATGGCTTCAGGGGAGGTTCCAGTGATTGGAGACATGGATGTGGAAAGTCCTGAAGATGCTGAGAATTTTGTGGTTGCTGATCAATCAGGGAATGAAGTGGTAATGGAAAAAGTGATTGCTACTCAAGAAAAGGTGGTGGAAAAACTCAAGACTTTGGAGCCTGAGCAATTAGTGAAGGCAACAGGGGTAATGGGTGAAGCTTTAAAGACTTTGGGGGATTCAATGGTGAAAGAGCTTGAAAATGCTGCTATTACTGACAAGACTAATGACTCTACTGCTGCTCATGATTCTGCTGCTAAGGATCCTACTGATCCTGCTGCTAGTGGAAAAGTGACTTCTGCTGATGCACAAGACTCTGTTGCTGAGTCTAGTGATAGTGCTGCTGCTGAAGCAATGGTCTTGTTAAGTAAGAAGACTTTAGAAATTCCATGTGAATCATCTTCAAAACATATACCACTATGATTGAGCCCGAACCACCTAACTTATATTAACCAAATAAAGGTCAACAAAGTCAAATAGCCTAGGTCAATGCTCCGGGTAATATAGGGTATCACCAGGTCGTTAAGTCCCGTTGAAGTGTGAATTGTAACTTTGGCGTATTTGTGATCGGGTAATTATTCACAGAAAAGGGTTATGATCAGAATTATTTGGAATTTATTAACAATTATAGCTTAGGAAAGCTACGTGAGTGATTACGAGAATTTAGATTACGAAGATTTGAGCTAAAAACTAAAAACGTACGTTTTAATTAAAAAAACGTATGCAGACGCACAAAACAAAAAGTACAACTGAAGGACGGGAAGGGTTAAAAGTGTAAAATTTATATTTTTACAATCCTAATGATTAAAGAAAATTTTAAGAAAAATAAAAATTATTTTTACACTATTTAATTATTTATTATTAATTAATTACTAATTATCTATTTAATACTAATTAAACTAATTAGAATTATTAAAAATACTAAAAAGACTTAGAAAATTAAGAAAAATTTTATGAATCTAATTAACCTTCATGGGAATCCTAAAAAATTATAAAAAGTTAATTTTATATATTTTTAAACTAATGAACTAATTATTATTCTATTTATTAATTAATATCTAATTAAACTATTTAAATTATGAAAACTATTAAATGAACAGTAAAAATTCTAGAAAAATTTATAAAAATGTTTTAACTAAAATACAAGCTAGAAAAAATATAAAAACCAGGTTATACTATATAAAAACTAATTATGCTATTTAATTGATTAATATTAATTAAAACTAAATTAAACTAAAATTAATTAGAAATACCACTAAAAGACAAAATAAAAATCTGGAAAAATTTGTAAAATTATTTTACCCTAAAATATAATTTCTAAAAATATAAAAATGATATATTACTTAGAAATAAATTAAAAAGAAAAATAAATTGATAAATCCTATTAAATAGAAGCTATCACTATTTTTAAAATTGGTTTTTTGGATTTTTTCTTTTTCTAAACTAATTATGAATTAAAAACATCTACTTTTACTGAAAACACTTTTGTTTAAACCCAATAAATAAGCACTTGAAGTGCTTATTATACCCACAGTTGACTTTTGTTGACTGTGGAGTATTTTTAAGCTCAAATGAGGAATGTGGGGTCCACAATGGTTGAGTTTGGTTTCTCTGAGTCTAATGAACAATAATAAGCAGGTAACAAGCAACAAACAAGCCTGAATAAGCCAAAAAGCAACAAATAAGCACTTTGCTATTTGATTGCTGAGGCAGTTGGGGGACAAAGTTAAGGAGCCAAATTAGGTGGGGTCCACAGACTTAGGGGTCAAACAAAGGGTTCAAACTTACTCCCTGGTAGGAGGGGGGTTGAGGGGAACCAAAAACAACAGGCCTAGACCACTGTATTAGCCACAAACCACCACAAAAAGTGGTGGTGTGAGGGTGGTCTGCTGAGAACAGGGCAGGTGTATGCCCTGCAGGTTACTTCAAAAGACTGTGGGACCCACCAAACAAAATTCTAAAAATCTGATAAAATTCTCAAAAATTAACAAGGTGGTAAAGAGTAAGCATGCCAAATATCAGACCCTAGAACCTTAAACTCAACAAGTTACAAACCTTCAAAGATTGCTCAAAACCCACTTAGACAGCTTTTGACTTTGAACAAAACTTACTTATTTTGACTTTTTCCAACTTTGGTTGATCACAATTGATTTAGAAAGCTATATTAAGCTAAAATAAGTGAAAATTATGTTAAAACTAAAGATTATACAACACTGAGAGGTTTTGTGGGTCTAAAATCCCCAACAGTGAACTGTGGGGAGAATTCTCTCTTGATTTTGACTTTTGGTGATCAAGTCTTGAATTTTGTGACTCAAATGAACCCTATTAACCTGAGGTGTCATGCTTAAACCAAAACAACATCAAGAAAATGACCACAACACATTGAAACATGTTAATCCAAACACCCCTTAGGGGGACTGTTTTTGATGTTTTCCAAGTTTTAATGATGTTTAACCTAAACTAATGATGCAGAGTTATCTCATAACCTATTTGAGGCTTGTTGAAGTCAATGTTATGCAGAAGTAAACTCTAAACTAGGCTAAGACTAGAAACACAAAATGTGACAGTCAAATTTAAGACTCTAACAACTATGAGAGTTGTGGAACAAACTGAGATACATAAACAACTATCAAGTTAATTATCTCAAATTAGCTTACAACAAACAATTGATCACACATATAATCATTAATACAGTAAGTTATAAAAGAAAGTTGAATTTGACCTTGTGAATGAGCCTGTGCTATCCAACTCAATTGTGAAGTGTTCAAACCCTTCCTAAAACCTCCCATGAGGATCTATTACCCACAGCCATCCAAGTACCTCCCAATGCTCACCTTCCATCTTCTCCAAACACCAACTTTTTATTTTTTTTTATATTTATTTTATATTTTTGAGGAATTATTCTAAAATTGAGTTTCAGATAAATTCAAGAGCTCATAAAGCTTTGGAATTTAATGGTGGAACATTTTTGATCTTCAAGTGAGCTTGTATTACTTTTTAGCTTAAAATGACAAGATAAACAACTTAAGTAAATTTCTAAATCTTGAGAAAAGAAAATAACTTCAACTTTAAACCTTCATTAATTCATAAAAATAGTACACTGAAAGAGAATTAAACTGAAAATACATACATAAAAAACTAGATAGCCACATTGGCTCTTACAAAAGCTTATATATGCCAAGACATTGACCTCACTGCTTTTCCTCTTTCCTCTTTCTCCATTATTGACTTTTTCTGACTTCTTGCAGATAATTGAGACTTTCCCACTTCATTAGGACCATTGATTTGGTCAAATTAATCTTGTCCTTTGATTTGCTCTTTTGGCGGGAAAACCATTTGGCAGGTTGTGGCTTGCTTGTTGAGAGATTGAGCTTAATTAAGAATGTTTGGAAGGTAGTGTTTGGAGGGGGGAGCAAGGTGTGGGGTGCTGAGGTGGAGGTGAGGAGTGTGGAGTGTGTCAGTGGTGTTGCAGGCTAGTTGGGGGAGAAGGTGAGGGTCAACATGGGTCAACGCTGGAGTGATTATTTAAAACGGTTAGGGTAGTGGGTGGGCTAAAGTATGGGCCTGGGTATGTGTTATTGGATCAGACCATGGAGTGGTGGGTTTGGTTTTGGTTTAGTTTATTTGTGATCCGGATTTGGTATTTCTAAAAATCACAAGGACCAATTTTGATATTTCTGAATTTGGAGGGCCTGTTTTGGCAAGTTTCAAAAGACACCAAAGGGACTAAACCTGCCATGCTTAAATATCCAAAGGACCAAAATTGTAATTTTCCATTTTAAATTTCCCGAGGACCATTTATGCCAAACTTCAAAACTGAGGGACCAATGTTGTAATTTCCTCAAACTCACACCAAAGGATCATTTTTGACAATTTATGATTTTCCAAGGACCCTATATGATTTTTCATTCAAAATTATTCCACCAGGGACCAAATCTGTCAATTTCCAAAATTCCAGGGACCATTTTTGTCAATTTTGGATTTTAAGGGGTAAAAGTGTAATTTTCTCAAACTTTATCACCCAAGGACTTATTTTGATAATTTTTGACTTTTCTTTGCCTTGGGTTGACTTTTCTTTCGTTTTAAACTTCCAGGGACTAGTTTTGCCAAATTTTGAAACTTGAGGGACTGAAACTGCCAATTGTGCAAACTTTGTTCGTTTTTCATTTGTTTTTAAACATTTTGCATCTAAAACATATAAAACACACTTTTGGGATAATTTGTGTATTTTGATGCATTTTTGGGTGTTTTTGGATGTTTTGGCAGTCCAGATACGAAAAAATGATGAGTGTTTGAGCACTCATCAATCCCCCACACTAAGCTATTGCTAGTCCCTAGCAATCTTTTGAGAAAAACTTGATGGATTTTAAACTCTTTACCAAAAGCCATCACTTCTGGAGTAGCCAGGTGTAAGAACTGTGGCACACCTGATAACCGTGTGATTTTGAGCAAACCACCAGCTGTCAACGGATTTGATAAGTCTTTACCAGGAGCCGTTTGCTCCTGGACTAGCCAGCATCTTGATGGACCTAGTCAACATCTTGGTGAGCTGATTACCAATTATGGTTTTTCCACGGCCTTTACCACAAGCCATAATCTTGCGGGCTAGCCAACTAATTTGTTTTCGGGGAGTTGATGAACCATACAATTTTGGGCAAATTGCCAGCCGTAAACGGATTTGAGTTGTCTTTACCAAGAGCCGTTTGCTCCTGGACTAGCCAATCCCTTTTATCGCTTGGACAAGGCGGACTGATTACCACAAAAATTTTGAAATAAAGTGAAAAATTTTTGAAAAATTTAGCCAAAATGGGGGTACTTAAAAGTATTTTGCGATATAATTCGCTAGAATTTCCCCCCCCCCCCCCACACTTAGAAATGAATATTGTCCTCAATATTCAAAGTCTCGGCTATTATGCCGAATCTATGAACGTAAAAAGATAATATTCCAAGCTAACTGTGGAATTTTGTTTTGTATTTTTCACTTTATTTATCTGTACATACAATCACACACATTTTTTTTTTTTTTTTTTTGAACTTATATACATATATACATTTTTCAAATAGCGGGGGGTTGGCCATTCCCCCACACTAGGGTGGTAGAAAGTAGAAAGAAGTCAGAAATACGGGTGAAAACCCGTATATGTTGCTAATTTTTGTTCACCGAGTCACTAGCTTGACTCGATCCCCGAATTTAATTGTCCTTTGGGAAAGTTTGGAGATCCGGGACAACCATGGGTGGTATGTCCTCTCCAAAGTAGTGCTTTAGACGATGTCCATTCACTTTGAAATTAGGTCCGTCATTTTGTGATAATTCGACGGTGCCATAAGGATAAACCTTAACGATAGTGAATGAACCAGTCCATCGGGTTTTGAGCTTTCCCGAGAAGATCTTGAGTCTAGAGTTGAAAAGAAGGACTCGATCACCAACGTTGAAAACGCGGTTTTTGATTTTTGAGTCATGAATCTTCTTTGTCTTTTCTTTATAGATCAAAGAGTTCTCGTAAGCTTGATCACGAAGTTCATTTAATTCATTCAGTTGAACTTTCCTATGATCACCCGCAGTTTTGAGGTCGAAATTGGCATGCTTGAGAGCCCAATATGCTTTATGCTCAAGCTCGATCGGTAGATGGCACGCTTTCCCGTACACAAGTTTATAAGGCGTACACCCAATGGGTGTTTTATACGCAGTACGGAAAGCCCAAAGTGCATCATCTAATTTATCCGACCAAGATGCACGATTTTCCCCAACGGTTCTTTCCAATATTCCCTTGATGCCTCAATTGGAAACTTCTACTTGTCCACTTGTTTGAGGGTGGTACGCAGTAGAAAGACGGTGAGTTACACCATACTTTTGCATGACTTTATCAAATTTGTCATTGCAAAAATGCGTACCACGATCACTAATTATAGCACGTGGAGTTCCAAATCGAGCAAAGAGAGCTTTCAAAAATTTCACGACTACTCGGGCATCATTTGTGGGTAAAGCTTTTGCTTCGACCCATTTTGACAAATAGTCAACTGCCACGAGTATGTATTTGTTTCCGTGAGAGGATGGAAATGGCCCCATAAAGTCGATGCCCCAGATATCAAAGATTTCACAAACTTGAATTGCATTCTGAGGCATTTCATTCTTTTGTGAAATATTCCCGCGACGTTGACAAGCGTCACAGGACTTAACCAAATCTTGGGCATCCTTGTAGATCGAGGGCCAATAAAAACCGGAATCAAACACCTTTTTGGCGGTGTAGTTGGGATTGTGGTGGCCCCCCGTGGGACCAGCATGGCAAGCCTTTAAAATTTCAGTGGCTTCCTGACCATACACACACCGCCGGATGACTTGATCCGCGCATATCTTGAATAAGTAGGGGTCGTCCCAAAAGTAATGTTTGACATCTTTGAAAAATTTATTTTTTTGTTGGGACGACATCCCTTTCACAATGAAGTTACCCGCAAGATAGTTTGCAAAGTCGGCAAACCATGGGGTAATCGAGTCTCCACGAAATGAAACCACATTGAGGGTTTCGAGAGGAAATGTTTCATTTATTTCCTTTTTCTCGAAAGCATTTTGGTGAGGGTTTTCAAGACGGGAGAGATGATCAGCAGCTAGGTTCTCAGCTCCTTTTTTATCACGAATGATGATATCAAATTCCTGAAGGAGGAGAACCCATCGGAGGAGTCTCGGCTTTGCATCTTGTTTTGCAAATAGATACTTTAAAGCCGAATGATCCGTATACACTATGCTTTTAGTCAGAATCAAGTATGGCCGGAATTTTTCAAAAGCATACACCACGGCTAATAATTCTTTTTCAGTGGTGGTGTAATGACTTTGAGCCTCGGTCATAGTCTTGCTGGTATAGTGTATAGGCTGAAAATGTTTTGTTTTGCGTTGCCCCAAGACTGCCCCTATAGCATAATCACTAGCATCACACATGAGCTCGAAGGGCAAGTCCCAATCAGGGGCAACAAGAATCGGTGCCTCGGTAAGCCTTTTCTTTAATGTTTCAAAGGCTTCGATGCACTCAGGGGAGAAGATAAAAGGAGCATCCTTCTCGAGGAGATGGGTCATAGGCCGGGCGATTTTAGAAAAATCTTGAATAAACCTACGGTAAAAGCCGGCGTGACCCAAAAAGCTCCTAACACCTTTCACAGTTGTGGGATGAGGTAATTTTGCAATGACGTCCACTTTGGCACGATCAACCTCAATCCCGTTTTTTGAAATTTTATGGCCGAGGACAATGCCCTCTTTGACCATAAAGTGACTCTTCTCCCAATTTAGACATAACTTTGTGTCTTCACAACGTTTTAGCATATCGTCTAAATGGGAGAGGCATGACTGAAACGAATCCCCAATGACCGAAAAATTGTCCATGAAGACCTCCATACTTTTCCCGATCATGTCGGAAAAAATGGCCATCATACATCTTTGAAACGTGCCCGGAGCATTACATAAGCCGAATGGCATACGTTTATATGCGAAAGTTCCATAGGGGCACGTAAAAGTGGTCTTTTCTTGGTCTTGCGGGTCAATGGGAATCTGAAAGTAACCCGAGAAACCATCGAGGAAGCAATAATACTCATTCCCCGCTAATCTCTCGAGCATCTGATCCATAAAGGGCAGAGGAAAATGATCCTTACGGGTGGCGTCATTTAACTTACGATAATCAATATAGACGCGCCACCCCGTAACCAAGCGAGTTGGAATTAACTCATTCTCCTCATTTGTGACAACAGTAATGCCACCCTTTTTTGGAACGCAATGGATTGGGCTGACCCAAGGACTGTCCGAGATAGGGTAAATCAATCCGGCATCAAGAAGTTTTAAAACCTCTTGTTTGATAACCTCGTGAATTTTTGGATTCACCCTTCTTTGATGTTGGACCGCAGGTTTGAAGTCATCTTCCATTAATATCTTGTGAGTACAAAACTCAGGGTCGATGCCCTTGATATCGGAGAGACGCCAAGCAATTGCTCGTTTATGAGACTTCAAAACCTGTATAAGAGCAGCTTTTTCCTCAACACTTAAATTTTTAGCAATTATGACGGGCAATTTATCATCACCCTCCAGAAATGCATACTCAAGGTGAGGAGGCAAGTCCTTAAGTTCAACCTCAGGGAAGTCATCAGTTTTCTCAACATTTTTGACCTCTTCTTTATGAAGTGTTTGTGGTAGAACAGGAAGATGAGAGGGATCTTCGTTTAACAATTTTTCAAGCAGGTGAATATCCCTCTCGAGGTCGATCTCTTGGTTATCAATTCCATCGGGAACCAAATCACTTTTGAGAAAGGCCTCAATTTCTTCTAAGAAGATGAAGTCACTTCCCTCAAACGGAGTGAGGGAAGGAAAAGAATTGGCAACAATGGGGTGAGAAGATGGAGTGAGGTTTTCACTCGGAGAATCATCGACAAAACCTAGAACCTCTTGAGCGTACTCCCCAGACGCAACATCAATGACATCAATTCGGTTAACCGTTTCGGCGTCATAATTAGAGGAGTACCTCGAAGTTTGATCGAGGTTGAAGGTTACAGCTTCATTACCAACACGAAGAGTTATTACTTCTTCGTGCACATCAATTAACGCACGACCCGTCCTTAAGAATCCTCTCCCAAGAATGAGAGGAACTCGTGGGTCAGCATCGAACTTAACAACAACGAAGTCAGCGGGGAAATGGAACTTTCCTACTTTCACGAATACGTCTTCAGCAATGCCGAGAGGACAAGAGATTGAACGGTCGGCAAGCTCGAGAGTCATGCACGTAGGAGTAAGTTGAGGAAGAGAGAGTTTCTCCCACACTGAGTAAGGCATCAGGTTGATACTGGCGCCAAGATCGGCCAAGGCGAAGCATTCAACCATCCCAGGGAAAACACATGGAATGAGAAATCTCCCAGGGTCTCCAAGCTTCTTAGGAAGCTTCTTTAAGATAACCGCAGAGCAGTTTTCGTTCAAAGGAGTTTTTGCCATTTCGTACAATTTTTCCTTGTTGCTTAACAAGTTCTTGATCATCGATGCGAATTTGGGCATCAGGATGATAGCATCCGCAAGGCTAACGTCAAAATGCAAATCTTGAAAGATTTGATAAAACTTATCCATTTGGTGACTAGCCTTTTCGCGGAGCTTTTGCTCATTAAGTCGTGACGGGTATGGTAGCGAATTGGATTTAGGGTTCTCAACAGGAGTTGTTGATGGTTCAAATACAACTCCCCGTTTTGGTACAAGTCCAGATTTTGGTACAATTTCTGGAACAACCTGAGGGTGGACGTGTGCGGTACTTCGTGGGCTAGGAGATTGCACCTTGTCCGTGGTTGCCTCAGGCTCAATTTCTACTTCCTCGGAATAAAGAGGAGGAGGAATAGGAGGAACTGGCGGCTCTTCATAAGCTTTACCACTGCGTGTAGTAATAGCTTTGAGTTCACCCTTGGGGTTAACAACTGTATTAGCCGGGAGACCTCCTGATGTAGAGGGTGGAGTGAGATGATTCATAAGACTGGCAAGCATATTTTCAATCTTGCCTTGATTTTGATCAATTTTGTTGTTTGTTTGCATCAACTCACTCTTCAGCTCTTGACCCTGTTTGGTTATTGATGATTGGAAATCATTTTTCAAATTTGAGATTTGATTTTGCATTGCCCTCATTTTGGTCTCATTAACTTTGATGTAGTTATTGAGCTCGTTTGGGAGGGGATCTTGATAATTTGGAGCTGAATACCCTTGATTACCCCTTTGGGGTGGGTACTGATTGACGGGGGCAGGATTTTGATTTTGCATATTGGGCCCCCTTGGTTGATTAGGATTAAACCTATTTGGATTTTGAGGAAAACCGGGTGGTCCACCCTGATTGCTAGCCCGGTAATTTGGTTCCACTTGAGGACGGTATTGGTTACCTCCTTGGTTGGAATTGCCGGCTATTGCATTTACTTCGAATGGATTGCCTTCAGTGGCAGTGCAATTATAATATGAATGTGGACCACCACAAGTGACACAAACTTCTATCTTTTTGATTTCAGCTTGTGGAGAAGGAGAAGAATCTTTCTTGCTTTGGGCGAGAACAAATGCATGGACAGCTTCCGTGAGTTTGTCAAGTCTAGCATCGGTGCTAGACTGAGCCACGGGCGATGAAGAAGAAGGAACAACATCCCTTTGGGAACAAACCGATCTGCTTCGGGGAATGCGAACCTTAGATTTATTCTCAATGATTTCTAAAGCTTCCTTTGTGGTGCGATTCAAGAAGTTACCCCCAGCGGAGGCATTTAGAGAGTCTTGATCAGATTGGCTTACACCATTGTAGAAAGTATCAAGTGTCATGAGATCAGAGAAACCGTGGTGAGGGCATTTTCGGAGCAATTCCTTGTAACGATCCCATGCCTCACTAAAGGATTCATCGAATTTATGCGTGAATTTCATGATATCGTTCTTGAGACTTGTGGTTTTGGAAGGAGGAAATAATTCATTCACGAACTTTTTCACAAGATCTTCCCATGTCTCAATAGATCGTGGAGGTTGTTTTTCAAGCCAAATCCGGGCTTGTCCCTCCATGGAGAATGGGAAGAGAAGAAGCTTGATTGCATTAGAGGGGACATCTTTGCATTTGATGGTGTAAGTGATTTTATTGAACCATCGAATGTGATCTTGAGGATCGTCCCTCTCATAACCGTAGAATTGACATGATGTGGCCAGATTTATTAATCCTGTTTTAAGCTCAAAATTATCGGCCATGATTGTTGGAACAACGATAGCATCTCCGTAACCCTCGACGGGTGCTTGGAGAAGCTCGTTCATAGTGGGTTCAGCTGCCATGACGACAGCTGGAGGTGGAACAGTACGGATCTCAGATCCGACTGTTGGTGCAGAACGTCTACGAGGTCTTCGCGGTTTCCGAACCAGCTCACGTAATGGGCTAGTGGACCTTGAAGAACGAGTGCGCATGCACTAGGGATAAAAACTTTTTGGACAATATTTTTGTTATCGTCCCGTAATCCAGACTCGTTTCTCCTTAAGAATCACCTTAAAGGAAAACCGAATCAGAAAACGTTACGATAAGTTTTGTTGGTTTTTTACTTTTTTTTGGTGTTTTAACACTTTAGGAAAAGTGTCAATGACATTTTTATGTGTTTTGATTTTGAAAATATTCACAAGTGATGGTATTTGTACAATGAGTGAGGTGAGATAACACTAATCTCGAAAAACGCTACAGAAACGCGCACACCTCCCCGGCAGCGGCGCCAAAAATTGATTGAGCCCGAACCACCTAACTTATATTAACCAAATAAAGGTCAACAAAGTCAAATAGCCTAGGTCAATGCTCCGGGTAATATAGGGTATCACCAGGTCGTTAAGTCCCGTTGAAGTGTGAATTGTAACTTTGGCGTATTTGTGATCGGGTAATTATTCACAGAAAAGGGTTATGATCAGAATTATTTGGAATTTATTAACAATTATAGCTTAGGAAAGCTACGTGAGTGATTACGAGAATTTAGATTACGAAGATTTGAGCTAAAAACTAAAAACGTACGTTTTAATTAAAAAAACGTATGCAGACGCACAAAACAAAAAGTACAACTGAAGGACGGGAAGGGTTAAAAGTGTAAAATTTATATTTTTACAATCCTAATGATTAAAGAAAATTTTAAGAAAAATAAAAATTATTTTTACACTATTTAATTATTTATTATTAATTAATTACTAATTATCTATTTAATACTAATTAAACTAATTAGAATTATTAAAAATACTAAAAAGACTTAGAAAATTAAGAAAAATTTTATGAATCTAATTAACCTTCATGGGAATCCTAAAAAATTATAAAAAGTTAATTTTATATATTTTTAAACTAATGAACTAATTATTATTCTATTTATTAATTAATATCTAATTAAACTATTTAAATTATGAAAACTATTAAATGAACAGTAAAAATTCTAGAAAAATTTATAAAAATGTTTTAACTAAAATACAAGCTAGAAAAAATATAAAAACCAGGTTATACTATATAAAAACTAATTATGCTATTTAATTGATTAATATTAATTAAAACTAAATTAAACTAAAATTAATTAGAAATACCACTAAAAGACAAAATAAAAATCTGGAAAAATTTGTAAAATTATTTTAACCTAAAATATAATTTCTAAAAATATAAAAATGATATATTACTTAGAAATAAATTAAAAAGAAAAATAAATTGATAAATCCTATTAAATAGAAGCTATCACTATTTTTAAAATTGGTTTTTTGGATTTTTTCTTTTTCTAAACTAATTATGAATTAAAAACATCTACTTTTACTGAAAACACTTTTGTTTAAACCCAATAAATAAGCACTTGAAGTGCTTATTATACCCACAGTTGACTTTTGTTGACTGTGGAGTATTTTTAAGCTCAAATGAGGAATGTGGGGTCCACAATGGTTGAGTTTGGTTTCTCTGAGTCTAATGAACAATAATAAGCAGGTAACAAGCAACAAACAAGCCTGAATAAGCCAAAAAGCAACAAATAAGCACTTTGCTATTTGATTGCTGAGGCAGTTGGGGGACAAAGTTAAGGAGCCAAATTAGGTGGGGTCCACAGACTTAGGGGTCAAACAAAGGGTTCAAACTTACTCCCTGGTAGGAGGGGGGTTGAGGGGAACCAAAAACAACAGGCCTAGACCACTGTATTAGCCACAAACCACCACAAAAAGTGGTGGTGTGAGGGTGGTCTGCTGAGAACAGGGCAGGTGTATGCCCTGCAGGTTACTTCAAAGGACTGTGGGACCCACCAAACAAAATTCTAAAAATCTGATAAAATTCTCAAAAATTAACAAGGTGGTAAAGAGTAAGCATGCTAAATATCAGACCCTAGAACCTTAAACTCAACAAGTTACAAACCTTCAAAGATTGCTCAAAACCCACTTAGACAGCTTTTGACTTTGAACAAAACTTACTTATTTTGACTTTTTCCAACTTTGGTTGATCACAATTGATTTAGAAAGCTATATTAAGCTAAAATAAGTGAAAATTATGTTAAAACTAAAGATTATACAACACTGAGAGGTTTTGTGGGTCTAAAATCCCCAACAGTGAACTGTGGGGAGAATTCTCTCTTGATTTTGACTTTTGGTGATCAAGTCTTGAATTTTGTGACTCAAATGAACCCTATTAACCTGAGGTGTCATGCTTAAACCAAAACAACATCAAGAAAATGACCACAACACATTGAAACATGTTAATCCAAACACCCCTTAGGGGGACTGTTTTTGATGTTTTCCAAGTTTTAATGATGTTTAACCTAAACTAATGATGCAGAGTTATCTCATAACCTATTTGAGGCTTGTTGAAGTCAATGTTATGCAGAAGTAAACTCTAAACTAGGCTAAGACTAGAAACACAAAATGTGACAGTCAAATTTAAGACTCTAACAACTATGAGAGTTGTGGAACAAACTGAGATACATAAACAACTATCAAGTTAATTATCTCAAATTAGCTTACAACAAACAATTGATCACACATATAATCATTAATACAGTAAGTTATAAAAGAAAGTTGAATTTGACCTTGTGAATGAGCCTGTGCTATCCAACTCAATTGTGAAGTGTTCAAACCCTTCCTAAAACCTCCCATGAGGATCTATTACCCACAGCCATCCAAGTACCTCCCAATGCTCACCTTCCATCTTCTCCAAACACCAACTTTTTATTTTTTTTTATATTTATTTTATATTTTTGAGGAATTATTCTAAAATTGAGTTTCAGATAAATTCAAGAGCTCATAAAGCTTTGGAATTTAATGGTGGAACATTTTTGATCTTCAAGTGAGCTTGTATTACTTTTTAGCTTAAAATGACAAGATAAACAACTTAAGTAAATTTCTAAATCTTGAGAAAAGAAAATAACTTCAACTTTAAACCTTCATTAATTCATAAAAATGGTACACTGAAAGAGAATTAAACTGAAAATACATACATAAAAAACTAGATAGCCACATTGGCTCTTACAAAAGCTTATATATGCCAAGACATTGACCTCACTGCTTCTCCTCTTTCCTCTTTCTCCATTATTGACTTTTTCTGACTTCTTGCAGATAATTGAGACTTTCCCACTTCATTAGGACCATTGATTTGGTCAAATTAATCTTGTCCTTTGATTTGCTCTTTTGGCGGGAAAACCATTTGGCAGGTTGTGGCTTGCTTGTTGAGAGATTGAGCTTAATTAAGAATGTTTGGAAGGTAGTGTTTGGAGGGGGGAGCAAGGTGTGGGGTGCTGAGGTGGAGGTGAGGAGTGTGGAGTGTGTCAGTGGTGTTGCAGGCTAGTTGGGGGAGAAGGTGAGGGTCAACACGGGTCAACGCTGGAGTGATTATTTAAAACGGTTAGGGTAGTGGGTGGGCTAAAGTATGGGCCTGGGTATGTGTTATTGGATCAGACCATGGAGTGGTGGGTTTGGTTTTGGTTTAGTTTATTTGTGATCCGGATTTGGTATTTCTAAAAATCACAAGGACCAATTTTGATATTTCTGAATTTGGAGGGCCTGTTTTGGCAAGTTTCAAAAGACACCAAAGGGACTAAACCTGCCATGCTTAAATATCCAAAGGACCAAAATTGTAATTTTCCATTTTAAATTTCCCGAGGACCATTTATGCCAAACTTCAAAACTGAGGGACCAATGTTGTAATTTCCTCAAACTCACACCAAAGGATCATTTTTGACAATTTATGATTTTCCAAGGACCCTATATGATTTTTCATTCAAAATTATTCCACCAGGGACCAAATCTGTCAATTTCCAAAATTCCAGGGACCATTTTTGTCAATTTTGGATTTTAAGGGGTAAAAGTGTAATTTTCTCAAACTTTATCACCCAAGGACTTATTTTGATAATTTTTGACTTTTCTTTGCCTTGGGTTGACTTTTCTTTCGTTTTAAACTTCCAGGGACTAGTTTTGCCAAATTTTGAAACTTGAGGGACTGAAACTGCCAATTGTGCAAACTTTGTTCGTTTTTCATTTGTTTTTAAACATTTTGCATCTAAAACATATAAAACACACTTTTGGGATAATTTGTGTATTTTGATGCATTTTTGGGTGTTTTTGGATGTTTTGGCAGTCCAGATACGAAAAAATGATGAGTGTTTGAGCACTCATCAATCCCCCACACTAAGCTATTGCTAGTCCCTAGCAATCTTTTGAGAAAAACTTGATGGATTTTAAACTCTTTACCAAAAGCCATCACTTCTGGAGTAGCCAGGTGTAAGAACTGTGGCACACCTGATAACCGTGTGATTTTGAGCAAACCACCAGCTGTCAACGGATTTGATAAGTCTTTACCAGGAGCCGTTTGCTCCTGGACTAGCCAGCATCTTGATGGACCTAGTCAACATCTTGGTGAGCTGATTACCAATTATGGTTTTTCCACGGCCTTTACCACAAGCCATAATCTTGCGGGCTAGCCAACTAATTTGTTTTCGGGGAGTTGATGAACCATACAATTTTGGGCAAATTGCCAGCCGTAAACGGATTTGAGTTGTCTTTACCAAGAGCCGTTTGCTCCTGGACTAGCCAATCCCTTTTATCGCTTGGACAAGGCGGACTGATTACCACAAAAATTTTGAAATAAAGTGAAAAATTTTTGAAAAATTTAGCCAAAATGGGGGTACTTAAAAGTATTTTGCGATAAAATTCGCTAGAATTTCCCCCCCACACTTAGAAATGAATATTGTCCTCAATATTCAAAGTCTCGGCTATTATGCCGAATCTATGAACGTAAAAAGATAATATTCCAAGCTAACTGTGGAATTTTGTTTTGTATTTTTCACTTTATTTATCTGTACATACAATCACACACATTTTTTTTTTTTTTTTTTTTTGAACTTATATACATATATACATTTTTCAAATAGCGGGGGGTTGGCCATTCCCCCACACTAGGGTGGTAGAAAGTAGAAAGAAGTCAGAAATACGGGTGAAAACCCGTATATGTTGCTAAGTTTTGTTCACCGAGTCACTAGCTTGACTCGATCCCCGAATTTAATTGTCCTTTGGGAAAGTTTGGAGATCCGGGACAACCATGGGTGGTATGTCCTCTCCAAAGTAGTGCTTTAGACGATGTCCATTCACTTTAAAATTAGGTCCGTCATTTTGTGATAATTTGACGGTGCCATAAGGATAAACCTTAACGATAGTGAATGGACCAGTCCATCGGGTTTTGAGCTTTCCCGAGAAGATCTTGAGTCTAGAGTTGAAAAGAAGGACTCGATCACCAACGTTGAAAACGCGGTTTTTGATTTTTGAGTCATGAATCTTCTTTGTCTTTTCTTTATAGATCAAAGAGTTCTCGTAAGCTTGATCACGAAGTTCATTTAATTCATTCAGTTGAACTTTCCTATGATCACCCGCAGTTTTGAGGTCGAAATTGGCATGCTTGAGAGCCCAATATGCTTTATGCTCAAGCTCGATCGGTAGATGGCACGCTTTCCCGTACACAATTTTATAAGGCGTACACCCAATGGGTGTTTTATACGCAGTACGGAAAGCCCAAAGTGCATCATCTAATTTATCCGACCAAGATGCACGATTTTCCCCAACGGTTCTTTCCAATATTCCCTTGATGCCTCAATTGGAAACTTCTACTTGTCCACTTGTTTGAGGGTGGTACGCAGTAGAAAGACGGTGAGTTACACCATACTTTTGCATGACTTTATCAAATTTGTCATTGCAAAAATGCGTACCACGATCACTAATTATAGCACGTGGAGTTCCAAATCGAGCAAAGAGAGCTTTCAAAAATTTCACGACTACTCGGGCATCATTTGTGGGTAAAGCTTTTGCTTCGACCCATTTTGACAAATAGTCAACTGCCACGAGTATGTATTTGTTTCCGTGAGAGGATGGAAATGGCCCCATAAAGTCGATGCCCCAGATATCAAAGATTTCACAAACTTGAATTGCATTCTGAGGCATTTCATTCTTTTGTGAAATATTCCCGCGACGTTGACAAGCGTCACAGGACTTAACCAAATCTTGGGCATCCTTGTAGATCGAGGGCCAATAAAAGCCGGAATCAAACACCTTTTTGGCGGTGTAGTTGGGATTGTGGTGGCCCCCCGTGGGACCAGCATGGCAAGCCTTTAAAATTTCAGTGGCTTCCTGACCATACACACACCGCCGGATGACTTGATCCGCGCATATCTTGAATAAGTAGGGGTCGTCCCAAAAGTAATGTTTGACATCTTTGAAAAATTTATTTTTTTGTTGGGACGACATCCCTTTCACAATGAAGTTACCCGCAAGATAGTTTGCAAAGTCGGCAAACCATGGGGTAATCGAGTCTCCACGAAATGAAACCACATTGAGGGTTTCGAGAGGAAATGTTTCATTTATTTCCTTTTTCTCGAAAGCATTTTGGTGAGGGTTTTCAAGACGGGAGAGATGATCAGCAGCTAGGTTCTCAGCTCCTTTTTTATCACGAATGATGATATCAAATTCCTGAAGGAGGAGAACCCATCGGAGGAGTCTCGGCTTTGCATCTTGTTTTGCAAATAGATACTTTAAAGCCGAATGATCCGTATACACTATGCTTTTAGTCAGAATCAAGTATGGCCGGAATTTTTCAAAAGCATACACCACGGCTAATAATTCTTTTTCAGTGGTGGTGTAATGACTTTGAGCCTCGGTCATAGTCTTGCTGGTATAGTGTATAGGCTGAAAATGTTTTGTTTTGCGTTGCCCCAAGACTGCCCCTATAGCATAATCACTAGCATCACACATGAGCTCGAAGGGCAAGTCCCAATCAGGGGCAACAAGAATCGGTGCCTCGGTAAGCCTTTTCTTTAATGTTTCAAAGGCTTCGATGCACTCAGGGGAGAAGATAAAAGGAGCATCCTTCTCGAGGAGATGGGTCATAGGCCGGGCGATTTTAGAAAAATCTTGAATAAACCTACGGTAAAAGCCGGCGTGACCCAAAAAGCTCCTAACACCTTTCACAGTTGTGGGATGAGGTAATTTTGCAATGACGTCCACTTTGGCACGATCAACCTCAATCCCGTTTTTTGAAATTTTATGGCCGAGGACAATGCCCTCTTTGACCATAAAGTGACTCTTCTCCCAATTTAGACATAACTTTGTGTCTTCACAACGTTTTAGCATATCGTCTAAATGGGAGAGGCATGACTGAAACGAATCCCCAATGACCGAAAAATTGTCCATGAAGACCTCCATACTTTTCCCGATCATGTCGGAAAAAATGGCCATCATACATCTTTGAAACGTGCCCGGAGCATTACATAAGCCGAATGGCATACGTTTATATGCGAAAGTTCCATAGGGGCACGTAAAAGTGGTCTTTTCTTGGTCTTGCGGGTCAATGGGAATCTGAAAGTAACCCGAGAAACCATCGAGGAAGCAATAATACTCATTCCCCGCTAATCTCTCGAGCATCTGATCCATAAAGGGCAGAGGAAAATGATCCTTACGGGTGGCGTCATTTAACTTACGATAATCAATATAGACGCGCCACCCCGTAACCAAGCGAGTTGGAATTAACTCATTCTCCTCATTTGTGACAACAGTAATGCCACCCTTTTTTGGAACGCAATGGATTGGGCTGACCCAAGGACTGTCCGAGATAGGGTAAATCAATCCGGCATCAAGAAGTTTTAAAACCTCTTGTTTGATAACCTCGTGAATTTTTGGATTCACCCTTCTTTGATGTTGGACCGCAGGTTTGAAGTCATCTTCCATTAATATCTTGTGAGTACAAAACTCAGGGTCGATGCCCTTGATATCGGAGAGACGCCAAGCAATTGCTCGTTTATGAGACTTCAAAACCTGTATAAGAGCAGCTTTTTCCTCAACACTTAAATTTTTAGCAATTATGACGGGCAATTTATCATCACCCTCCAGAAATGCATACTCAAGGTGAGGAGGCAAGTCCTTAAGTTCAACCTCAGGGAAGTCATCAGTTTTCTCAACATTTTTGACCTCTTCTTTATGAAGTGTTTGTGGTAGAACAGGAAGATGAGAGGGATCTTCGTTTAACAATTTTTCAAGCAGGTGAATATCCCTCTCGAGGTCGATCTCTTGGTTATCAATTCCATCGGGAACCAAATCACTTTTGAGAAAGGCCTCAATTTCTTCTAAGAAGATGAAGTCACTTCCCTCAAACGGAGTGAGGGAAGGAAAAGAATTGGCAACAATGGGGTGAGAAGATGGAGTGAGGTTTTCACTCGGAGAATCATCGACAAAACCTAGAACCTCTTGAGCGTACTCCCCAGACGCAACATCAATGACATCAATTCGGTTAACCGTTTCGGCGTCATAATTAGAGGAGTACCTCGAAGTTTGATCGAGGTTGAAGGTTACAGCTTCATTACCAACACGAAGAGTTATTACTTCTTCGTGCACATCAATTAACGCACGACCCGTCCTTAAGAATCCTCTCCCAAGAATGAGAGGAACTCGTGGGTCAGCATCGAACTTAACAACAACGAAGTCAGCGGGGAAATGGAACTTTCCTACTTTCACGAATACGTCTTCAGCAATGCCGAGAGGACAAGAGATTGAACGGTCGGCAAGCTCGAGAGTCATGCACGTAGGAGTAAGTTGAGGAAGAGAGAGTTTCTCCCACACTGAGTAAGGCATCAGGTTGATACTGGCGCCAAGATCGGCCAAGGCGAAGCATTCAACCATCCCAGGGAAAACACATGGAATGAGAAATCTCCCAGGGTCTCCAAGCTTCTTAGGAAGCTTCTTTAAGATAACCGCAGAGCAGTTTTCGTTCAAAGGAGTTTTTGCCATTTCGTACAATTTTTCCTTGTTGCTTAACAAGTTCTTGATCATCGATGCGAATTTGGGCATCAGGATGATAGCATCCGCAAGGCTAACGTCAAAATGCAAATCTTGAAAGATTTGATAAAACTTATCCATTTGGTGACTAGCCTTTTCGCGGAGCTTTTGCTCATTAAGTCGTGACGGGTATGGTAGCGAATTGGATTTAGGGTTCTCAACAGGAGTTGTTGATGGTTCAAATACAACTCCCCGTTTTGGTACAAGTCCAGATTTTGGTACAATTTCTGGAACAACCTGAGGGTGGACGTGTGCGGTACTTCGTGGGCTAGGAGATTGCACCTTGTCCGTGGTTGCCTCAGGCTCAATTTCTACTTCCTCGGAATAAAGAGGAGGAGGAATAGGAGGAACTGGCGGCTCTTCATAAGCTTTACCACTGCGTGTAGTAATAGCTTTGAGTTCACCCTTGGGGTTAACAACTGTATTAGCCGGGAGACCTCCTGATGTAGAGGGTGGAGTGAGATGATTCATAAGACTGGCAAGCATATTTTCAATCTTGCCTTGATTTTGATCAATTTTGTTGTTTGTTTGCATCAACTCACTCTTCAGCTCTTGACCCTGTTTGGTTATTGATGATTGGAAATCATTTTTCAAATTTGAGATTTGATTTTGCATTGCCCTCATTTTGGTCTCATTAACTTTGATGTAGTTATTGAGCTCGTTTGGGAGGGGATCTTGATAATTTGGAGCTGAATACCCTTGATTACCCCTTTGGGGTGGGTACTGATTGACGGGGGCAGGATTTTGATTTTGCATATTGGGCCCCCTTGGTTGATTAGGATTAAACCTATTTGGATTTTGAGGAAAACCGGGTGGTCCACCCTGATTGCTAGCCCGGTAATTTGGTTCCACTTGAGGACGGTATTGGTTACCTCCTTGGTTGGAATTGCCGGCTATTGCATTTACTTCGAATGGATTGCCTTCAGTGGCAGTGCAATTATAATATGAATGTGGACCACCACAAGTGACACAAACTTCTATCTTTTTGATTTCAGCTTGTGGAGAAGGAGAAGAATCTTTCTTGCTTTGGGCGAGAACAAATGCATGGACAGCTTCCGTGAGTTTGTCAAGTCTAGCATCGGTGCTAGACTGAGCCACGGGCGATGAAGAAGAAGGAACAACATCCCTTTGGGAACAAACCGATCTGCTTCGGGGAATGCGAACCTTAGATTTATTCTCAATGATTTCTAAAGCTTCCTTTGTGGTGCGATTCAAGAAGTTACCCCCAGCGGAGGCATTTAGAGAGTCTTGATCAGATTGGCTTACACCATTGTAGAAAGTATCAAGTGTCATGAGATCAGAGAAACCGTGGTGAGGGCATTTTCGGAGCAATTCCTTGTAACGATCCCATGCCTCACTAAAGGATTCATCGAATTTATGCGTGAATTTCATGATATCGTTCTTGAGACTTGTGGTTTTGGAAGGAGGAAATAATTCATTCACGAACTTTTTCACAAGATCTTCCCATGTCTCAATAGATCGTGGAGGTTGTTTTTCAAGCCAAATCCGGGCTTGTCCCTCCATGGAGAATGGGAAGAGAAGAAGCTTGATTGCATTAGAGGGGACATCTTTGCATTTGATGGTGTAAGTGATTTTATTGAACCATCGAATGTGATCTTGAGGATCGTCCCTCTCATAACCGTAGAATTGACATGATGTGGCCAGATTTATTAATCCTGTTTTAAGCTCAAAATTATCGGCCATGATTGTTGGAACAACGATAGCATCTCCGTAACCCTCGACGGGTGCTTGGAGAAGCTCGTTCATAGTGGGTTCAGCTGCCATGACGACAGCTGGAGGTGGAACAGTACGGATCTCAGATCCGACTGTTGGTGCAGAACGTCTACGAGGTCTTCGCGGTTTCCGAACCAGCTCACGTAATGGGCTAGTGGACCTTGAAGAACGAGTGCGCATGCACTAGGGATAAAAACTTTTTGGACAATATTTTTGTTATCGTCCCGTAATCCAGACTCGTTTCTCCTTAAGAATCACCTTAAAGGAAAACCGAATCAGAAAACGTTACGATAAGTTTTGTTGGTTTTTTACTTTTTTTTGGTGTTTTAACACTTTAGGAAAAGTGTCAATGACATTTTTATGTGTTTTGATTTTGAAAATATTCACAAGTGATGGTATTTGTACAATGAGTGAGGTGAGATAACACTAATCTCGAAAAACGCTACAGAAACGCGCACACCTCCCCGGCAGCGGCGCCAAAAATTGATTGAGCCCGAACCACCTAACTTATATTAACCAAATAAAGGTCAACAAAGTCAAATAGCCTAGGTCAATGCTCCGGGTAATATAGGGTATCACCAGGTCGTTAAGTCCCGTTGAAGTGTGAATTGTAACTTTGGCGTATTTGTGATCGGGTAATTATTCACAGAAAAGGGTTATGATCATAATTATTTGGAATTTATTAACAATTATAGCTTAGGAAAGCTACGTGAGTGATTACGAGAATTTAGATTACGAAGATTTGAGCTAAAAACTAAAAACGTACGTTTTAATTAAAAAAACGTATGCAGACGCACAAAACAAAAAGTACAACTGAAGGACGGGAAGGGTTAAAAGTGTAAAATTTATATTTTTACAATCCTAATGATTAAAGAAAATTTTAAGAAAAATAAAAATTATTTTTACACTATTTAATTATTTATTATTAATTAATTACTAATTATCTATTTAATACTAATTAAACTAATTAGAATTATTAAAAATACTAAAAAGACTTAGAAAATTAAGAAAAATTTTATGAATCTAATTAACCTTCATGGGAATCCTAAAAAATTATAAAAAGTTAATTTTATATATTTTTAAACTAATGAACTAATTATTATTCTATTTATTAATTAATATCTAATTAAACTATTTAAATTATGAAAACTATTAAATGAACAGTAAAAATTCTAGAAAAATTTATAAAAATGTTTTAACTAAAATACAAGCTAGAAAAAATATAAAAACCAGGTTATACTATATAAAAACTAATTATGCTATTTAATTGATTAATATTAATTAAAACTAAATTAAACTAAAATTAATTAGAAATACCACTAAAAGACAAAATAAAAATCTGGAAAAATTTGTAAAATTATTTTAACCTAAAATATAATTTCTAAAAATATAAAAATGATATATTACTTAGAAATAAATTAAAAAGAAAAATAAATTGATAAATCCTATTAAATAGAAGCTATCACTATTTTTAAAATTGGTTTTTTGGATTTTTTCTTTTTCTAAACTAATTATGAATTAAAAACATCTACTTTTACTGAAAACACTTTTGTTTAAACCCAATAAATAAGCACTTGAAGTGCTTATTATACCCACAGTTGACTTTTGTTGACTGTGGAGTATTTTTAAGCTCAAATGAGGAATGTGGGGTCCACAATGGTTGAGTTTGGTTTCTATGAGTCTAATGAACAATAATAAGCAGGTAACAAGCAACAAACAAGCCTGAATAAGCCAAAAAGCAACAAATAAGCACTTTGCTATTTGATTGCTGAGGCAGTTGGGGGACAAAGTTAAGGAGCCAAATTAGGTGGGGTCCACAGACTTAGGGGTCAAACAAAGGGTTCAAACTTACTCCCTGGTAGAAGGGGGTTGAGGGGAACCAAAAACAACAGGCCTAGACCACTGTATTAGCCACAAACCACCACAAAAAGTGGTGGTGTGAGGGTGGTCTGCTGAGAACAGGGCAGGTGTATGCCCTGCAGGTTACTTCAAAGGACTGTGGGACCCACCAAACAAAATTCTAAAAATCTGATAAAATTCTCAAAAATTAACAAGGTGGTAAAGAGTAAGCATGCCAAATATCAGACCCTAGAACCTTAAACTCAACAAGTTACAAACCTTCAAAGATTGCTCAAAACCCACTTAGACAGCTTTTGACTTTGAACAAAACTTACTTATTTTGACTTTTTCCAACTTTGGTTGATCACAATTGATTTAGAAAGCTATATTAAGCTAAAATAAGTGAAAATTATGTTAAAACTAAAGATTATACAACACTGAGAGGTTTTGTGGGTCTAAAATCCCCAACAGTGAACTGTGGGGAGAATTCTCTCTTGATTTTGACTTTTGGTGATCAAGTCTTGAATTTTGTGACTCAAATGAACCCTATTAACCTGAGGTGTCATGCTTAAACCAAAACAACATCAAGAAAATGACCACAACACATTGAAACATGTTAATCCAAACACCCCTTAGGGGGACTGTTTTTGATGTTTTCCAAGTTTTAATGATGTTTAACCTAAACTAATGATGCAGAGTTATCTCATAACCTATTTGAGGCTTGTTGAAGTCAATGTTATGCAGAAGTAAACTCTAAACTAGGCTAAGACTAGAAACACAAAATGTGACAGTCAAATTTAAGACTCTAACAACTATGAGAGTTGTGGAACAAACTGAGATACATAAACAACTATCAAGTTAATTATCTCAAATTAGCTTACAACAAACAATTGATCACACATATAATCATTAATACAGTAAGTTATAAAAGAAAGTTGAATTTGACCTTGTGAATGAGCCTGTGCTATCCAACTCAATTGTGAAGTGTTCAAACCCTTCCTAAAACCTCCCATGAGGATCTATTACCCACAGCCATCCAAGTACCTCCCAATGCTCACCTTCCATCTTCTCCAAACACCAACTTTTTATTTTTTTTTTATATTTATTTTATATTTTTGAGGAATTATTCTAAAATTGAGTTTCAGACAAATTCAAGAGCTCATAAAGCTTTGGAATTTAATGGTGGAACATTTTTGATCTTCAAGTGAGCTTGTATTACTTTTTAGCTTAAAATGACAAGATAAACAACTTAAGTAAATTTCTAAATCTTGAGAAAAGAAAATAACTTCAACTTTAAACCTTCATTAATTCATAAAAATAGTACACTGAAAGAGAATTAAACTGAAAATACATACATAAAAAACTAGATAGCCACATTGGCTCTTACAAAAGCTTATATATGCCAAGACATTGACCTCACTGCTTCTCCTCTTTCCTCTTTCTCCATTATTGACTTTTTCTGACTTCTTGCAGATAATTGAGACTTTCCCACTTCATTAGGACCATTGATTTGGTCAAATTAATCTTGTCCTTTGATTTGCTCTTTTGGCGGGAAAACCATTTGGCAGGTTGTGGCTTGCTTGTTGAGAGATTGAGCTTAATTAAGAATGTTTGGAAGGTAGTGTTTGGAGGGGGGAGCAAGGTGTGGGGTGCTGAGGTGGAGGTGAGGAGTGTGGAGTGTGTCAGTGGTGTTGCAGGCTAGTTGGGGGAGAAGGTGAGGGTCAACGCGGGTCAACGCTGGAGTGATTATTTAAAACGGTTAGGGTAGTGGGTGGGCTAAAGTATGGGCCTGGGTATGTGTTATTGGATCAGACCATGGAGTGGTGGGTTTGGTTTTGGTTTAGTTTATTTGTGATCCGGATTTGGTATTTCTAAAAATCACAAGGACCAATTTTGATATTTCTGAATTTGGAGGGCCTGTTTTGGCAAGTTTCAAAAGACACCAAAGGGACTAAACCTGCCATGCTTAAATATCCAAAGGACCAAAATTGTAATTTTCCATTTTAAATTTCCCGAGGACCATTTATGCCAAACTTCAAAACTGAGGGACCAATGTTGTAATTTCCTCAAACTCACACCAAAGGATCATTTTTGACAATTTATGATTTTCCAAGGACCCTAGATGATTTTTCATTCAAAATTATTCCACCAGGGACCAAATCTGTCAATTTCCAAAATTCCAGGGACCATTTTTGTCAATTTTGGATTTTAAGGGGTAAAAGTGTAATTTTCTCAAACTTTATCACCCAAGGACTTATTTTGATAATTTTTGACTTTTCTTTGCCTTGGGTTGACTTTTCTTTCGTTTTAAACTTCCAGGGACTAGTTTTGCCAAATTTTGAAACTTGAGGGACTGAAACTGCCAATTGTGCAAACTTTGTTCGTTTTTCATTTGTTTTTAAACATTTTGCATCTAAAACATATAAAACACACTTTTGGGATAATTTGTGTATTTTGATGCGTTTTTGGGTGTTTTTGGATGTTTTGGCAGTCCAGATACGATAAAAATGATGAGTGTTTGAGCACTCATCACACTACCAATACCATCACTACCACAACAACCTACAATAACAACCACATCATCTATACCAAGTGTACCTCTAAAAGGAGTTGTAATTAGAGAACCTGCTGCTCAACCAAAGAAGATAGTATCTTCATCTACTGACAAAGGAAAGGGCAAGCAAGTTGCAGAACCTCAATGGGTGTATAAGGGGTTTGACTACTCTTTACTACCTTTTAATCTATGGCCTAAGGAACTATAAATTGAACATGACTCAGCTGCTGCTTTGAAAGAACAAGAGATGATTGATCAAGAAGATCTACAGCTGGCTCAGAAAGAAAAGGAAAAGATTGAAAAGGAGACAGAAGATTTAAGGAGGTATGATGAATGGTTGGATTAGAAGATAAGAATAGAGGCTGATTGAACTCAACAAGATGATCAAGATTGAGGATAATGAAGATCAAACTTTTGATGTGAGATCTTGGTTAAGTCAGTTCACAGCTAAGAAAAAGAAAGAAGATGCTGCTACTAGAAAGAAGAAAAAGGCACTTAAAGGTCCAATTAAATTACAAAAGAGAAAAGAGTATGAAAGATATCTGAAGAATATGAAAGGATGGAAATTGGTGCAGTTAAAACCTAAGTCTGATCAAGAGGTTTATGACTTGTATCAAGTGGCTAAAAGACAAACAGATACTTTTTATCCTATGGGTTGTGCTGAAGACTTGAAACATATTGCTCAAATGAATAAGAAGTTGGTACCTGAAAAAGTAGCTGAAGTAGAGCATGCTCAAGAAGCAGATGTTGTTAAGCAGCTTGATGATGCAGTTAAGATTACTTCTTCTGTGCAAAGTGTTAAAAGAAAAGGTGTGGTTCAAAAATCAGTTGCAAAGAAGAAAAGGAAAACAGGGGAAGAAAGCAGTTCTAAGCCAGAAGGAGATGAGTTTAAGAATGATTGTGATCATATTCCTCCTGAGCATTTAAAAGAACAATTGAAGGTTTACACTATGGTTGGCAAGATGGAAGATCCTGAAGTAGTTGATGCCAAACCATTAGGAGTCAAATATCCTATTATCAAAGTAACTACAGGATATGATACTAACATTGGATCATTTCATGATGTTCAGAGATCTGATGGTAAGACTCACAGGTTTCTTAGATTTCAACAGATGTTACACTATTTTGATAGAGAGGATGTTGATGACTTGTGGAAGTTGTATAAAGCAAAGTTTGGAACTGAGAAGTTTGATGGTAAAAAGTATGAGAAAGATCAACTTGATCATATCATAACTATGTCAGATAATGTTCTGTGGAGAGCTCTAAAACTTATGTATGAACCTTCAATGGATGATTCTGAGTGGACAGAGATAGTACAATACAAAGTAAGAAGATGGACACTCTTTCAAGATTCTGGAGTTCATATGCTGGAAATTGGACCAATTACTTTGTATATGCTAGCTGAAAAGGATTACCCAGTGGTAAGATACTCGAATACTGTCAATCAGATGGTTAATTGTGCTAGATTACTCAACTTGCAGAAAGACTATGATTCTGATGATCAAGCATTCAATTTGCTGTCAAAGTATAAGAAGATACTTGATCAACAGTGATGCGTGGGAATCGCAACAGGCTTTACCTCTCGAGGGATCTCGAGAAGCTTACAACCCCCACCAGGCAGTGTACCTGATCGTTGTAGTATAGTATAGTGACAAGTACCGGGGGATTGATCGTTCAGCTTAGGAATAGTGTCGCTAGGATTAGAAAGCTTAAATACTAGTCCTAAAGGTGAGGGATGATTATTTTTGTGTTTTTATATTTTATGGAAAGCAAGTAAAAATCTCGGGTTTTGGAAGAGTGGGCGGAATTAGTTGCTATTCAACTAACCCAATACTAAGATGCAATCAAAATAAAATACTAAAAATGAAAATAAACTAATTATACTAAGGTTGTGAGCAGTAATTGGAGAAAATGTGTTTACTTAGATTTCACTACTCCCTAGATATCTTTTACACGTTAATTACTTGTTATAATTGCATGGATGACGGATCGTATTCCTTAATACCATTCATGGGGTGGCATACATAACTCCCCAATTCTATGAGCTCTTATCTCCTCCTACACCATGCCCAACACAACTATAGGGATTGTAAACAGTGGCTCATGCATTAAATACAACCAATAAAGACCTAGTACGCCTCGGTTCATGTTTCTTAAGACGTTCAAGCATGTTACCATTTGGAGATCTGCCAGTTTTCTTAAGCCTAACATATAAATCATTCATCCAAGACAAGAATAAACAAGTAATCAACACATAATCAATATCTAGGTTTCATTAGATCTAAGCAAACACAAAAGAGATCTAGCCTAGCATAATGGAATTGAGACAAGAACAAGATATAGACAACCAACACATAGACATATTGATTGAATTAGAAGAGCACTTATCTCAATTACAATGCAAGGTATCAAGGGTTTGGAACCCTTGAAAAACCTGTAAAAGTTGCTCCAAAATCGTACTTAGGGTTTCTCCAAAACTTCTCTCTTTAAATGTGAAAAATTAGAAAACTATATATAGAAAAATGAGTTTGACGGCGTCAAGAAGAAACATGTGACGCCGTCACCTCGCCGCCAAAACTCTTCTCGGACTGCCTAGATCTACTTCTGATGCCGTCAAGACTTATATGTTTCCAGGCCGTCATGACTCTTTTACTCTTGACGCCCTTCCTACGTGACGCCGTCAAATCTTCTCTGGATCGTCATGGATTTTCATGAAATTTGCTCTTGACGCCGTCAAGGTTTTGCTCTTGACGCCGTCACCTACTGTTCCCAGCATGGAAAATTAAGACTTTGGCGTTTTCTTCACTTTTATGCTCCAAAAACGTCCGAATTGCTTCCTTTTCCAGATTTCTCTCCCAAAGTACCTAAAATCACAAAAGGAACGATTTAGGGCAATATTTGATCAAATAAATTCGGATTCGGGCTTAAATGACCCCCTAAAAACGGATCATTTTTCGCCTCATCATATACCCTTACACTTGAGATTTGCTTGTCCTCAAGCAAATGCGCTTTTATTCTACTCGAAAGACAAGTTAGGGGTCATTTAACACTAATATAAAAGTAATTACAACAAATAATTGTTCCACTAAAGACCAATAGACAAGCACGGAGGTCATATACAAGCACCTCACAAATAGTGTTTAGATACTCACATCTCTCGGGTGTAATAAAGTATAAATTACAATATGGAAACGGAAGATATCTCTCACTACCTGTCATAGCAAAATAGATTACCATAGGCTTGGGAAAGGATCAAACCTCCACCACATGGCGTAAGCACCTAGGATAAACTATCAAAGAGGTCTTTTAAAGGGTTGTAACGTTAGGTGTAGGGATATGAAATACACGGTTTTGTTGGATAAAGGAAGTTTTACTGGTGGCGAGTTAACAATCTTGGTTAATTACATGTACAATATGGCGTTGCTAAGCCAAGACTAGACTCGACTTAAGCTAATAAATGAGAAATAACAAAAACATAAAATGAACATAGAATAAAAAGGGATGGTAGTCCGTTTTTTTTTTTTTTTTTTTTTTTTTTTTTTTTTTTTTTTTTTATGCATACACTCTTACCCTACCATCCAAAATAATACATCATAGGGGATGAACATTCCCCTTACACTTGAATCTTTACATAGTTTACAATAAACTAATCTAATAACTCGAATTAAGAAAATCAAAACACTTGGAGCACTTTTAAGATTAACGCACATATGGGGGTAATAAATGATGTTCTTCCCCATTACTCCATAAAATAAGTACTTACCCATGAGTCCCAATCGTCCCAAAACAATATGTACAATGATATGACTCGACTTAGCAACCATGTAATCAATTAGAAAGTTAACTTAGGGTTTAACAAATAACAATAATGCACTAAAAATGAGCGCATACACGGAAGGCTAAGGCGATTTGGGTGTACATTTAAGTGGGGTGTAACAAATTCTTCCTTTAAGTAAGATGCTTAAAGTTAGAAACAAAAAGATAGGCTCGGAGGGGTGTACTAGGGGTATCGTGTACTAAAAATGAGTACAACGCTAAGGGTGTGGGAAAAATTAGTTGACTTAACTAGCCAAGTAATATGACTTAAATGGTCAAGTAATTATAATACGGGTTTAACACAAGGGTAATCCTAATGCCTCTTATCATGTAGTAAATCCTACTACACGAATGTAGTCTCACTAGCGGTCTTGGGATGCATCACTAACGCAAGTTCTAGAATCTAAATGCTACCGGTACACTCATAAGCACTAATAGTAAATGCTTTTCCTATCAAATCTAAAGGCGAACCTCACATATTTGGGTGGAAATTTTTTCTGAATATACGGTTATGTGCTAATCATACAATCTCCTATCCATGAGACGCTTGCTATGGCTAAAGTTTCACTCCTAAATGTTGTAAAAAATTTTAAATTTGGCGCTAAAATTGCACTAACAAGTATTTCTCATAGTTTTATTACACATCTACCATCAAACAAAACAAACTCAAGCGAAAGTGCATATGTAAGGTATCATCTTTTTACCCTCCCCTTACACTTAAGATGAACATTGTCCCCAATGTTCAAGTAAAGAATGTAAAAGTGAAAAAGTAAAGAGAATGAAATCAAATACTCCCCTGATTCGCTCGGTATGGATAATAGGATGGCCAGGTTAAATCTTCCTCCAAGAAAATGAACAATCAAAGCTTCCCTTCCAGAATATAAATCATCTCCTTGTCATACATAACCTGTAAAACCTGACAAAATAGACAAGACAACCTCGCGTAAAATCGGCGGCATCCTATATAAGTTTCTAAATCCTAGAAAACAAGATAAGATATAATGCTTGTGGAATGAAGTTTGCAGATCTCCGGGAGATTATAAAACTTAATAATTCACAAAAACCATAAGACTCCGTTAGAAAAACAAAACCGGTAAAATTTCCAGATTTTAACTCCTGACGCCGTCAAGAGTAAACTCGTGACGCCGTCAGAAGTGACCTGCAGAAATTCTTATGTTAAGTTTCCGGAAAATTTCTGGAAAAACTTCGTCCTACTTCCTGGAAAATCCTGCAAAACATCTGTAACACCCCCAAAATTCGGGTCCAGCGGAAGCATACATGCATTGGGGTGCTACCAAATCGGTATCACAACATAAGTACAAAGAACGGTTTTTATTTCATTTATTGAAAATAAAATGCATTAACAAAAGTGTTAAGTTTACATTTTATAAAAGAAGTGAGGAAATAGGCCCATAAAGAAGTTAAAGCGGTCCCAAATAGTTATCAGAGTCACTTATGACCAATGCCCCTTGCCAAGCGCCTTCAAATAGTGAGCTAACGCCTTAAACCTGAAAATACACGCTAAAACGGTCAGCTTACGCTGGTGAGTCCATAGAGTTTTATTTAAAAACAGTTTAGTTGAACCAAAGGGTGTTCGAGTTCAAATAAACCTTTCAACAAGTCAACTTAACGTAGGCTTACACAGCTTAAATCACCATTCCAAATCAAATAACCACAATCAACTCAAATCAAACAACTCGAATCATAATCAATCACATAGATACCACACTCATATAGAGTCACATAAAGTTATCCTGTTACGCTGGCTAAGTCAAACCACAAAAGAATTCCCTATAGTGCACACTATAGTCCAAAACCAATCAAATCAATCTGTATGCGTAAGAATACGACATACCCAACATTCGTAAGAATACGACATGTTCTTGCATTCGTAAGAATACGACATGCGATGCATTCGTAAGAATACGACATGCTCAACTTACCTAGATCTAGTCTAGGCCTCGTTGTATAGCTTACCTAGCTCTAGGCTAGGCCTCGCTCCATAGCTTACCTAGTTCTCGACTAGGCCTCGCTCCATAGCTTACCTAGTTCTCGACTAGGCCTCGCTCCACTAAACCAATTCAATCTGCATTCGCAAGGATGCGACATGCCCTTAGCCAGCTCATGTAACAGGTTCATAAGCCACAATCACAAATCTCATATCACATAATAAACAAGTAATCACATAACGCATTCAAATAACCGAATCAAATACTCCAACCAAACAGTCAAATCTTGAGTAAACAATTCACGTATCCAAATAAGCAAACTTGAGTTTAATTGAAAACGAGCATGTATTCTCCCCCAAAAATAGTTTAAGAAAAACGTTAAAAAGTAGGGGCTATGAACTCACCTGGGCCACAGCAATGCAAAGATCATGATTGACACAACTGGCATCGAACAAATTCACAACAGCATCAAAGAAGCGGTACAGCGATACGGAAAACGGCGAAGCCTTCTATATGCAAGACTTATTCTAACACGAGATCCTCAGCGATGAACCAAGTCTTCCATAAGCTATCTACTTCCAAGTAATACCCAAATCTTCTATCTCCAAAACTCTTATTATCCATTTATTTGTGTTTGTGTTTGGTATCATTGTGTGTGTAGTGAGAACACGACATATAATCAAGTGAACTCACACCAAAGACTAAACAAACGAAGTCAACAAGAATCGAGACAATACTCAAGAGTACTCACGCCAATAGATGAGTAACATACAACTTCCACCAAAAACGAGACAAAACTCCATACGAAACATCCGGGTCAAAGCGACGAAATCCATCCAAAGCTATCATACTTAAATGTCTACTAAGTCAACCTTATGGTCAAAGTCAATCTCGAGTAACCAAAAGTTTGACAAGGGAAATCGTACGAATTACTGGATACCTATCGTATTTGCTAATACCATAAGTTCAACAATTCCTACAATACACTTGTTAATCTAAAGTTAACTCATAACTACTAAAGAGATATGGTAAGTCGTAGGATGGGTTACCCATTAATATTGTCTCCCGACACGTTTATCGACCCTAATTGGCTTTAGTACCCCAATTAGTCCGTTAACCGTGCCGGATGGTAATATTAATGTTAACCAATCCGTAACTCGGCAAGTACTAACACGAACCTTAATAACTCCTAAAGGGTAAGTCTTGATAAATATGCCCTCGAAACGTTAAATAACTCATCCGTATTAAGTTCAACACCGTTTCATTTATTATTTCCATAAAATATTAAATAACGTTCTTTTAGTTATTTAATGTTTCCTTTTAACTTTAGAAATATTAATTACGTTTCAACGTCACTTAATATTTCTTAGTAAGAAAACATTATGCAACATATTAATCGTTATTTAATGATTATTGGTAACTTATAAATATTAAGTAACGGTGTTTAATCGTTAGTTAATATTTAAAGTTACTAATATAAACCTATAAATGTGCCATTTAATCGTTCAAGTATAATTTATATTTTTCTCGAGTTATTTCACGTTTCGAGTTTACATTTATCCCGGGTCAAAAATCAACAACATAAGTCTAATAGCAACATTATGTCCATATCCGCAATACAATCACAACTTCAACAAGTGACGGCCGACTACGGCACGTCAACTAAACATACTCCCCGTCATCTAGTTCACCTCACAATAACAACCACAACTTCATCAACTAACACTAATCAATAACCAATGACCAGAACCGATAACAACAATAGGAACCAACAACAACAACAAGTCAGACCAATACTTAACTCAACCTGCTTCATCCAAATCCACCACTAAATCCGAATCCAAACATTCGGCTATAACACAACTATATCAAAACCATCCAACTCTAATCCTAATTGAACCCACGCTCATAATCCAAACCAACCAAAGACTTGACACAACCTCATGACCAAGATCCCACGTTTATAAACCCGTGACTCAAAATACTAATGACCGGACAATAACAAGAACAACAAGGTACAACAAGAAGAACAACAACCAGAACCCCAATTAGATCAACCAAATCTGTCATTCCTCCAAATCTGAATCCAACTCTTGGTAACAAAATAACATCCAAATCCAATCAAACCCAGGAACACAACAAGATTCAAACATCAACAAGCCGTGGGTCTAACCTCACGGTGTGACTAAACACAACGAACCACACGATACCAAACACATGTTTTTATTCTTGTTTTAATTATTATTGTTCATTGTTGTGAGGAAACCCTCAAGACCAGTGGGTTTCGAGTCAAATGAGGCACCAACATCTCAAAAAAAATGATGAGTTAACCCGCTCTGAATATCGAACTAATCAAACACAAGAAAGGGGAGGTGATGGTGTGGATGATTCGAGCATACATCTTGACTGAAAATGGTGTTACGGTGAGATTTATCGCGCGTGACCTATATCGAATGAAAGAGGGGAAGATTTGATGAACGATGGTGGTGGAGGTGTCATCACACGCTCGGCGATGGTGAAGTTTTGGCCGGAAAAGTGACCGGAGAAGATGAGAGGTGAGGGAGTTGTGGGTGTCGGCTGGGGAAGAAGAGAGAGATAACATGAACCCTAAATGTTATAAGTGTAAGTATATATAGGGTGAGGGATGTGAAGAGGGGACTCCTAGAAAACTCTAACGCTCCCTCGGGGACCAATATCGTCATTTCCAATATATTTTTAATGTTATGTGAACGAGACAGATAAATCATGTTATAATTATTTCCCGAGCTCCCGAGATTATTACCGTTGATATTAGAATCATTTTACATAAGTTGTGATTATAAATACGTATGTCTTTATTTTTCGTTGCCCGAATTAACTATTATTCGCGTTTAATACGTCATATAGTCAAATCTCACGCAGAATAATCAAGACCAAGATAAACGCTCCCGAAACTTAAACAAGGAGAATAAGAAATAAATATATGGGAAACCGAATTTTCCAAGTTGTCACAACATCATTACGACTCGATACAAGCATTTGACTCTAACAAGTACTAATACACATGTCCATTTAATATTGTTGTGGTTCATGCTCAATTTCGTTCTTATAAACAAATTTGGATCTCCCTTACACTTATCTTTTGCAAAATACCTTTATATGCAATTAAGACGAAGTTAAAAGCAAAATAAAGCATTTTCACAATTTACTTTGAAACATGAGCCACAAACAATAAAAATAAAACATGCATACGGAAACAAATAAAATCAAACAAACAAACAAACAAATAAAAACACACAAAACATGGGTTGCCTCCCAAGAAGCGCTTGTTTTTGTTCGAGTCACGAGCCTGACTCTACCCTTATTTAATGGAAATAGGGGAGGTTTTCCCTACACTTAAGATCAAGTGTGGGTGAAAGTAGCGATACACACCCTTAGGGTGTGAATATGCCACGTGAGGTGAAGGGGGTGAGTGAATGGCTTCCTTCATCCTAAAACTACCCGGATAATATTGGTTGATGGGTGGATCGGTTCCTCTTTTGTCTCCTAGAAATATATCTAAGGATGGAAAGGTGTGTAAAGATTGAGGTTCCGGTTCATCAACACTAGGAAATTCCCTAGAACTAGGAGTAAGGTTATCACTACAAGTGTTCAAACCTATATCCTCTAGTGGTGCTTGGTCTAAGGGTTCTACCTCAATTGGGGTTCCTATTGTCTCATCTACTTCTTCCGGGTAAGTCACGGGCGGTGTATGTGCCTCAAATGATGGTAGGACTTGTGGGGTACTTTGTGGGCTTGGATTATCCACCTCATCCTCCATTGTACCTAGATTACCTATATGTTTGTTTTGTACTATGATATTAGGTGCCATCCAACTAGGTATCTCAACATGAGTATATTCATCCCCCAACAAACTTGTTTCATGATCCTTCAAATTTGTTGTCAAATGATTTGTTATGTTGTTTGTCGGGTTGTCTAATCTATAATAATATTGGGCACAATCTTCTATGGCATCCCATGCTTCTTCAGCAATTAATTCCCTAAAGTCCCCATTGGCAAAATCCTCAATGCACATTTGGTCATATCGGTTAACACGATAGTAAAAGGTCTGGGTTAGGGATGCTAAAGCGAAACTATAATGAGGGACTATTCGGAGTAAATTTTTAAAACGAGTCCATGCATCATATATGGGTTCATCTCGATATTGTTTGAACATCAAGATGTCATTAGGGTAGAATGGGTTTCGTGGTCGGTAGTATGGTGGATTCGCATTCTCCATAATGGTGAACGGAAGAGTCAATGAGTTTAATTTACTAACAAAGGCACAAAGAAAGAGATAGACTAAAGAAAACCTAAAAATAAAATCTTACTAGAAAGGAATCTAGCAAGTAGACCTAATAAAAAGAAATTCTAACCTAGACAATAACTATTCCCCGGGCTGCGGCGCCAAAAACTTGATGCGTGGGAATTGCAACAGGCTTTACCTCTCGAGGGATCTCGAGAAGCTTACAACCCCCACCAGGCAGTGTACCTGATCGTTGTAGTATAGTATAGTGACAAGTACCGGGGGATTGATCGTTCAGCTTAGGAATAGTGTCGCTAGGGTTAGAAAGCCTAAATACTAGTTCTAAAGGTGAGGGATGATTATTTTTGTGTTTTTATATTTTATGGAAAGCAAGTAAAAATCTCGGGTTTTGGAAGAGTAGGCGGAATTAGTTGCTATTCAACTAACCCAATACTAAGATGCAATCAAAATAAAATACTAAAAATGAAAATAAACTAATTATACTAAGGTTGTGAGCAGTAATTGGAGAAAATGTGTTTACTTAGATTTCACTACTCCCTAGATATCTTTTACACGTTAATTACTTGTTATAATTGCATGGATGACGGATCGTATTCCTTAATACCATTCATGGGGTGGCATACATAACTCCCCAATTCTATGAGCTCTTATCTCCTCCTACACCATGCCCAACACAACTATAGGGATTGTAAACAGTGGCTCATGCATTAAATACAACCAATAAAGACCTAGTACGCCTCGATTCATGTTTCTTAACACGTTCAAGCATGTTACCATTTGGAGATCTGCCAGTTTTCTTAAGCCTAACATATAAATCATTCATCCAAGACAAGAATAAACAAGTAATCAACACATAATCAATATCTAGGTTTCATTAGATCTAAGCAAACACAAAAGAGATCTAGCCTAGCATAATGGAATTGAGACAAGAACAAGATATAGACAACCAACACATAGACATATTGATTGAATTAGAAGAACACTTATCTCAATTACAATGCAAGGTATCAAGGGTTTGGAACCCTTGAAAAACCTGTAAAAGTTGCACCAAAATCGTACTTAGGGTTTTGTTGACATAAATAATGCCTTAAAAACATTATTAAGTTTTTATCAATATCTCTATGTTTTGATCATTACAAAATATAACCTCAAAGAACTAAAACTTATGACATAAACAAGTATTTGGTGATTAATATTTCTCTTTACATCCAAATCACTTAAGGTATGAATAAACAAAGTGTTTAGTGCAATGTATGATCAAAGGGGTATTTAATTAACTAATACAAAGTTTATTTAATTATATAATCTTATTATATATTTTTGAAAAACACTTTTGGTAATAAGGAAAAATGTTTTAATCATACTAAATATATGATTTCAAATATTTAACCAAAATCAGTTAGTTTTTCACCAAATAAACTTTCCCCACTAAAAAACAAAGTTTCTGGCCGTTACAGTTGGGCGGCCCCCTTAATTATAAGGGGCGGCCCCCTTAATTTTAAGGGGGCCGGCCATGCTTTAAGGGGACCGGCCACGCTCCTCTGTCAGAAACTTTTGCCTATAAATACCACCTTAAACCTGGATTTTTTCCCCACCTTTTGCACTTCAGAACTTTCTGTTCTAGATCTCCATTTCCAATCTATAAATCCTTTGATCATACATTCTTAAATCTTTGTTTCAAAGTGATCCATACATAATCCATTCAAGTGCAAGAGAAGAATACTTCTATCCCTCAAGACAAGAAGTATTACAACTAGTTGTGATCTCCACATCTAAGTTGTTTAAGCATCATCATTAATTATTATTTCATAGTGTGATTAGTTGTGAATATTTGTTAGAGAATAGTTGTGTAGATAGTAGAAGTTGATTAGTAGTGAAATAGGTTAGTTGTGAAGATTGGTGTGTAGAAGAAGGTGTGTAGAAGATTGGTGTGTAAAAGCTAGGTGTGAAGAAGATTGGTGTATAGATAGGTGAAGAAGATTGGTGTGTAGATAGGTGTGAAGAAGTTTGGCGTGTATATTGGTGTGAAGATTGGTGTGTAGATTGGTGTGTAGATTGGTGTGTAAATTGGTGTGTATATTGGTGTGTAAGGTTTTCTCCGCCATAAGGGAGCTTGTTGATATAGTGAAGAAAACTCTCGAGTTAGGTGCTCGGGGAGTGGAGTAGGGCAAGGAAGGTGCCTTGTAGCCGAACCACTATAAATCGCTTGTCTCTCGGTTTGATCTTTCCATCCTTTACTTATTTCATTACTTACATAATTATTGCTTCATAGTAGATATATACTTAGTATTGTTCATATTGTGTATAACTAGATTTCATATATCATCGAATCTATATTTTATAAATCAACGAAAACTTTTAAACAATTTGTTTTATAAAAAAAAAAAAAAAATTAAAAAGACGTAAAACTATTCAACCCCCCCTTCTAGTTTTCCACAGGTTTCTCCAAAACTTCTCTCTTTAAATGTGAAAAATTAGAAAACTATATATAGAAAAATGGGTTTGACGGCGTCAAGAAGAAACATGTGACACCGTCACCTCGCCGCCAAAACTCTTCTCGGACTGCCTAGATCTACTTCTGACGCCGTCAAGACTTATATGTTTCCAGGCCGTCATGACTCTTTTACTCTTGAAGCCCTTCCTACGTGACGCCGTCAAATCTTCTCTAGATCGTCATGGATTTTCATGAAATTTGCTCTTAACGCCGTCAAGGTTTTGCTCTTGACGCCGTCACCTACTGTTCCCAGCATGGAAAATTAAGACTTTGGCGTTTTCTTCACTTTTATGCTCCAAAAACGTTCGAATTGCTTCCTTTTCCAGATTTCTCTCCCAAAGTACCTAAAATCACAAAAGGAACGATTTAGGGCAATATTTGATCAAATAAATTCGGATTCGGGCTTAAATGACCCCCTAAAAACGGATCATTTTTTGCCTCATCAAACAGACATCTCAAGACTTGAGTGTTTGGAAGCATCTTCCTGGTGTTTAGATGAGCTTTGAAGAAACTTAATGATTTAGAAATAAATATTAAGTTTAGGGGAGGATTGTTGGGTTTTGAGTTCTGCTGCTGAGTGAAACTGCTGCTATGATGAAACTGCTGCTAGAGTAAATGATTCTGCTGCTGATGACAAAGTGCTGCTAAGGAAAATGCTGCTAAAGGAAACTGCTGCTGAAGAGATAAGCATGTATTCTTAGTAGATAATTATAGAATAGATTGAATGTATATCTTATAAGTCTAGAATATTCTTATCTTGATTAGAAAGTTATTGTAAACCTAGTAGGACTCCTTGGCCTATAAAAGGAGGATCCTAGGGTTAGATTATGTACGTATTGTTTAGTTTTCGTTTACACTTCAAGGTTGTAAAACCCTAGCATTGTTGAGTGCTCGTATTAATAATATTGAAGTGTTGATAGAGAATTATTCTTCTTAAGTTAAGCTTTTACATTCCGCATTCAAGCTTAAGTGTTTACTTTAAGTCAACTTCTATATAAGATCGTTTGCTCAACTGGGATCAACAGGAAGGCGATCGAACCAAGCAGTCGCATGATGAGTGAGAGAATAGGAGAACAGGTATAAACGCAGGCCGTCTTCGGTGATGCCATTTTGTTTCATGCTCTGGGTGACGGTTAAAAATTTATCGAGATGCTTGTTAGCATCGTCACCCGGCAAACCGTGGAACTGACATGAATTCTGGACCTGTTGGATCATATTGTGTTTTAGTCCAAAGTTCGTGGCTCCAATTGTGATTGGTGCAATGGGTCCACCTCTCCCGTACATGGTAGGTTGACATAGTTCCTCCATTGTACGGGTGTCAGGAACTACATCCTCCTTATGAGGGATTGGGGGATCGTCGTCCATTTTTAGTGAGTGTTCTTCTTCAACAGTACGTAACTCAGGTACGTTTTTCTGTTTTTTATTCTTTGTTTGTGAACGAGTGCGCATGCACTAAAAACAATTTTCAAAACAAGATCGAGGCAAAACCACAGTGAACTTAAATCCAATAATCGCAAGTGAATGGCTTCTTTATAAAAGGTACACCACCCGCAGGGATACAATGGCAAGTTTTTATCTTATGTTTGGGAACTTATTATGTTCACACCCCCAGTTGGTAGGTGTTCTGCCTTGGTTTGCGGTGGTAAGATTTTATGTATTTATTAACAGAAAATTTGTTTTTGGCTTTTCGTGTATGGGTGAAAAAACTTGGACAATATTTTTGGAACCGATTCGTTAACCGAAATCGTTCCTTTAAGATTACTCGCAGGCTGGCGGGAGGAAATAAATGGATCCCTCTTCAGTTCGCAATTTAATGTCAGAACTTACCTTATACCAACTGTTTCAGGTTGTAATCTTAAAGTAAACGAAGTAATTTAACTTCACAGTTTGTTTTGTTGTTTATGATTTTTTTGGTGTTTTTAACACTTCAGGAAAAGTGTTAATGAACTTTTTCAGATATGATTTTGATTTTCTCAAAAATTTACAAAGTGGTAATATTTGTACAGGAGGGGTTTTGAAAACCACTAAACCTAAAACGTTTTGAAATACGCAATAACCTCCCCGGCAGCGGCGCCAAATTTTGACTCCTCCCAAACCAACCAGTCAACCGGGTGCAGTTGATAGGCCTACCTAGGAGAGGAAAGTCAAGTGTTTATAATCCGTGGAAGTACAGGGAAATCCCCGGGTCGTTAAGTCCCAACGAGATTGAAATTGTATTTTTGAACGTTTGTGGAATAAGTGGCACTGAGGACGATAACCAAAATGATTGGGGAATGATTATACTACTGATTGCTTGGTATTTGAACAATTATTGAATGATATAAACAATAACAGATATAATCAAAAAAGCACAAATTGGGAAATCAGATAACAGACATAAAAAAGTGGGTTTTAACAAATTACAAACTACAGGGGGTGCAAGTGAAACTTTTTAAAACTTAAAAATTAAAAGAAAATTTAAAATGAAAATGAAATTATGAAATGATTATTTTAATATTTAAATATTACTTAATTAATTAAAACTATTTAAAATCTAATTTAAACCTAATTTAAATTAACTAAAAATGATAAGGATTACAAATTAACCTAAAAATTTGAAAAATTAATTTCCAAACCTTAAAAAGAACTTGAAGAAAGTATAAAAAATAAAAATAAATATTTTTGTCTTTTTATGAGTTTTTTATTAATTAAAAACTAATTATCTTAATTAAACTAATTAAACTATTTTAAATTACTAATAATACCTAAATGACTTAGAAAATTATGGAAAAATTTATAAAACTAATTAACCATCACAGGAATCCTAAAAAATTATAAAAAGTTTCTAAAAATTATTTTTAGACTATTTTACTAATTATTTACTTATTAATTAATTTAAATCTAATTTAACTAATTTAAATCAGAAAATTGGAAAATGAACAGTAGAAATTAAAAATATATTTTCTAAAAGTCTTAATTAATTTATAAAACCTAGGAAAATTATAAAAACCTACTGTTATTAATTAAAATTTAAGAAAACTAATTAATTACTAATATTACTTATTTAATTAATTAAACTACTTTTAATTCTAATAAATAATAAACTGTTTAGGAAAAATCTAAGAAAATTATTATAAATACTTAAAGGTAAAAGGAAATTAAGAAAATTATCAAAATGGTAAAGTGCTTGTAAATAAGCTGAAATGAAAAATGAAAAAGATAGATTCTATTAAATAGAAGCTATCACTAATTTTATGTTTGGTTTTTCTTTTTGACAGATAAAAATAAGATAAAAATAAGAAACTTTTGTGAAACAACTTTTATTTTAGCTTAAAAATAAGCTGTGTGCACCCCCTTGTTTCCAAACAGTGAACAAATAGCTTATTAGGACTTATGCTATTATGAAAAAGCTAAGAAATGATGAACTAAGCATGCACAGATAGTAATTAACAAGAAATAAGCAAAATGGAACAATTAAGCATACTGAATAAGCTCAGAACCACAAATAAGCACTTATGTATATATCTGAGACAAAAACAGGCCAAAAGGCCAATGTGCAGCCCTATGTGGGGCCCACAAGCTTGATTGGAAGTCCAAAAGGAGCTTTGATCCAATAAGCCAAGCTGACAAGCTTCTAAATAAGCCAAAAAACACAAGCTAAGTCCCACAAATAAGCTAGTTATGGGCTTATAAAAGTGAGTGATCACCACTGGTCACTCAGTATGGATGTTTGGTCAGGGTGACTTAGGTGTACAAATAAGCTGAGGGCAAGAGACCTAGGGTTCAAAATAAGCACTGGTATAATGAGCTACACTAACAAGCTTCTCAAAAAGCTAAGGATTAGGGCCTGGGGTTCAGAAATAAGCTCTTGGTGAGCTTATGGAATCAGGCAATTAACCCTGGAGCAGGGGAGCTAAAGGTGCAAACAGGCAACTTCAAGTGTGCTTATTAATAAGCAAATGGATTTCAAACTTGGATTTTCTTTTTGAAACAGGTAAACCAACAACAAACCAACATAAATCCACAAAAACCTAGGATTTCCAAACTGCTTTTAGGCTTATGCAAGGTCTGGACTAATTGACTATTTTGACAGATTTGAAACTTTTTGACTATTGAATGAACATTAAGATTTGACTTTGTTGAGATTTGATTGGATTTTATGGACTAAAATAGTTATATTAAGTTATAATAAGACCTAATTAAGCTAGATTAGCTACTTATGAAAAGATTTGATGATGATTTAAGTAATAATACCTAACAGATGACAGATTAGGCTAAATCAAAGCCTATTTTGACTTTTTCTTGAACAAGACCTAGTTTTTATGACTTAGGTGATCTAATTATATCTACTGTAACATGTTTCAACACACAAAAGCAACAACAACAGATCTCTACTTATTGAAACTTAGTAATCCAAACACTAGCTTATTGAAGACTGTTTTGAAATTTTCAAAGAAACACAATGATTTAGACTAGAAAACAGATCACAACTATCCTAATAAGATCTATAATACACAAACAAGCATAAACAAGCAATCAATACTAACTGAGATTCAGAAACAGAAGGTAAATAGATATTGAGCTTACTTCATGCCATCCAAGCAACTCTCACATGAACCAAGGACCAAAGAACCAAACCTACAGGCTTCCACAAGCCACTAAACCCATGGCCATCCAGAATTAACCATGCTCCAGCTTTAAATCACCATTAAACCTGCAAGTTTGACCAATGTTGACTGTTTTTGTATTTTTGAGTTTTTTATAACTAAGCTGTGTTTTAATGTTTCTAAAAGCTTTAATAAGCTTTCTTGGAGCTTATGTGATCCTATGAGTCCATGCCATTAACATTAACAACAACAAAGCTTATTGGAAATTTTGAAATAAAAGTGAACATTGCATAAGCTAAAGGAGATACTGAAACTTGAAATGTATTACTTGAAATAAGTGAAATTACAACTGAATTGACCAATACAATGCTTAAAAGCTTTTGATTAAGCTAGAATAATATACTACAACTTATACGACTTAAAATTAAGCTAAAAATGTACTACTCTTCTTTCCTTCTGTCTTCTCTCTTTTATAGATGATCACTAGGGTTCAGTGGGACCCTCTGAGCAAATCCCATCCAATCTTGGCCCTTGAATGACTTTGAATCATCCCTGGCCTTTGATTTCATTTTTGGCGGGAAAATTGGGTGTGTTGGATTGGACTGTTATAGGCAAGGGGGTGGTGGCATTAAATGTGGTTGGATTATTAGGTGATAGTGGTGATGTGAATTGGGCGGTGGAGTATGATGGTGGGTTGAGGTGATGGGGAACAGTGCAAGTGGTATGGTGAGGGAGGGAAAGGAGAAGGGTGGTGTTTGGCTTGACTGGGTTGACTCAGGGTCAACGTTTAACCCTGATATTATACAAAGGGGTGTGTGTTAGGCTGTTGTGGAGTGGGCCAAAAATAAAGGGTGGGTTTTTGAGTTTGGATAGGGTTTGGATTTGGTATTGGAATTTTATTAAGGGTCCGGTTGGTTAATACTTTGCACAAGGACCATTTTTGTAAATAGCCAAAAGTTTGGGGTGTGACTTGGCATTCTTCCAAAGTTTGTCACAAGGGTATTTTCTGCCAATGATGAATAGTATGAGGACCAAAGTTGATTTTTCCATTTTAATTTCCCAGGGACTATTTCTGCCAAACTTTCAAACTCTAGGGACCAAATGTGTAATTTCACCAAACTTGCCAATCAAGGACCAATCCTGCCATATATGAGAAGTACAAGGACAAAGTTTGTTTTTTTCAAAGTTTTAATATCCCAGGGACCATTTTTGACAATTTTCTAAACTTCAGGGACTAAACTTGCAATTTTGTGAAACTTGGCACCAAAGGACTAAATATGTAACTTTTTGATTAAAAAGGACCTTTGGTGATTTTTTCAAGTTTTTAGAATAACCTGGGACTAGATTTGACAACTTTTGAAAGTAGAGGGACTGAAACTGCCAATTATGCAAACTTTGTTCATTTTTCATCTGTTTTTGATTATTTTGCATCTGAAACATATAAAACATATTCCTGGGATATTTTCAGTATTATGATGCATATTTGAGTGTTTTTGGATGTTTTGGCAGTTCAGATTGGTATAAAATGATGAGTATTTAGACACTCATCAGTGAGCCTCCAGTTATTAACGTAGCGGTAAGTCTGCCATTGAAAATAGCTTTTACTGTGTTATGCAGATAATTAGCTAAGGGACTGTTTGGATTAGCATTACAAAATCACGATTTTGAAAAAAAAAATGCTTTTAGTGTAAACATGACCAAATACAACTGGTAGTTTTATTATAAAACCTGAAATCGCTTTACTTCAAAGGGTGTTTGGATTGGCCTTTTTGAAGTGATTGTACAGTTAAAAGTAGATGATTTTAGTGTTAATTTAACTGCCATAAGTATTATTGATTTAATGAATTAATGAGGTGGTGGTTGGTGTTCTTTTTAGTTCTTCAAATATCACTTTCCCGGTATTTTGAAGTCTGTTTTGAATGAGTATTCAATATGTTACATGTAAAAAAATCTAACACCAACAACTGGCGCATTGATGAGACGAAAAGTGTACCGCTTTTAGGGGGTCATTTAAGCCCTAAATCGTGATTATTTGATCAAATATTGCCCTAAATCGTTCCTTTTGTCATTTTAGGTACTTGAGACGTGATTTCTGGAATATGAAGCATTTTGGAGCTTTTTGGACGTTTTTATGCTCATGAATGAAGAAAACGAGAAAATCAAGAATCCATGCTGGAAACAGTACCTGATGGCGTCAAGATCTACAAGGTGACGCCGTCACTCATTGATAAAGAGGTGGATAATTCAAGTTGTACGTGACGGGCCAGAAAGATTTCAAGGCATTTGTACATGACGGCGTCACCAAGGCCGTCAAGAGCACGTTACATATGACGGCCCAGAACACGTTTATACATGACGGCGTCAGGACTTAACCTGACGACGTCAGATGATTTAAAGTGAAGACGTCAGATGATTTATAGTGATGACATCAGGAAGAAGGCTTACACAAGAAGAAACCTTAGTGAAACCGTCACAAGATGATCGAGACAATCACAACTTGCGCGTGGAGTAGCTGACACTGTTTTGGCCATAACTTTTGCATACGAACTCGGATTTGAGCGATTCAAAAAAGGAAATGAACGAGACGAAAAAATCTTTGATTTGGTGAAAAAATGGTCATGACGCCGTCACTCTTTACGGGCTGACGCCATCAAAATGGGCCGACAGAAAATCTGCCTATAAATATAACCTTATTACTTCACTTTTTGTAAGCCCTAAACCCTAAGGTCGATTCCTGGGTTTAGGTAGGTGTTTTTCTAGCAACTTAGAGGGTTTCAATCACTCCATAAACATCATATATTGGTTTGTTGATTCTATCTTAATTATGTTTTTCATTATCATTGTTGCTTGCCATTCTTTGATGATGTTTTGCTAATTCACCTTGTGTCTACTTATGATTGTGTGAAACTTGTATATAATTGATTATATCTTATTGATTCCTTGTTGATGTTTGTGTCTATCTTCATCTATTAATGTGTGACACTTCAATAGGTCTAGTTGATTTAGCTTATAATTCTTGATTCCTATTGTCTCTTGTTTGGTTGATTGTATTCGATGTTAGGCTTAAGAAAACTGGCAGACTTCCAATTGGTAACTTGTTTGAACGTCTTAAGAAACATGATCGGAGGTGTACTACGATTATATTGTTGTATTTAATGCATAAGTGAATTCTAATGATCCCATGTTAGGAGCTTTTAACGGCTCGACATAGGAGTGAAGTAGGAGCTTATAGAGTTAGGGAAGATCGTACATGGCCCTACGACTAGTATTAAGGAATACAACCCGTCAATTAAAACAAGATGTGACAATTCAATAGGTAGAATTGGATAGCTAGCAAGGAGTAACATATCATGGGTAGACATGCTTTCCATCCCTTGTAGAACCTTAGTTTAGTTTTCTTGCACATTAGTTTAATTAGTAGCTTTTGGGTTAGTTGATTAGCAACTAATTCCGCCCCTCCTTCCAATACCCGAGATTTTTACCTACTTTTCATAAAATATTAAAAACACAAAAAGAATCATCCTTCACCTTTAGACTTAGTTAGATTAATTTCAATCCTAACGACACTATTCCCGAGTTGAACGATCAATCCCCCGGTACTTGTCACTATACTATACTACAACGATCAGGTACACTGCCTGGTGGGGGTTGTAAGCTTCTCGAGATCCCTCGAGAGGTAAAACCTGTTGCGAGGGTGCGATCCCCATGTATCACGCATGTTGTTTGACTGTTACAATACGTAATACTAATTATTTGAGGATTGTTATTATTACAGGTGTAACTGCACATCCGCACACCGGTTTTTGGTTGCTAAGTGTCTGATGAAATGTTTTTTGATGGATTTCAGCTATTGTTGCATTCAAAGAGGAAGTACTGGTGTTGAGGAAATCAGCGAAACTGGCGAATTCAAGTCCGGTGTTAGAGGAGTTTATACCAATTAAGAAAAGATGTGATGAAGATGACAAGTGGATTTGATTAGTAAAGAAAATGGTGGTTATGGTCATAAGAAGAATTGGTTGAGCTCTACACAGCTTTGGAATGCTGATGAAGATAGTTCAAAGATAATCGAGAAGCGAAAACAGGATTCGTTAGATCAAATTACCAAAAAGGTGAAAATGTTGTACATTTTATTATTTGGAGTTTAGTACAGTTATTTGTTTGTGTTATAGAATTGCATAAGTGAGTTTATGTATGAATCATAGTTTTATATGTTTGATGTTATCAGGGAAATCTTTTGAAGAAGTGTTGTATCAACCGTATACAAACTCTGGGTTATATAAGGGGTGTGGTGGAATTACAATGGTGGATACAAGGCAGGAATTGTCGGTTCCTGATATTTCTCTAATTACCCCTGGAACTGATAATTCGGCGAGGGGAGGCTTAGTACTTGCTAAAAGTAGTATTGGTTTGTGGATTATGAAGATGGAGGAAAGGGAAATACCTAAAGTTTTGAAAAGATATGTGTTTCACAGTAATTCAAACATGCTATTTAATTGTTTTTTAATGCTTAGATTGCTTATTGAAAGTATTAGCTCACTAAATTTATCCTATTTTTCAGAAGTTAGGAGACAAAAGAAAAGGTGGCTGCTGCGGTTGTGGATGTACTCGTTAGCAAAACAAACTACCCAGTTTGGCAAGGCGAGCAGCGATGGAGGCAGAGATGCAGGAGGCATGACGAGGTATGCGCTTTGGAAATTCAATACGTCAACACGTCTCCAGGCTTCAAAGAGACAAGGTAACTTTCATATTTCACTTGGCCTTGCATCTGACGTCTTTAAGCGCTTATCCAAAATGGGTAAGCTATATTTTCACTAAATATTCGCAACGTTATAAAAAATCATACAAAAATGGGTGACAATCAAGAAATAGATAGATGGACAAGTGAAATGCATTTTTAGGTTGTGGACTATATGATTGAAAAGTGAAATTTTGGTGTTTTTTGTTAATGGTGTCATAATTGAGTTTTCCATATGCAATTCCAAACAGTCCCGATAAAGCAGTTCAAACAAGCAATCCCAAATAGCTCTTACATAATTCTATAAGCTGTTTGAGTTGCTTATTAAAAGTCCTTACAAGGGTGGTTCTGGATAGGTTACTTAAACGCACATATTGAAGACTTATGTGGGTAAGGGCTTGATATTATTTTTAGTAAAAAACGTGTGTTAAAAAATGTGATAAAACGAACGATATAGTGACATCGAACTAATTTTCCCGCAGAAACATGATTGGTGCTTGAAAAACACATGAATCTGATTTCATAGTCATTTATCGTTGTGTCGCTTGCTCTTGCTAGCCTAAAGGTAAAAATATGGACGGGTTGGATAACGGGTGAATATGGGTAAACTTTTTTAAGGGTGACGGATGAAAACGGGTAGGCTTATTTGAGCAGTTTATTAACTGTCCTACAAAAATGCACTGATTTTTAGTGTTTGGTTGAAATGAGCTACAGATCACCAAGGTTCAATTTTTAAGATAGTAATACTAATATGCATTGTATGCTGCTGAAAAATTGAACCTTAATAATTGAACCTGATAAATTTGGTGTAGCACTAATATGCATTAATATGCATTGAACCTGATAAAGTTGATGAGTCATTTTGGATCTGATAAAGTAGAGATTCGGGGGGTGTTTGGGTTTGCTGCAATGAGTCATTTTGGATCTGATAAAGTAGAGTCATTGTATGCTGCTCAAAAATTGAACCTGATAAATTTGGTGTAGCACTAATATGCATTGAACCTGATAAAGTTGATGAGTCATTTTGGATATGATAAACTAGAGATTCGGGGGGTGTTTGGTTTTGCTGTAATGAGTCATTTTAGATCTGATAAAGTAGAGTCAGGTATCACTTTTATAAATGCACATCAAACACCCTTTTATTCCTTATCTTGTAATGGTAGGCAATATTTTCGACCTACTTATACTTACTTATAATAAGAATATGTGATCTTATAGTAGCCATAAAAGTTTATGCTTACCTAAGACTTATAGCTACATAAAAACTTGCTTATAAGTGTATGCTTACTTAAAAACTTTTTCTTTTTATACTAAGACTTGCTTATGGCACCAAATTGCATCAGGCATTATACTAAGACTTCTTTTTATGTACCCATAGTTATTTTTATCTCAATCATTCAAGTGGTCTGAAGTAGGTCCATTTTGGCTGGTAATGAATATAAAGATGTAGAACGACCTTTCTACCATAGAGTATGTGTAAAGTAATCTGATTTGAAGATGTGAATATTTAAAAAGAGTGACTTTATTATGGTTACATGTCGATTCAATGGTTGAGGCAAAAAGATATACATGTGGTTCGTGCGTCTGTTGGTGACGGGCATGCTCTTGTAGTCGTATTTAATGGATACGTAACTCCATTCCACTATTATAGTATTATTTACCAGCAAATCATATGTTAGGATGTGGTAAAAAAAAGTTAACTTTTATGGGGTTTTGGGATGGTGAAAACTGCACCTGATACGATAATAGCTCTGACAAAAGGAAGGCGCAAAATTTAAGTTACCGGCTAAAAAGTGGAGTAATTTATGTGAACATTTTAAATCCCTATTGTAATTGTAACAAACTATCCATTGAGTAATTTGCTTGCCATAAATATTTTATTGTTGGATTCTTATTATTACATTTTTTTTGATGGGGATTGTAGACACAAATAACACGAGCATTAATGATGATGGGAATATGGATAATGTGTCTGATGTTTAAAGGATTTTTATTATTTGTGGAAAACTAGAAGGGGGGGTTGAATAGTTTTATGTCCTTTTAAAATTTATTTTCAAAATATTTTGTTGGTTATAAAAACTTTCGATTCGATCTTAAGTGAGTTCAAGCAACAACCAATATAAGCAAGTCTAAACTAATATAGAAAGTATTGAAATATAATGAAGAAAAGATAGAGTTAGAAAGATCAAACCACAACACGTGAATTTATAGTGGTTCGGCTACAAGGACACCTTCCTTGCCCTACTCCACTCCCCGAGTACCACACTCGAGAGTTTTCTTCACTATGTCAACAAACTCCTTATGGTGGAGAAACCTTACACACCTTGGCTTACACAAGTTAACGACACTAAGCTAAATGTCGAGTTCTAATCGTAGCTAGAACCAATCTCACACCAAATATCACACCACGTGATCTTCACACCTTAATCACACCTTCACACCTTCTTCAAGACTTCACACCGTCTTCACACCTTGTCAATCTTCACACCTTCTTCTATGCACAACTTAGTCACAACTACTAAACTAGTTTACAACACACCAAGATTTTACAATCAATAAATATACACAACACCTTAACAAATAACAATCACTAGTACTATATGAAACTAGCTATACACAACACCACTACAATAAGATGGATGTAGAGAAGTGTTCTTCTTCTTGCACTTGAATGAATGAAGCTTTGGATCACTTGGAAACAAAGACTTATGAAATATATGATCAAAGGATTTTAGATCTAGAGAAGAAGATTGGATCAGAAATTTTATAGTGCAAAAAGGTGAGAAAAATATGTGGAATGATCCAATATTTATAGGGCCAGAAAATATTGTTCGGGAGCGTGCCGGTCCCCTTAATTATAGGCCGGTCCCCTTAATGATTAAGGGGGCCGCCTAGTAAAATTAAGGGGGCCGCCCTCCTGAACGTTTGAAAAGTTTTTCTGGATAAAATTTGCCCTTTTTGGTTGGAAATTTGAAATCATATTTTTGTGGTTTAATAAAGCTTTACCAAAAATGATTTACAAATATATATAAAATGTTAAAATCATTTTATATAATGTTATGTATTAATATAAAATTTCCTTTGATCATGTAATGCATAAGTTACTAAGTTTATGCATACCTTGAGTGATATAAGATGTAGAGGTAAATATTTGTCACCAAATACTTGTTTATGTCTTATTCTTGACTTAATTTGATTTAAGTTTTGTGATTATCAAAACATGAGTTTATTGAGAAATATTAATAACATTCACAAATATTATTTATATCAACATTATTTATTATTATTTTTTTTTGCAGCATGATGAACCATTGGTTGAAGATGATGGTGATAATGAAGATGACAAAGCAATTACATTCTTCTAGATTCTAAGGTACATAAACTTTCTAATGTTTACATTATTCTCCAATTTTTGTTCTCGGTTTCATTATTTAAAGAGTTTCGAGAGCTACGAGAAAATTAACAAAATTATACTGTGCCAATGAATACAAGTATAAGATCTACAATTTTGGTTTTTGTTGCGAAATTCAGTGGAGCAAGGTTACCCAGCTTCTTTGTTGGTCTTAAGTGAGGTCAAATTTGTAAGAATTCTTTGTAAACGAAGTCACTAAGTTTCTAGGAATCATACACGCATATAAATCCTTTTGACAGGTGTGTGTTGCTTTCAATTTCATTAATTTTCAGTTGTCACTATTCAATGTTGATTGTTTTCGTTGGCAGATACTTATAGGGATGGCATCAATTCATGCTAATTCGACATCAGGTATGCGTAAAAATGTGAACCCTTCTGGCATGTCAAAGATTTCAGTCTCACCTATTTTTATGTGGCTGATGATACTTTCAGGTTATGGAGAAAGGAAGCACATTAGGCTTGCGTTATAGTATCTCAAGCCACGTTGACATTTGATTTGCCCATGATTTTCTTCCACTTTGATTCCCGCAAAGCATAAATAAGTACAGGTAGTTTGCCTATTTACATAGTTTTCTGAAACATATTCAGAAGCAAAATCGCCGATAAATAGTTTGCATTATGATGTTTATTGATCAATTCTAATTTCACTTTCTATATAAAGTTGGCACACGTGGTTATTCGCCGTCTCATTTAACTGTTAAGGACAAATAGATCAGCCCAAGTTGCCTTTCAGAATTAATTAAAAAAAAAGTAATTTTCTAAAAATTTAACCACAATAAACTTTCTCCTTACCCATATCGCGTGTTTACGGTGTGTTGAACTACCGGTGTAAACCACTCACTTGTATCACTTTTTTATATCATTTTTCATAAGAGAAGATTCGGTTACTTTTTGCTCAGAAAATTGAAACGACACATGTTGGAACGACAACAATTGCAGATGGTATTTAGGTTTGACTGGTATTTGCAATGGACAAGCTTCGCCTTAGGTATTTATTTTTTGCCTGATTTGATTATATATTATTGTAGATACTGTAGAGCCAAAGTTATGTTTCTAGGTTGTGAGCTTTTCAATTGTTTTTATTGATTTTATTGAAATCTTACTAAAACAGTATGCTTACAATTTGTGTTTACATGTTGTAAAACAGTTTGGAGTGCCACTGCTATTGTAGACACAACAGAAGTTTGTATACTACATATGAGCAACACAGGTTGAGATTAAGATTAATGGATGAAGCGGACCAACAGAAGTTTGTTTTTATTTCTTTGTCTACTTCATAAAATTCCACTCTTGTTGCATTTCAATATCGTTAAAAGTATGTTCTTCAAACGACTCATTGTGAATGTAGTCAATAATCGCTTTTATCTAAAGGTGTTATACAGTTTTCGAATTTTACATGTGTATGAGAATTAGTTGTATAAAACACCCCGCAACAACACGTGGGTTTAAAACCTAGTTACTTATAAAGAGTGTATGTTATTTTTTGAAATTTTGAATATTAAAATCTTATAACTTAAATTAATGTTGTTTGCCTAAATTACCCCTTAATACACCTTTAAGCTTTATCAATTTTAAACTTGTCAACTTTTCAAAAACACACACTATATTAATTTTTAAAAACACATGCTTTGTATTACGAAATACACATTTTGCATCAAGGGTCGAACCAGAATCACGATTTCGCAAATATAATTATTTGCCGCGATAAGCCGTCGCTTTGCACGGTTAGTCGTCTATTTGTTTCAAAAAGTGTGAAGAATTGATTTACTATCCTCACATTTGTACGGATGGAAGGTGTGGTTGAGGGTTTTTCCTCACTACATCAGCTCCACGTTATCAAAAAACTATTCATTTAATTTTTTTCCTCAACTTTTCTCAATTTTTGCATCACATTCTCTCTATTTTCGTCAGCCTTTTTTTTTTTTTTTTTTTTTTTTTTTTTTTTTTTTTTTTAATAAATACTTTCAAAAGACACGTACACACACAACACAAAGAAAATATATTCTCTCTCTCTCTTCAAACTCATTATCTCTCTTCTTTTAATTACTCAAGTCTCAATTCTCTTTCTCGCACTGAAAAGTCTCTTTCCAGCCCCACACCCTCAACAATAAGTGAGAAATATTCTTAGATATTCATACATAATGGCGTGAAATAATTTGCGATACTTAATTGGTTCACGCACAAGGTAAGTGTGAACTTTTCGATTTTACACGCTTTAAAATGTGAAAATATGCTTTAACAAGTGTGGATATTTAGCTATTCTTTTTGTAATGTAACTAAAGAACACGTTGTAGCTAAACATTTTTGGATGGGTTTCATGGAATTAGGGGTGTCATTCGGGTTGACCGGACCCGAACCCGACCCGACCTGAGTCAATTCAGGCCGGGTCAATCGGGTTCAAAATTATATTCGGGTCAATCGGGTCAGCCCGAATTGACCCGAGGTCTAAACAAGGTCGGGTTCGGGTATGTTTATTTTAGCCTTGACCCGAATTAACCAAGCCCGACCAACCCGAGTCAATTAACACTAAATATATTGAAGTAAAATGGACCTAGACCCGAACCCAAGTTGACCCGACCCGAGTGATCCGAGTTCTAAACAAGGTTGAGTTCGGGTATTTTTTTTAGAAGCTTGACCCCACCGGAGTTGACCCGATCCTGATCGGATCAACCCGAATGGCACCCCTGAATCACAATCTCAATTATATATGTACCTTTTTAGTTTTATCTTTTTTTTTTTTTGAGTGATGATAAACAATGTGAATGAATGGTCGTGGAACCTTCCTTGATACGGTTGAATAACATCGTATTTGATAATCTCATGAGTTTTTCGTAACATCTTCTTCTGAAAATATGGTACGATAGATTCATAGAAAAACATGGAAAAGAAAACAAGAGAATTAAATTTTAGGGCCGGGGACCTTCTTTACGCGTTTTATTAAACGAAAACACGGTTTAATTTGTACGCATAAAAGAAATTCATGAGATGTTGACATATCTAAATAGGGTTTTTTTAACTTGTGCAATAAGGACACAAATTAAGTATACTAAAAGTATTATGAAACTCATGACAAATGACTTAAGGATCCATATAAAAGTATATCTTTCGGTACTTTTTGATGTGTTTAACTTGTATCCTATGACACAAGTTAGAAAAATCCTAATAAATATATGAATATTCATGAGCCAATATATCATTTTTATGGTAAAAGGTCAATACTCAATACACGTTTTATAGCAATTAACAGGAAAGAGGCCAGGGACGAAATTTGTTTGCAAAGTTAGAACGTGACAAAAATGATTTACTCCTTTTTTCTTCACCTTTTTATCCATAACAATAATAAATGGAGCAGCGTATCAGTACTACTTGTTACCACACATTGTTAATTTGCCTTCTAAACTGAAATACAAAAATGGATTTTGATTGTAAAAGGGTTTCAGATTCTTATGATGATGATGATGATGATGATGATGATGATGATGATGATGATTTTGATTGTAAAAGGCCGAAAAATGACGTATTCGTGAATTATTCTTATGAAGACATCGGCAAACAATTCATAAGCCACCTTCAGGGAGCACTCGGCCGCAGAGGTTTTACGATATCTGACCACACCATGCTCCCTGTTGGTCAAGACATGCGTTTACATCTGTTGAAAGCCATCGAGGAATCCGAGATCTATGTTGTTGTATTCTCTAACAATTATGCTTCTTCTGTAAGGTCACTTGATGAGTTGGTCGACATTATGGAATGCCTTGGCAAGTTTGATCAAAGGAAAGTTCTTCCTGTATTTTATAAAGCCGAACCATCTGATATTAGAAGTCAAGAAGGTTCTTTTAAGGATGCTTTCCAAGCTCACGAGGCCAACGCCGACATTGATCCAAAGAGAGTTCAGAAATGGAAGCAAGCCTTAAGAGATGCAGGTCAATTGTCTGGGCTGCCCTTGCAAAATGGGTAACTTTTAACTCTCATCTTTGTTACATGTCTTTTGAAAAAAAACTTACAAGAGATATTACATATATACGTATACGATGTGTTGAATTTCTCGTTTCAATATGGCAGGGACGAGGGGAAGTTTGTTTCGGATATTGTTGAAGAACTTGAAAAGATGCAGAGTCCACAAGAGCTGCATGTTGCAGATCACCCTGTCGTGGTAGGATCTCGGGTTAAAGAACTAATTTCAACTCTGAGGTTAGATTCCGAAGATGTTTTGGTTGTTGCAGTTTTTGGAATTAGTGGGATAGGTAAAACCACTATTGTCAAAGCAACCTACAATAAAATTTCTTCCTATTTCGATGTTAGTTGTTTTCTTGGAGGTATCCAATATCGTGGTGGGGGTCCCAATTGGAAGATTGAATTGCAAAATTTGCTCATATCTTGTTTAACTCAAAATGATAAGTTTTCAACCATGCATCATCATAATGATGGAGTTACAATGATAAAAAAGTTGATAAGAGGTCGGAAGATTCTGCTGGTTCTTGACGATGTTGATAATTATCAGCAATTGAAATCATTGGGTATTAATCCCGCATCGTTTTATAAAGGAAGTAGAATAATCGTGATCACAAGAGACAAACAGTCCCTTGGTAACATTCCATACACTTCCTACCAAACAATGGAGTTGAATAGATGGGAGTCTCTTAGTCTCTTTAATCGGCTTATGTTTTCAAGAGACAATAATCTCGTCAACATGAAGTTTATAGAAGAAGTCGCGGCTCTTTCCGGAGGGCTTCCCTTAGGGGATGTTTGGTACACTGGAATGGAAAGATGAGAAAGGGAAAGAGGGTCCATTCCCATGTTTGTTGACATAAAGAATGGAAACAGAGAATTAAATTATCATTCTCATTCTCCCATTTTGATTCTTTAAAAAAAGTGGAGAAAGGTGGAGAATGAGAGTTTTAGAAGGACTGTTTCTCTATTGATTCTACAGGGAATGAAAAAAGTCACCTAAAAAAAGAAGGGATATAAATTCCTAACATGTACATTGCACAAACATCGTAAATAATAAAAATCAAACCCTAACGCAGACGCCATTCTCTCCCAGTTTTATCAATTCTAACATTCTATTATCTACTTTTGCCAAACAGTGGAATCTATTCTCTTATGTCAGAGTCATTCTCTTTCTCTGGCATTCCATTCTTCACTGCATTTCCATTCTTTCTGATTCAGTCGTACCAAACGTCCCCTTAGTTCTTGAGGTCTGGAGTCGATATTTTATTGATCATGAAAGGAAACAATGGCCGAGCTTACTGGAGAAGTTAAAAAGAATTCCTCATGGGGATGTTCAAAAGCAACTTCTGATGAGCTACGATTCACTTAGTGTCACTGCAAAGAATTTATTTCTAGATATTGCTTGTTTCTTTGATCTAATGGATAAAGAAATGGTTTTCAAAGTATTGCACGATGAAGAATCGGCATTCTTCCCAGATATTGAGATTCAACATCTGGTTGATAAATTTCTAGTCCAATACATATATCAGGACAAGTTGGCATTGGTGGCCATGAATCAAGTGATTAGGGAAATGGGCCAAGAAGTTATCCGCCAAGAAAATGTGGATGAACCTGGAAAACGTACTAGATTGATAAGTCATAGGGACATTCTTGGCTTGTTCAGAGATTGCTCGGTAAGATATCTCGGATATTTTTTATTAATAATTTACACAACACCTACGCAATTTATTAAAACTAACTATAATTTATTGGAAAATTGGTTGGCAAAAGTGAATTTTGACCAAATTTGGACACAATTATTTATATGTATGTGTCATATATATACGTTATAGTTTGTAGGTTTGCGTTCTCCTCGAAGAGAGCTCCGCAATGAACCTTTATGTGTCCAAAATAGAGTTGATGTGAATGAGATATCGGGTCTCAAAGTTAGTCATTCAGTACCATGACTAAAGTGGAAAAATAGTTTATTTTCTATCCCACATCGGTAGGAGGAGTAAACTAGGGTGGAGTCTATTGTGTATAAATAGACGCCCTAATTCCATAGGTTTTCACACATCAAATCAATTATTATTATTGATTTCCAACATAAGGAATACGCATCGCTTAAGATGAAATTCCAGGCAGTTTAGTTAAGTCCGACAGTACAACTTACTGTTTTGGCTGTTGTACCCTGGGAAACAGACGGTGAATCTGTTTTAAGGGAAGCGTGTTAAACACGTGCCTCGGCTTTTTAGTGCTTCTTTGTTGATCTCTATTTGGTGATCAAGTAAGTCTTTTGACTATTTTATTATTTTATTTAATTATCGTTTATCTGCTTACATTCTGTTTGTATTTTATTTATTTGTTATTTATTTTCTGTTAATTTTATTTATCATAATTTAGATTTTATTAATAAAAGTGTAACCATTTCCCTACAGTCTTAAAACAGATTCTGTGTAACAGAATTAAAACACTTTTATTAAAATCGGATTATTTTAATTAACAGAGTTGGTATAACAGATAGATAAACGATTTTAAAACAGTTTATTGAATCAGTTTATATTGAAACCATGATGAGTTTCTTTTCAAACTGATTTTTTTTTGTTACGTATGTTATTTTTTGAATCTTGATTTATTGAAACCAAGATTGTGTTTCTTTGAATCGAATTTGGTACAAACTTATATAACCGTGTCGAGTTTATAAGATACCATATTGTTTTAACAGTTGTTGTGTTTTAATATTCGCAAGTTAACTGATGGTAACATAATTTATGACCCTTGTGAATCATTGTGAATGTAATTGGTGCGCCGATTACTAACATGGTTGTAAATCATGATGAAATCAGATTCATTGAAACCAAGTGGAGTTTCTTTGAAAGAAATCTCATAAAATACAAGTTGTTATTTTATTTGATTACTAGAACATGCTTATTGAAACCAAAATAAGTTTGTTTGAAACAAAATCTGATTTTGGTGGAAAAGTTTCTTTGCCTTATTTAGCTTATTTAAACCAGGTTGAGTTTAATTATAAACTAAATATAGTTCTTGAAACTTTATGCATTTTAAAGTAGATCTATAGAAACCATGTTGAGTTTCTTTGGAATGGTAAATCTATTTTGAAACCTTGTCGAGTTTCATTGTAAAATTAGACCATGTGATACAGATCTATTAAAGATATTTTTAAAGAAGATTGATAAAATCATATTACAAATTTGTTTTGTTTAAAAACATTATGTAATATGCGATATTGTTTAATTGTTTTAATTAAAAGACTTCTTTAAAAACGGTTTTGTATAATGGATCTTACAAAACAATAGTGTTTTAAACAAATTCGATGTAATTTATTTTGTTAAGAAACACTTTGTGATATTGCAAGTTGTTAATTATTCCAAGTTTAGTTTTATACTAATAACGGAATATTGTATTATCAAAATATTTGGAATGTCACGAATGACACCTAAAGGATCTGCTCCCGAACTTGTTGAAAGGGAGACCGATACTCGAGTTATATGTACGGTAGATGCTCTAAAGCATTCAGATTTATGTGACATAACTATGGGTTAAATGGCCTATATGACATAAAAATTGTTGCCAAGGCGGGATCCGACCTTAGATAATGGTGGATTAACACTTGGCATCATGTCATGAGTATGATGATAAGAGTTTGGTTAACTCTTTCAAAGCAGCACAAAATGGAGAGATGCAATTTATGGGCAACTCTACAACTGCTAATAGCAAGGGAAAAAGAAATGTGATGTTGAAATTCACATGTGAAAAAAAAGTTTAAGTGAACCAACACGTTGTATGTGCCAGAGATTCGTAGGAATCATGTGTCTGGATGGTTGCTTAATAAATTTGGCTTAATTTTTTATTTGAATAAAATAAAATTGAGTTGACATTAACAAATTTTGTTTGGTACGGGTTATACCCTTCCTTTAAATGTTTAAGCTAAATTTTTAATGGTTGTTTTAATTAAATAAGTATGAATTCACCTTATTTGATTCTTTAAATGTATAGCATGGCCAACTCGGACATGTTAATTTTAACTCAATACATTATTTATTTAAATAAACGAACATGGATTACAAAGTGAAAATTGTGTTGAAGCCAAATTGACAAGATTGTCTTTTCACTCGGTTGAACGGAAATTAGCCGAACCCTTGTTTCACATAGTTTTATGTGATTTGGAATCGTTACCTACTAAGGTAGCAATTAGGTACTTCATCGTAATTTTTGATGGTAGTACAAAATATTGCTACTTATACTTACTTGAGAGTAAGGATATTGACAAGATTGATCTATACAAATAAGTTGAGAATCAACTTATTATCGAACACAAGGCGGTTCAAAGTGATATTGGAGATGAATATGTGTTTCCATTTCCAAATGTATGTACTAAACATTGGAATAAGATACATGTTTATTGCTTCTTATACGCCTCAACAGAATTGTTGAATGAAAAGAACTATGCCTTAAAAGATATGGTTATGCCATGTTATTAAAGTCCTCATTTAAGCCATGGCATGTGGGGGAAAGCGATTCTATCGGCTACTTATCTTTTAGATAAGATCCCTTGTAAGGAAAAGATGATAGTTCTATGAACTATGGATGGTATGAAAACCATTCTATAAGTACTTACGAATGTGGGGGTGTCTATCTGTACTGACGCCCAAGATTCAAAATATTGGATCTAAAACTATGGATTGCATAATTTTGGATATGCCCATTACAGTAGTGCCTATCATTTATTTGTATGCGATTCAGAAAATCTGAATATGTACAAATATACGATAATGGAATCAAGGAAAACTTTCATTGTTTGAAACCGTGTTTCCTTATTTATCCGAGGAAAATGGATGTTCATCTAGACTAGATGATACAGTTGTCCAGGATGAGAGGCAACTAAATGATGATGTCCTTCATGATGAGAGATATCAAGATGATAATGTTGTTCTAATAAGAGACAACAAGATACTGATTATGATTTCCATGATGTGAGACAAGATCAACCTAGAAGAATAAGGTTAACCAAAAAGAAGCAAACGGGCAAGAAACGAGAAATCATTTGGATCTAGTTTTGTTTCTTTTATGAACCTACTTCTTACAAAGAAACGGTAACTTCCTCAGGATGGCCTCAATGGGAAAAAGCCATCAAATGCGAAATAGATTCTATTTTACAAAAATGATACATTATAGCTCATGGTTTTACCTCCTGGTGGTAAACCACTAGGCTACAAATGGTTTATACCTAACAACCACAAAGGTTGTCGATGGAACCATTGATATGTAAAAAAGTAAGATTGGTAATTAGACAACGAGAAGGTCTAGCTTACTTTGATACATATTCAGTTACACGAATAACCTCTATTAGGAGGGTACTTGCTATTGCTGCTTTAAGAAATTTGGAAGTTTACCAAAATATATGAGAGAATGGCATTTCTAAACAGGGATTTAGAAGAAGAAATCTACATGAACCAACCTAAGGGTTTCATGGCTCCTAGACAAGAGAGCAAAGTTTGTAGGCTTGTTAAGTCATTATATGGCTTAGAAAAAGCTCCCAAGCAATGACATCCAAATTTTCTACCACGTCATGTCAGAACGTGGATTCGAAATTAATGGATGTATGTGCAAAATAAATCACTGGTATATATGTAATCGTGTGTTTATACATAGATGGTATACTTATCACTCGAAGTGATAACAAGATGAACAAATCCACTAATGAAATGTTAGAGTCAAGATTTGACATGAACTACATTGGTTGTTCGATATGGTTCTTGAAACTAAGATCATATGAAACCAGATGGATTTGTTTTGAAGTTAAAAACACTATAAGGACAATATTCTTGAGAGGTTCAATGTGGGGGATTCCAGCCTAGCTAGAACTCCAACGACATCTTTTTAATCTATTTAAAATAGAGGTAGAGGTGTTGCCTATTTTGAATACTCAAAGAATATTGGGCGTCTTATTTGTCTAATAACTTGTGTGAGACTTGATCATAAATCTGTAAATTATTATCAGGTTTAGTAAATATACCAGTAATTCAAGTGATGACCACTTGAGTAGTATTACACGAGTACTATGATACTTATGATATTGCATTTTGGAAGATATCCAACTGCTATCTAATGATAGAGTAATGCAAATATGGATTCTTACATAAAAGAATCTAGATCCACTAGAGCAGATGTATGGACTCTACGTGGGAAGCTATGTCTTGGAAATCTTGAAAGTATTTCAAACAGACTTTTATAGCTAAATCTTTGATGGAATTTAAATTTATCATTTGAGATAAATTTATATAATATGCGGGATATCTACGTTAATTTGTAGAGGACATGCCAAGATGGCGTAAACCGGTAACGACCATCTATATAAAGTGTGATAGTCAATTGGAAATTGACAGAGCTCATATCACAATATAAAATGGTAAGTCGAGACATATTCATCATAGACATTGATTGGTGCGACAACTACTCTCAACTAGAGTTATCACGATTGATTACGTAAAGTCAATAGATAACATCGCGGATCCGCTTACGAAAGGCTTAAGCAGAGAGTTAGTTAGTAAGTCGTATAAAGGAATGGGACTAAAGCCCTTGAAGGAATGAGTTTCTATGAAGGAAAACCTAACCTAGTTGACTGGAGATCCCAAGATCTGGGTTCAATAGGACAACCTAATCATAGAAATGTGGGGGAGGTCACGTCAATTTGGGGGAGTTACTAAATGTTGTAACTTCCTAGTCTATTCCTATAACTAATGTGACTTGTTGAGAGGTTAAACATATGGCTTTAATGATTCAAGATGAAATCACAAAGCATAATGATTCAAGATGAAATCACAAACCATATGTTTTTAATGATTCAAGATGAAATCACCTATGTGAGAAAGAAGTGGGGTCGCTTCGAAGGGAATTGTGGGGGCGCAATACCTAAGAGCTCTTACAGAACCAGGCTAGTGTTCATGACCATAACGAACACGACTATGAGGACTTAACAATGTTAGGGAGAGTCTTGTGTGAGTGTGTATTGTCGTCTACGCAAACAGATGTTGAGTTCAAGGACATCGCGTCTACTCAGATCTAGGAGACTAAGTGCATCTCACAAGGGAAGGTTCAAAGGGTCACACCTACCTATCCTTTGCAAGATTCAACTATTGGAATTTCATCGTAATTTTGTATTACGATCGATCTCCATTCATGTGGGGGATTGTTGGAAAATTGGTTGGCAAAAGTGAATTTTGACCAACTTTGGACACAATTATTTATATGTATGTGTCATATATATAAGTTATAGTTTGTAGGTTTGCGTTCTCCTCGAAGAGAGCTCCGCAATGAGCCTTTATGTGTCCAAAATAGAGTTGATGTGAATGAGATATCGGGTCTCAAAGTTAGTCATTCGGTACCATGACTAAAGTGGAAAAATAGTTTATTTTCTATCCCACATCGGTAGGAGGAGTAAACTAGGGTGGAGTCTATTGTGTATAAATAGACGCCCTAATTCCATAGGTTTTCACACATCAAATCAATTATTATTATTGATTTCCAACATAAGGAATACGCATCGCTTAAGATGAAATTCGAGGCAGTTTAGTTAAGTCCGACAGTACAACTTACTGTTTTGGCTGTTGTACCCTGGGAAACAGACGGCGAATCTGTTTTAAGGGAAGCGTGTTAAACACGTGCCTCGGCTTTTTAGTGCTTCTTTGTTGATCTCTATTTGGTGATCAAGTAAGTCTTTTGACTATTTTATTATTTTATTTAATTATCGTTTATCTGCTTACATTCTGTTTGTATTTTATTTATCTGTTATTTATTTTCTGTTAATTTTATTTATCATAATTTAGATTTTATTAATAAAAGTGTAACCATTTCCCTACATAATTCTCTCCTTTCTTGTTCATCAGGGAACGGATTCAGTTAGAAGCATTAAGTTCAACAGCTCTCGTAGAGAAGAACCTGTAACTCTACAACTAGAGGCCTTTAAAACGATGAGTAATCTCAGGTTCATTAAGCTAATTGATTGGGACAGAAAACTACAATGGTCTTTTTCTTCCAAAGACGTCATTCATAAGGCAAGGTCTTGCTTCTCTTTCAAACATTTGAAATACTTGGTACGGAAACGTAAGGCTCCTTGCAAAAGCATGTCAGCTTGCTTCTCTTTCAAACATTTGAAATACTTGGAATGGAAATGTTTCCCTTGCAAAAGTCTTGACAACTTTGATATGGGCAACGTGGTGATTATTATATTGCAAAATAGCAAATTGGAAAAACTTTGGGAAGGAGTCAAGGTATGTTCATTTTTATTCGCTTTTTATTTCTTCTTTTTAAAATTTTATTTATGCCAATGAGATTACTTGGATACGTGGCCTCTATATGTTTCATTGGGGACTTGGGTGTATAGAAATATAACCAGGCCACTTACTATATCTAGTGTACCAATTAGTTAATAGAATTTATATTTATACTATATACACGAGACATGATTCTTTACTATCCATTAAGTTTTTCAAAGACTGGTAACATCATGGTACTTTTTATGATCATTATCATTCAATTAAAAAAAATGCAAGATGGAAATTAAATTAAAAAAAAAAATATATTGTGTATTAGATAATTGACATGTGTCATTTATAAAAGTTCAGTTTATTCAAAAGAAAATGATATTCTTCCTATTTATTCTTTTACTTTTATGATTGTGACAAATTAATAAATTAAAAAATCAAATTAAAATAGAGAAATTGTGCATAACACATGTTGTATAGTTGTGTGATTAACAGTATGATTAGGAAAAAAAATTTGGTAAGAAGATATACAATCCTCTTATTCAAAACATAAATTAGTTTTAGTTTAGAAACTTAAATCATACAAGGAAATTTGTAAATATTATTCAAAACATAATATAAATATCTGAAGATATTTATGCGAGAACTTTCTTGGGAAAATAAGTAGAAAAACTCTTATCAAAGAGTGCAAAAAAAAAAGTACAAGAGTTGTTATAAAAGGGAGGAACAGTAGTCAACATTGTTTCATAAAGTGAGATTTGACACATTCCGAAAATAGAAACATTTAATGTAAGTCGGTAGTAGTATACTATTAACCGAGCATTGCACTTAGCCCAATAGTTGTTATAGTTATTATGTTAGCTTGGCCCATTAAGTGTTATTTGCTGTATATAATACATTATAATGTCATGTACATCAAATAACCCTTAATAGGCCAAGCTAACATAATAACTATAACTACTATTGGGCTAAGTGCAATACTCGGTTAATATATACTACACAATTAAATGCTCAACAAGTCTCTATTACCTCAAGGGTATCCACCTCGATCTTTACTCGTAAAAGAGAATGTTTCAATTGAGTAAATACTCATCTCTTGCAATTAATTTGAAACACATTCAAGAGAGAAGCTATGTTGGTGGTGATGTTAGTTAAGGAGACAGAAGTTAACGTGACGCTGAGTTGACGGTCACGTTTGTGGTCGCTATTAGGATCAGCCTAAGTGTCCACTACAAAGATGCACAAAGTTTTGAAATTCTCACTAACCACATTTTTCACTAATCACATGCATATGATCTCAACTCACTAAAATCATTTTTGATTGGATGAAACATAAAATGAACATTTATTTTTGTATCAAAATAAAATGATGGATATTTATTGTGAAACGAAGTGAGTACAATAATGAATCTGTAACGAACACATGGAAATGTCATACCATTTTGAGATATTGATTAAAAATTAATGGTGTGATCTTAATATAAAAAATGAGGATGAAATAAAAGAAGCAGTGAATATGGGGAGGGTTCCATCAACCCATCTCATTATGCTTTTGTTATTTTATTAATTAATTATAGGTTACTATTATATTTGTGTGTCTAGAATTTTAAAAAGTTGAAGATTCTGGACGTGAGTGAGTCAACGTGGTTGGCCAAGACCGGAAATTTTATTGGTCTCGAGAATCTTGAGAAACTTAACTTGTATGGATGTGAAAATTTGGAAGAGTTGGATAGCTCTATTGGTTGCCTCCAAAAACTTGTTGAATTACATCTAACTAGTTGCAAACGGTTGAAGAGGCTCCCATGGGAAATGATAGGCAAGTTAAAGTCTCTTCAAAATCTTGACCTCCCCTGTTGTCCCAACATATTGGAGATCTCACATGAAGTTAGTAGTCTAATTTCACTACAACACTTGGATTTAAGTTATAACAAATTCAGCAGTCTTCCTAATAGCCTCTTCCAACTCCATCAGCTGACCCAATTAAAATTAGCTGATTGCACCAACTTAAAGTCGATTCCAGATCTTCCTCCGAGCATTAAAGAGTTAAAAGCGGATGGTTGTATAAACCTAGTGAATCTTCCTTCAAACTGTTCTCAGTTACAATTTTTGACGGAGCTTCAATTGGATAATTGCTCAAAACTTGGATCTGAAGGTTTCATGCAAGTTACAGGACTAAGGAACCTACGTTATTTAGGGATGAAGAATTGCAATGTTTCACGAGTATCCAGTAGAATTGGGAATTTGGTGTCATTAAGGGTTCTCTACCTATCAGGAAACACGTTTTCTAGTCTACCGGAGAGCTTCAGCAACCTTTCACAATTGCAGGGACTTGATATAAATTTGTGTTCTGAATTACAGTTACTTCCACCTCTTCCATCGCAATTGACATATATAAATGCAACCAACTGCAGGTCATTAGATGTGATGCCATTTGATTCAATGCAAAACGCATATATTTTTCCTTCCAAATCTTTCAAGGTAAGCAACATCTCCATCCCTCCCTTCCATCACATATATATTTTTGTATTGAAGATGCCTTTTCATATATTATTTAATTGATATGCTTGGATGCTATACAGGAATCACGACTCATGAGTAATGAAAGATTAAAAATCACTCTCTCGAGGAAGGAGGAGGTACCTGAGTGGTGTACTTATGAAAACAGTGGAAATGTTTTATCTTTTGTGGCACCTATCCAATTTGATAGCAAAATATGCGGTCTCATCTTATGTGCTACCAAAGACAACAAGGGTGGTGTTGTGATGGCTTATCCAATAATTTATAATAAAACGAAAGGAACAAGTCATCGATTATGTGATTGGACGTATGAAAACTTTTGCAGGGTCATATGTTATCAACCTAATGATAAAACACTAGTGGTGGAAGCGGGTGATAGCGTGGAACTTCAATTTAATGAGAGTGTTAAGAGTTGTGGGTTGTGTTTGGTATACGAGGATGATGTGGTAGATTCGGGATTAGTTTTAAAAGATGTTAGGAAGCCCACACTCTCTCTGATTCCATTATCATCAGAGTCAGAGATCATAACTGGCAATAGTATTACTGACTTAAATGATGAAGACGTATGCTCCTTCCCTATTCAAGATGAAGAATACACCTATTATTACTTTTTCCGCATGGTATCTTAATTCTAAGCGTTATCTCTTATTATAAAGGTTTACATTTGTAGTACGTTATGTCGTTATGCAAGTTATTTCAACAAAAATCTCGTGTCAATTTAATTGGTAATAATAAGCGTTTATGATCAGTTGTTATTGTGGGGCGTTCAAACGGAAAGCCCACCAGGTGTTTGATGAATGTCCATGACAGTGCTAATAGATTAATACTCCGTATATTTGAATGTTCATGGTTCTTTTGCTTATTGGGTATTTTTATGGGGTGTTTGTTTAAGCTTATTTTTGAGCTTATGAGCTTATGTGATATCGGCTTATGTTTCATAAGCCCATTTTTTCTAGCTTATTGTGAGGCTCATGGGCTTATGTAAGCTTATTACATCATAACAAGCTTGTATAAGCCAATAAGTTTCAAAATAAGCCGGAAAAATGAGCTTATGAAACATAAACCGAAATCACATAAGTTCATAAGCCCATAAATAAGCTTAAACAAACACCCCCTTATAAAGAAATCTGAGAAAATATTGCTTGTGAATCAAACCAACCCGGCCAGTTCTGACCCATTTTGTTTGTTATGGTTGACTTAAATTTTTGGATTCGATTTATTTGCTGTTATGGTCTGTCGTATTAAAATGTCAAAGTCCTCAAAAGGTGTTTATAAGTTGTATTGAAATGCCTTCCAGGTGTTTGATGAAACTCCAATGCTAGTTGCTCTAACAGGTGGTGTGTTCTACATCATTGATATGTTCGATCTAGTTTAAGATTATGTAACAAATCTCGTGTTCAATTTATGCTTTTAGGTTGATGTATTTTATACGCTGGTGTGACCGATTTAGCACTAGTTTAAGATGGACATGTTTTCATTTGGAACTAACAGCTCGATCTAGTTTATTAAACCTAATGTCACAAACCACTGTTAGTTAACACCCTTTACCCTTTTAGATATTGGGATGCCACAATCCGTATTGTTTCTGCAATGTTTTATAAACATAGCATTTAACAGATTACGAGTAGGGTACCAGCGCGATGCGGCGGCGAGTACCCTAAAATAAGTTTTATGGGCGTAAAATATCTAGTAGCGTGTCCAAACAGTGTCACAGATCAAATATACATATGCATTCTACTCTTCACGTAGGACTTCTCAATACACAACGTTTTCGTGAATAATGGCGCAAATTTCGTAATTTTTCGAGTCCGTTTGCTATGTCGAATGAGCCCAGAATCGTTTTTGTGAAAAGTTTAGCCGAATTGACATATATGGCCCCTTCGCCCCTATCTTACACAATCTACCCTCACTTTTCAATTTACATATCCACCCCTCCCCATTTAATATAAAAACATTTTATTTCATTTTTTTAATTCATTTTACAACTAATAATAAAACACACATTCCACATACTCTCTCTATCTCTCTCTAAACTCCCTCACCGGATCTTCATAATATCCGGCCAGCACCAGCAGAATCCGGCACCACCGTCGCCGGAATAATTTTTCCGGAGAAACCTTTTTCCCTCCCAATCGATAGATCAACCTATTTCTAGCGGAGCTTATTAGCTCTCGAAGCACCGTGTAACACCATCCACGCGCCACCACCGCCACTACAGTCCGTACACCACCACCGCCGCACCTCCCCTCGCCACTTCTCTCTCCGTTTTGGTAACCCACGCGCCTTATTCTTTCCCCTTTACACCATTTTCAGCAAACCCTAATTTTTACTTTTTAATAAAATCCGATTTATAATAATTTATTTTGATAAAACCTTTAACTAAATGTTTTTAAACATGAAAAACCTTGTGGATCTTGTTTTTCTGTCGCGATTCGGTCAGTTCAAATTTCTTTGACTTTCTTTGATTTTACTTTGAATAAATTAGTGGAAATTTATGATTTTTTCAGTTTTATTTACTTTATACTTTTGAAAGTTCTTATTCGTTGGATTTGATCAGGATTTCAGCGTGATACTGCTGCGATGATTGGCGTACTGGTCAACGGGGACGATGCAGCAATCGTATATCCTTCAATAGTACTCGACAATGTATTCAGAAGAAATGCTTAAATGTCTGTCTTCTGAACTTATTGGCAAATTGGAGGTACAACATTTAACTATGACTTTTTAAGAAGTCATGTGTGAACAACTGTTATTATGTAGATGACTTTATGGTATAAGTATTCTCCCTAAATTATGTGATTTAGGGATAGAATCATAACTAATTGCAGAGAATTCAGAAAACATGCAATATCGTTTTGAACTGTTAATCAATCTCATGTGCTACTTATGTCGTGATATGATATGGCAGAGTTAAAAGTTACTATAATATTTATGAGATCATTTTCCTACATATGAATCGCATATTACCCCTTCCTAGGCTTCAAACGCTTCCAGTTAATTTTCTAATTTGTATTTGACCCACGTAAATGGTTTCTTCAAATTGCAGGTTTGGTGTTCGTTTCGATTGCGAGATTTTCCTTTCGATGCCATCCAGATTTGCTTATATGACCTACTTCAAATTCGGTATGAACTAGTGATAAGTTGACTTTGGTTTCGGGCTGGGTCAAATTAGTTGGATAATGTTGAATTGGGTAAATTTATTGCACACTATGAACACATTTTTTCATAATATTTGATATTTAGTGTTTAAATTTGATTACAAAGACAAAACTTCCAAACACATCTATTTCCGTTGCGGCAAAAAGATATCTCAATCACGTTGAAGGTGCTGTGATTGGTGCTTTTGCAAGTAATAAATGACTTTTCCACACGTTATCTATTTTAGTTGTTTAATTGTATATATATGTGTTCTTTTTATTGACGTCAATTTTAGTTGCTTAATTGTATATATGTGTTCTTTTTAAAATGATTTACCCTGGTGTTTAGATAGCATAAATTGGGTGCTTTGGACACACTATTTCAAAGAATAAATAAGTGTACAATTTTTTTAAGATGTGTCAGTGTGTATTTAGGATTTTGAATTTTTTGGTTATGGGTGTAGGTCGCAGGGGAAACGGACACAGGTGCTTAAATTAAGTTGCGTTACATGACAGCGGCAGGTAAAGATGTGGTGTCTACAATATCGTTTCAACTTACTCAGAAGGCTCCGAATACGGACTATAAGGCATTTGAGACTGTGTTGCAGACTATTAATCTTCACACAGGTGAGGTACTCAAATGGTTTTTTAACATTAGGAATTATAAATATGCATATTTGTAGCTCAATTGAGAATTTTATTGCATTTGATTCATATAATGTGTGCCTCTTCTTTCTTTGTAAAAATTTTATTTGGTGCTATCAAATTCATGTAACTCAGTTAGCCAACTCACAAGTGATGTTACATTTTTTTCCATGGAAATCAATAATCTTCTCGATTTGCTTATTTTTATAGTTTTAGATTGTGAATGTGATTTTATCTAAAGTCTTATATCACTGATGTTGGTTGCATGTGTTTATGTGTATTAGGAAAACAAATATGAGGGTAAATGTGACGAAGACGAGAATATAACCCGCTAATGCTGCAAGAGTTACCAGTAGAGCGATTTACCAAAGAATGAACACCGTTAGTCCCTCACTTTCCATCCCTCTGATGCTGTAAGAAGGATTAGTTGGCCTTATACCAGCATTTACAGGTAATTTTGCTTTAATAGAATCCGGTTTTGAGACAATTAGTTTTTTGTTAAATGAATTCGGAATGAAATAACATGTTTTGTTATATGAAGTGTCTACATTTTTAAAAACGGTGTATGGAATTTCTTATTGGAACTGCTTATTTGCTTATTGTGTTTTGGTAGATAATACACTTTTTAGGTATTAGGCATTGTTTCAGAGTTTATTCCAGGCTGTTTATGTGTTTATTTTTTTAGGGATTAAGTGGCTTTGATTAGCAATCCCAAACACCCCAGCCCCATTGATCTAATTATACTTATTTGTTTGAATTTGCGGGGTGTCTGTAAGAGATCACAATTAGAAAATGTATCCACGTTTGGGAGGTAAAATGTATGCTCTAGGGTCATAAACTCAAAGAACCTGAATCGGGGAATAAAAAGGGTGAGTTTCAAGGATCAAATAACTGACCCATTGGGTCCTAAAATAGGAGATCAAATTCTGCTTCACTAAACGTAAAAACTCATGTTTTGTTTTACGGTTTTTCGACACTCTAACAACCTATCAATTCAAGCTACGCTTTATGATCTCAGATTCAATTTTTGTTGTTATTCTTGACACATGCTGGACCCTGCTTCTTACCACTCACAACTGATGCTATTATTCAAAAAAATTTATATATGCAAACAAATATGGTTACTGTCTACATAGTATATTGTTTTATCCAATATTATAATTATTGTATCCCATTTGAGATTATCACTTTAGGTGCCACCATGTGTCATTTGAGATTATTAGTTACGTTCGTGCTATAGTATGAAATTGTTTAATAATATGGGGATTCCCTAATTTGAATGCAAAGGTAATTCAGTGATATAGAATAAGTGCCATAAAGTATATTAATATAAGAGATTCAATTCTCATGACTTTCGGTCAGTTCTTGCACTAGGTATTTGTGTATACCCATGATTTGTTTTGCTATATTAAAAGTATATTCAGACAACAGAGTCACTTCTGATGGTTTCATTTGATTTTTATACACATTATGCAACAAAAAAACATATAGATGCTTTCCTTAGCCCCATGTTTAGTCAATTTAGATAAGTACATCTCATTTGCAAAGTAATACCTTTTCTGGAAAAAATTGGGAACATAAATGATTAAAAGATATAATATTTGATTTCTATTTTTGTTAAAAATTTTGTATACTTTCTCGCCATACTGTTGTGTGCAGTTTTAATCCGGGATTCAGATGTGCTGGGATTACATACCTACCGAATGTATTCGTTTTCTTGATGTTAGTGTCCACACGTACGATTACACAAAACACCGCAGCATCGCGCAGGCTTCCACGCTCGTTGTATGCATACATGGGGCATCACTAATTTAGTAACTGGGCCATATATTTTTTTAACTGTCTAGCACTATGTTTTTGATATGATTGCTATCATATTTTGAATTTATCACTATACACAACACTTTATTGACGTATATGCATGGACAATAAGATCGAGCATGTGGGACCCAACCAACGAGCCTAAGCTTTCCCAGTTAAAAGTAAAGCTTCAAGAGACTTGGGATCAGTAACTAGACTACTGGAGCTTTACATACTAAATCTTTGCAAACGAGAGCCACCACATTTTCAGCTACATAATTGCTTTTTGCCATTGCAGAAATATTCGGGTTCTTCTCCTCCCAAAATTTCATCACTTGGGTCTATATGTATCTGGACTACTGGAGCTTACATACTAAACCTTTGCAAACGAGAGCCACCACATTTCAGCTACATAATTGCTTTTTGCCATTGCAGAAATATTCGGGTTCTTCTCCTCCCAAAATTTCATCACTTGGGTCTATATGTATCACCTGATACAACAAAAACCAATCAATAGGCATTCATGCATAGCTAGTAACATGTTTGACCTCAAAGGTCAAAGACATTGACTTACTGTTTTATTAGGATCATATGAAGCATGAACAGAAAAAACCATCCGTTCCATCCCGGATACGATTTCTTTACCACCAAGACAACTTGCTTCTTTGAAGGAACCGCGAGCATATCAGCAGCACAACACATTAAAGGAACAGCCACTGGAAGAAATCAACAAGGTCCTATTCTTGAAGAAATGATATGGTTGAAATTTGAGTGGTGATATAATAAATTTTTTAGAAGAAGAGAAGTGGAAACCTTCTAAACATAGATTTAGGAAGAGTGTTTTTTGGGTTGGTTGTGAAACTACAGGAATGTTTTACAAGGGCTGTTGTTGTTTGTGCCATGTGGAATATTGTGAAGTGTGTTTGGTGCTTTGGTGTCAAATGGGGGAGTGTTGCCACGTGAGGTTGACTACATGTTTTTTGCGGCTTACATGTCATGCTATGCTAGTATGCTACTATATTTTGTGTACTTATCTTGTATGTTATCTAGCAGTAAGACCAGCCGTAACTGGCATGGTCGTGCACTCGATTACCTTTTGGTCATGCACTCGGTCGTTTATCATGCCCACTCGATCATGGTCATGGTCTTTTTTGTTGTTTGAGAGTGTTGTATGTGACTGTACGTGTGTTTATTACGTAGTAAATTGTTTTTGTGAAATATTTTTGGTGCAAAAGGGTGAAATATATTATTATCATCAACAATTTATACAAATCATTCAATACTGTAAATGGACAGACCCATTCAGTAGTCAAGAAACAAACCAGTACATTCTTATCCTATATCAGATAACATTTTTGATATCCAACATTAGTACTATTACAAACATATACTATGATGTAGCCATTTAGTGGAGCACACATCAGTGGAAGCAGCATATATCCCATACTTACGCATACCTCCATTCACCCAAGATTTGCACCAAGACCATAGCCTCACAATATACATTTCCCAAACACAGTCCAAATTAGTCATTCAACCTGCCACCACAATAACTAAAAGGAGAGGGTGGATGGGCATCATTGTGTGGGCTATAGCCACCCATTCACTCTACCAGTCAAGGGCTCTTCCAAATTTCTTACATTTCCATCTCTAGAATGGCTTCAGAAATATTGGAAACACTCACCTTGAGGGGAACACTCCATTACCTCCTTTAGACAATGTATTGCTAGGACCAAGTAGGTTCATCTTTCACTCCTCACTATTCCTAGCATCATACATTGTCCCACCAAGCATGCTTACCCTTCACAGTATGGAAACCTACTTTATGATGAACTTAGCAGACCTGAACTGAATATAAAATCATCCTAACCTTGAAGTACCTAACAAAGGCCAACTTAAAGTTGAGAATGATTATACTTAATGCAGGTTCTAAGCCACCAAGTTACAAGGCCATCATCTGTATCATTCTTAAAAAATACTTCCAGTTTCTCATGTATACTGAAACTGAAAAGCACAGGATAATAACCTTTGACTTCAAAACTCAGTTGCTAAGAGATTTGAAGTGCAGCTTATCTTGAACCTCAAATGCTGCAATCTTGAATTCCTCAAAGAAGCATTGTATCTTCTAATCAACTAATCGATGATCATTCCAATTAATTACAGCAGATCATCAATCATAGCAGGAAACTACTTTATACCCATTCAACTTTTAAAATAACAGCAATAAGATCTATATTCCAATTTGTGTTAAAGTGGGTATGTTTTTAGCGGCATCATGTTATTGCTACTATTGTGTACTTGTCTTCTGGTTTTCTTGTTTTATATGGTTTCCTTAGGTTTTGACATTTTAAGTTTAGCTTTGTTTAAGAAAAATGATAACAATAATCGGCTTTAAAAATTCTCATCAAAATATCCAAACGTTAAAGATTTGGTTTTTTCAAAAGAAGTCATTTATTTATGAAAACCGGGCATAATAATATAATGCAGTCATAACTCGTAATGTGGTTGTGTGTCATGCCAGCATCCACCTTCATCACTAAGTAAACTGCCATAATCTCTTGTGTTGATTATCACAAAACAAAGAATAAAACTTCAGAATTGAACTCTACAAGTCTTATCGTCATGTATTAAATCTGATGACCATAGCTATTATTACAAAAGTTAAGGTGGTAATACTTATAGACTATAGAGTACATGGTTTTACATAGTTTATTAGAATTTAAAGGAAATCGATTTGTATACGTTCAATTTTTTTACGCACGTCATTTTCTGCATAACGTGTATTCAGGGCCGTGAATTTCGGAGGCTCCGTGCCATTTTAAGTTATAGGCCCTTGAACAATGTATACTAAAGATTTATTTAACTTCCCCATTGGCCACGGAGGTTCACTTGCGACGACTCGGGCTATTTAAAAGGGTAGTCGCCCTGGGATTAGTCGAATCGGAAACCCAGGTATAAAAAAAATGTTTAACTTAAAATGATTATGCATTTACGCATTAAATTATTAATCTTTATGCCATTAGATCATACAGTGAAGTCGCGTATACCTTGTAATTTTTTTCAAATATAATGCATTGAATTTTAGTAAAAACTATTGATAATATCTTTAAAATCCCAGCCCACATAGTTGTGTGGTATTTCATGAAATAAAGCTATAAAATATTTGCTATAACGTCACACAACGCAATTTGTATCAAAATAATGTGTCAATTTATCATTTTGATATGTGGGTTGCTTTTTACTTTTCTATAAAATAACACATGGTACTAAACAAATTATTTTAAAATTATAGCTTAATTGTCAAAGTGTATACTAGAAGGACCAAACTTGTAATTTACTTAAAAAGTCATCTTCTCCAGCAGAAGTGCCCGTCCATTTCACATCGTTAAAAACAAATTATGGCCATATGTTTCACTACTGTGACTCAAATTACAAGTTTTTAACATTTTTAAACAAGTTTTCTTCATAAAATATCGTTTATTTAGATTAAAACATCCAAAACTGAGTGTATACTAATATTAAGATCTGTAAATTTGAGGCCCTAAGAAAAATGAGGCCATGTGCCATTGCACAGCTTGCACATGCCTAAATCTGGGCCTGCGTGTATTGTATGTATTACCAGCTACACACAAGTACACAAGCATATGCAAATAAAAGATTTAAATCTGCGCAAAATTTTAAAAGGTTGAATCTTACCTTGATATAACTAAATATAGTACGTACACTATATATATATTTAGATTTACATAAGAGTAGAAGCCAAACGAGCAATAAGCTGCGCTACTAGCCTTTTTTGAATTGCAAAACTAAGGTGTTGTTTGTTTAGTAAGAAGCTCTGAATCTGAATTTGATTCGCACATCTGAATCTGAATATATGGTAGAAAAGTCTATTTCCATCTTAATCTGAATAAGTGATTGAGAAATCTGAATCTGACTAAAATAAAACTTTTTGTTTTTCTAAAAATGTCTGAATGTGTTAAACTATTAGTTTTTACAATTTAAATATAAAACCATTGCATTCACATAAAAAATAAGTTTTATTAAATATAAGAAACCAATTTTAATAATATAATCAATTTAAAGTTAAAAGTATTTTAAACAAAACATGAAATTTCATGTTTACTTGACAAAATAAACGTGTCACGAGTTTAAACTGAACATTTAAAATGATTAACTATATGGATCGCGTTAGAGTTGAGATATATGAGTCTGAGACCGAACCCTTCAACTTGAAAAAAGGGTAAATTGCAAAACTGGTCACTAAAGTATCACGAAATTGCAAAAATGGGATCGAGTCATAAAGGTGTGCAAAATTGCCATTAACGTTTCGTAAAAGTGCAAAATAGCCACTGAAAGCGTTTTTCCGTTAGTTTCCTCGTTAAGTGCCATGTCACTGAGGGTATTATAGTCATTTCGTTGCTTTAAGGATTAAAATGTCCACGTGTCATATCACTATTGCTTCAGGGACTAAATTTGCAAAGTAATTTTTATCTTTTATTTCACACCACCACTACCATCACTCTCTACCACCACACAACCAACACCACCACCCTCTACCGCCACCGCCACCACCACCACCACCACCCAACCAACACCACCACCACCCTCTACTACCACAACCACCCTTTACCCTTCATCTTCATCTTCTCCAGTGACCAAACCCAGATTCCGATCACATTTTTTTTTTTTTTTTTTTTTTTACGAAACTAATAATTTCTGAAGTATTCTTCTTTCGATATTTGACCTTAGTCATTGTTATTGTTAATCCCATGATAGTCTATACGGTTAAATCTTGCATGAATACTTACATTGTTGTGATGGTAACAGGTCACCACTAATTAAGTTATTGCTCAATTATTCAATCATCAAGTTCATTAACCAAATAAGTTGACCAGTTATTCAATCATCAAGCAAACATATGTTCATTAACCAAATAATAGTCTATCTTAGTGATATAGGAAGCGTTAGATTATCCGCGTAATTATCAAACAGTTACTTACAAGCTTTGGAGTGAAGAAAAAGATTTCAATGTATCACCCAGTTCTCCTCCCAAATTAGCACTATGAACGTTTCTGTAACAACAAAAAATAAAACATATTATAAGAACATAATCGCACAAAAACTCCAAAAATTAAAAACAGATGAGTTCACATACATCGATATGACGTTTGTATTAGTAGCATCACATACAACACCTTGCCAACCCTCGACACATGGGTCTCCAGCGCTAGCCGTCCATCCAGGAAGAAGGGGATATCCCAGCGCGACATATAAATTATTCGTTGCACTAACTGAGCAAGTAAAGATAGTAATAACAAAGATAATAATTAGCATTGCCGTTAAACCAATACCTTCAAAGGAAAAAGAAAAGAACAATAAACCATCATGGTTCCTTTTTCGCTTTCAATCAACTTTAAATGAAAATTTTCAGACAAAAGTAATTACTAGGACAAATTGACAGGCATACATGGAATTTTTTAAGAGTTCAAAAGTGATCACATCAGAAAGTAACAGGAATACATGGTAGACCAATGGGACGGCGATTGCACACTCTGTTGTAAAAATCGGTCCAGGCGGTTGATTAATCCCCGCATAATCGCTGATCGCTCACTAAGCGCCTTGATTTATCATAATCAGCCTATTTAATCGATTTGGTCAAAGATCGCTTAAAAATCGGTCAACCAACCGATTAACCGGACAAAATCGGTCTAATCGGATTAATCAGACAAAATCGCTTAAAACTCGGTCAATAAAATCGCTTAAAATCAGTCAAAATCGTTTAAAAATCGGTCAAAAAACCGATTTATCAGACAAAATCAGTCAAAGATCGCTTAAAAATAGTCAACAAACTGAGTAATATCTATGTTTGACTTTAAACTTTGAAAAATTATATATTATGTTTATATTTAAACACTTGAAATATTTGAACTTTGATGCATTATGCTTATCTCATACATATAATATAATATAATATCTAAAATTACAATTTTGTGCATAAAAATTCTAATCCGATTAATCCCCGCCTAACCGATTAATCGCTAGGCCCTACCTGACCGCCTCACTAGCGCCTAGCGATTTTTACACCCTTGATTGCACGAAACATCAAGAAAGGTTACTTTCACAAAATAAAAAACAAGTATTCTATGATTGGGAAATCCTCCCCTCTTCCAAAACATTAGTCCGGTAAGATCTTGACACCCTAAATTTAATGAAAAAACATCCTAATATGGAATTTTAAGCCAAATTAACTGCACTAGCCGTTTAAACCCAGATTCCGATCACTTTTTTTTGTTTTTTTTTTTACTTTTACGAAACTAATAATTTCTGGGTTTTGTCACCGGAATCTAGGTTTGGTCACCGGAGAAGATGAAGATGAAGGGTAAAGGGTGGTTGTGGTGATAGAGGGTGGTTGTGGTGATAGAGGGTGGTGGTGGTGGTGGCGGTAGAGGGTGGTGGTGTTGGTTGTGTGGAGGTAGAGAGTGGTGGTGGTGGTGGTGTGAAATAAAAGATAAAAATTACTTTGCAAATTTAGTCCCTGAAGCAATAGTTATATGACACGTGGACATTTTAATCTTTAAAGCAACGAAATGACTATAATACCCTCAGTGACATGGCACTTAACGAGGAAACTAACGGAAAAACGCTCTCAGTGGCTATTTGCACTTTTACGAAACGTTAATGGCAATTTTGCACGTCTTTATGACTCGATCCCATTTTTGCAATTTCGTGATATACTTTAGTGACCATTTTTGCAATTAACCCTGAAAAAAATATGAATTGTCACATATCATCGTATACATTCTTTATCTAACAAAACATATGTAGTGATTCTATTTAATACTTTTAATACGAAAAATAAAAGTGAAACAAGACAAAAAATAAAAAATGAAAAAAAAATGATAATAATAATAATAATAATAATAATAATAATAATAATAATAATAACAAAAAATAAAATAAAAGAGAAAAAAGAGACATTAAGAGGTGTTAAGATACCTCCTCCACATCTAGTCCAATAAAATGATCTAAATGTCTGACCGTGTCTGAATGAATCAGATTAAGATGTTGTTAAGAGTCATTTTAAAAAAAACAAACACTACCTAAGTTTTTGAAAACAACATTTATGAATCTAGCCGTCATAACATTACCATGTAAAACTCGTTGGACTTTGTTGAGCAACTTCACTGCCTCAAGTGCAAAGAAACAAAAAATTATAACTTAAACTAAAGTTTATATAATTTGTTTGTTTGAAGTTTCTTTGGAATTTAGATTTGTAAATTTTTGGGCTTGAGCCGGATACCTATTAATCTTTTTGGGCTGTCCACAATAAACCAAAAGATGCGGTCACTAGCCTGCCACCAAATGACCAAAAACAGCCAGCCTTTCTGCCTTTGGTTTCCTTGTACTATTTTGATTTGATCGGCAAAATTCGAACCGGTGATTCTCATTTGATTTCATTTATATTTTTTTTATATAATTGGAATTGCAGTTTGTAAAATCATCGAATATGCCGCCAATATCTCTAAGCAGGATCGGTAGATCGCTTCCATTCTCCAGTTTCTTTAGGTACTTTTTTTTTTTTTTTTTTTTTTTTTTTTTAAATTAAATATATGTTTAATTGCTGTAATTAGCTGTTAAAATCATTTGTCTAAAAGTTAATATAGATGTATTAACTCCTCGGTTTGATGTTAGGGTTCCTAATTTAGCGTGAGAATTTGAGCTTTTAAAATAACTTAGCTTATGTTGTAAGATAAGCTTGTAAGAACTTTTAGGATTCATAAGCTGTTAAAAACAGGACCTTTTAAGATTAAGTACCCTTAGCTTTAACTTTTATACATATATATTTTTTGTTCTGAAATGTCATTTTAAGCATATCTGAAAATACAAGCTGCAGCTTAATCTCTGGCTCTTATAAGCTATCTTTACCATTTATGCACGCTGCAGCTTAATCTCCGGCTTTTATGCACGTAGTTTAATAAAAGTGTAATTATTACACCGTACATTAATGTGAAATGTTATCTTAACCGTTTAAGAAACTTTTTGATTGGTTGAAATTTGGAAGGGGACACACATATTAGAACAAATCGATATAGAAAGTTGGACCTCTAATTTGGGACGGGATGGAACACGGTAGACGGTAGACATGCTTTTACGTATAAAGGATTTGCATTGCGATTGTTAAGCAATGTAAAGTGTCAACTGGTGGTGATAAGCTAAGCGTAAACATTTGGGTGATGTTTTACATTTGTATACTGAAACTGACGATATAGCCGGAACATTGAAACTTTAGCTGAACTCTAAAATTCTTGATGCATTTTGTCCATTTGGAACTGCGGCACTGCTCAAATTGATAATTAAATCGCCATTCTCCAATCATTTTCTAAATAAGGATCTCAATGTGGTTTAAATAGTTGAGCGTTGTGTATATAAGGTCGCATCGGCATCTATTTGTTCTACGCGCTCTGCAGTTTTGTCATATTTTGTGAATTCAGTTTTACAAAAATTTGGGTCTCTTTTTCATTGTGATTTTGCTCACGAGCTTCGTTTTCTGTAACAGGCAAGCTGAGCAGGAGATGGAAACGGTCGTCAAAGTACTTCAACCTGGACCTTTGGGGATTATAGAGCACAAGTTTTCTGCTGAGGAGATTGAAAAAGCTAACGCTACTGTTAAGAGAGCGGTAATGAATTGGAAAAGGAATGCTATCATTGAACGAAATCAACCCATCTTGAAAGATTATATTAGTTAACTGCTTATTAGTTGTCTATACTTTCTTTGGAATAATCTAATGCGAAAAACAGCACTGTGCAATAGTAAGTTCTCATCATCCTTCGTTGTGGTTATGATTCTTGCTTGCAACGATTGGTTGCATGTCCTTATCGCCTATATAACTATATTATATATAGTGTTTCACGATGAATGCAACTTCTATGTCAGATATTATTCATCTGGTCTGTTTATTACCTTATTTGTTTATTTGTAGTATTGTTTTCATCTGTGAAGTGATGCTGTTAAAATAAAGCCCAATTTCCGATATATTGTTTCACACCGAGTATACTTTTTTATGTAGAATAGGTGATGTAATACTTAGCTTAGGATTAAGTATCACCTAGGGTAAGATGGTGGTACAATATAAAACATAGAAACATTCAAGATCACATGATAGCAAAGATTTACAGCAAAAAAGATGAAACAAACTTGTTTTAGGTTTGACTATAACACAAAGACATCAAAGCCGACAACAAAAAAGAGTGGCTGTTAGACTTGGTTCTTAGTATCTTAACACAAAATTAAAGATAGTAAGCACTTATGATGCACGTTAGTACATGCTAGAACCAGATAGCTCGTGCTTCAATGAGCTTCTTTTTCAAAGACCCGTCAACATGAAGTGAAATGATATCTTTTGCGGAACCAACATATTTACCGCCTATAAACACAGCTGGAATTGCAGGATTACACCCTAGCCTCCGTAAGGCCCACTCCATTTCTGCATCATGGTCAACTTCATGAATTGCAGGACTTGCACCAAGCTCATAGAATAGTGCCTTGATACTATGGCACATACAGCACGAGCTTTTGTTGAAGATCACCGCAGCATTCTTAGATGCCAAACTTTTCACTCTATCCATGTAATGATGTAAAGAAAACGCTTACAAAGTTATAATATGCTTGATTGCTTTTATATGTTTGTTAAAACTTGAAGGCTGACTTGTTGAGTTTGAAGGTTTTATTCACTCTTATATAGGTGACGTTAAAGAGAAAAGAGAATATAAATGTATAAATGTTGAAAAGATAAGTTCCTTTTGGATTTTATATATATTTTTTAATTTGGATAAGCGTATGGTTGCGATGATTTGCTTAATAACGATGATAGGTGCTATATAAAAGTTGACACATACGGTATATTTCCATGCTAATCAATAGAAGCCACATAGGTGGAGCATATATTCCTTGTTTTAGTGGGAGAGGCAAAACTAGGGACGTACCCCTTTTCAGTTTGTTGACGTGTGATGGGAATCCTTATGAAAAACCTGTAGAATTAACGGAAGTTTGGATTAGCCGGTGATGCTAACCATTGACATGAATCTAGCGTTGACATATTTTGGGTATTGAATAGGGGACCTCTAAGATATAAAAGCTTCAGTTCCACTGTTGTGGAAGACAATTAATTATGGTGAAGGTAATAGATGTAACATTTAAAACGGGTCAAATCTAAAAAAAATCTAAAATGAGACCGGGAAAACAGGTGGAAAGTTGCATCTAGTTTTTGTCCCAAAGTCATTAATAAACTACAGTTGCCTCCCAATCATTTGTACTTGAAAATATGCATTCTTTCCAGGTTCATTTTATGAAAGAAGGCCTGAAGTAACGCATTAGAAGACTGCAGATTAATAAATTGGGTCATGACAAAGGCTTCAAGTAAAAGAGTGGAGAAAATCTTATTGAGGACAGCACTCCAAGGTGGCATACATGGCATACATGGCTCTACAATAGTACTTTAATTTTATGACTGCTTTGTATATCAATTATTAAACATAAAGGTGTACATATAATTACTTAAAACCGTGTTAAAAGACCTCCACATGCCCACGGAAACAGTTTTATGACGTTAAAACAACTCTTTTATTGTCTTGAGAGTTAAACCCATATGGCCTTTACCCTGACAGTAGTTGAGTTAATTTTCCTTTGAGATGCAGCGACATGATCTCATTTGAACCACCTATGAGATTTTTCCCTATAAATACAACTGGCACAGTGGGCTTACATCCTAGTGCTTTCAGCTCACTCTCCAATTGCTGCCCATTCGGATGTTCATCTAGCTCATAAACTGTAGGATTCACCCCAAAGCTATTGAAAAGAGTCTTAATGGTGCTGCACATACAACAAGAAGTTTTACTGAATATCACCACTGGCTTTTCAGTGACTGCCCTTGTAACTGTGGTCATTAATATTATCTTAAGACCAGAACAATTACTTGAGCTTCAGAAGTGAGAACTATAATAAAGTTTTTTATTGGTCGTTATGTGATATGTGAACTAGACGTCTAGACTTGGGACTCTAATCAACGCTATATATATACGGTTCAAACACTGTTACAATGGACTTAATGAAATTGTGACGAATTGAAATTGTTCTTAGAAAAGACAGTTTAACTGTTCAGTGATTCTTAGATTTTTAGAGATGGGGTAACATATATGTGTTATATATGCATTTCTTGTAGTATAGAAGTGAAAATTAGTAGTAGGAATATAAATTGGGACACAAGAGAGAATTAGATGTGATCATCTTAGCATCTTGATTCTTTTATAGCCTTTTTAAGATATTCTCTTTTAATAGTCATTTGAACGACCCCCCTCGTCACACATTCCTATTTGAGATAATATGAGAAAAAAAAGGACGCATACAGAATATCTAGACATAGTGATGTGTAAATCTTCAGGGTAGTGATGAATCCCTTTTTTTGAGCATCGGAAGAGGTGGAGATCATGTAGCCTTTTGCCCCCCACACCAAGATTCCCAACAATTTCAGTTATAAAAAACCTAAAGTAATTACATTGATAAAGACAGTGGAATTTTGACACAGTTAGATGCTTATTTCAGCATCATAGTCAATTATTATACATAAATTGATTCTCGCTGTTTAAAGCATCAAATGGCATAGTCAATTATTATACATAAATTGATTCTTTCTGTATAAACCATCAAATGGTTGATTTTACTTCGGATAAGATTAGAAGCATAGTAGAGTAGTTTATCTGATAAACATCAATCTTTTTTACAGGGCATCCAAGATAAAGAATTCAGACTAGATACAAATCTTGGAAACTTCAGTAGCATCTTATCTTGGCACTGCCTACATTTCTGACCAGCCGAATGACTCGTAGGTATTGATAATTTGATATAACATCCGTGGTGTAGTGGATATCTCTATAATTGACTATGCAGGCACCTATGTGGCTAAATTTCCACTGTAGATTAGTCCAAAGAAGAAAATGTAGATAAAGAACAGGTTCCATGTATATTAGTAGCAATTTCATATTTACAAAACTTGATTCAGGTTATTTGGACTATTGACTAATATATTATAATTTATTAAATCATTACTACATTAATTAATTAAATAGATCAAAATAAAAGACAAGTATTGACCGTCGACCTGTCATCCTGCCCACTCTATGAAATTATGCTCAAAAGTGTCACTTTTTAACACGTTTGATAAATTATCGATTTGGAAAACTAATCATGATAACTTTGTGTAAGCAGAAGTTTTTGTTGAGTTCCTTTAGTGGCATGATTACCATAACCATAAATAAGAGAGGCTTCCGTTCACTAAGGCTCTTCGGGCCTGTGAGTGTTGTGGAGGGAAGCTACACCATTCTCTTCCATTTATGCCGAGTTTTTTTTTTTTTTTTTTGGCTTCAACCACTACTTTCCATGTATGATGTAAACCAACCACACATAACTGAGTTCTAGTCATTAGTCTTCAAGGAAAATTGATATCATATTATATGTAGTTATGTACTAAAGATACATGTCTCTTGCATCATCTAGGGTAAACAGCTCCATCTTTAGAACCCATCTAAATGGGTCGAGTCGACTTGGGTTGAGCCTCAAACAATTTTTGCCCATTTTCTTTTATAGAATTATAATTTTTTTTTTTTTTTTTTTTTTTTTTTTTTTTTTTTTTTTTTTTATGATTACACAGAACATTATTATTACAAATTTTAGATAAACATCTAAGTCTTGGAATAAAATGGTTTAGAAGGTTGTATTCACTGAAAATAGACATTATGTGACTTCCAAACGTCAATTTATCAACTTTACTAACGTTAATCATCTCCACAACAGTGGAACCAAAGCTTTTATACCTTAGAGGTCCCCTATCCAATAATCAAAATTTGTCAACGCCTAGTTCTACAAGTTTCAACGCCAGATTCTTCATGGATAGCATAGCATGGCCTGCTAATTCATTCCTTCTTTATGATTTCTGTTAATTCTGCAGGTTGCACAAAAGGATTCCCATCTTTTACATTTCAGCAAACTGAAAAGTGGCACGTCACCGAATTTTGCCTCGCACTAAACCAAAGAATATGTGCTCCACCAACGTGGCTTCTATTGACGAGCATGGAGATATACCATATGCGTCCACTTGTTTATAGCACAAATCATCGTAACGACACTCTTATCCAAATTATAAAAAAAAAAAAAAAAAAAAAAAAAAAAAAAAAAAAAAAAAAAAAAAAAAAAGCTCCCGAAAATAACTTATCTTTTTCACATTTCTTCAACAATTATATGTTCTCTTTTTCCCTTTAGTTTCACCTATATAAGAGTGTATGAAACCTTCAAATTTCGACAAGTCAGCCTTCAAGTGTTAACAAACATAACAAAGCAATTAAACATATTATACGTTTTTAAGCGTTTTCTTTACATTATTACATGGATAGAGTAAAGAGCTTGGCATCTAAAAGTGCTGCGGTGATCTTCACCAAAAGCTCGTGTTGTATGTGCCATAGTATCAAGGCACTATTCTATGAGCTTGGTGCGAGTCCTGCGATTCATGAGGTTGACCATGATGCAGATATGGAGATGGCTCTACGTCGGCTAGGTTGTAATCCTGCCATCCCAGCAGTGTTTATAGGTGGTAAATATATTGGTTCGGCTAAAGATGTCATTTCACTTCATGTTGATGGGTCTTTGAAACAAAAGCTAATTGAAGCACGAGCTATTTGGTTCTAGCCCATGTTAATGTGTATCTGGAGTGCGCTTTTTTTTTTTTTTTTTTTTCGTTAATGTTAATGTTAATTGAAGTCGAGTCTTAGAGCTGCTCTTTTTTGTCAGCTTTGTTGACTTTGTATCAGAGTCAAACTCGAATCAACTTTTTTTTGTTTTTCTTTACTATCTATATCCTTGTTATCATATGATCTTGAATGTTTGTATGTTTTATGTAGTCACCTGTCTTTCTGTAAATATTTTTAATCTTCTTAGTGTTTCATCTTTGTTTCCAACTCTTTATCACCTTCACTGATTTTGTTTGTCGTTACCGACCTGTTTATTTAGCTTAGTATGCATGGTTACAACATTGTTCTATTAGAGCAGAAAATTTGAAAGGACATAAGTATTTTATTGAAAAAGAGACTTCATAAATTGCAATCTTAGACTGGCAAAAAGAAAAAAAAGTAGATAAGTTCCATGTACAGTTGCAATTTCAACCTAGTCTCTCGACTTTGGTTATTGTTTATCTAGAACTGGTCAAGTGAATAAAGTATTATCTAAATGCTTACAACCTTTTTATTAAACAGTTTAGATTATTAATTTCTAAAACATAGCTTATTACATCAATATATGGTATAAAGATTCAAATACAAGTGATGATTGGTCAATCAGCCCGAAATATTTTGACCAGTGGTTATGCAATCATATTGATACACGTACATTATGATGCTCAAAAACTGGTGAAGATTGTTTATTGGTCAATCCATTATGACAAGTTTTGATCCTGTCTTAGAAGTTAGACGCACCTTTTTTACCACCTGTAAAATTGTATGCAGAACTTGGTTTTAAAAGGGTGACATTGATCAAGATAACTTTGTGGAAACTGAACTTTATGTTAACTTCCTTTAGTGGCAGGATCTTTACCTATGGCTTCTTGTACTTTCGGTTCAAGTAAAACTGAAATAAAGGTGACTTTTGTGCGCTAAAAGTCTTATTGTTTTGTAAGTTCAAGTAGTGCCATTCCATGTAAGTTTCTCTACCTAGGTGGTAAGAACACCACATTACGTAATACAACTAATCTCTTGTCATTAATCTTCTACGGATGGTAATATCATATCTAGCTATTGTATTAAAGATAATACTTTCACGTGCAATAAAGATAGTTTCATGAAGCCCCTTCCCGGATTTGGGTGCTCTTAACTATTTTTTGGATGTGTCGGTTACGCGTGACTCTTCTGGGATGTTTTTGTCACAACGTAAGTATGGTATGGAGATTTTGGAGCGTGCACATATGGTTGGCTGTAACCTTTCCCGGACTCCTGTGGACACTGAGTCTAAGTGTACTTGTCCTCTAATCCTGTTCATCATCAGCGGACAAAGCACATTGAGATTGATATTCATTTTGTTCGTGATTTGGTTGCTACTAGTCAAGTTAGAGTCCTACATGTTCCTTCTCAGTTTCAGTATGCTGATATTTTTACCAAAGGGTTGCCGTCTCCCTTGTTTGTTGAGTTTCGTGACAGCTTGAGTGTTCGGTCTCCTCCCGCTCAAACTGCAGGGGAGTGTTAGACGATAAGTATTTGGGATAGGCCCGTATGGCCCATGTGTTTTGTATCGTATATATTAACATTGGCATACCGAACTTAATAAACAAATTCAGTTATCACAAACTTACATGTTTAACTTGATTGTAACTTATCCATAGAAATGATTGGCTCATTACACTTGACAATGTATCCATAAAAACTAGGCAATATAACTTTTGATGGTAGCAATGGGTTAAATCATGTTCAGGTTGAAATGGTTCATTTTCAGTACCTGGCAGTCTGGCACAATGGGACAGGTCGGGTTGGGTCAAGCCATGTTGAAGTAAAAGTTTGCTTTTACTCCGGACAAGCGAGATGAATCCTTCGGACTTTGGATTGGTCCTCCGGATTCGGGGTGATCCTTGTTGGTGATTGGTTGCTTTGGATATCTGCAAAACAGGTACGTCCGTTAGCCTCGCCCCGGGAATGTATCCCAGGACCAACCTCCGGCGTGAGAGTAAGTATATGTTCTTAGAGAAAGAAAGGGTATGTAAAGTTAGAGAGTGAGAGAATTAGTTAACATTTAAGTGAAGATTTCCTCTCTATTTATAGGCCTCCAATATGGAGTGCCAGGCTGGTATGTACTTAGTTCCTTAATGTTTGCTAATTTATGTTCCATTACCATATACTTGGTGTACTTGTTTGTACTTTGGTTCATGTACTTACTGGTTTATCCGAACGGTCCTGATCTCCGGAGGGTCGAGGTCATGCGGACATTCTCAACCCTTCGGATATCGGTCTGTCTCGTTTAGATACATTTGTGTATGCCTTGTTTAACATAGATCCGGAAGGTATTTAATTGTACGGCCTAAATCCGGAGGGTACATACGCCAACATGTCCCCCCCCCCCCCCCAGTATCATAGTATTGGTTATGCCAATGGTGTGATACTTAGTTTATTTTTGTAATTTTCCGGAGCATGAGTCGTAGCTTCGTCGTTTGCTAGAGTCGTGTACAAAGTGCCAAAAGTAATTAATGTGTCGTTTAAGGTGCGCCGTCGTTTTTTACTGCGTCATTTGGATTGGGACACGTGTACGCTCTTCCTGTTATACGGTTTGGATGGAGACACGTCTGCCCTACGGGTGACGTGTCGTTTCGCGCCCAATTTTTACCGCCTATAAATAGTCCCTTTTTCCTCATTTTCACCACTGTAAATTTTCTTCACACACACAGACTTCTGACACATTCTATATCTTCCGTATTCCGAACGATTGTTCTCATCGTCTTTGAGGTACGTCCTAGTCCGTTTAGTTTTTTGTTGTTTGGCTATACTCTTCCCTATCGGACTCATTATGTCGGAATCTACTGCGTCGTTTGAGTATGAGGACGTATCCATGCCGGAGGGTTCACATGTTAAGAAGGATATACGTCTGAGGCCGTCTACGATGGACGAGGGTGAAGTACTCGTCGTAGTGGAGACTTTTGGGATACCGAAGGATTTACATCCGAGGCTACCTCCGTCAGGCATGACGATGGATCGATTACCTGCGGATGCTATTGGTTTATACGCAGAGTATTTCTTTGACGGAGGCCTTACCGTCCCTTTTTCTACTTTTCTCTTAGATGTTATTAGGTACTTTAAGATTCATATATCTCAGTTGGTTCCGTTGGGTATGCATCGTGCTACCCTTTTTGAGGTGTATTGCCGGAGCATGCACATTCCTCCTACTACTCCTTTGTTTCGCGTCTTTTATAAACTCAGCAAACAAGGTTGCTGGTTTTCCTTCGAAAAACGTGTGCATAAAGATAGAAAAGTTTGTTTCGGGGAATTTCCTTCCTGTCTGAAGGGTTGGAAATATCACTTCTTCTTGATTGATAGGAGAGCCATTCCCTTTGCTATGCCTTGGAGGCATTCGGATTCGGATGTGTCTGATCCGTTTCCCAAGAGGAATGAGTACGATGCTGCTCATGCCGAAAGGCTGGCCGAGACGATCATTGAGCCATGCCAAGTTCCCCAGTCGTTCTTATATGCTCTGGGTCTATCGGATCATTGGGAATTTACCGGCTTCCGTCCGGCTTTGAGGGATGAACAAGGGAGGGTTATAGCCTTTGTTATAAATATGAATTTTCAAGTTGTGCATCTTTTTCACTTTTAACGATAGGTTTTGTTTGTTCGCAGGTGTAACCATGTCGAGCTACTTGAAGAAACCACCTCTTCGAAAGATGGTGAACGTGGTAAAGGGGGACCCTCTTCCGCGGGTCAAGGACGAGAGATGCATACTACTCGCCCTCTAGCCTCCAATGCTGAAGTTCCGGAGAAAGATGAGGAGCTGAAGAGGGTCGAGGTTCCGGATGATCGGGTGCTGGCTGCCAAGGACAAAAAGAAGGAGCAGGCAGCAAAGCTGGGTTCTAAGAAACCTCCGGCGAAGAGAGCCGGAGGAAGCATCTCTTCTAAGGTTCACAAGAGGCACAAGCAGTCTTCTGACAATGTCATCGATCTAGATGATGCAGAAGGGGTTGAGGAGCCGGAGCCAATCCGCTCGGTGCACCCGAAAGATATCCCAACTGGTATGCCTTAGCCAATAATCTATCCATAGTTTTATCCTTGATTTGTTTTTACCATTTATTGATGAAGGTTCTTTATTTTCAGGGAGTTCGAAGGGTGCCTCCCAGCATCCGGGCAAGGGGGTTTTGATGGACGAGGAGGATGTTCAGGTGGATATAGAGGGGGACGACGAGGATGATGATACCTTCGTCCCTGCATGGGTGGTGAAGAGGGGGACTCGCATGAACAATGCGAATGTTTGCCGGGACATGATGATTAATTTGTCTACCCCGGGTGAAGAGAGGTATTTGGATGGTTAGGATGATGCTGAGGCTATCCGAAGGTCTTGGTTACTGTTGGGCAAACATGCTACGGCTCAGGCGGATGTCATTTTCCGTTTTGAGTCTCTTCAACGTGAGTATCAGAAGTTGTCTGAAACTCACAAGGTGTGTGATCAAACCTTGGATGATAAGTGTAAAAGGTTCGATGAGGTGGCTGAGGAGTTGAAGGACAAGCATGCAGAATGTGCTACGGTGAATCCGGAGGGGATTCAAAAGCTGCGTGCTGAGAATGCTAGTTTGGAGGACAGGGTCTCTCAACTTGTAGTGGAGAAAGAGGAGTGGAGGAAGGTTTCTGCTGAGCAGGCTGAGAAGATCAAGTTATTGGAGGGTCACTTGTCCGATGCCAAGTTGAAGCTGGCCGATGAAGAGAAAGCTTACAAGGAGCTTTACCAAGAGAAGCAAGAAATTGCTATAGCTGCCGGAAATGCCGAAGTGGAGAGGAATCGTATTATTAACGAGTTCATTCCGGAAGCTATTCATCGCTTTCTTGGTAGTCATGAGTTCCGGACAGCATTGGCGGAACCTTTTAACTTGTATTATCAATCTGGGCTGATAGATGGGGCAGGGTTATTTGAAGAGCCGGAGAAGGCGGCTAAGCTGTTAGGAGAAGTCGAAGGGATGGATTTTGAGGCTGATGACAAATACCGTTCATTATATGATCAGGCTCTCTCCCAGGACTATCCTTTCATCCAAAAAATCCGCCAGACCATTTACCGAAAGTTTGATGAACTGATTGCCTTGGTTCCGGATCCTGCTCCTACTCTTGAAGTTGAATAACCGGTGGTTGAATCTCATACTGAGAATCCCTCCGGTAATCCATCTGTGGATCAGACTACCTCGGCTTTTCTTTGAAGATGTTTTTAAGGGTTTGCATACCTCCATTTTGACTATGGGCATAGGTATTGCAAATTCTTTGTGAAGCTATTGTTACTGAACTTTTTCCATTGTGAACTATGTACCGGAGTCCGGATACTTCCATTTTGACCATGGGTTTAGGTATTCCGGACTCCCTGTGAAGCTCTCATTTCCCAGTTGCTGCTAATGTAATAGTGTAGGGTACTTGACGTTCCGTTATTTTGTAGAATAGTTTTCTTCGGAACAACTTGATGTACTTGGTAATTCTACGTAATAGAATAGGTTATTAACATTCTATCTTTTATTGTTCCATTATTCTGGAACACTGGATGTAATTAATTTTGATTGGATGAATGCATATCGTTTACACTTATTATTTTTATTACGTCTTTACGCTATTCGTGTTATGTACGTTCTGGGGCATATGTGCCTTTCAACTATTGGTTTCACGTTGTATTCATCTAAGTTTAATTTATTGGACAATATGCTTCCTCCGTATCTTGGCCTTAGATTATACCTATTTGAGGTTTTGCCATATTGGGCAATCTATGCCCTTCGGCTCTTAGTCTTAGATTATACCCATTTTGGGTTTTATTATATCGGACAACCTTTGTCCTCCGGCTCTTGGCCTTAGATTATACCCACTTGGGGTTTTATTATTCCGGACAACCTGTGTCCTCCGGCTCTTGGCCTTAGATTATACCCACTTGGGGTTTATTATATCGGACAGCCTGTGCCCTTTGGCTCTTGGCCTTAGATTATACCCACATGGGGTTTATTATATCGGACAGCCTGTTCCCTTCGGCTCTTGGCCTTAGATTATACCCACTTGGGGTTTATTATATCGGACAACCTGTGCCCTTCGGCCCTTGGCCTTGGATTATACCCACTTGGGGCTTTATCCTTACTAGGTAGTTTGACGTTTAGACAAAAACAACTTTTCTTATGGCCCAACTGCATAGGACGTTTTATTGATAATAGGAAAACGGCTCATGCCTTACAATAAGTCTATCGGAACAACTGATTACATAAAACACTTTTTTAAATTGATTGCGTGCCAGGTTCGAGGTACTTCTATGTCGTCCATGGTTTGCAGCTTGTACGTTCCATGTTGGTAGGCTTCCATTATCCGGTAGGGACCTTCCCAATTTGGCCCTAATTTTCCTTGATCTTCCACCCTGCTGGCTTCATTCTTCCGATACACAAAGTCCCCCACCTTGAATGCTTCAGGTCTAACCCTTCGGTTGTAGTATTGCTCCACCTTCTTTTTGTATTTGGCTTCCCTTATTGCTGCCATTTCTCGCCTTTCTTCCAACAAATTTAGGTTTAAGCCGATCTCATCATTATTGTCTTCTACGTTTGCAGTCATGGTTCGAAAGGTGGGCATACCGATTTCCGCTGGGATGACCGCCTCGCTTCCGTAGGTCAGGCTAAAGGGAGTTTCTCCATTGCTAGTTTTTAGGGTGGTACAGAATGCCCACAATATGTTTGGTAATTCATCTACCCATCCGGATCTTTCCCTTCCGAGCCGTGACTTGAATCCTTTCATCAGGCTTTTGTTTGCCCTCTCCACCAATCCGTTGGCCTGAGGATGAGCTACAGCTGTGTTGATTTGTGTGATATTCAATCTTTCGCACCAACTTTTGAACGGATCTCCTACAAAATTGCTTCCATTATCCGTAACAATTATCTTAGGTAATCCGAACCTGCAGACGATGTTATCCCACACGAATTTTTTCACTTCCTTTCCGGTTGTCTTGGCTAGGGGCTTTGCTTCCATCCACTTGGTAAAGTAGTCAATGGCTACGATTACATATTTGACTTTCCCTGGAGCTTCGGGTAAAGGTCCCAACACGTCTATAGCCCATTGGAAGAATGGCCATGGAGCCATGACAGAGGTTAACATTGTTTTTGGTAACTTAGGAATCGGAGCGTGTATCTGGCATGAGTCACACTTCTGGATAACCTCCCTGGCGTCCCGGTGCATGGTTGGCCAATAATAGCCTTGCCTCATAAGTTTAGCTACAACGGATCGTGGTCCGGAGTGCATACCACATGCTCCCTCGTGTACTTCCCGGATGACATAGTTGGCCTGGAGGGGTCCTACGCACCGTAGCATTGGTCCTAGATAGGATTTTTTGAATAGTACATCATCGATTAGTGTATAATGGCTTATTTTCATACGAAGGGTTCGGGCTTCATTTAGATCCTCCGGCCATATCCCTTCTTTTAAGCATCGGAGTATGGGTGACATCCAGTTTTCTTCTTCTTCTTCTACTATTGCGTTGATTATCTCTTCCTTAGTGGATGGTTTCTCTAACACTTCCACTAAGATTTCTTTTGTTAAGTGGTTGAATGCTACGGATGCTAGCTTGCTTAGTACGTCTGCTTTTTGGTTTTGTGCCCTCGGAATATTCTTTATCTTAAATTGTTTGAAGCAAGCGATGTATTCTTTGGCTTTGGCAAGATATTTGGTCATGCTTTCCGTATATGCGGTGAATTCTCCGTTAATTTGACTTGCCACCAAGTTTGAGTCCACTCGTACGTCCAGCGCTTCTATATGCATTTCCCTTGCGATTCGTAGTCCGGCAAGGAGTGCTTCGTACTCTGCTCCGTTATTAGTGGTTTCAAAGTTTAATCTGAGGGCATAAGTATATTCTTCCTTTTCCGGACTGATCAATACTAACCCCGCTCCGGAACCTTTTTTGCTGGAAGCTCCATCAGTATACAAGATCCATTCTCCGGTTTGGGAGATATTGCATATCTCTTTGCCTCTCCTTTTTGGATCCGGATAAACGGTGCCGATGGGTACCTCGTTGATGAAATCCGCTAACACTTGTCCTTTGATGGCATTTCTGGGTACATAGGTAATGTTGTAAGCTCCTAGTTCTACCGTGTATTTGGCTAACCGTCCGGAAGATTCAGCTCGGTTTAGTACTTGCTTGATAGGATGATCGGTTATGACTTTGATAGGGTGAGCTTCAAAATATCGCCTTAGTCTTCTAGACAGATGTAGCAGAGTTAAAGCCAATTTTTCAACCGGAGCATACCTTTTTTCGGCCTCATGCAACGTTCGGCTTACGTAGTGAACAGGGATCTGTCGTCCTTCCCTTTCGACCATCATTACCCCGCTTATCAGGTACATGTCTTCCTTTGGTTTTGGCGTTGTTAAGCATGGTAGTTCTAAGATCATCTTCTTCATCTCTTGAAAAGCTTTTTCGGCTTCCTCCGTCCATTGGTATTTTTCTTTATTGTCTTTGGTAATGTTCTTCAATGTTTCAAAGAAGGGTAAGGATCTTTCGGCAGATTTTGATAAGAAACGGTTTAATGTAGCCAGCTTACCACTTAAACTTTGCATTTCCTTCAGTGACTTTGGTGATTGCATATCGGCAATTGCTCTGGTTTTCTTGGGGTTTGCTCTAATCCCTTCGGAAGTTATCATATATCTGAGAAATTTACCTTCTTCAACTCCGAAGGAACATTTCTTAGGGTTTAGTTTCATATTGATTTCCCGAAGATTATCAAACGTTTCTGCAATATCAGCTAAAAGCTCTTTCTCCGTTTGGCTTTTGATGACCATGTTATCTACATATACTTCCAAATTTCAGCCAATTTGCGTCCGGAAGGCGGAGTCTACCAGCTTCTGATAGGTTGCCCCGGCATTTTTCAATCCGAACGGCATTTTGACATAACAGTATGTCCCATGATCAGTATAGAAGGCTGTTTTCTCCTCGTCTTCCTTTGCCATTTGTACTTGGTGATATCCTTTGTAAGCATCTAGGAAACACTTATATCGGAACCCCATTACTGATTCGATCTTCAAATCTATTTCGGGCAGCGGATAGTAGTCTTTTCGGCACGATGAGTTGAGGTTTTTGAAATTGGTGCACATCCTCGAACTCTCGTCTGGCTTTTTTACTAACACAGGATTGGATATCCTGGTTGGATATCGGACGGGCCTGATTATCCCTGCTTTTAACCATTCTTCTACGTCCTTGTTTATAGCTTGATTCTTTTCCTCCGAAAAGAATCTCTTCTTTTGTGCAACAGGCTTGTCTTGGACATTTACATTGAGTTTGTGCTCAGCCGCCCATCGGGGAACGCCAGTCATGTCCGAAGGTTCCCATGCGAAACGTCTTGGCTGTTTTTGAGCAACATTATTAGCTGCCTTCTTCCTTCTTTTGAAAAATTTTTCCCTATTGTCACCAATTGCTCTGGGTAAGCCGGATGAACCAATATTTCTTCGGTTTCCGAGGTTTCTTCTTCTATCGTGGGCGTCGGAAGACTTTCAACCTTCATTTCTTTTTTCTTCTAGCTTTCTGCATTCCGATATGATGACTGATCGGGTGACCAAAGTGGCAATACCACTTGGTGTTGGGAATTTCATCATGGCATGTATTTTCGAAGGGATAGCTCTTAACTTCTTGATTCCGGAACGTCCCAGTATTACGTTGTAGGGGGAAGGGGATCTTACTACTGCAAATATCATAGTCGTCCGACGATATAGTCCTTCGTTTCCGAAGCACACTTCTAGTTCTAGTTTGCCCAACGGATTTATCGCTTCTCCAGCGAATCCAACTAGCGGTGTGTTTGTTTTTGTCAGTCGGGACTGGATGGAGGGGTCAAGGTTTAGAAAGCAATGTTCATACATTACTTCTATTGAAGCACCTTGGTCCACGTATACCCTACGTACAGTGTATCATTCGATCTCCGCTTCCACTATCAATGGTTCTTCGGAAGCCTCTCCGGGGAGTATGGGAGGGAAATTTATAGGAGTATTCATCCATTCTTCTTCTTGATCCATGATCTTCCATTTATATTTTCTCTCCGGATACCGAATCATATTGATAACTCGACCTTGGTTGATGTGATTGTTATTTCTTGGAGGGGCCCTTTCCCTTTGCTGAACATCTCTGATTAGGTGGTCTAGTTTGCCTGTCTTTATAGCTTTTTTGAGTTGTTCTTTCAGGTTGTGACAGTCGTTGGTGAGGTGACCTTTTTCCCCATGATAATCGCAATACTTATCCATGTTTTCTCTGGCAGGTCTTCCTCTCAACGGAGGTGGTGCCGGAAGTCTAAGATGGTGTTCAGTTGCGAGGATTTCTTTGGGAGCTTTGGAGAGTACATTTAAGTCTATGGGCCGGACATCCCTCCGATTTACATCATTGCGGCGGTAATCCGTTATGTAATCATTCTTGTTTGGATTTTCATTTCTAGCTTGCCCGTAAGGTGTGTAATGATCATTTCGCCGGGGTCGGAATTCTTCCCGATGAGTATCTCTCCTGCGATTCCCTCTGAAGGAGGATCGCTGCGTGCTCTGGTCGTTCCGGTTATATGAGTTAGGATGGTAATCTTTTCTGTAGTTATCTGCTCGTTCTCCCTTGGTACTTCGGTCAACCGATATGCTCTTTCGGAACGGATGAAATCGTCCACCCTCATCATCATCTCGGTTACCGTCCGGGGGATCTTTTCAGAGAACCTCTTTGCCAGCTCCGGACACTTACATCCGTCCATAAAAGAGGATATTTGCATTACCTCCGGAACCCCTGAAATACGGCTAGCTTCATCGGTCCATCGTTCCTTGAATTCCGACAGGGCTTCATTGGCCTTCCGGACAATCTTAGTTATTTCCATAGGGTCTCTGATACATTTTTTACGTAGGGCGAATCTTTGCACGAATTGCTCACACAAAGTGTCCCAATTGTCGATACTTCCCCGCGGAAGGCTGTCGAACCATCCTCTAGCTGCATCATCTAAAGTTTGCTGAAACATCATACACCATATGGGCATAGGCCAAGCACCTTGGTTGGCAGCTCCTTCGAACCTTGTGACGTGATCATCCGGATCTGTGGATCCATCATATAACTTTATATGAGAGGGCATCAAGTATTTTGCATTTTTAGGTCCGGAGAAATCGATTATCCTTCGGGTGAATGGGCTCTTGGACGCTGCCTTGAAAGGCTTGGCAAGATCGTTCGTCACTTCCTCTTCTGCCTTATGAGCTCCGGTATCTTGATGTTCTTCGTCCTCGAAGTCGAGCTGAATAGGCTTAATCGGTGTTACCCCTGTGGCGTTGTGTTGTTGGATTAGAGCTTTCAATGCGGTGAGGTGGTTGTGGATTTGTTCAATGCTATTGGGAATTACTTCTGAGTCTTTCCCACTTCCTTCAGGTGTTGTAGGAGCAGGACCTGTCATTTCTAAGTTCGGGTAGAGTGAATGACGGGTCCCACGGATGGCGCCAATTTGTTGAAGTAAAAGTTTGCTTTTACTCCGGATAAGCGAGATGAATCCTTCGGACTTTGGATTGGTCCTCCAGATTCGGGGTGATCCTTGTTGGTGATTGGTTGCTTCGGATATCTGCAAAACAGGTACGTCCGTTAGCCTCGCCCCGGGAATGTATCCCAGGACCAACCTCCGGTGTGAGAGTGAGTATATGTTCTTAGAGAAAGAAAGGGTATGTAAAGTTAGAGAGTGAGAGAATTAGTTAACCTTTAAGTGAAGATTTCCTCTCTATTTATAGGCCTCCAATATTGAGTGCCAGGCTGGTATGTACTTAGTTCCTTAATGTTTGTTAATTTATGCTCCATTATCATATACTTGGTGTACTTGTTTGTACTTGTTTGTACTTTGGTTCATGTACTTACTGGTTTATCCGAACGGTCCTGATCTCCGGAGGGTCGAGGTCATGCGGACATTCTCAACCCTTCGGATATCGGTCTGTCTCGTTTAGATACATTTGTGTATGCCTTGTTTAACATAGATCCGGAAGGTATTTAATTGTACGGCCTAAATCCGAAGGGTATATACGCCAACAAGCCACATACACATGCTTGTCCAAAAATTATTCTGCTTGCTATTCTTATATAGTTATTGTGTTAATTATGATTATGCAACCACTATTACTACAATAAATATCTAAGTCTTCGAATAAACTGTTTAGAGGGTTGTACAATTGCATGCATTAAAAATAATTGAAATAGTCATTGTGTGACTATCAACCCAATTGACCCATGCATAGACAAACGGGATGAAGTTTTCGCATCTAATAACTTTGCTAACATTTATCGTGTGCCACAACAGTGGGCGCTGAAGCTTTTATGCCTTAGAGGTCTTATTCAGTTTTATCAACGCCTAGTTTTTGTCAGATTCGTGTAGCATCAACTGCTATTCCACCCCTTCTTTCTAATTTAGGTTAATTATACAGACTTCACAGAAGGATTCCCCATCTTTTACATGTCGGAAAAGTGAAAAGTGATGTGTCCCCTAATTTTGCCTCTCAACTATAACAATGAATATATGCTCCACCTATGTGGCTTCTATTGAGGAGCATGAAAATATACCATATTCCTCAACTTGTTTATAGAACAAATAACCGTTATCAAGCAAAGCATCGCAACTACACTCTTATCCAAATTATAAAAATATCCCAAAAAGGCGTATCTTATTCACATTACTTGGGCATTTATGTTCTCTTTTACCCTTTGGTCACCTATATAAGATGACTTAAACCTCCAAACCTCAACAAGTCAGCCTTCAAGTGTTTAACAAACATTTCAAAGCAATCAAGTTTATTATAAGTTTTTTTAAGCGTTTTCTTTCATGGATAGAGTGAAGAGTTTGGCATCTAAGAGTGCTGCGGTGATCTTCACCAAAAGCACGTGTTGTATGAGCCATAGTATCAAGGCACTATTCTATGAGCTTGGTGCGAGTCCTGCCATTCATGAGGTTGACCATGATGCAGATATGGAGTGGGCCCTACGTCGGCTAGGCTGTAATCCTGCCATTCCAGCAGTGTTTATAGGTGGCAAATATATTGGTTCAGCTAAAGATGTCATTTCACTTCATGTTGACGGATCTCTGAAACAAAAGCTGATTGAAGCACAAGCTATCTGGTTCTAGCGCGTATTCATGTGTATCTCGAGTGTTTATTAGATTTAACACTGTGTTAGGATCTAAGGACCGAGTCCAACAGCTGCTCTTTTTTGTCGGCTTTGGTGACTCTGTGTTTCAGTCAAACTTGAAAAAATTTTGTATCATCTTTTTGTTATAAATCTTTGTTGTGATATGATCTTCAATGTTTTTACTTTTAATATAGTCTAATTTCCTTCTTTTGGTGATCCTAAATCCTAAGCAAAGTATTCAAGCAGCGCCTGAGTTTATATAAATCTTTATTATAATACGATCTTGAGTGCCTCTACAGTACCATCTCTCTTTCCCAATCTCTTGAAAGATTTGTTTGTGGTTACCAATCATTTACAATTATGACTTGGTATGCAGAAAGAAAAGGTCAACATGAAAATTTACGTCGTATGTAACTGACGTGTAACCCGGTTATCAGATGTAAAAAAAAACCTCAAACCATATATCAATGACTCAACAGGCTCGATGTATAATAGTAGCAATTTCAACTTATTTACCTAAAATATAAATATTTTAGTTAAATACATTATATAAACGGGTCGAATGGTAGTTTTTTAAATGCTTACAACCTTCAAAACCTCTTTATGTATATAAACTTGGTATGCAGAAAGAAAAGGTCAATATGAAAATTTGCGGCGTATGTAACTGACGTGTAACCCGGTTACCAGATGTAAAATAAATAAATAAATAAATAAAAATAAACCATATATGAATGACTCAACAGGCTCGATGTATAGTAGTAGTTTTTTAAGTATGTTATATAAACGGGTCAAATGGGTAGTTTTTTAAATACTTACAACCTTCAAAACCTCTTTATTAAAAAAAGTTAGATTATTAGTTTTTACACTATGGCTTATAAATTACTAATACATCATTTATTTATTTTTTTAAAAAGACAAGTGTATGTTGACGTGTTGGCCTGACGTATTTTGATCCGTGGTTTTGTAATCGTGTTAGTGCAGTCAATTATAGTATTCAAAAAAGGGAGAAGAAGCGGTGACAGATCAATCCTGTATGGCAAATTTTAACATGTTTTTAAAGTTATCGGTTTTGGACTAGTACAAGACCCGCCGTTCTTAAAACCAGTGAAATTGTATGTAGAACTTGGGTTAAAAGATTACTTTGTGAAAACTGAAGTTTATGTTGTCTTTCTTTACTCTTTAGTATCAGGATGTCAACCTATCGTTTCTTGTATTTCCAGCTGGAATGAAATCTAAATAAGGACGACTTTCAAACCGAGGCTCTTCAGCTTTGTGAAGGCTGTAGAGTGATGGTACATTCTCTTGCACTTTCTGTGACATATGTGTCTTGTAACTTCAACGCGTAACTTCCCACATAATCTTACTCGAAAGAACAGCATATATATTATATATACATCCACCATCTTTGAATTAAACGATTAGAAAGTTGCATGCATTATAAATGTTGTTGAAGAAAAATCAACGAACTTGGAGCTAGAGACCTAGAGCGGAAACCAACTAAAGAACTTGGAGAAATCAAAAAGATAAATGTCAACACAATGCAAGTACACACACAAATATTCCCTCAAACACTTGCATCTTTTATTAACCAAAGAAACAAGAATGAGTACAAAGAAAAATACATCAACTAGCGTCCCCCTCACCTCATAGACTGGCCTTAAGGCCTTTGTTTGGATTGCAAGACAAGAAATCCTAGTTTAAGTCTAATCCTAACTCTGTTGAACTAAGTACAACTAAATTCTTATACTAAACTAATTTACACTTTCATCCACTAATATTTCGTATTTGCTACCATCTAGAATAATTCTAGCAATTAATACACTTTGTCATATGTTGCAGAGTACCAAAGGACTATTATATGCTTGGTTTAAGCCCTTCAATCATGAACCACTGGGTTGAAATATGCATCTGATAAGTTTACGTACTTTTCAAACATTAACTGGCTTCCACAACCGTGGAACAAAGCCATTATACCTTAGAGGTCCCCAATTCAGTAACCAAAATTTGTCAATGCAAGATTATTCATGATGGTGTAGCATCACCTGCTAATCCAAGCCCTTTTTGCTGATTTCCGTTAATTCTACAGGTTTCGTGGAACAAAGCCATTATACCTTAGAGGTCCCCTATTCAGTAACCAAAAATTTTCAACGCAAGATTCTTCTTGATGGTGTAGCATCACCTGCTAATACAAGCCTTTTTTTTTTTTTTTTTTTTTTGGCTGATTTCTGTTAATTCTATAGGTTTCGTAGAAGGAATCCCATCTTTTACACATCAGGAAACCGAAAAATAGTAAGTTCCCGAAATTAGCCTCTCACACTAAACCAAAGAATAAATGCTCCACCTATGTTGCTATTGATGAGCATGAAAATATACCATATGAATCAACTTGTTTATAGCACAAATCATTGTTCTTAAGCGAATCATCCAGGCCAACAACACTTTTATCCAAATAAAAAGGAAATCCAAAAGAAACTTATCTTTTACACATTTCTTATACATTAATATTCTCTTTTTCGCTTTAGTGTCACCTATATAAGAGTGAATAAAAACTTCAAACTTCAACAAGTCAGCCTTCAAGTGTTAACAAACATATCAAAGCAATCAAGCCTTCATAAGTTTGTAAGCATTTTTGTTACTTCATTACATGGATAGAGTGAAAAGTTTGGCATCTAGGAGTGCCGCGGTGATCTTCACCAAAAGCTCATGTTGCATGTGCCATAGTATCAAGGCACTATTCTATGAACTTGGTGCGAGTCCTGCGATTCATGAAGTGGATCATGATGCTGATATGGAGTGCGCCTTGCGTCGCCTAGGTTGTAACCCTGCCATTCCGGCAGTGTTCATAGGCGGTAAATATATTGGTTCAGCAAAAGATGTCATTTCACGTCATGTTGACGGGTCTTTGAAACAAAAACTCATTGAAGCACAAGCTATCTGGTTCTAGCACGTATTAATGTGGGTCTTCAGTGTTTATTAGATTTAACATTGTGTTAGGATCTAACAGCCGAGTCTAAGAGCCGCTCTTTTTAGTCGGCTTTGTTTCGATCTGAGTCAAATTTGAAACAACTTTGTTTTGTCTTTTTTCTATAAATCTTTGTTATGATATGATATTGAATCTTTGTACGTTTTATACACCCTAGTTATATTTTCTTGGTGATTGTAAATCCTATGCACAGTATTCAAACATCGCCTGATTTTATTTAGGGAAAATTGTTGACAGGTCTTGAATCTCCAACTTCCAGGATCTGTCAGGCTTCATGTTTCATGCGACAATCATCATTCAATAATAAGCATAAAGAAAGAACAAAAGAAGTGGGTGAAAAACCCTTCTAATTCTGCTATTAATAATCTTGGATTCCACTAATATTCACGTTTACATATTGGCCTATAAATACTAATCCAAGCGTTGCCTTTGAACCGACATGTTGGTTCGAATATAACTAACTAAAAGTCATAACTATTCGGATGTAACTGCCACTAATTTACAGAAACATTCCAACTATTAACTAATTACAAGTTTAACACCAAACTATATAATAATACACTAACATACTAACTTTCATAAACCTGTTATATCATTAAGGTTCCAACATTCTCCCCCCTAATGATATAACCAGTAATTTTTGAGTCTTTGATTTCTGGGTATGTGATCAAACCCGCCTTGCTGTTGAAAGTCAAATCCGTCTAGCAAATAATTGTCACGTCCGCTTCCTGCTAATGACAACTATTGTCCGAATGTCCGCTTCACCACTATTGACAATCAATCCCGCTTCTCCGCTGTTGATCTTGATCAATCCCGCTCGCTGTTGATAATCAATCCTGTTGCCCCGCTGTTGTTTATCAATCCCGCTAATCCGCTGTTGATCTTAAACTACCCTATTTTCAGTGCCCTTCTGATCAACTCTTTCAATTTGAATGTTAATTCCTTGTCTCGTCCCTTGTACAATTGCGTTTTCATTACCACCCAGTTTGCACTTTTGATCAACACCTCTCCCTCGATCCTCCATTTTGTTAGCCATCTTACTAACTTTCTGTAAACCTTCCATGTTGTAATTTCGTTGCAACTTCATTGTACATCTCTGGAACTAGCAAGTAATTCACATACATCCTCTTGTAACTTCACGAACCGTTTTGATCATATCACATGATTCTTCTACACTTCTCTTCTTCGGCTTTGTTCTTCAATCACTGTTGGCGGTTCTCTCAACCGTGTGCCTTTGCCAGTTTTTTTTCTCTTCCTTGAATGATAATAGACGCGTGTCTTGATCATCGATTGAGCCCTCCTTTCGCTCTGATACCAATGTTGACAGGTCTTGAATCTCCAACTTCCAGGATCTGTCAGGCTTCATGTTTCATGCGACAATCATCATTCAATAATAAGCATAAAGAAAGAACAAAAGAAGTGGGTGAAAAACCCTTCTAATTCTGCTATTAATAATCTTGGATTCCACTAATATTCACGTTTACATATTGGCCTATAAATACTAATCCAAGCGTTGCCTTTGAACCGACATGTTGGTTCGAATATAGCTAACTAAAAGTCATAACTATTCGGATGTAACTGCCACTAATTTACAGAAACATTCCAACTATTAACTAATTACAAGTTTAACACCAAACTATATAATAATACACTAACATACAAACCAGGGACGGAGCCAGAAAGAAATATGATCGGGTGCACAAATTTTTTTTAAACCGTAATATAATAGAGTTAAAAAGTGGATGAAAACGAAAATTTCATTAAAACGATAAATAAATGAACATATTACCTTCTAATTAGTGATTCTACTATCTCCATAGCAAAAAAACACTTACGTGCACCCTCATTTTTAATATTAGTAAGTTCTTTCTCTATAACACAAGTTAAAGTGCCGTTAAAATAATCATCACTCATCCGATTACGCAAATCAGTTTTTATGAGCTTCATTTTAGAAAAACATCTTTCAACCGTAGCAGTAGCAATAGAAAAGACTAAAACCAACTTCATTTAAGCACTACTTTTCATATATATTGTAAATACGACAACAATAAAAATGCCCCATGACAACACAATTGGGGTACTATTCATATTCTAATATATTGTTGACAAAAATAAAAATGCCCCATGACAACACAATTGGGGTACTATTCATATTCTAATATATTGTTGACTATCACTTAAACTTGTTATCCCTATTTGTTTTAATAGAAATTGCATAGTTATTCACTATTCTTATTGCTCTAAGCCTTTATTGATGATGATAGACTATACGAAACCAACAAATTAGTCAAGATTTCATACAACCAATCAAAACATGAAAACTTTAAAAGACATAATAAACAAATGAAAGATATATGTTACGACTTATGAACCTTTTTCATCTTTGTGGTGTTGGTTCAATTTTATATTTTGTAAATTGTTAGGATGATGAATAAACTTGTTCCATTAATTAAACTATTTCATGGGCTTTTGTGCTTTAATTTATTAAACTTGTTTCATCTTTGGGCTTTTACAAAATTTTATATTTATTTTTTATTTGTAAGTATACGAACTAAATAATACTAGAGACACATTTTAATGCACCGGGTGCATTTAAGATACATTTAAGAAAAATCGATAAGTTTTTCAAAAATTAACACTATATCGAAAAAATCCATGGGGTGCACGTGCACCCGCGGGCACCCCATTGGCTCCGTCCCTGATACTAACTTTCATAAACCTGTTATATCATTAATGTTCCAACAAAAATTATCAAAATAGACCGGTTGCCCTATGACTTATCACTTTCCAGGCCTAAAATTTTTAAAAGTCCAAAATAGACGAAGGGCGACTCATTTTTTGGGCAACTCGTGTCTACGTTTGACACGTGTCCTTAAACAATCGAATAAAGATTAATCCACCTACAATACTTGGACACTTGTTGGCTTGTGGTTGCGTTGTACAAGTTGCCCCTCGCCCAGTCTATTTTGGACTTCTGAAAATTTTAAGCTTGCAAAGTAATAAGTCGTAGGGTGACGGGTCTATTTTGTTAATTTTCCCTTTTATTTATCATATGATCTTGAGTTTGTGTATAGTACCATCTTTGTTTTCCCAGTCTATTCTTCAACAATTGGTATCTGGTTACCAATCCACACTTACTACGTGGTATGCATAATGCATATCAATGTCGTCGAAAATAGGGGAAAACAATATTAAAGGTAGATTCCGCATCATTCAAGCAGGTTGTCCTGGCCAGCATGCCAAATTGCGACGCATGCTACTAGCATGTCATTCGGTTACGAGGTGCATAAAAACATCAGAACATATATTAATGACTCAATGGCACACAAAATGGTACATTTGAGGACAACTAATTTAAGTAAAAGTCCTTGCTGTAAGATTTGTGATATTGTGGATACTGTAAATCTGATTATGCAGGAACCCATGTGGCTCAATTTCCATTATATTGCAGATTGATCTAGAGAAGTGAATGTAATAGGTTCATGTATATTATTAGCAATACTGACCTACACACACTGGGTCAGATGAGTAAATCAAATTCAAATGCTTACAAACTCCTAAACATCTATTGTAATAAATAGTTTTAGATGATTAGTTTTCTAAAGTATAGTATTTTCGATCTGTTATACATTAAGTATTGACAGATCAATCTCACCTGACACATTTTGACCCATATCATTGTAATCATATTCATACTAAATCATAATACATGAGAAAATGGAGAAAAAACGTTGACCCGACAGTGACACCTTTTGCTCTGTGTTAAATTCAAATGATCATGGACCGTCACCCGACCATCTTTTTTAGTTTTACCACCTTCAAAACTGTTTGTAGAACTCATGGGTCTTTGGCCTAGTTGCATCCGGGGTGTAGTTAAGGTGGTTCATCATTCATGTCCCTTTGTGGACATAGGTATAGTATAGGTGCATGTGTGCGTTTGCCTTAAAAAAATTGTTTGCAGAACTTGGATCAAAAGGCGCGACATCAATCAAGGTAACCTTGTGAATATCTAAGTTTATGTTGACTTCCTTTGGTGGAAGAATTAAGGAATTCCAAATTCGTTTTGTAACTTAACGCTTTGTATAACTATATAACCTTAGTGGTAAGAACACCGTATTAGAGCACTGGGTGCAAACGACGAAGCACCCTTCGCCGTCCGATGTGGCATGGACAACGGCGAGCCGTTGCTCGCCGCCACACCGGAACACCCTCGCCGTTGCTCGCCGTTGGCAAACTCCCCGTGGCCACGGCGAAGCAAAATTCTGACAATCTTGCAGGTTCATTTTTTTTTCTTTCTTTTTTGTTGGGTTTTATATCTTGGGTTTTTTTCTTTCTTTTTTGTAAGAATGTATATGATGGGAGGTTGTGGTGGTTTACAAGTTGTGTTGGGGAAGGAGGCGGTGGTGGCTGTGGTGGCCGGTTTAGGGACGGCGGTTGTGTTGGGGAAGGAGGCGGTGGTGGCTGTGGTGGCCGGTTTAGGGGCGGCGGTTGTGTTGGGGAAGGAGGCGGTGGTGGCTGCGGAGGTTGTGGTGGTTTGTGTTGGGGAAGGAGACGATTTTTGTAGTATACTCTTTTTTTATTTTTATTTTTTTCTTTCTTTCTTTTTAAATAATAATAATAATAATAATAATAATAATAATAATAATAAAGGTTTAAATAAAATAAAAAGGTTTTAACAAATAAAAATGGAGGGTTGTGATTTTATTTTTGAAAATGTTTTAATGAAATGAATAAAAAAATAAATGTGTAAGAGGTGAGGCCCTAATGGGGAAGTTGAGGTTTGTTGTTTGGTGAGGGGGGGTTTGTTGTGGTTAGTTGTAGTTGAGGTGTTTTGGTGATGTGGCATGATGGGGCCCGAATGGGGAGGCAAATGGTTGTTGTTGCACCCGGTGCTCTTATGCTGCATGTATTTTACTGTATAAAAGTAATCTCAGTCAATTATTGTTATAACACTGTTATAACAGTGTTAAAACAATTATTATCCAAGCCTTTGAATAATTTAGAAAGCTGCATGCGTCAATATAACACTTTTCCAGATGTTGGAGAGTATCTGGGCACTATTCTATGCTCGGTGCAAGTCGGCATGCAATCATTAATAAATGGGTCGACATCAGGGTAACGAATAAGTTAACCTTCTTTTCTAACATTAACTGGCTTCCACAACAGTGGAACCAAGCTTTAGTATCTTGAGGTCCCCTATTTGATAACGAAAATTTGTCAATGCTCAGTTCTTCAATTTCAAAACCAGATTCTTCATGATGGCGTAGCATCGCCTGCTAATCCAACCCTAGCCTTCTTCTAATTTCCATTAATTCTACAGGTTTTGCCGAAAAGATTCCCATCTTTTAGACATCATTAGCAAAAAAGTGATACATCCCGAAATTTACCTCTCACACTAAACCAATGAAGACGTGCATAAAAATATACCATATGCATCAACTTGTTTATAGCACAAATCATCATTCTGATCAAGCGAATCATCCTAACCGCGCTCTTAATTATCCAAATAAAAGAACTTTAAAAGGAACTTATCTTTTGCAAATTTCTTATACATTATATTCTCTTTTTCACTTTAATGTCACCTATATAAGAGTGAATAAAAACTTCAAACTTCAACAAGTCAGCCTTCAAGCGTACGTTAACAAAAATATCAAAGCAATCAAGCCTTCATAAGTTTGTAAGCGTTTTCTTTACTTCATTACATGGAAAGAGTGAAAACTTTGGCATCTAAGAGTGCTGCGGTGATCTTCACCAAAAGCTCGTGTTGTATGTGCCATAGTATCAAGGCACTATTCTATGAGCTTGGTGCGAGTCCCGCAATTCATGAAGTTGACCTTGATGCAGATATGGAGTGGGCCCTACGTCATCTAGGCTGTAATCCTGCCATCCCAGCAGTGTTTATAGGCGGCAAATATATTGGTTCAGCTAAAGATGTCATTTCACTTCATGTTGACGGGTCTTTGAAGCAAAAACTCATTGAGGCACAAGCTATCTGGTTCTAGCACGTATTAATGTGTATCTCGAGTGTTTATTTTAACATTGTGTTAGGATCTAACAACCGAGTCTGAGAGCTGCACTTTTTAATTTATGTCGGCTTTGTATGTGAGTCAAATCTGAAACAACTTTGTTTTGTCTTTTTGTATAAATCTTTCTTATGATTTGATATATCTAGAATCTTTGTATGTTTTATATACCCTTAATTATCTTTTTTGGTGATTGTAAATGCTAGGCAAAGTATTGAGTATCGCCTGATTCTGTTGGTTTTGTGGACATAAAATAATAGATGTGTGTTAGGATCGAACTCGAGACTACGGGATTGCACACTTTACGTATGAGAATCGATGTTAAATAATTAATATATAAATAAGTTATATTTAATTATTAGATCACAAATAAAGTAAATAATATATGAGGGACTTATTATTATGAAAATCAAACCCATGAGGTGTTGGTTAATATCGGTTGAAACAAGAAAAGGAATGGAGGGGTTCGAGTGTCGTTTTGTGGAAGTTAAGGAGATGATAGACTCTAACTTGGTGAACAAGTTTGAGGGCTATATAAACACCTCATTGGCTTCACAAAACGTACGAATGAAAAACAACCTTACGGTGGATATTTATGTATCGCATATCACCTGTTTTGATAACTACTATAATATCTCTTATACATGCCATGCATGTCATGACATGTGCATGGATGTATTTATCCTTTTATATCTTCAGGAATTGATTCGACCAAAAAGAGAATAAATGGGTCCGACCCAATTTATATCTTGAAAGTAAAAACATTGTTAGTTTAGTACTTTATTCGTGATTCAAGAACTAGCATTCACATCGAATCGCTATTAGTACGTGTGTACATAAACGTAGGGCAAACACATTATTATTTGATTCTTGGATTGAATAACAAAAGGGTAAGGGGTTATTCTTACAATCCACATAAACACTAATTAGGGTTCTTGAATTGAAGATTGCAATTGATTCTTGTTCGGGCTAGAATCACAAAGGTATGTTTACTATTTTATGTTTGATTAATTAATTACATGTTATATGATCTTGTTATAATTGCTTCCGCTATGCTCACTTGATGTGTTTGGTTTATTTTATATGATTGTCATGATATAATAATTCCAACAGTGGCATCTAGAGCCGTTATAATATGTAATTAATTATCGAAACGCATAAAAATTGGATCTTGATTCGTTTAGTTACATGTTTTTAGGGTTTTTAGATTCCTAACCCTAATTTTTTTTATGGGTCGATTTAGACCTTAAAGGGTTTTGGTTTTTGATTTTTTAATATGATTAGAAACCCTAGGATGTCATGTATTTTGTTATGCGTTTTAGTAAACGATCTTGGTGCAATATGTTAATTGTTAAGCTAAATCCATGAAAAAAGTGCATATCTGCATGGATTTTATATTGTGTGATAATTTAAATGGTTTAAATTGGATATATATATATATATATATATATATATATATATATATATATATATATATATATATATATATAAATTAATGGTTAAGTTATATCGAAACATGTAAATTTATTAATAGATGTCGAATTGGGGAAGACTCCAATATTAAGTAATCAATTATGTGCTATGTGGTATTTGTTTAGTTTTGGCTTACGCAATCGATTTATCGATGTATGTGGCTCTTTTTCCTAGAAGAAGAAAGCCTTAATTGAATAAATACGTTATACACCTAGATTTGATTATTAATAGGACTATTGAATAAAATTTGCATGTGGCTACATGTTTTATACATATTTAATTGTTATGTTATGTATATGTTTATTTAGTTGTTTTATTTTTTATTTTATATTACTTGTTTTTGTTTATTATTATGTTAGACATGTTTATAAACGAAAAGGGTAATTTTTTGAATAGAAAAATAATACGGACTAAATAAATGGCGAAATTGTTTTGGTTTTAAGAGTAAATTTCAAAGGATTGGTTGATTGATGTTTTTGTACATAGTATGCGAAAGGCGGACCGAATGTTGTCATCCAATGTACTTGTAGAGAGGGGTTTTTAAAGCTCATGCACCTACCGGTTCTCTACAACTGCTTGGTTGCCGACTCTAGACTTACCTATATCACTATATTACGTACATTGTCATCTTAAGGGTGAATTCACCACAATTCCACAATGATTATCCGAAACACTAAGCCTTAAGGCTTATGCAAACGTACGATATAGTGGACGATAATTGTTGGTAATTCTTTAATTGGTGAACCCGATACCTCAATCAAAACTTTGTTCTTTTACTCTTAGCAAATTGGTAATAAAAATGTTTTGTAAAACCAATGTTATGAAGTTGTATGCATGCTTCTTCATACATTATTTTGATCACGTCAAAATTAATACCCTTATAAAATTAAGTCAAATGCCATCTAATTAAGAACACTTGAAGTTGTAATTTACGTCATGTGAGAACTTGGCGAGATTGCAATGGAAAGGTAAATTTCATAAATTCATTGCTAGCAGATCAACTGATGTGATGGATTTGTGAGTTTGCAGTTTTTAAGTTAGACGACTTAAATTGAGTAGAAAGTGAGATCTTGGACTCAAGGCATTAAGATGGGGATTAAACATGCTTACATTACAAAGGTTTTGTGAATGTAAATCTCATAATGATCTAGGAATTGCAATATGATATTGGCAATTATTGTTCGACAATTACCTTGTTGAATACTATCATTACTAGCAGATCAACTAATGTAATGGTACTATGTCAATTAGGATCCTAGCTTTAAGGAAATACTATGGTTTATAAGAATATTTACCAATGGTATTTTATTTTCTTAAAGATCTAATTATCGAAAATACTGAAATTGAATTTTGTAATTCGTTTTAATGTATTAATGCAACGTTCAAACCGTAAACGTATTTTGGGCTTTGGTAAATTGATATCGTTCTGTTTTCAAACAAATGTTTGATTAAGAATAATTTACTTAAAAGACAAAAGAAGTCTACTTTCTATGAAAGAAGAGTGAGATACAATCCTATTTCTTTTCATGAATGAGAAAGGATAATAGGAATATTAGATATGTCTAAATTCTAATATAACTCATAGCAAATTTTTTAATAGTTAAAAAAATTGCGAATATTTTTCATAGGGATTTTATCATCCTCATTCGGTGATCAAGTTCTTAGTAACAAATATGATATTTGGTTAACAGAAAATTATGTATGACATATTATAAGTTATTATAATTAGAAGCTAGACTAATTACTGCAAAATGTTTAAAGACAAACTAGTTGTTTTGACTATTTTAAAGGTGCTACATACATTGTAGGATGGTAGACCTGTTAAGGAAGAAATTGCATGCCCAATTTTTCAAGTTAATAGCATTTGGTGGATAGTCCATCATTTACATAGTAGAATACACTCTTTAGTGCATAAGTAATTGTTACGTATGGACATTTAAAGGTGTAGGAAAGTTAAAAGCACAATATTTGTTTTCACTGGATATGAAACATTTACAATGTTGTCAAATTCAGTGGGAGTATTGTGTACTTATTACTGAATAAGGAATTATTGTAATGATCTTTAATTCAGTGAGAGTTACAAGCTTTGACATCTTGGTAGCTAAAGTTAATTACTTTCCAAGTGTAGATACTCATACTTTTAAGGATAGTCTTATACGTTTCCTTACTGGACATTGTTGTTTTACATATACTTTTTATGCTAAAATCTATGACACAATCATATTGAACACATAAACAAATGCATGGCATGTTGTTTATCAACTATATGAGGTTGTTCCATGCACAAGTGGGAGAAATGTTATCTTTAATGTGTGCAAGAAACAACTCATAAAGATATGATTTAATGGATTCTCTTGACTACAAGGTAAAAGAATAATGTTCTAATATTAATTCTAGAAACACTTGGTGTTACAATTTATGTTATGTGAGAGCTTAGCTAGATTGCAACAACAAGGTGAATTTCATATTTCATTACTAGCAGATCAACTGATTTAATTGAACTATGAGAATTTGCAGTTTCTAAATTAGAATAATGTTCTGATATGAATTATACTAGGCTAATTCAAGAAACATTTGGTGTTACAATTTATGTTATGTGAGAGCTTAACTAGATTGCAACAACAAGGTGAATTTCATATTTTCATTACTAGCAGATCAACTGATGTAATTGAACTATGAGAATATGCAGTTTCTAAATTAGATACCTATTAGAACATGTGTCAATATGATATCAAGACTACTTTAATTTGTATATTTATGAATTCATGGAATGACATAAATTAATTGAGTAATCTAATGCTACTTCAATCTGAATATTTATGTGTTCTTGGAATGACATAAATAAATGAAGAAATAATGTTATTTACATTATTGTGAAGTAATAAATTAACTTGAAATTACTATTGAAACCAAAAGATGGTGTTCATAATTACTTTAGTTAAACATGTTTATGTTTCATTGTAAGGATATAAACATAAAGTCTTTTAATTGTTACAAGACTTATAATAAAGTAAGACGTTATCTTGTTGTGTTTTTTTAATTAAGACATATACATGAAGTTATTAAATTGTTAAATGACTTATAACGTATAGTGGGATTATAACAGTTTATGTTTTCTTGTAAAGACATGGACATGAAGTGACTTTGTAAAAAGTACTTGTGTTATAAAGCATGTAATTGGCTTGAATATTATTATACCATTAAAATGAATTAGTTGGTAAATAGACAAGTCAAAAGGAATATGGTTATCTTTAATATTGTTAGATTGTCTTACAATATTAATACTAATGAAATATCAAATATTTATGGTATGTTCAGTTAGGAAAATCAAACTCTTGTTATATTGTTTGATTAAAGATAACTATGACTTCTTTTCTTCCAAAAGTTATCAAGGTTAGAATGTTGAGTATGACTTGGACATATTTAATAAAACTCCAACATAGAAGATTAATAAGACATTATCATATGATGGAATGTGATGAATCACATTAAGTTTTAAATTGAAGTTCTAAATTTGTTTAACTGCTTATGAAGAGGTTATTAACAAAGTTAAGTCAGGAACTATCAATAAGTATTTGTAATATCCCAAAAGAGAACATTGTATTGTTTCTTTATTTGCTAAGTATTTAAAGATAGTCTTTAAATTACTAAAAGCAAGTGGGAGTTTTGATCTTTAAAAGATAAAATTATAAGATACATAATCTTCTAAAATACACTAGTAAATATCATGATTAAGTTTGACATTTGAATGTTAAATCTCAACATGATAATAAAGGTTGACATTTAAATATTAAATCTCAAGATGATGGAATTATCATTCATAGAATAGCAATATATCTCAGATATTTGATTAATATGTTGAGGACTATGATTTACAGGATTATTGTAAACCTGATAATCATTATGATACATTATCAAAAATGAAATTGGGTAAAGTATACATGATATGAATGATTAAGATGCTGTCCATAAAGATAATCAATTTTAGAAACTTGGTTTATCTTAATAGTTAGACTAGAAAATGAAGATGAGTTTCTTCAAAGATTAGGTAACTCTTGTGGTTTAAATCTTTGTATAGAAATCATATGGACAATATTGTGCACATATTTAATGCATGTCTTATGACAAGATTATTAATCACACTTAAGCAATTAATTGTGATTGAATATTCTTTTCTAAACACATTAAATATATATAAAGATTATGATTGTCATATTTATGAAATTAACAATAGAATATCAAAACTCTTTCTTGAGTGATTACTTGAGCGAGGACGATAAGTAATCAAAAGGAGTTTATGAATTCAAATAAATCTTTGGAAGTGTATAAAGTGCAATAATCCATGGATGGATAAATGCATGCATCTAGAAGATTACTCTTATGTTTAATTATTAAATTCATGTTTTGATTTATAATTGAAATAAGATAATTTCTAAGTATTCCTAAAAGCTAGTGGGAGTATTATGTTTAATTTCTTAAATCATATATGTTGTATAACATATGAAAAGTAATATTCCATATAAGTAAATGTTAAGTCTTAGAATAGAATGAAATTTTACTTGTAAGATTTAGGAAATAAGTCATATAACCTTGGAATGAATGTTTATTGTTGAAACATGTGTGGTAAATGAATCTAATATAACATGATATACTATTTAGAAAGTCTAAATGGATATGAATGACATGAATAAAATCTAAGTATGACTCAAAGATCTTTAATGAACATCATGTTTTGTTTTATCATGCTTGATTACAAGATGATTTGGAAATATTAATATCTAATTAAAAAGTTATTAGATAACTTGTGTAATATTCTAAATGAATATGTTTGATTATAGAATTACAACCTAAATCTGGAACAGCTTCCAAATTCTATAGATGAACAATTTTCAATTGTTGTGAAAATTGTCATAGCCAACAAACTTGAAAGTTTGAAGGGCATCAAACATTACATAATAGATATTAAGGTTTACGGGAAGTTTTAATAACATATTGCTGTTGCATACAATGATGTTATTGAAATTGAGATGACACTCAATACTAGTTATGGTAAGGATTTCGTTATTTGCTATATGTACTAGTTGTGCTTACTAAAAGCATAAGTTGCATTATACATTAAGAGAATAAGAATACTTTAAACTTTAAAATGTTTGGAAGTTTAATTATCATAAATTGGTGGTTAAGGATGTCTCACATTTTTATGAAATATGGCATTATCAAAATAGTTAACTATGCACATATAAGAATTTCAATAGTTGAATTCTTGAAATAAGTATTCTTAAAATTCCGATAGATCAAAGTTGGATGATTTATGTCTTGTCAACAAGTATGAATGTCATTGCTTGAGACATAATTCATCAACAAGAGTTATCATGCATTGATCTATTTAGTATTTGGATAAGGGATGTTAAACAATTATTATGATAAATTGAAATACATGGTATGTTTAATTTATATATTGTATCCTATATTTGTATGTTTAATCCATGAATAAATGTTATTCTAAATTGTCCGTTGTCAGTTAATAATATGGGAATATTATTAAATCAATACAAATCTGAAGGTTGGTATAATATACTTAAAGTATATTGATGCGTAGACATGCCATTTCAGATGATATTCAATGATACCGAATATAGGACTTATCCCAACTACATGATGTTACTTTATGGATTTTGTTATTAAGTAAATCATGAGAAGTTATCCTCGGACTTGAGATGCAAGATAAGTGTCATGAATGTAGTACATTTTTGTGGAACAACTTAATGCTATACGTAACTGGTAGTCATAAGGGTTGTTTTCGGAAGTGTTACAAAGTTTGTGGGTTTTGCTTGTAGTCAAGATAGAATTTTTTTCCTTCAAATTTATTTTTGAAGTTTAATACTGCTGGGCCCCTCGTAGGGTTGTCAAGATGTTTACATGGCCATGCCCAAGATCTCCCCTGAATATGTTCAGAAGATTTAGTAATCTTGATCAATCATAAACAACGAGAAATAGAATGGTTAATTAAGGAATGACTTTGATCCATATCCTTATTAACGTGGTATTAGAAACAAAAGGATAATAATAATGAGAAATCATTAAAAGGTTTTCCAGGAGCCTTACTCGAGTGGTACTAGAGGCATCGGCGTGTTGCTAGACACTAACCGATGTGATCACACTATTAAGATATGTTTAAGTGGGAGCTGTTGGTTTTGTGGACATAAAATAATAGATGTGTGTTAGGATCGAACTCGAGACTACGGGATTGCACACTTTACGTATGAGAATCGATGTTAAAATAATTAATATATAAATAAGTTATATTTAATTATTAGATCACAAATAAAGTAAATAATATATGAGGGACTTATTATTATGAAAATCAAACCCATGAGGTGTTGGTTAATATTGGTTGAAACAAGAAAAGGAATGGAGGGGTTCGAGTGTCGTTTTGTGGAAGTTAAGGAGGTGATAGACTCTAACTTGGTGAACAAGTTTGAGGGCTATATAAACACCTCATTGGCTTCACAAAACGTACGAATGAAAAACAACCTTGCGGTGGATATTTATGTATCGCATATCACCTGTTTTGATAACTACTATAATATCTCTTATACATGCCATGCATGTCATGACATGTGCATGGATGTATTTATCCTTTTATATCTTCAGGAATTGATTCGACCAAAAAGAGAATAAATGGGTCCGACCCAATTTATATCTTGAAAGTAAAAACATTGTTTGTTTAGTACTTTATTCGTGATTCAAGAACTAGCATTCACATCGAATCGCTATTAGTACGTGTGTACATAAACGTAAGGCAAACACACTATTATTTGATTCTTGGATTGAATAAAAAAAGGGTAAGGGGTTATTCTTACAATCCACATAAACCCTAATTAGGGTTCTTGAATTGAAGATTGCAAATGATTCTTGTTCGGGCTAGAATCACAAAGGTATGTTTATTATTTTATGTTTGATTAATTAATTACATGTTATATGATCTTGTTATAATTGCTTCCGCTATGCTCACTTGATGTGTTTGGTTTATTTTATATGATTGTCATGATATAATAATTCCAACAAATTCTATACATCATATATTCTGAGTGTGTGTACAGTGCCATCTTTGTTTTCCCACTCACTTCTTGAATGATTGCTTTCTGGTTACCAATCGTTTACAACTCGGTGTGCACATTCTTGCAAAAAATTGATAACCGGCAATACAACTTGGTATGCATATTAACGTGGTAAAAATAATGTGGTCAGTTAACGAGGTTGTCCTAGTCAGAATAACAAATTGCAACATATGCAACTAGTGTGTCAGCCGGTACCAGATGGTTAAAACTAGACATAAAACCATCAATAAATGACTCCATACCACACAAAATGATATAATAACCATTTTGGGACAAAATTTCAAGTTACATGGGTATTCTATGTCAAATTCCCCTTGATAATTTGCTACAAGCAGATTTGTGATATTGTGGATATCTGTAAATTTAACTATGTAGGAACCCATGTAGCCCGGTTTCCATTGTAGACTGATCTAGAGAATAGAATGTAAATCAAGAATAGGTTCCATGTATATTAGTAGCAATTTTGGCCTTCGGGTCGTTATACTTTATCTTCAAAGGGTCAAATAGGTAAAAACATATAAATGCATACAACCTTCTAAATAATTTTTTTTAATAATAGATTTAGATTATTAGTTTTCTAGAGTATAGTATATAAGATCTGTTATACACTTATACATCAGTTTTTAAAAAGCCGAAACAATTGACAAAGTCTTGACGGATCAATCCCAACTAGCACATTTTGACCGGTGTTATTGAGTTATTGTAATTGTGTCAATACATTACTTAATCATGATACTCAAGAAGATGGAGAAATTTTTTTGGCCCCAATGGATTTATCCAGCTTAGTGTAACAACAACAATAACGACGACGACGACGACAACAACAACAACAATACCCAATCCTACTAGAGCGAGGGGAGGTAGAGTGTAGACAGGTCGTACCCCTACCCTAGGATAAACCTGAGGGTAGAGAGACTGCTTCCAAGGAGACCTCCTGCAAGTGCAACAGTGCAGGTGAGAGAGAACAGAACAAAGTGCACGGAGCAAGAATGCACACAAGAATAAGCATACCAAAGACAACAAGCAAAAGACAAGCAAACAAGCAGGAACCAACAAACAAGGAACATGAGAGAAAAGGGCCAAAACATATAAAAGCAAACACCGCAAGGGCCTATAAGCATAAGCATATAAGAGCATAAAAGCATACACATGGCAAAAGCAAACAAGCAAACGTATAAAGCAGAGAGGTAGGGAAGCAATCAACAAACAAACATAAGAGAAAAAGGACAAAAACAAATAAAAACAAACACCTCAAGAGCAACAAAGAAGAAAAGGCAAAGCGCGATAGAGACAAGGGTCATGGCAAAACCAACAAGCACAAACACAAGTGCAAATAGCAAGAGGGCAAAAACACATGGGGAAAAGCAAACAAGGAAAAGGCAAACAGAAAAAAGGAAAAACCAAGACCAAAGAGAGCACAGAAACAAAGCAGGGCAACGCAAGGGGCCTAAAGCTAAGGCAAAGCAAAAAGAAAAAGATATGCCACTAACGCAAAGAAGCAAGGCAACTAAGAGTCTATAAAAACCTAGACGCAATGGCTACCACCTACCACCTAACATACCCGCAGATTCTAATCCTATCCTCCACGCATTTCTATCTGAGGTCATGTCCTCAGACAAGAGAAGATCCTTCATGTCTTGCTTAAGTCTATCCTCCTATCTAAGTTTAGGTCTACCCCTCCTTCTCAAGCCGTTGACTATCTTCGCCCCCTCGTACATATCCCTAATGGTTCTTAAGTATCTCCTCGGGGTTTCTTTATCTATTAGAGTCTTCCAAATCAACTCACGTGGAACACTATCATATACCTTTTCTAGGTCAAGGAAAGCCATGTGCAAATCTCTTTGTCTTTCTCTATACTTCTCCATAAGACTTCTAAGAAGGTGGATAGGCTCGATTGAGGACCTTCCTGGCATAAAACCAAACTGGTTCTCTGACACCCTCGTCTCCTTTCTTAACTTCCTCTCAATAACTCTCTCCTACAGCTTCACGGAGTGACCAAGTAGCTTGATACCTCTATAGTTGCTACACACTTGTGCGTTACCTTTGTTCTTGAAGATGGGGATGATGAGTGGATTGCAACCTCGCAAAAAGTTTTACCTCTCAAGGGATCTTGAGAGATTTTGCAATCCTCAAGGCATTGTACCTGATCGTTGTAGTGTAGTATATGGTACGTCCGGTGGATTGATCATTCTCTAGGGGAATAGTGTCGTTAGGATTGAAGTGTAGGTCGTATAAAAGTGAGGGATGATTCTTTTTGGTATTTTATATTTTATGAAAGTGGTAAAAAAATCTTGTGTTTTGAAAGAAAGGGCGGAATTAATTGCTTATCAAATAACCCAAACTACAAATTAAACTAATAACAATAAAATAAAAAATAACAAGAAAAGTAAATGTGGTGAGCTTCGTATATGAGACAAACGTGTTTACTTAGATTTCACTACTCCCTAGTTATCTCTTGTTGGTTTGTTGAATGTCACAATTGTTTAGTTAAAGAGTTGTATTCTTTAATACCAGTCATGGGGGCGTGCACGTCCTTCCCCAACTCTATGAATATCTATCTCCTCTTATGACGACACATTTAGTACCCTATCATAGAATCATCAACATCTACTCATGCATTAAATACAACCAATAAAACTGTAGTGCACATCCGATTACGTTTCTTAAGAAGTTCAAGCTTGTTACACAAAGGAGGTTAGCCAGTTTTCTTAAGCCTAACGCGAATCAATCAACCAAACACTAAACAACTCACCAACAATCAATAACTATGTATCATTAGATCTAAGCAAACACTAAATCACTTAAGCTAGCATGTTAAAAAGAAGAAAAGCATAAAAGATAATCAAACAACACATAGACATATTGAATGATGAAAAAGTTACTTATCTTCAATGAAACATGAGAGAAAAGAGGGTTTGGGAACCCTTGAAATCTCAAAAAATTTGGCCCTAGGTTTTGTCTCCAAAGTTGCACAATTAATGAATGAAAAAGCCTAAACTATATATAGAGAATACAAGCTGACTGCGTCAGGTTATAAGTCCTGACGTCGTCAGGACGCTGTTTTTAGGGTTTTGTATTGCCCAATCAGAGTCCTGACGTGGTCCCATTGTAAGCCTTCTGAGCCATCTCGTGTAATCCTAAAGCCAGACGGCCTCACCTTAATTACACCTGACGCCGTTAGGTGCAAATCTTCAAATTCTTTCTGGGGCGTCACGTTGTAATTTTCATTAGCTCCGATCTTCAAGTGACGGCGTCAGCATCCAAAGCCTGACGCCGTCAGGTGTAAATCCTGACTTTTTCTTGACTTTCTTGTTTTCTTCATTCTTGAGCCTAAAAACGTCCAAAATGCTCCATATTCCAGAAATCACGTCCCAAGTGCCTAAAATGAGAAAAGAAACGATTTGAGGCAATATTTGATCATAAATTCATGACTTAGGGCTTAAATGACCCTCTAAAAATGCATCAAATAAATCCTTATCAGGGGATAACTTCGCTGAGTCTCCATTCTTTTGGCATCTTAGCGTTAAAGAAGATCTTGTTGAAAAGACAAGTCAACCATTTTACTACCTCGTCCCCTAGGCTCCTCCAAGCTTCTATAGGTATTTGGTCGGGTCCTGCTGTTTTGTTTCTTCCCATCTTCTTTAGTGCAACCTTCACTTCTCTTTGTATGATCCTCGGGTAGTAGCATTCGGGAAACATATGTTGGCTAGGGTTCTCTCCTTCCCCACTTTCTTCGGTGCTCCTCTCGTTGAAAAGAGTGGAGAAATACTCCCCACATCTTTTCCTAATATCTTTTTCGTTCATGATGGTTTGTCCTTCTTCATCTTTGATGTATTTAATGAATCCAAAATCCCTTCTTCTTCTCTCACAGGCTTTAGCAATCCTGAAGATATCGTTTGCTCCCTATTTGGAGTTCAATTTCTTATACAAATATTCGTACGCCATGTCCTTCGCTTGGGCTACTGCTTTTTTTGCTTCTCTTTTAGCTACTTTGTACCTCTCTTCTGTTGAGGCCTTATCCGCTTGGGTTCTCTCTCTGCTTTGAACCGGGCTTGTTTTGCAACAACTTTGGTTTGCACCTCCTCACTAAACCACCAAGATTCCCTGCATGTTGTCTAGGTTCGCGCTGACATACTGGCCACGCCTAAGGAATCCTTTGTTGCGTCTTTAATGATGCCAGCAAGGGTGTTCCACATCCGATCTGCGTCCATAGTAGTCAAATCCTCTTACCAAGCAGCAAGACCCTCTGAGACTTTCGCTCTAAACGACTCTACCACATCTCTGTTCAAATTCTTCCATAAAATCCTCGGCCTCCCTGTCGCCTTTCTCCCTTGTCGTCACCTCTAAAATAGTGCATCCAAGGCAACCAATTTGTGTTGGGATGAGCATGCTCTCTAGGGAAGACCCTACAGTCCTTACATGCTCGAAGGTCACTTTTACGCACCAGCAGATAGTCAATCTAGGTGCTGTGACCCCCACTCTATAAGGTAATTAAGTGGGCATCCCTCTTCTTGAAGAAAGAGTACGCTATAGCCAGGTTTTCAGCGGTAGCAAATTCCAGTATCGAGCGACCTTCATCGTTCCTAACTCCGTAGCCGAATCCACCATGGATCCCCGCGTATTCATCCGTTGCAGCTCCTATATGACCGTTCAAATCACATCCTATAATCAGTTGCTAGTCTGACGGGCACTCCCTCACAAGCTCATCGAGTGAGTCCCATAAACACCTCTTATCTACATCACTGAGACCCACCTGAGGTGCGTATGTACTGATTACGTTAATGGTCTCTCCATCAATAACCAAAGTAATCTTGATGATTCTATCGCCCCTCCTGATCACTTGCACTATGTTATCTTTAAGGCCCGCCGCTAGAACGACACCAACTTCGTTCCTCATTGACCAAGAACCTGAGTACCAAAGCTTGAAGCCGTTTCCTTCCCTCGTACTAGACCCCTTCCATTTAGTCTCCTGGAAACACACTATGTCTACCTTATGTCTCCTGGAAACACGCTATGTCAGCAAGCTCAAAGAGCTTACCTTATGTCTACCTTATGTCTCCCGCTTAGTGTAAAAATTTGTTAAAAACACTGCACTGATTTTTTGAAAATGAACATGGTCCTAAAAATTTTGTGTTCCAAATCTTCTTTAATCTTATGAAATGCACCTGATAGTATCTAATCCTAGTCTGTTGGAATTAAAGTAATCAAGAATCATAAGTTTTGCAAGATGAAGGACCAAATATGTTAGATAGAAAGTTTGTAACCGTTTAGTTAGTTAAAGTTAGTTAATTTCTGTAATTTGGTGAAGGGTTGTGTCTTTTGGCATATACCTATTCAAACAGACATGGCATTTGCTTCATAACCATTCGGCCTCTATATATACTCATGTACATGTATTGTTTTTAGTGTGGTTAATAAGAATAAAGTGTGTTTTCCCAGAAACAAACCCACCCTCTGTTTCAATAAGAGTCACTGCACAATTCGTGTGCATACTCATACATATTCATCCATGATTGATCCAAGATCCGTAGGACCTCAACATGGTATCAGAGCATGTGGTTAACATGGATCGATCATTGCAGTCCAGAAAGTTATCGCCTATGAAAAGCATGAAGAAAAGGTAAACGAATTGCTTTTGGTGAAAATATTGAGAGGTATTTTGGTGAAGGACTTGGAACAGAAAACAATGACAAACATTTAGTTTGATTGTGGCCAAACAACACTTAGGGTGTTTTTGGAGATAGAAGCCGAGACAAAAGGATCCAGGGCACGCATTTGAAACCAAGTCGACATAAGAAGAATGAAGATCATGTTATTTGCAAGATAGTACGTTCCAGAAAGATGTCTTACGCATATGGCGGGAATAAGACACAACAACAAAAGGTTCATAGACTTGATAATGGTTACCATGACACTGCACAAGAGAAGCCAAAAGAAGAAGTGGGAGGAAGCAGTTGGACTGCAGAAGATAGAGACCCACAAGGCTTGTAGGATGGAGCAATTAGGGATGGAACACAAGAACAAGGAATGGGCAGGTTTGGTGTTAAGATGGATCACATGAAGATGATATGAACAAGGACGATGATCCATGGAACGATAAAAGGCAAGTGAACATGAAAGACCGGACAAGTAACAAGGCGATCAAATACAAAAGAAGCAAAAAAGGAAGGAGACTGCAATTAGGATGAACAAGAACAGAGTGAAGATTATGATTTCTTGATTAGGGGAGTGAATGTTGGAATTAAAGTAATCAAGAATCATAAGTTTTGAAAGATGAAGGACCAAATATGTTAGATAGAAAGTTTGTAACCGTTTAGTTAGTTAAAGTTAGTTAATTTCTGTAATTTGGTGAAGGGTTGTGTCGTTTGGCATATACCTATTCAAACAGACATGGCATTTGGTTCATAACCATTCGGCCTCTATATATACTCATGTACATGTATTGTTTTTAGTGTGGTTAATAAGAATAAAGTGTGTTTTCCCATAAACAAACCCACCCTCTGTTTCAATAAGAGTCACTACACAATTCGTGTGCATACTCATACATATTCATCCATGATTGATCCAAGATCCGTAGGACCTCAACATGGTCCGCCACGGGTGATGTAAAATTTGGTTGAATTTGATCTGGACCTTTGCCCGACCCGTTTTTGTCACATGTAAAACTGTAATAAGAATTAGGATTGGATGCAGATATTAAAGAAGGTAACCTTGCTAAAACTGAAGTTTATGGTGTTTCATTTAGTAGCAGGATCGTCACCTACCTTTTTTTGTATTTCCGGCTTGAGTGAAGTCTAAACAGTTGTTTCAGAAATCAGACCCAGGGCCCTTCGGCGTTGTGTAGGCTGTGGATTCAAGCTACACGGTTTTGCAATTTTCTGGAGGATTTGCTTTGTAACTTCAACACGTGACTTCCCCATATGGCCATATAACCTTACTAATTAGAACACCACATTATGTAATAAAACTGATTTCCGTAATTTACGATTACTGTTGGATATTTTAGTGTAATTGGATTAACTTGTTTAACCAATTTAGTCATAATAAGACATCATTTAGGTTTGGAGGTGCGGAGTGCACACCTATTTGAATTTATTATGATCTTAGGGGCGAATCCCCTAAGGGACGGGGATCCGGGGGCAATTCCTGGCAGGGTCCAAGTTGTTATGGTAAAAGTTCCTTAGAAAATTCAATTTTCAGAAGTTAAGGGACTAATTTTGACAACTTTTAAACCTTTGGAAAAACTGCATAAAAGCCCTAATCCCTAGAATTGAAAGATACGGTTTTTTGATATTAGTCATGTTTTTCTCTTTGGTTGATGAATCTCAAACACAAGCATTCAAAACGTTCTCAATCTCTGGATTGTATCCGATTGAATAATTCGGGAGAACCACCGAATTGATTCGATCTGAAAGTGTTCACACGCCTTTCAGAGATTCAAACATATCCGGTAGTGTTCGTTACTGTTATCCCCTACAAAGATCGAATCAAATATTGAAGATGACGAACCCTGAAAGATATGATTAATCATATTATCTGATACAATATTTTTGAGATAATCATGATTGGTGAATTTGAATCTGTGTAATAAAGATGTTAGAATCTGTGAAAGACACTAAAGTTCGGTACAAAGAAAAAGAATCTTGGGGCATGACATACATAGTTTGGAACATTTGGAATGGTAAAAAGCAATTCATATGTTGGAACAAGTCATTGCGGGTTCGTCCATATTATGAGTAAACATTTCTTATTCATCTTTTTAGTTGAACCATGCATGATATATATGAGTTGCATGTAACCACTATAGATATGATTAACTCGTGGTGTAAGCAGGTTAATTGCATGTATTCATTGTGTGGTCATGGTTAATTATTATAGTGGTAATTGGGTTGTCATGATTAATAATTTAGAAGTTTTAAAGTTCCTGACTTTTAAACATGTTCATAAGCATTAATGTTTTGATGAATTTCTTTAATTATCAAACAGTTAAAAGTTTGGATGGAATTTATATCTAAATTTTGGGTACAATATATCAAAGAAAATAAGAGGCATATATCATGAAGTTGGCATAATTTCTTGGATATTTTGGTCGAAAATTTTGTGTGCATTGAACATACTTTTGGTCATTTACCAATAATACTTGAACCATGTTCCCCTCTTGTTGACTTTCCTTGGGAAGCATTCAAGAAACAATACAATCGTTTCTATGCTTGGTTTTGTTCTTCTAAATGATGGGTGCAGGATTTCATCCAAAAGGGAAAAGAGAATATAATAATTTTCATAAAAGAAGTAAAATAGTTTGGTGGGAAACTGTATTTTGGCGGTAACCGTAAATGCCGGTTTTTCCAATGAATCAATTACAGGATTATTGGAGGGTTCGGGATGATTTTCTTATTATGCTTTGCTAAATGTGAAATACTTATGTTAATTGTCATGTATAAGTATAGACATGCATTGGTCTTGATTGGTGATTTTGGAAAAGAAAGTGTCCATGAAACAAAATGAGGATTTCATTACAGATAATGAAAGTTTTCAAAGTTGTATGACTTTAAACTTGTATTTATCTGTTGAGGATTTACGGAATTAGTATCAAGAATACAATCTTCATGCTAATATGTGTTTAAGAGATATGTGGTTGTGGAAATAAAAGTTGTAAAATCATTGTCTGGCCATCAATGGTGTATTTAATTACTTTTATTAAATCACATATCATCCGTATTTACATATTCTTGGCTCGTAAATTCAATGAGAAATTAAAATTCTCTTGACCGGTAATTATTGGTTCAGTGATTAATTGACTATGGTCTATTTCAAATGATTACTCGAATATATGGCTTAGTTTTATGGCATCTAGTTGCATATGCCATGATAGCATTCCTTGAGTTACAACATATTGGGATACTATGAACCAATTACCAAGTACCAAAGAGAACCATGGGGTTCAAGGATATATTATGATTATAAATCACAAAGGGATTTATGTATAATTATACACATAAGAATAAATTATCAGACATTATTGCATGTTTGCATGATAAGAATTGTAATTCAAGTCAACGTAGTGCATAACATTATCAATCTGGGAATGTGTATCATTGATTGAAATATGATGATGCCTTGGTGTTTAATTGTTTATCTTTTCCTACTGATTTTCATGCAAGACCATTATTCAAGAAACAATAGTTCTTGTGCATAGATGGTGAATTTAGCAATTGTTGGAAAAGTAGCCAAAAGAATTACAACGTAATTGATTTAGTTATTTGTCTAAAATGAGACATTGTGCATGTATGTTTAGACAATCTAGTGGTTCACAAAGATATCATTTGTTTGATATGTTTAAAAATCAAGTATTTAATTACTTGAAAGAAACCATGTTTTTTTTGGTTTAGAACAAAATGAAGCTTGTTGAAAATTTGAAGTGATACAATCATTGATGCAATTAAGTTGGATAATTGATCAAGAAGATTACACTTCCAATGGTGAATGTATTTTCACATTTGGTGTGGTAATCTTGGGATCATAGAAATAAAGTTGTACAACGTGGTTAACTTTGGCATCATGAATTGTTGTTTTAACTTCTTGTTTAAAGAAGTAGAATGGTTAAAGGACTTGTTATTAAACATTGTATTATGTTTAAAAGTCAAGATTACCATTTGTATAATATGAATTGCTTACCACTTGACAAAGAGGTTCGCAAGAGACTTAGTGCACAAAGTCGGAATAGGGATGAAATAAAGTCCGTTTAAATTCTCTAATGGTGAGACACCCAATTCCCTTCTAATACAATGTTAGAAGCTGAATTCAATGCGGAAAGCTCACACTTAGAGATTGGAACACATGATATACTATCCCAAGGTATGTGTTCAGACCTGCAAGATAAAGAGGTTGAAGTTTATCTTCTTAATAGTTCTTTTGAAAAAGTGCAAGCAGGGCATGATTGAAAGGAACTACCTATATGAGCATGAAGTTTAGCCGCTTCAAGAAGCTGGGACTTGGCTTTGACATGCTTATGAAGGATAAGGACATAGGCTAATTAAACATGTGTCAGGATAGAACTACTATGTATGTAAACTTTTGTGTACATTATCTTCGTGTATTCAAAATGAATTCCCAGGGTTCAATCCTTAGCGACACCCTGGTATTCGAATATTCGGAATGTGTAATGTACTAATGTGAAATTCAATCGTCACGACATTTCATTTATGCAAAAGTTTGATTGTTTGAGATTACTTGTTTTAGTTAATCAAAGATTGCACTAAAATGGGGGAGGATTGTTGGATATTTTAGTGTAATTGGATTAACTTGTTTGACCAATTTAGTCATAATAAGACATCATTTAGGTTTGGAGGTGCGGAGTGCGCACCTATTTGAATTTATTATGATCTTAGGGGCGAATCCCCTAAGGGACGGGGGTCCGGGGGCAATTCCTGGCAGGGTCCAAGTTGTTATGATAAAAGTTCCTTAGAAAATTCAATTTTCAGAAGTTAAGGGACTAATGTTGACAACTTTTAAATCTTTGGAAAAACTGCATAAAAGCTCTAATCCCTAGAATTGAAAGATACGGTTTTTTGATATTGGTCATGTTTTTCTCTCTGGTTCATGAATCTCAAACACAAGCATTCAAAACGTTCTCAATCTCTGGATTGTATCCGATTGAATAATTCGGGAGAACCACCAAATTGCTTCAATCTGAAAGTGTTCACACGCCTTTCAGAGATTCAAACATATCCGGTAGTGTTTGTTACTGTTATCCCCTACAATTACTGTTAAAACAGTATTGTTACAAAAATTATCCAAGTCTTTGCATGCTCAATAATACACTTTTCCGTATGCTCAAGTATTGTTAGATTAGTATTGCTATATGCTCGGTAAAAGTCCTGCAAGCATTGATAAATGGGTCGACATCGTGGTATCGAATAAGTTAACGTTCTTTTCTAACATCAACTGGCTTCCACGACAGCGGAACCAAGCTTTAGTATCTTGAGGTCCCCTATTTGATAACTAAAATTTGTCAGCGCCCACTTCGTCTAGTTTCAACGCCAGATTCTTCATGATGGCATAGCGTCACCCTTTGATCCAACCCTTCTTCTAATTTCCGTTAACTCTACAGGTTTTGCAGAAAGGATTCTCATCTTTTACACATCAGCAAACTGAAAAGTAGTATGTCCCCCGAATCTTGCCTCTCACACTAAACCAAAGTATATATATGTTTATAGACAGTCATCGTTCTCAAGCGAATCATCCCAACCCCACTCTTATCCAAATAAAAAAACTCCAAAAGGAACTTATCTTTTGCAAAAAATTTATACATTTATATTCTCTTTTTCACTTTAGTGTCACCTATATAAGAGTGAATTAATAAAAACTTCAAACTTCAACAAGTCAGCCTTATAGTGTTAGATAACATATCAAAGAAATCAAGCATATTATAAGCTTGTAAGCATTAAATTATACACCATTACATGGATAGAGTGAAAATAATTGATAGAGTGAAAAATTTTGGCGTCTAAGAATGCTGCGGTGATCTTCACCAAAAGTTCATGTTGTATGTGTCATAGTATCAAAGCACTATTCTATGAGCTTGGTGCAAGTCCTTCAATTCATGAAGTTGACCAAGATGCAGATATGGAGTGGGCCCTACGTCATCTAGGTTGTAATCCTGCCATCCCAGCAGTGTTTATAGTCGGTAAATATATTGGTTCGGCTAAAGATGTCATTTCCCTTCATGTTGACGGGTCTCTTAAACAAAAGCTCATTGAAGCAAGAGCTATCTGGTTTCTAGCACATATCAACACGTATCCTGAATGCTAATTGCTAGTTTTAACGTTGTGCTAGGTACTTATTAAGATGAGTCTAAGAGCTGCTCTTTTTTGTCGGCTACTTGATGTTGTACAAGAGTCAAACTTGAAACAAGTTTGCTGCATCTTTTTTGCTATAAATCTTTGTTATCGTGTGATATTAAATGTTTGTATCTTCTAGATAGTCGGATCTTTTTTAGGTAATCATATACCATAAGCAAAGTATTCAAGCATCGCCTGCTTTTATATAAATCTTCTTTGTCATATGACCTCGACTACAATGCCATATATGTTTCCAACTCTATAACCTTCAACGATTTGTTTCTAGTGACCAAGTATTTATTCAACTTGATATATATATTCACATCATGTGTAATGCTAAAGTGATACCAATATATAGGGCATACATATTCTAGAAAACATGTGTGGTGTGTTGTTCCCATTAACTAGCGCAAGCAACCTTAAAGAGACATAAACAGGGCAATAGATATAGGTAGATCACATCAGTTAAGGGTCACGCCAGTTAACCTTTTAATTATATTGGTTGACAGATTATAATTACACTATTTTTTTTAACTTCGGAATTTAGGGTATGTTTGGCGAAAGTAACTGTTGCTGGAAATGGTGCTGGAGATGGTGCTGGTGCTGGAGATTATAAAAAAAAAATTATTTTTATAAGCTACATGAAGTAACCTTTGATTTTAAGAGATTATGAAATATTATTTTTTTTTAGAATCTCTTATAAGTTATGTCAGCCAAATAAAGATTATTTTCTAAATAGCTTATTTTTTGAAAAAATAAACACAATCTCCCAACAATCTTGTGTGCCAAACATAGCCTTATATTAAAAAGAAAAAACCCTGATCTTTGAACAACTTTTTTTACATAACTAGCGTATTCTATATAAGCATTATCAATGTAGTTTTTCTTGTTTGTTCATGTTATCAGGAGTGATCACCGATAAGGTGTAAAGATTTATCTCACTAGAGTTTACGGCTATATATGATTAATGATATATGATATCAACATGTGGCGATAAGTGGCACGAAACTACAAGTGTGTCCTCCTTCATGAAACACTTGATATATCACCCTTGCCACCTCACCACCTCTTCTATTCATGTATCAATCAACCCTATATTTCCTTGGCTTCTATTCGTATTGATCACAAGTCGCACATATATGATATCTTTGTTCTAGTTTATACTCCTGAGTGTTAAGTGAAACTGATCATTTAGTCTTTGTTTCTTCATATATCAAATGGCTTCACAACAGGATAGTAAGAAAAGTAAAGAAAATATATGAAACGCCCAAGTAATTTTTTTTTTTTTTTTTTTAGACCAACTTAATATAACACCAACACTTATATTAACATATGAAATTGTGCATAACATATATCATTCGCCTTGACCCGTACATGATCAAACTGGGTCAATATGGGCAAGAATGGCACTATGCCAAACACCTCTTTAAACTATAAAGAAACTACTTAACTACTTGATCATTACATAACCATGAGTTTATATGTTCATACACAAAAGCATACAACCTAGGGTGTTTCTTGGTAGGAGAGCGTGTAGGGAAAAAGGCTCCATACCCAAGTATTTCACCGAGGTCTAGTTCACGGTCTTCGTACCCTTGATTTCACTACCACTAGCTTCACCTATAATAAACATAACGAAGCAACGTAAGCAATAGCTTAGTGAGATAACATATAAGAGACACTAATCATAACATGACATAATACTATGGTTGCTTCGTATTGTTATTATATACTAGTCGCCCACTAAGGACGTTGTGAACCCATATTGGTTCAATATAACTGAAAATGTTCTAGTCGTCCACTTAGGACGTCTAAGTCATATATTCCATGACTTTGAGCCGCTTATACACATTGATCACCCACAAAGGATGTCTAAGTCCCATTTAACGAGATGAGACACTAATAAAAGCTCGGTCATCCACTAAGGATGTCTAGGCTCCATTTCGGAGCATGTTATGACATAATAACATGTGTCGTCCACTTAGGACGCTATACAAGTAGTATTGTGGAAATAGAGTTAAAATCACATAACTAAACTCAAACGGGTCATTCGGGGCTGTTTTGACCCATCTAGCATAATTCATGTATAAACATACTACAAGTAACTCATTTAGGCACATAAAGTATAATTGTAACACCATGAACTTGTAACTCAAATATAATACATGAACCTTACCATAAATACCACAATTAAAGTGGCACACTAACGGGTTACCAAGGACCCGTTTCTATGCTTAAATATGTTACTCACCTTGTAAACGCTTGAATAGAACACGAGCTCCCTTAAACACGTCCCTGGCTAACTCTTATAACCTAGGAACACATAAATGACATAGAGCTTATTTAGAACATAACTAAGCTTATCATAATAAGCACTAAAAGGATAGATAAGCCATAAGGGGGTGTTTGGTTCATGGCTTATATAACCACACCAACATAATTTCTGAAAATTAACACCACAAAATGGTGTTATAGCACCTTAATAAGGTACCCATCACTTTTCTAATCATTTATACATGATAACTAGGGTTCTTGGTGATTTCTCAAAAATCATAATTTCACATAATCATGTGAAATTCTACAATAACCCATAAATAGCATAAAGACTTCATCTTTAAGCATTACGCATCAAAAGGTAGCTCTAAAACATGAAATAAGGATCAAAACATGGTTTATACCTTAAATTATATGATGGAAACCCTAGCTTATTCGTTTATAAGCTTATGTATAGTAATATCTTGTTCCAAACTTGCACCAAATTGACTTGGAATCAAAACCTAGATCAAAAGAGTGATGTGAGTATTTTAGTCGTGAGTTTTGGTGAAGGAGGGAGAGTTCTCTGGAATTTCATTTTCCTGAGAATGAAGTAAATTCATAGTTATCATTATAAGTTTCACCTTTTGGCAACTTTAACCCCTGTAGTAGGAAATTGTTATAAGTTTAGTACCTGAAAGATTGGGGTGTTACAACTCTCCCCCACTTATTCGGTTTGGGTCCTCACAAACCATTCCTGATAAAAAGCGGGGTAGTATTTGATGAGATCCTCTTCGGGCTCCCATGTGCACTCCGACCCCTTTCTATGCTTCCATCTTACCTTAAGAAGGAGGACCTCTCTTTTTCTGAGTTTCTTGACCATGGTGTCAAGAATCTCTACTGGCTCTTCAACGTAGCCAAGTTTCTCATCAACTGTTATGTCCGCTAGAGGGATATACTGTGCCTCATCTGCAAGACTTTTTCGTAACTGAGACACGTGGAAAGTATTGTGAATACTGTTCAACTCTTCTGGTAGCTCAAGTCTGTATGCTACTTTTCCAACTCTATCGATTATTCTGAATGGACCAATGTAACGTGGTCCTAGCTTTCCACACTTCCTGAATCGGATAACACCTTTCCAGGGAGAAACTTTCAGCATGACACGATCACCAACTTGAAATTCTATAGGTCGTCTCCTCTTGTCTGCATAAGACTTCTGTCGATCCTGTGCCATCTTAAGCCTTTCTCTGATTTGATCAATCTTATCATTCGTTTGTTGAACAACATCTGAACTAGCTAATTCTCTTTGTCCGATTTCACCCCAACATATAAGAGTTCGGCACTTCCTTCCATACAACATCTCATATGGAGGCATCTTAATGCTGGAATGATAACTGTTATTATAAGAGAATTCTGCTAGTGCTAAGTACTTATCCCAGCTACCACCGAAGTCGATAGCGCAGGCTCGAAGCATATCTTCCAGTGTTTGAATGGTCCTCACACTCTGACCATCTGTCTGCGGATGATAAGTCGTACTAAAATGGACACGAGTACCTAGATTCTCTTGGAATTTCTGCCAGAATCTAGAGGTAAATCTGATATCTCTATCCGATACTATAGAGACTGGTACTCCATGTCTAGCTACTACTTCGCGAAGATACAACTCCGCAAGAGCTTCTGAGGACATCGATTCCTTAATAGGAAGGAAAATCGCACTCTTTGTTAAACGATCTACAATTACCCATATTGCATCATACTGACGCGGTGTCTTGGGTAATTTCGTGATAAGATCCATAGTGATCCTTTCCCATTTCGAGACAGGAATCTCGAGAGGTTGTAGCTTACCATAAGGTTGCTGATGTTCTGTCTTAACTTGAAGGCAAGTAAGACACTGCTCGACATATTTTACAATATCTCTTTTCATACCTGGCCACCAATAATCTAGTTTAAGATCATAATACATCTTGGTGGCACCTGGGTGAATGGAATATTTCGACTTATGAGCCTCGTCGAGCAACAACTTTTTGAGCTCTTTATTATTCGGTATCCATATTCTACCGAATCGTGTTCTGAGTCCTCGTGAGTCCACAACTAAGTTGTGCACCTGACCCACGAGTCGTTCTGAGTTTACATCACCGTTCTCCCATGCTTCTAACTGAACTGTTTTGATGTTCTCATAAAAGTCTGGAGTAATCACCATCTGAAGTGATTTTACTAGTAGAGAATCATGCCTTGTCTTTCGACTTAAGGCATCTGGCACAACGTTGGCCTTACCCGGGTGGTAAAGAATTTCACAATCATAATCTTTGACTAGATCCAACCAACGTCGTTGCCTCATATTGAGGTCACGCTGATCAAAGAAGTATTTGAGACTTTTATGGTCGGTAAAGATCTTGATCTTTACTCCATAAAGATAATGCCTCCACAATTTTAAGGCAAAAACTACTTCTGCTAGCTCTAAATCATGAGTGGGGTAATCTTCCTCATGTTTCTTGAGCTGCCTGGAAGCATAAGCTATGACTCGGCCTCTCTGCATGAGAACACAGCCGAGGCCATTGGCCGATGCATCACAATAAACTTCCAGGTCATCATTGCCTTCTGGCAATACTAAGACTGGAGCCTGACTTAACTTCTGTTTAAGAGTCTGAAAAGCGAGTTCCTGATCCTCATCCCACTCGAATTTTACATTCTTGCGGGTGAGCTCAGTGAGCGAAGAAGCAATCTTTGCAAAATCTTGGATAAAACGGCGGTAGTAACCCGCGAGTCCAAGAAAAGATCTAATTTCTGTGGGAGTTTTTGGTCGCTCCCAATTCATGATGGCACTAATTTTAGCTGGGTCTACTTTAATGCCTTCGCCATTTACAACATGCCCGAGAAATTGAACTTCTCGGAGCCAGAACTCACACTTCGAGAACTTAGCATAAAGCTTTTCTCGTCTTAACATACTGAGGACTTGGCGCAAGTGGGTTTCATGATCACTAGCTGATTTGGAATAAACCAGGATATCGTCAATGAAAACAATAACTGACTGATCTAACATCGGACGACAGACCCGATTCATCAGGTCCATAAATGCTGCTGGGGCATTCGTCAAGCCAAATGGCATAACTGTAAACTCGTAATGCCCATACCTGGTCCGGAAAGCTGTTTTCGGGATATCCTCTTCCTGAACCTTTAACTGGTGATATCCTGATCTAAGATCTATTTTTGAAAAGAAGCTTGCACCCTGGAGCTGATCAAATAAATCATCAATCCTAGGAAGAGGATAACGATTTTTGATGGTAACTTTATTGAGCTCTCGGTAGTCGATGCACATTCGCATACTACCGTCTTTCTTTTTGACAAAATGAACTGGTGCTCCCCACGGGGAACTACTAGGGCGAATGAAGCCCTTGTCTAGCAGTTCTTGTAACTGCTTCATGAGTTCCTGCATTTCTGACGGAGCAAGTCTGTAGGGAGTTTTAGCAATAGGGATACTCCCTGGAATAAGATCAATGCGGAACTCTATTTGTCTATCAGGCGGTAGACCTGGGAGTTCCTCTAGAAAGACATCAGGAAATTCCTGAACAACTGGAATTTTATTAAGGTCTGGAATAGGTTTCTGAATATCGACAATATGAGCTAAATAGGCTTGACAGCCACGTGCCAAGTGTTTCTTGGTTCTAGCATAAGTACAAATAGCAAGGTTAGCCTTTTTATGCTCACCATAGATAACTATTTCTCCCCCACTCGGGGTTCTGAGTCGGACTAGCTTATGATGACACAAAATGATGGCTTCATTTGTGCCGAGCCAGTCCATACCAATAACTACATCAATCTCTCCCATAGGGATAGGAATTAGGTCTATCGGATACTTTTCATTATCAATTTCTATTTCACAGTTCTGAAAGACATCAACTACACGTATCACTTTGTTATTAGCTACTTCCACATCTAAAGGTGGCTTAAGCTGACTAATTGGAACAGAAAATCTGCGACTGAACCTTTCGGATACAAAAGATCTATCTGCACCAGAATCAAATAACACACAAGCAGGTAATAGATTCACAAAGAAGGTACCTGTCACAACGTCGTATGTTTCCTTAGCTTCATCCACAGTCATCTGATGAACACGAGCTGGGGGTCTATGTGGTCTTTGGGTAGTAGGAAAGCCAGGGGCTCCTGAAGGTCTAGAAGTAGATGGTGCCCCTCGCCTGTCTGTATTCCTCCTAGGTTCTTGTTGACGTGGAGGAGGAGGTCTGACATTTGGACAAGACTCAGTCGTGTGATTCGGATCATAGCATTTCCTACAAACCTGAGCTGGTTTTGGACAATCTTTACTGATGTGACCAGGCTCACCGCAACTGTAGCAGGTCCGGCTACCCGCACGGCATTCCCCCGGGTGATACCTCTTACAATTCGCACACAGTGGAAAACTCCTACCCCCCGTGCTAGGATAAGCCTCATTTGGCTTAACTTTCTTTCGAGATGAACTAGCCTGCTCCATCTTTCTCTTAGGAGGAATCTCTTCCTCTTTCTTTGTTTCCTTTTCTCGCTCTAAAGCTGCATTCATGAGCTGATCCATGTTTTTCCAATCCCTGGCTGAAATAAAGTGACGGATATCTTTTCGAAGCATATCCACATAATGTTTCATAAGCAACCTTTCATCATTAGCATATTCAGGCAGAAAATGTGCTCTGTCCAGGAATGTCATGGAGAAATCATGTACTGACTCCATGGTCTGGTGAGTACCCAAGAAGTCTCGGCGAATCTTATTAAGTTCCGCCTCTGGAGCAAAGTTCTGAAAGAGTAATTCCTTGAACTGCTTCCAAGTCATACTCCTAGCAATTTCTGGTGTTTTTGATGAAAGGGTCCAATTCCACCATGATTTAGCCTGATCGCGAAGGAGATTAATAACAAAATTAACCCAACGATCCTCAGGGACCTTGTTGGTGGCAAACGCCCCTTCAACATCCTGGATCCATCTGTGGCATTTAAAAGGATCCTGTTCTCCCGAGTAAGTCGGGGGCTTACAAGCTGAAAAGTCAGTATAAGTAACTTCCTTAGTTAGACCGACTCGTGCAGCCAGCTTCTGATCAAGTTCTGTTGTGACAGCCTGAGCTATGATCTTACTGAGACATTCTGTATAATATGGTATAGCTGCTTCCTGTGCCTTGGCTACTTCTTGAGATATCATATCTCTGATCTGTCTAGCCATAGCATCAGAAATAGGAGCGTTATCATGCTCATCTGTTTCTGGTGGATCGGGGGTTGGCTCCCGATCATCCTGTTCTGGTATGTCTACATGAGTCGGCCACTCAGAGCTTTCAGGAGGTCTTTCAGCCATATCTACGCTGAAAGTTAAACATATTACATGATAAGGGAACAATAAGACTCACTATAAGATTCATAATTCATTCCTTTAGTGTAACATAACACCAGTAAGCTCCCGTTATGTGATGCAATTATTACCACGTTGGCCAGACGTCGTAATAATTCCATTAGATAACCAAGTTCTTACCGTTACCATATTACACTAATAATGCGGAAACGTATGCTAATACTAATACTGATGCTACATAATAATGCGGAAACGTGTCTAATGCTATAGGTCCCATAGAGCCTAGGTTTAAGTCTAAGTACCCATCTACAGTGGATACCTAAATCCCTTAAACCACAGCTCTGATGCCAACTTGAAACGCCCAGGTATTTTTTTTTTTTTTTTTTTTTTTTTTTTTTTTTTTTTTTTTTTAGACCAACTTAATATAACACCAACACTTATATTAACATATGAAATTGTGCATAACATATATCATTTGCCTTGACCCGTACATAATCAAAATGGGTCAATATGGGCAAGAATGGCACTATGCCAAACACCCCTTTAAACTATAAAGAAACTACTTAACTACTTGATCATTACATAACCATGAGTTTATATGTTCATACACAAAAGCATACAACCTAGGGCGTTTCTTGGTAGGAGAGCGTGTAGGGAAAAAGGCTCCATACCCAAGTATTTCACCGAGGTCTTGTTCTCGGTCTTCGTACCCTTGATTTCACTACCACTAGCTTCACCTATAATAAACATAACGAAGCAACGTAAGCAATAGCTTAGTGAGATAACATATAAGAGACACTAATCATAACATGACATAATACTATGGTTGCTTCGTATTGTTATTATATACTAGTCGCCCACTAAGGACGTTGTGAACCCATATTGGTTCAATATAACTGAAAATGTTCTAGTCGTCCACTTAGGACGTCTAAGTCATATATTCCATGACTTTGAGCCGCTTATACACATTGATCACCCACAAAGGATGTCTAAGTCCCATTTAACGAGATGAGACACTAATAAAGGCTCGGTCATCCACTAAGGATGTCTAGGCTCCATTTCAGAGCATGTTATGACATAATAACATGTGTCGTCCACTTAGGACGCTATACAAGTAGTATTGTGGAAATAGAGTTAAAATCACATAACTAAACTCAAACGGGTCATTCGGGGCTGTTTTGACCCGTCTAGCATAATTCATGTATAAACATACTACAAGTAACTCATTTAGGCACATAACGTATAATTGTAACACCATGAACTTGTAACTCAAATATAATACATGAACCTTACCATAAATACCACAATTAAAGTGGCACACTAACGGGTTACCAAGGACCCGTTTCTATGCTTAAATATGTTACTCACCTTGTAAACGCTTGAATAGAACACGAGCTCCCTTAAACACGTCCCTGGCTAACTCTTATAACCTAGGAACACATAAATGACATAGAGCTTATTTAGAACATAACTAAGCTTATCATAATAAGCACTAAAAGGATAGATAAGCCATAAGGGGGTGTTTGGTTCATGGCTTATATAACCACCCCAACATAATTTCTGAAAATTAACACCACAAAATGGTGTTATAGCACCTTAATAAGGTACCCATCACTTTTCTAATCATTTATACATGATAACTAGGGTTCTTGGTGATTTCTCAAAAATCATAATTTCACATAATCATGTGAAATTCTACAATAACCCATAAATAGCATAAAGACTTCATCTTTAAGCATTACCCATCAAAAGGTAGCTCTAAAACATGAAATAAGGATCAAAACATGGTTTATACCTTAAATTAGATTATGGAAACCCTAGCTTATTCGTTTATAAGCTTATGTATAGTAATATCTTGTTCCAAACTTGCACCAAATTGACTTGGAATCAAACCCTAGAACAAAAGAGTGATGTGAGTATTTTAGTCGTGAGTTTTGGTGAAGGAGGGAGAGTTCTCTGGAATTTCATTTTCGTGAGAATGAAGTAAATTCATAGTTATCATTATAAGTTTCACCTTTTGGCAACTTTAACCCTGTAGTAGGAAATTGTTATAAGTTTAGTACTTGAAAGATTGGGGTGTTACAATATAAGAAAGAACTTGAGGCAAGAGGGTGTCCCTAGTGAAGGTGTGGTGCAGCACTATGATGCCATTGAAACTACTACTGGTAAAGGAGGGTATGATAAGTTACTTACTGCTATACTTATGGTCGTTGCAAAAATCGCGAATCGGTAGTCGGGCGGTCGACCACCTTGTAGCTTGTAATCGGTCTAGGCAGGATTAATCGGATTGGCAATACTGACAAATTTTGGTTATTTCTGGCAAGTTTTGTGTATTTCCAGTGAGTTTTAGGTATTTTCAGCAAGGTATTTTCTAAAAAACAACTTGTAATAGACTTAAACAGTTACTATAAGTGATCAAAATAAGTTTACAGTGAATTTTGGGTACTTCCGGCAAAATTTATAGGTTTACGGAAAGTTTGACCACGATTGACCGCCTTTGACCTATGTGTTTGACCCAGTTACATAAATCGGCAAGGTCGGTGGCCTTGTAACACCTAATCGGTGATTAATTGGCCTTGTATACTTTTTTTGCAACACTGCTTATGGTTGATATTTACTTTCTGTGTCCCTAAATATTTTAAAATTACTGTCCCTGACTACAATAAACATAGTTTTGAAAGAAGGAAAAAAAAATGCAATTACACTGTAGCATTAATAGAATTGCATTTGATTACTTGAAAGTTTAATAAGACAATTATTTTAAGACATGTCAGAAAATAATATTAGGATGGAATGAGTACTAATATTTTGGTCCAGTGTATTCTACTTTAGTTTTGTCCTAAACTTAAACAATTAAAGAATTGACATTTTATCGGTTTAAAGTATAACAATTGTGTTTCATTACACTTTATGTTATATGCATAGTAAAAACTTATTTGTGACTGAGAGTATTAAAAAGGACGCATGTAGCTAATCATGTTGTGAATATATACTATGTAGAGGAAGGCGTGGTGAAGATGAGGCAAGAGTGGTAGATAACGTGAATCGAATGGGTGATGCAGCAGATAATGTGAGTGGAGATGGTAACAATGAATATGTTGAAGGGATTAAACCTGGTGAACTTAAAGCGCGACCACGTGCGCAAGTGGGATTATTGTAGAATCTGTGGATCGATGATGGTTTTAGTTTATGCTATATCTGTGTATTGCTGTTTGTATATGTTTATGTTTTCTAGTTTCTTCTTTAGATATATCCGTCTATACCTTATACAAATAAGTGCTACTGTACTAAATAAAACTGGTTTTAGCTCTTTATGATTTTTCATTTTTGCGACTTTTTTTTTCACTGTTGACAAACTTGAAAGTACCCCCTTGAGAATTTGCTATAAGGTTTGTGGTATTATTGATATCTTCAAACTGATTATGTAGGAACCCTTGCGTGTAAATTTGCCTTTCAACAAAAAAAGTAGACATCGTGCGACTCTCAATCCATTTGTCAGTCTTCTATAAGCTGAAAAACTATTTGGACACTGTACAGTAACTAAAACAACCCAAATCTACCCATTTATGAAAAAAGAAAATGGGGTCAAAATTATCGCATCTGATACGTATTAACATCGACAGTAGAATCCAAGCTTTAGTACCTTATAGGTTCCCTGTTGGACAATATAATTATATGTCAACGCATGGTTCTAGAGGTTTCCAACGACAGATTCTTCATGATGGCGTAGCATGGCTTGTTAATCCAACCATTCTTTCTGATTTCCGTTACATCTACAGGTTTCATAGAACGATTCCCATCTTTTACATATCAGAAAACTGAAAAGTAGTTCATCCCCGAATTTTGCCTTTACCACTAACCCAAAGAATATATACTCCACCTGTGTGGCCTCTATCGATGAGCATGAAAATATACCATATGCATCAACTTGTTTATATCACAAATCACTGCTCTTAAGCGAATCATCCCAATGACACTCATATCCGAATGAAAAAAAAAAAAAAAAATCCAAAAGGAACTTATCTTTTTCACATTTCTTATACCATTATATTCTCTTTTTCCCTTTAGAATGCCTATATAAGAGTGAATAAAACCTTCAAACTTCAACAAGTCAACCTTCTAATTAAACATATCAAAGCAATCAAGCATATCATAAGTTTTTAAGTGTTTTCTTTAATTTGCATCACCACATGGATAGAGTGAAAATTTTGGCATCTAATAATGCTGCTGTGATCTTCACCAAAAGCACATGTTGTATGTGCCATAGTATCAAGGCACTATTCTATGAGCTTGGTGCGAGTCCAGCAATTCATGAAGTTGACCATGATGCGGAAATTGAATGGGCTCTACGCAGGCTAGGTTGTAATCCTGCCATCCCAGCCGTATTTGTAGGTGGTAAATATATTGGTTCAGCTAAAGATGTCATTTCACTTCATGTTGATGGGACTTTGAAAGACAAGCTCATTGAAGCGCGAGCTATCTGGTTCTAGCATGCGCTAACGTGTATCTTAAGTAATTACTAGCTTATAGCGTTGTGTTAGGATTAAAAGAACCAAGTCTAAGAGCCACTCTTTTTTGTCGGCTTTGTTGACTTTGTGTTAAGAGTCAAACTTGAAACAAGTTTGTTTCATCTTTTTACTGTAAATCTTTGCTATAGTATAGTATGATCCGAATGTTACTATGTTATTGAACCACTGTCTTTCTGTAGGTGATTGTAAATCCTAAGCTGTATCAAAGCATCACCTGATTCCATAAAGAAAAAGTAATATATGTGAAAAAATATTTTGGAAATTGGGATTTATTTTTTACATCAAATATTCGACACTTGTTCATATAGTACTTAAACTTACAGCCAATAGTTGGTGTGACACCTTTGACTTCATAAGTCAAAAGTCTTCGATAAATTTAACTTGTTTGGGCATAGGCAGAATAATTGCTCTAATCAAGTACCTGGTTATCTTTTGTCATCTCAAATTAAAGTATTTATGCTTCTAATACTTTCAAATCTAGGATGATTGCTCTAAGTACCTTGGTACCAAAACTGATGATCAATGACATAAGGTCACATATGATATGTTATAAGTATGCCAACATTAGACAAAAAAACATAAATCAATTAGGACATCTGGTCCATTTTCAAAGAGCAGCGATTCTATTGTCCGCTGCTTGAAAGACATCAATATACTTGTAGCGGAAATGACTTGCATAGTTTACAGTGTGAAGTCCTTGATTATTAACAAATCATGGAAACACATAGATAAGCCATATTATTAAGATCAAACAGCATGATACGACTCTGTTTTCCTCAAGTAAATCTAAAAAGAAAAATTATGACTTAATTTTATTAATCTTCTTTATTCTTGCTTCCGAATTCCAACTCAGGAAAGTTTTATTGTCAGTGTTTTCTTAAAGTGAAGCTTTTCTCTTCGCAAAAAATTAAAATGAAAAAATAATTGTTGTCACAAAATTCTGTCAACTTAACTACACTAGTTCTTATACAGTACATTTTTACTTGCACAGTACAAAAAATCAATATTTATGAAGAACAAAAATATATACTATAGAAAATCATAATCAGTATGGTACAAAAATTCAATCTATCAAAGTTAAGGCTGCACTATGCAAGTAAGAATGGAGTAAAGATACATGCAAGAGCACAATAGCATGAAAGCAGTTTTACCCTGTGGTGTGCAACTTTGGTCCAAAAGTGACTGCTTTTTTATAGGACCAATATGCAGGTTTTACTGTATTTGCTTTTGGTTATGTGGGGCTATTGTCAATGGGCAGTCCCATTCATCATTCATATAATGCACTTTAGTACAAAAAATACAAAATTTTTTTAACTACTATATGATTGTAATTATTGAACATATACAATGATCTAGTATAACTTTTTAAGGACTTGTCACAACAAGCTTTCATACTTTGTTATTAACTGTACGACTGTTGTAGAAACATGAAACATCAAATATGAAGAAACACAAATAAGCTACAGTAATATATTCATGTAATTTTCACATGTTTTTCAATTACATACTTTGAACATAATATCTAGCCATCATGTATGTTAGTGATCTTGATAAGCACGTGTATGTCATTAATCAGAATCAGGATCAAATACAGCAAGTCAGCAACATAAACTAGCTCATAGATACAGTGTTTATGTGTTTGACAACTGATAAGTTGTTTCAGAATCAATTCTGTTGCAGGCGGCCATTTTTAGACTACAACTAGAATACCCAATGCCACATTATACACATACACTAGAGACCCATTACCAGTGACACATAAACGCAATAATCAGATAATCACTTTAAACATGTGATGCTAAACACCGCCTCAATCATGACGAGAAATGGAAACATATATCCAAATGATGTTTTAAATTATGCATTGTAAATAGTCCCATGCCTAAAATGCATGTCTATAAAAAAAGGAAAGGATAACTCATTGAAAAAAAAAATCCTAGACAGAATGAACAATTTTGAACATTGTAGTCCCTGAAATATCGAAAACCTCATAAGTTTATAAGATTTATTTGTCTGCTTACCAAATATAAGAAGAATACCAGAAACTTGTGGACAAAATCCAACTCTTTGGAATCTCTGGCATTGTTATGGTCCCTCTTTCCGCAGCTTTCACTGTGACTCTACGAGTAATTCCAACATGAACCAAGGAACAAAATGGCATTAATCCATTGCTTAGGCTTCCACTCTTCATCAAACTTCATTTTCTCGAACCATTATTTACTTGTACATAAGGTTTCACGCTTGATAGCAACATAAGATAAAAAGACAAACCAGAATCGTCTCAAGAATTCTTGAAAGAACTGGTTAGTACGAAAAAGTGGAGAGCTTTATTAGAGTGGTCTGGGTGGGGTTTTGAAAAGAATATATGGCAGACAGAAACTGCTGCATATCTAAGTGATGTTTAACAAGAAAATAGATCTAAAATTTGTCGAGAAAGGGTGAAAGAGAATGTGACAAGTGAAAAGATAACGACTATGAGAATGATGCTCCAAAGCAAATGAGGCATTTATTTTTCTGCATCTCAGGATTGTGTCGTATCTGCAAATAACACGAATTAAGCTTGTATTAATAATAATTAGGCAACTTTCGCATCACAATATATTTGATCTCAAAACAAGCAATAGAAAGTAACCATTGGTATCACAGATAGGTTCAAAATGATTACTTAATAAAAAAGCATAATCGAAACACCTTAAAAAGATAGATATCACTGTAACCAAATATTGTTAAATATAGAAACCTACGGTCACACAAAATAGGGATCTGCTCATACATAGATTTGTACTCTCTCCTTTTTTTTTTTTTTTTTTTTTTTCTTTACCCAAAAAAAAATAGATTTGTACTCTCTCCATGTGGGTTGTATGCAATTGTAGAATATTAATAAATGAAGTGATTTTATAAGCTTTTAGGTAAGAAATTTATCAAAAGTACGTTAAAGAATGTCATATCAAACCAGAAAAATCGAAGCTTATATAATAATAGAATATCTTGGTTTTGATTTGCTATCTATGGTATAAAGGGTATTACAAGGGTAGGAAAACCAAATTATAAATGTAAGGCAACTCATATGAAGTTTTACCTTTTACAAACCGTTAGGATGATTCTTTAACCTGTATGCCACAGGGTCTTGATCAATGGTCCATATAAAGCTAGGCATGTCGGACCGTGAACCTGCAACTGTGCGATATAAGTAAAGTTTTTCAACCTTACAGCTATCCTGTCTAGGATCCAAGTCAGCCCCTTCATCTATTACTTCAACATTAAGCCTAGGCATCTTTTGACTTAGCAATTTACACGCTCCGACGCTGAGCGAGCATGATGACATCCAAAGGGATCGCATTGTCTCCAGCTTGGCAACGTTAGCCAAAAGAGCCTTATCCCCGAAAGGGCAATCTCGAATCTCCAGCTTATGTAAGCTGTCACACCCAGACAAAATGTGATGTAAACCTAGATCACTATTCCCGGCAAAGGCTATAGAAAGCATCTTCAGTCTCTTAGCATGTGTTCCAATGTACTCAAACACACGGTCCGTGAGGAAACCTGATAATGAAAGCCGCTGAAGTTTCTTGCAGTTTTCTACTATGGCCCCAAAACCAGCATCAAGTGGTTCACATGTGAGGTAATCAGGGACTTGAGGTTCGATAATGCATAGCCGAAAGCATGTTAGGTTAGGGCGGTTCTTGGCAATGGTAAATAATGCAGAATTTGACATTTGTCGACAGAAGTAGAGAACCGACTGGAGCTTGGGGCAACCCTCACTAACCGAAACAAGTCCTTTTTCCGTCAAGGATACATTTGCAACCAAAGCATTTGGATCAGAAGGAAATACCCTCAGTTCTTGTAGGTCCTTGCATGATAGCGCAAGGGCATTAAGCCCGGTATCTTCAATGTGATCCAGTACCTGTTGTCATAATCTGTCATTAGAATTCTTAAGCCATAGACTTTTACTAAGATCCTATGTTGCAAACGTAAATCTGACAAAAATAGTAACTTTAAAATAATAATCAACCGGCATTGCAAAACCCAACAGCGAAGTGCGGGATTTCCACTTTAATGACAGAGAATAACATCATTATCTACTTCCGCTGAAGAGCTTAATACACTAATGAGTAACTTTAATAATATATATGACAGTCTGCTAGCAGGGTATATTTGCAAATTAATAAGAGACTGACATAATAAAGAAAAAGGCAACCAAGACCTACCAATAGGCGCTGCAGATTATGGCACTGACTTATGATGTTGGTGATATCAGGGCTTTGAAGTGTATGAGCATAGCTCAAGTTCAGTGAAGTTAGCCTAGGGCAAACAGAATAAATAGCTGGTATATAAAAAGGACCCGCGTCCCAAAACCCGGATAGGTCCTTAAGCTCCTTGCAGCCGGAGAAAGCCTCTGCTAGACCTGAATACAAATCAGGACGGATTTCTGCATGTCCGTCGGAGTAGGTACCTGTACCAAACTCAACCAACTTTGGGGCCCGGCGTAGAAGTGTCGAGAGCTTGTCAAGGGGCGCAGCGCGATTGAGACGAAGCTTCCTCAAGTTTGGTGAGCGAGCAACTAGCCGTTCGAGGGCTGAGAAACTCACCTCAGAAGACAAGCTAGATATGTCAAGAGACTCCAACGAGGTGAAACTATCAGGGAAGTGACTTAGCCAATGCCCAGTCACATCGTCCGCTTCACAATCCCGCAAATCTAATTCTGTCAAAGTCCTAAATTGAACATAAGGGAAAAAAATATTAGTTAAAAGTATATACGAGTATATGACTTTATTCCTTCTACAAACCAAAATGTTACAGTTACCATATGCAACTTCAAAGACAAATTCTATAATATTTCCCGTGCCTCTTTATTATACCTTATGTGACAAAACTGCTCACCCCGATAACACAAATAGATTAACACTTTTAATTTGCATCACACTCTTTATCCAAGTCATAATTATTACAAGACATATAAACTATCAGGGAAGTGACTAAGCCAATGCCCAGTCATAATTATTACAAGACATATACAAGTCATAATTATTACACTGGTTCAAATCTATCAAAACGGCTTACCATAAGAGCACAAACAGGCAATGGCAATTACCATAGCTTTACCAAAAACAAAAAAGAACACATTTTTCACATGATACCAAGCAAGCAACCAAATGAGACACATATGATACTCAAAACATTCACAATAGAACAAACTAGGATTTATCTCATAAAAAAGCAATTTATTTGTCCCCTTCTCACCATAGTACTACTACTTTTTTTGTACATGCAAATCATCAATATTCAAATAAAACATGACATATAAATCAAACATTTTTATACAATCAAAAAAATGCATAATCGTCATTTTCAATGCCGATTAGAACAAGATCCACACCCGTCTTATATTAACAAAGAACTTCAAAAAAAAGTACAATACACAAAATTTACACACCAATGAATCATCAAACCAAAACAAAAAAGGGCTTATTATCGGACTATTTAATAACTAACTTTTTGAATCTCGATTATTCTGTGTATCAATTCCCAAAAATATGTGATTCAATACCCAAAAATACATCACAAAATAATCGAAATTCAAAAAGTTAGTTATTAAATAACCCGGTCCTATCGAGTATCGATACTACATACAACTCAAAAAACCGAAAAGTAACATACATTTTCAAACAATCATCCCAACAAAAAAAAACAGCAAACTAACCTGCAATTAGCAGCAATAGCACTTAAACCAGCACACCCAAACCCATCACAAGACAACAAACTCAAAACCTTAAACCTCTTAAAACACCTCCCAATAATCTCCAAACACTCATCACTAACAACCATCCTCTTAACCCTCAGCTCCTCCAAATTCGGATACATTTTCACAAACTCAACAACCCATGTATACAAATACCCACCCCATCCATCGGGCACCAAATCATAGTCAGCAAAATGCGGCTTCCCTTTAATCCTCAACACCCTTATATCCTTAAACCTGTTATACACAATCTCAGGAGTTGTAGCATAGCAGTTTCCTATGAATACAGACCTGCGTGTGTACCTGTCTACGTTGTACCATGTTTTGCAGACTAAGGATAGCGAGTTGCGGTCGTTGTCTGATGGGATGAATGTGAAGATGTGTTGGATTATGTCTTCTGGGAATGTGAAGTTTGTGTTTGTGTACGATGTTTTTTTTTTAAGGTTCATGTTTTTGGTCGGAGGTTTGGTTTGGTCGGAGAGTGTGTGTGTGTGTGTACGAGGTTGTTGTTGTTGTTTGTGTTGTTTAGGGTTAGATCTGAGGTTAGATTTTGGGGGGTTTTGTAGTTTTTTTTTTAAGGTGTGTTTGGTGTGTGTGGGTGGGATTGTGACACGTGGAGTGTGAGGTGGGGTGTGGGCCGTTGGATGGGTTGGTGTCTTGAAGTAGTTTTTGTAAGTGTTTTAGGACATGAGAGATTGAGAGATATGGAGTGGATATTTGCTAGTGGTTGTGATATGGGGAATGTGATTAGTGGAGGTGTTTTTGTTGTGGAAATGAGATTTATGTTCTCCCGGTCTAAAAAAAATACATTGATATGCGTAATTAATGATATTTGTAATTAATGTTAATTTTGATTTATAAAAAATTATTTTTAATATAGAAATTAAAAATAAGTAATTAATGCATGTTTTAATTATAAAGGTAAAATAGAAAAAACCACATATAATTACTGTCTATATATAAAAATTGTATACTTATTTTGAAATAAATATTAATATTGAGGTAAATATAAATAGACTTTTTATGAGATGGAGTATAAAACTATATGAGTTTTGAGGAAAGACATCTTTACAATGATTTTCAATAAAAAGTAGTTGATCTTATCATAGATAAGTTAGTAGAAAATGATGATAAGATTGTGAAATATATACTAGAATATGCTTATTGAGATTTGGAAATGAGATTTATGTATAAATTATAAAGATATTTCTTTGATAGTTTTTTGAGGAAATAAATCTTTACGATTATTTTTGAGAAGATTAGCTTATCTATATCAAGGAAGAGTAAGTAAATGATAAGATAGTATGATGCAAGAAAGTGTGTAATGAGATTTGGAATTTAATAAGCTAATTAACTTTGTATCTAAGCTAATCAGGAGCACCTTTTATAAGGTCATGAGTGGTAGAAAAGTTAGGACACAAAAAAGTTATATTCATAATAGTGACGATAATATCAAATCGATATTGTTTCTAACAATAGCATTCTTTTAGCGCAAATATTTTTGAATCATATCGATAAATATTTAGACAGTTCATTGCATGTGGATTAAATGCTCAATGAAGTTAACACCAACAAATACATAAAGTCAATAGCTTTTCGTGAAGTTTAACTTTTTGCAAAAAAATTATAATATCAATAATAGTGATGATAAAATGGTACTACCTCCGTCCTATATTAAGTGTCCATTTTTACAATGCACAAAATTTTAGGAGATTCCACTAATTAATCTCTCCACCAATCAAATATTAATTTTACCCACTAAAGTCTCATCTTATTGGTTGAAAGGTACAAGTGGATACTTAATTTGGAACATCTAAAGATTTCATTGTGGACACTTAATGTGAGACGGAGGGAGTACATGATATGATCACAACAAGAAGTAACACAATCAAACTCGAATAAAAGAAAAATTCTCTAATGACTCGCGGTCAAATTGGGTTCTAACAAAATAATCAAATCTAATCGTATTCAAGGACACAAAAAAGTTAAATCCATAATAGTAACCATAGGGTTCGTTTGGTAGGACGGCATAAAATCAAATAAATAATGTAATAGAATAAATAGTGTAGTGTAATGTAATAATTCATTATCCTTATTAATCATGTTTGGTTTGTATGAAAAGACGTAATTTAATAGATAATAAAAAGACTAAAATACTCATTGATAACAGGAAATTTATTTAATGTGATTAGTTAATTATTGAGTTTTATTTAATTTTAATTTCATTACAAGATGTAAAATAATAATAATAATAATAATAATAATAATAATAATAATAACAAATTGTTTTGGTGTAATGAGTCACTAGTTATAATTCTCGTGTACGCGCGGGTTTTTTTTAATTTTTTGAATTATATATTTTTATTTATTAAAAATAAATAATTTAATCTTTGTTTTATTTGATTTATAATGTTTAATTATAGTTTTTTATTATTAAAGATAATTATTTAAAAATTTTAATCCTATTATTAATTGCATCTTATTTATATTTTTTGTATTTATCTTCTAATTGTGTTCTGGATAAATATAAAATGTTACCTAATAAGAAAATAATCTTTTTTTTAAATAAAAATATTTCTAAATAAGGTATGAATCCATTTTTTTGAAATGGAAAATTCTTAATATGGGTTTTGTTTTATTATATATAAAAGATTCTTTATAATGAATCATTACATACTATAAATGTAAAAAAACAACATTTTTTCATTACATCGTAATAATCTTTTCAATTACTGCTTTGATTAAAGCATACCAAACACTATGTAATATTAAACCGATATTGTTTCTAACAATAACATTCTTTTAGTGCAAATATTTTTTAATACAGTTAGTTCATTGTATGTGGATTAAATGCTAAATGAAGGATCGGTAGACATCAACAAATACGTACATGGAGTCAAATTCTTTTTCGTGAAATTTAAGTTTTTGCAGAAAATTATAATATCAATAACAATGATGATAAAGTGATAATATGATTGACACAACAAGAAGTAACACAATCAAACTCGAGTAAAATAAATATTCTCTAATGACTCGTGGTCAACTTGGATTCTAACAAAATAATCAAATCTAATCGTATTCAAGTCCAACCCAAAAGCTAGGGCTGATTTGATTTTTTTTACTGATCGTGTCAAAAGTTCCTAACATATCCACAATTTTTAATGACCAAAGTTTACTAATTGGATAATTTACAAAATAATGACACACCACAAACCAACCATATACATTCCAAGTGATGTCCCATCACCTAAAGAAAAAGCCCATATTTAAAATTTACTATCCAATTGAAATAACGAGAAAAATAGAAAACGTTAATTATTGAATTTAAAATAAGAGGACTAAATGAAAACAACGTGGTAGAGAAAACTAACACAATTATATTATTGTCCATGCAATCGGATAAAAAGTTGGATGAGTGATACGATTGATATGTCGATCATGATATAATTATGGCGATAATAAATATTTTTGTTTAGATATACGAACAGGACAAGACGAGACTTTGACACTTTGTTCATTATAAATTATATATATGAATTCATATTCTTCTTCTAAAGTAAGTTTGGCACTTTTTTCACGCAATTTCGAAATAGTCTTAGGCGCATTTATAGGCGTCGTTATTTGTTTTTCTATACGTGGTCGAGTCCATCATATAAAATTATGACCATGCATTCGTAGCGAATTTTGTAAGTTCTCGTTCTTCCGTTGTTAAAACATTGTGTTAGGGCTAGTAATAATCTTGGATAAAATTATTGGATCTTGTAAGTTTACTCTTCAAATAAATTATTTTGACTCTTTAATGACTTGGATATCACAAAATCATTATTGTGATAAGATTATCAAAACAATTTATTAATAGGCAAAAAGAACGAAGAAAAAAAGAAAAAAATATTATTTTTTGTACGTTATAGAGCGGATGTTTTTATTATAGAAATATGAATAGTTATGGAGGTTAAGGAAGTAGCAGGACCCCAACCAAGGGCATTGCCCCTTCACCTCGTTAGGGGGCGCGATCATCTTCACCACATGTGCGTTTTGTCATGTTCTCAATCATATTAGATTAAACGAGTGTGCATTCCACATCTCTTAACCCGTATTTAAACTTAATATGAAACCTCATTGATATATAATCTATACTACTATATAATGTATTTAGAACATTTTAATTATAGAAGTCGTTAAAAAAATAAGACCAAAAACATTTCTTATTATGGAAGGATTTCAAAACACGATCAATACTTGTAACCTTAAAAGTTGTAACCGTCGTATTAATGATCAAATAAGTGATTTGACAAGAAATAAATGTGTAACCACCATACCAATATTTGTAAAAAAAAAAAAAAAAAAAAAAAAAAAAAAAAAAAAAAAATTACTAATATACATTAAAATGCCAGTTACAAAATCTAAAAAAAAAAATAAAAAATAAAAAAAATCATGATTTATGAAAAAAAAAAAAAAAAAAAAAAAAAAAAAAAAAAAAACCTACAACACAAACTAATCATAATTCACACACTATAGATTCAACACCCAAGGTTCTTCTAGCTTTTGAACCTCACCAAAATGTCACACGGAGCAGCTGATTCGCACAAAATTCAACAACACTTGTGTTGTTATATACCTCAAGCTACATACAATACCCTCCAAAATCTGACTGATACAAAAGGTTTAAAAATGAAAAATATTTGCTCGCCGCAAAAATAGTTATTAGGTATCCGCTGCCGCATTGCGTGGATACCCTTCTAGTAAATCATAATCACTTAAAGTAATTGATGACACTAAGATCACCAACATCCATTGATCATACCAAATCTTTGGCTTCATTTTTCTATCAAAAAATCACAATTCACAAGACAAACCGAAGTGTATGGAAGATCCATCATATCACTTGCAACCAAGCCAAATGATTAAAGGGATAGCGATAAAAGTCATTATGTGGATGAGGCAAATTGTAGACGAAAAGAAAATCATTGTCACTAGGGTTTGAAAAACATGAAAACATATCACCTATAGAGACGTCGCTTCCATAAATAAGTTTTTTATGATTTAGATGTCAAGCCGACATGTTTTTGGGTATTTGATCGCATTATTCGCATAGTTGTGAGTTGTCAAAGGCCCAATGATCAAAAGTACATTACAAGACTAAACCTTTGATATAAGGACACAAAGCATACATGAACTAAAGTTCAAGTTAGTCATATATATACTAGTTATTATCAGCATCATACATAAAAATGCATAATTTTTTTCAAAACATAAAATGTAGACTAAAATACATCGTTGGTCCCTAAACTTTCCACAAAACATCGCCATGGACCTTAGCTTTCCAAAATCATCGTATGGCGTCCAAAACTTGGGATTTTGAGGCCGATTGCGTCCCTCGGCCCGTAATAGGAACAGCAACGTATTCTTGGTGAGGGCAAAATCGTAATTCACTGTAGCGATCTAGTTTCTAGCCGTTGTACATTGTCCCGGTTCCCTATATTACTGTGAGTCAAAATTATATTGTCACTCATCATCCATTAATATTTCTCCCAAAACCTTTCCTCCTTCAACATGGTACGCTGCTGGTATGGTAAGCAAGCTATAACACGCACTTCGTGGACATCGGCCAACCCAGGGCGTCGATTTTATGCTTGTCCAGATGAAGTAATTGCGTTTTAAGATTGATCGTATTACCTTGCTTTCGCAAGTAGCAAAGTACATTGTAACAATGGTTGTTCATTAATGAAATGTCATATTAATGATTAAGGGTCTTCTTGTCGGTGGATAAGATGGTATGATCCTGAAATGTGTGCTCGTTCAAGAATGATCATACCATGCCTTTTGAGGGGGAGAAATGAGCTCGAGGAAAGATTAGAAGTTGCTCAAGGTGATGTGTGGAAGTGGAAGATTTACCTGGTGCTCAGTTGGATATTGTTCTTGATTGTTTATGCACTTGGTTAACTTTTTTGCTTTAAAGTATGATGGCCGTGTTTTGTGTTTTGTGTTTTGTGGAAATGTAACTACTTGTTAGGCCACCTTGGTAGTGTTAGAACCTTTACCAAAACTATTTTGTACTAGTATGTTTTAAGTTTAGATTCTATTGAATGGTAGTAACATTGTCTCCAACATGGATATGAAATTTGGTTCTTTTTCTGAGTTTACGTTATGGGTATATATGCAGATGCATAGAAATTTGGTTATAATTGACTTTGAATAGTCAACATTCTTTTGAAGTTTTAGTTTTGGTTAGTTTTGGTTAGTTTTGCTTGCATCAATTTGCAGTAGCATATTATGCAGTCATACAGTTAGATATAACATACGTTGCACACAACATGCATATTTTGGACATAATTACAATTCAGAAACATGACATGGTTCTGTAGATAATGCAATTGGATATAATTCCAAATGAATAAAATTTCATACTTTTCGAAGCATGATAATCAGAGTACATAACTTGTTCATAGTTAACATAAATAAATATTGTATACTTCATTAGCATAACATAAAGAAAGCCCTATGGTGAGGGCATCATTCTATCCATTAAAGCCTGATGCATAGTCACTCTTCTGGTAGTATGCTGGGATGAAACAGAAACTGCTTGCACATTACTTGAATGGACCTGAGATTGAGACTGTGATTGATCTTGCTACTGGGATTGACACTCGGATTCATTAATAGGTTGATCTTGACTCTGAGATTGAACACCTGCAATTTCATCTTGTTTCTCTGTTGCAACATCCTGAGTACCTTGATCTTGAATTCCAGATTGCACACAAGTTCCTTCAACTGCAACATCTTGAATTTCATCAACACCTGTACCTTCAGCTTGTTTATCTGCTGCAACTTTGTTCCCTGTAGGATGTGTCTTCTTTGATGCAACCTTTTGAGGCACTTGTTTACCTTTTCCCTTAGAACTTGAACTATTTTGTTTTTTACCGCCAGTTTGACTACTTTGGGTTCCACCATAACCAATACATGTTTTTCGGTTGTGTCCATCAATGCCATAAACACTACACCTTACACTTTTCCAAGCCTTAGACATTTTAACATTCTTGACAATCTCTTCAGTTTCAGGAGCTATCCTTACTCTTTTTTTACTAGTTGAGTTAACTGCATTTGCTTGACTCTTTGGTGGAACAATAGTTGTGGCACAGACGATTTTTCCTAATGCTCATTGCTAGTTATGGGGGAGACATTGTGTTTGTAGGTTGCTTCCCAAGTGTTGAGATAGTAACAAGGATGCACCCATGTTTCAACAGCTCCTACTTGTTGTCCATTTAAAGCCATATTCCAATTGGCAGCGACAACATGTTTACATGGCAAACCTGTAATCTCCCAACTTCTGCAAGTACAAGACTTCTCTACACACATTGGTCTCCCCATGGTCCACTTACCTAAAACTTATCTCCCCCATTCCATAAAACATTATACCTAACCGCCTCTTTCTTAATACCTTATAACATGTGTTGTGCAGTAGGTGTTAGTGGCCTATCACTCTTCTCAATGACCTTTGCAACATGTATTATCCTCTTCATACAGTATTCCCTGATGTATTCTAATGCTGTAATAATTGGTTTGTTTACACCCTCAATTATTTTCTCATGAAACACTTGACACGTGTTATTAAGTAACACATCAGAATGGGATCGCCCTAAAACAAGACAAATAAACCTGTATTACTTATACATTTCATACTATTTTACCATATACCACTAAATTTACATAGTTAGATGACTTACATGAGAGATGTGACCTTGACCAATGGATTGGTGCTATCTGACTTAACCAAGCATGGGCAGCTTGACTAAATGTCTTTAAAGCATCCATAGATTTCTCAAACTGGTTGAGGCTATTGCACATCTCCAAAGATGGTATTTGAAGGCCCTACCTTGCCAATTAACTTTCATTTGAATGCTTCTAAGATAAAATCTGTGCTCCGCATTTAGGAAAACTTCCCTTAATGCTGATGTAATATCCTGCACAAAAGCAAATATATTTACTGTCTGTTTAAAAAAATAGGAAATTCAAATCATTTATAGTTAATGGGAGTACCTTGTTCATGTCAGTAACAAAAGTGAAGATTGAATTTGGCTCAAGTTCAAGATCATCAGATAAACAGTGAAGAAACCAAGTCGAAGCTATTGCGTTTGCTGATTCAGCAAAAGCATAAGCTAATGGGTATATACCATTGTCACAACTCACCATTTCAGGTCATTTCCCGAACTTTGAAAAAACAGTATTCATCAAACACTATTCATCAGTTTACTATTCATCATTTTTTTTGTCAGTTTGACATTCTGAGAAACATTTGAGAATTTTACTATTCACTAAACACTATTCATTGCCGGAAAAGTTTTCACTATTCACTTGCATTACACATTTCATCGTAAATTTAGTTTACGAGTATTCAAATTCGCGTAACCGTATTGGTTCAGGTGCAAATTCATGCATTATCAGTAAGGACACTGCATACGGACTGGAGATAGTCTGCATATCATCATAACAACATTTCCATGTTATACCACTCTTAGGATTTTCAAATTTATATATTTGATACATTTAACGTTTTCCTTATAATTATTTATAAATAAACGTTAACACACGGTTTATACACGACGAATATATCTAAATATTCCCACAATGGTCCCGACATATTTTTATATCCATTTTATCATCATAAAAGTTATTACATTCATTTACCCAGTATTTTGGAATTTTACGTTTTCCAGTTCAGCGTTTTACGCGAATTACGCGTTTTTAACCCGCGTTTCCAGTTTTAACAACGTTCAAGCAACCCGATGGAACTTACCATTCATTTTTATTTTATTACGGAGTATTTTGACAAGTTTAGTCATTCTTTCAAGTTTTATATTTTTACGATGCCCGAATTTACGTTTCGCGGTTTAAAACTTTACGTTTTGCGAATAACGGAACCAAAACCGACTCCGTGAACCAGATAACACCAAGCTTACTACACACTCATCCCAATCCAACCATGTGCAGCCCCCCCATCCCAAGATTTCTTCAAGTTGACCCTTTATTTACCATTATGCCATTATATTAGATTTTTCTTACATAAACACCTTTAACATAACACATACAAATTTAAGAATCAAAAACTCATATCCTCATCTCTTCCATCTCCATAACCACGACCCAAATAAGATCCATAACCAAAATCCATGATCAAGTGCTCATTTTTCAAAGTACAAAGCATCAAAGTTGTTCATTTCATCATCCTAATCAAGAATCATAACACAAAAACACAAGTAATCCAAGGTTTCTAATCATCTCACCACCTATTATTTCAAAGTGAGTTATCAAATTTATTTTCATGTTTTCATCTAATTAACACATGTACCTTATAGTATTCATGCTTAATTTCATGCACAAACTAGCTATACCACTTTATTTTTGTAGACTTTTGAACATACAAACCCTAAATTTTGATTTAGGTGTTCCTTTGTAAAATTAACATGATTACTAGTGATTAGGAACCCATGGCACCCTAAGAAGGTGTATGGTAGGATTAGTATAGCTTTGTGGTGTTTGCAAGAGTTTTGGTTGATGTAGAAACTAGTTTTGAACCTTGGAAATGGATTTCTAACAAGTATATATACCTACTGTCCCATTTTGTTAAATTCTGGAAAATCAGTAAATACAAAGTAAACTTTGGCAAAATTTTTAGAAAATACTTTCAAAAACGAATCCGTAGGCGAAAGAACGGATCAAAAAGAGTTTATAACGAAGAAGTTATGATTTTTGCAAGTTTATTGACGAAAAGTAAATTTTCTGAAAATACATGCTGTTGGACGTTTTTCGTCGGACAAAAAGAGGCTTTAGACGTAACCCGGAGGAGCCAAGCTTTCCAAAATATATTACTACATACTAAGACGTAACCGTGGGTATAAAGAACAAGTAAAACGGACTTATAACGACAAAGATATTCACGTTTGAATATCGGCAAAACTCATTTCATTTTGACAGATTTTATAAATATTAACGCCAAAACTACGTAGTAACTCTAGATTTCTAAAATAATACCAAGTACCCAATTTTATAACTAATGAAGTATTAGTTATTACAAGTATATTTTTATCACTACAAGGCGTTATTTCAAGGATTTCAACCCGAGGATTTCAACACGAACATTGATACATACGATATATATATAAGTATATATATTGCAACTAGCTTTATTTTTCTAATAGCCATATTTTTCCTAAGTCTTTGAAATGTATATTTTTTATAACAACAAGTATTTTTCAAAGAGTAGAGTGGTATAGGAACATGTGCACAGACATTCATAACATCATTTCATGATCTAAAGTAGATCGTTCATCATTCATATTAGGTTGCGGCTAGTGTGCGCGCCTTGTTTTTCAGCTCATTACATGTTCATGGTACCATCATATCAGGTGAGTCATAGCCCCTACTCTTTTAATTGTTTTGTAAACTCTTTGGGGGAGATACATGCTCAATTACATGATTTCAACTTTATGCTCATTTTACTTAAACGCATTACTTGCTTTACATGGTTGATTACTCAAACATTTTCAGCTTTACCTACATATATGTTTGATCACCTGCATTTCATTGGTATGTTTGATTACCTGTATTTCATGTGACTGTTTCCTAAACATTATTACTTGTTTATATGACCTCATTGTCATCCTTGTTTATCTGGCGACATTGTCAGTATTGTTTACATGACCTCATTGTCATTACTGTTTACCTGGCGACATTGTCAGACTCATTTACATGACCTCATTGTCAAAGTTGTTTATCTGGCGACATTGTCAGGATTATCATCATTGTTTATCTGGCGACATTGTCAGGATTATCATCATTGTTTATCTAGCGACATTGTCAGCATTGTTTATATAACCTCATTGGACTGAATTATTTATATAGCCGTTTTGCTATATTTATCTTGGAATTTGGATACAAGTATTACCTTTGTTCACGTAAACATATTACATTTGGCAGTGGGTTGTAAACACACAGGTTACAAGTCTCTTATGGCGGGACTTGTAACTGAGTGGATTTACGATGCCTTTGTTGGGATACCTTCATACATATGCATTACATTCTTTTTCACAAGACTCTATGAACTCACCAACCATTGTGTTGACACTTTAGCATGTATTTTCAGGTTATAACCAATGGCACGCTACAGGAGGTTTTGGCAGGGCATGGCATGGTCATAGAAGACTCTGATTATTCATATGGGGACCGTTTTAAACTAGTTTAAGGGCCTACTTTCGCACTACTTTTAACAATGTAAATTCAACATTTTTGATTAAACTATTTTATTCTAAATGATTCAAGTGAAAACCATTTTTGAACATGTGTTGTAATACCAATTGAGTTACACCCCAGCTACATGTATGCTTCCGCTGGACCCGATTTTGGGGGTGTGACAACCATTGTTGCTATCAATTCCCACAGTTGTTAGAAGTTGACCCTTCACAGGACCATCAATTGGAAAAGCATTTATCCCCAACAACCGTCTATGACATGATTTAAATCCTTCCTTCAAGGCACCTAAACAAACATAGAGTCTCTTGAATTCTCTTGTTGGAAGACTATCCTCAGCAGGCCGTTCCACATGAATCACAATTGTTGTATCAGGGTTCCTCTTCTGTAACTCTTGAACATAGTCTCTCAACATGGTGAATTGGAGCTTGAATTCCTTCCTAATGCCTCTGACTACTATTCTTTTAGCTCTTAAAACCTTCTGCATTGAGACTTCAAGCTCAAATTGGTTGGTAAGCTGATTATGAACTGACTTGACAAGAATCCTTGGATTGGTTTGAATCGTATCTTTAATTTTCTTTGAGATAAAGTTGAGGTCAAAATGTTTGAGCGCCCTTGATTGCAAACACGTGTGTTGATCATTATATCTTCTCACTGTCCAAGCACCTTTTTCAGTACCATCCTTGCCGACAAGCAACAACCATGGGCAGAGTATTTGGGAAGGGTCATTTTTACCAGAAATTAATGCTTCCAAACCCCTTCTTGTTAATGGACCTCTAACTGGGCCTATACCCAGTCCAGCAGTAGCAATTGGGCCAGATAGGGGAACACAACCCACACATCTGACTCTTATTCTTTTTTTTTTGTCATTCTTTAGAAATAGCAGCTCCCTTCTTGTTTCTATGGAATGCTCTCTTACCGTCTCTATCACATCTTTTGCAGTATCAAAGGATTGATCACAATAAAAGAAAGTTTCAACAACACCATCATCAACAGAATCTGTCCTAACCCTTGGCACCCCAGAGTGACCTATGTCTGATTCAGAAGCATAAGCAGTGTAAAATGCATCATCATCCAACACAGGTAATTGAGTTTCCAAATTCAAGTCATCACTTTTATTAATAGATGTTCCTGCGTTGCCTAACTCATGACTGTGACACTGTTGGAACAAAGCAACCTGTACATGATTCTCCTCAGTAACATTATTTTTGTTCGCATGAATTGTGTCATCACCTACATTGCCTAAGTGACTAGTATCACTCTGTTAGAACAGAGTGATATCAACATCACCATCCTCTTCCATGTTATTGTCACCAACAGGTTCTCCTCCTACATTCTCTAACTAGTTATCCTGATTGACTTGGAATAGAGTGACTTCCACATCAGGTTCCTCAAAGGTGTTATTGCCATCAACTAGTGGTCTCCCTACTTTCTCCAACGGCTTATCCTTAGTCACTCTGAACAGACCAATGATGAGGCGAAAAATGATCTGTTTTTAGGGGGTCATTTAAGCCCGGAATTGAATTTATTTGATCAAATATTGCCCTAAATCGTTCCTTTTGTGATTTTAGGTACTTTTGGAGTGAATTCTGGAAAAGGAAGCATTTTGGACGTTTTTGGAGCATAAAAGTGAAGAAAACGGCAAAGTCTTAATTTTCCTTGCTGGGAACAGTACCTGACGGCGTCACATGGTTCTACATGACGACGTCAAGAGTAAAACAAGAGGTGAAGTGGATAAAGTCCGTGACGGTCCAGAGAGTTTTACACTAAGGGGCATGACGGCGTCACCATAGGCCGTCATGGTCCCATTACATGTGACGGCCCAGAGAAACTTTGCACTTGACGGCGTCATATCTGGATCTAGGCAATCCGATATGACTATGGGCGGCGAGTTGACGGCGTCAGACATTTCCTCTTGACGCCGTCACGATGGAAAATCTATATATAGTTTTGCAATTTTCATTCATAAAGAGAGGACAATTAGAGGGATAACTTGGAGAAACCCTAGCACGATTTTTACTGTACTTTCAAGGGTTTTTACCCTTTGAAACCTTTCATGTTCAATTAAGATAAGTATCCTTTCAATTCATTCAATATGTCTATGTGTTGTTTGAATATATCTTACGCTTGTCTTGATTTTAACATGCTAGGCTAGATCTCTTGTGTGTTTGCTTAGATGTAGTGAAACCTAGATGTTGATTATGGGTTGATTGCTTGTTTATAGTTGTTACGGATGAATGATTTCGATGTTAGGCTTAAGAAAACTGGCAGACTTCCATAGGGTAACATGCTTGAACGTCTTAAGAAACATGAACCAATGCGTACTAGGTTTTTATGGTTGTATTTAATGCATGAGAGAATTCTAATGATCCCATGTTAGGAGCTTCTTGCAGGCTCAACATAGGAGTGAAGTAGGAGCTTATAGAGTTGGGGAAGTACGTACGCCACCCCACGAATGGTATTAAGGAATATAACCCGTCATCCACGCAATTGTAACAAACTATCAACCTGTAAAAGATATCTAGGGAGTAATGAAATCTAAGTAAACACAATTTTCCCATTATTGTTCACACCACTAGTTTAATTAGTTTTATTTTCATTTTTGTTATTTTATTTTGATTGCATCTTAGTTATTGGGTTAGTTAATTAGCAACTAATTCCGCCCACTCTTCCAAAAACCCGAGATTTTAATTGCTTTTATAAAAATATAAAAATACAAAAAGAATTATCCCTCACCTCTAGACCTAGTTTTTAGGCTTTCTAATCCTAGCGACACTATTCATGAGTTGAATGATCAATCCCCCGGTACTTGTCACTATACTATACTACAACGATCAGGTACACTGCCTGGTGGGGGTTGTAAGCTTCTCGAGATCCCTCGAGAGGTAAAGCCTGGTGCAATTCCCACACATCAACCAACATCAAAACTATCAAGGTCCTAAAAACTATTTTCCTTATCAATAATGACTAATGCATCATCACTGTTATCAACAGGTTGGCTGGCAAGGCAGACATGTCAAGACTTGAAAAACCGGGCTCAATGTGTGGCAAGTCACTAGATTCCCCAACATATGAGACATCTATAGGTAGTTGCGTAAGTTGCATAAATGGGTTAAGGTCTAGGTCATTATCTATGTCATCTAGAACCAAACGTCTGCAGCACGATTGAATAACAGCACGAGCTATTTTTCTACTAGGTTCATCCATCTCTAAAAATACAGTCTTAATAGACTGCGGGGACATCTCAGACAACTCTAACCTAGTCTTACCTATTTCAACATACACATCTATCAGCTTATGTTCTTCCACAATTTCTTTCAACAGGTTAAGATTGACAGTTTCACGAAAACTATATAAGCCATCGTCCAATGTCATACCAGGTTTAACAAAATAGTAATAATTGGTTTGGACTTCTGCATAACCGATTTGGGTCATCAGATCATCAAGTTCGTCAATAGAAATCTCATTAATACCAACATAATCAACCTGACATTCCTGACCTCCTTCGTAGATCCTGTCTGGCCAGTTTTTGAATAAGCCATTGTGTTGAACTCTCATGCTAAAATCACCAGGTCGATTTGCTGTTGAAAAAGTAAACAAAACACTGTTACGATTCTCTAACAAAAAAGGGAAATACCATTAAACAATCTAAGATACACACGCTAGTAAGAGATTATCAACAAAAACTCTAACCATATTGCCTCATTGCCCAATTTCTCTCGACTTCATGGCTATCAAAGTAAGGTGCATCCCTGATTTTCCATAATGTAAATCCAAGGTTTGAGATTCTTGATTTTTTACTTAAATTATTAGATTTGGTGAGTGACATTGCATTAGGGTTTTTTTGCTAGGCTTTCAAAACAAGTTTGGGGATGACCAATGAGTAATTGTGCTACTTATATTAGTCATAATGGTGGGAAAAAGGATTAGAAGTCTGCTGGGAAGTACAGAGAGAGAGAGAGTGAGAGAAATGCGACTAGGTAAAAAGACAGGAATACCCTCCAAACTAAACATGTAACGGGGTTTTGGGAACTATAACGGGACGTTGTTGTTCCTATTACGGGCTGAGGGACGTAATCGGCCTCAGAATCCCAAGTTTTGGACGCCACACGACGATTTTTAAAAGCTAAGGTCCATGGCGATGTTTTGTGGAAAGTTTAGGGACCAACAATGTATTTTAGTCTAAAAGTAATGTTCTTTTTGAATTTATAATCAAATGGGAGAATAACTAAAGCTAAACTAAAGGTTCAGAGCAAACAAGAGAATCTCAAGTGGAAAGCATTATTAATCGATTGATTATAGAAAGGATTACAAAAGAGGAAAAATTAATTACAAATCACTGAATGAATCTAACTTAAATCCACTTGAGTATTTAGGGTGCCAAAGTCAGTCGAGCATTTGTTGGAGATAGTCACGTGAACCTCACGTAACAATTTAAAATTGTGCACATACATCACATGTGCCAACAATTCTTTGCCATAACATCTGAAACCCCCTCCCCTCCTTTTAAAGACCCTTGATCTCAAGGGTCAATCTCAAATTCAGGGAATCATTTAGGCAAATCAGTCAAAAGCTCCCAGGTTGCATCTTCAACACTTCCATTACTCCATTGCACTGAGCCATACACTACAGCTCTATTACCTTGTTTAGCCATCTTCTTGTCTAAAAGCTTAAAAGGAGTAGCAACTATCAACCATTTGGCATTACACATTGGAAAAGTTCCCATATCCACATTTTGAGAATGACATTTCTTTAGCTGTGAAACATAAAAGACCAGATGCACTTGAGCTATTGTTGGGAGTTCAAGCTTATAAGATATTATACTAATTCTTTCCAACATCTTAAATGGACCATAGAACTTGGCAAACAACTTGTGTTGATTGTTGACTCTTATAGTCAATTGTTTATATGGCTGTAACTTTAGTATCAATCACCTCTATCACTTCTCTTTTTATCAAAATAAACCCTCATTATATATATCTTGAGCCGTTTTCAAATGAAACTTAAGCATGGCAATAATCTGCTCTCTAGCCTGCAAAGTTCTTGATACGTGGGAATCGCACCAGGCTTTACCTCTCAAGGGATCTTGAGAAGCTTACAACCCCCACCAGGCAGTGTACCTGATCGTTGTAGTATAGTATAGTGACAAGTACCGGGGGATTGATCGTTCAGCTAGGAATAGTATCGCTAGGATTAGAAAACCTAAATACTAGTTCTAAAGGTGAGGGATGATTCTTTTTTTATTTTTATATTTTTTAGAAAGCAAGTAAAAATCTCGGGTTTGAAGGATTTGGGCGGAATTAGTTGCTAGTCAACTAACCCAATACTAAAGATGCAATCAAAATAAAATACTAGAAATGAAAATAAACTAAATTATACTAAGGTTGTGAGCAATAAGTGGAGAAAATGTGTTTACTTAGATTTCACTACTCCCTAGACATCTTTTACACGTTAATTACTTGTTATAGTTGCATGGATGACGGATTGTATTCCTTAATACCATTCATGGGGTGGCGCACTTAACTCCCCAATCCTATGAGCTCTTATCTCCTCTTATACCATGCCCAGCACAACCATAGGGATTATAAACAGTGGCTCATGCATTAAATACAACCAATAAAACCTAGTGCACATCAGTTCATGGTTCCTAAGACGTTCAAGCATGTCACCAATTGGAAGTCTGCCAGTTTTCTTAAGCCTAACATCGAATTCACCCATCCAATACAAATATAAACAAGTAATCAACACATAATTAACATCTAGGTTTCATTAGATCCAAGCAAACACAAGATAGATCTAGCCTAGCATGATGGAATTAAGACAAGAACAAGATATAGACAACCAACACATAGACATATTGATTGAATTAAAAGAATACTTATCTCAATTACACATGAAAGGTATCAAGGGCTTAGAACCCTTGAAAAACCTGTCAAATTCGCACCAAGTTCGTACTTAGGGTTTCTCCCAAAACTTCTCTCTTTTTAATGTGAAAATTAGAAAACTATATATAAGAAATAGGGTCTGACGGCGTCAAGACAAAGCTTGTGACGCCGTCACCTCGCCGCCAAAATATTTCTCGGACTGCCTTGATCTACTTTTGACGCCGTCATGTATTAGCATTTCCAGGCAGTCATGAATTTTACTCTTGACGCCCTACTTCGTGACGCCGTCCATTCTGTACTGGGTCGTCATGGAATTTACTCTTGACGCTGTCAGGGTATTGCTCTTGACGCCGTCACCTACTGTTCCCAGCAAGGAAAATTAAGACTTTGTCGTTTTCTTCACTTTTATGCTCCAAAAACGTCCGAATTGCTTCCTTTTCCAGATTTCACTCCCAAAGTACCTAAAATCACAAAATAAACGATTTAGGGCAATATTTGATCAAATAAATTCAATTCCGGGCTTAAATGACCCCCTAAAAGTGGTTCATTTTTCGCCTCATCATATACCCTTACACTTGAGATTTGCTTGTCCTCAAGCAAATGCGCTTTTATTCTAGTCAAAATACAAGTTAGGGGTCATTTAACACTAATATAAAAGTAATTACAACAAATAATCGTTCCACTAAAGACCAATAGACAAGCACGGAGGTCATACACTAGCACCTCACAAATAGTGTTTAGATACTCACATCTCTCGGGTGTAATAAAGTATAAATTACAATATGGAAACGGAAGATATCTCTCACTACCTGTCATAGCAAAATAGATTACCATAGGCTTGGGAAAGGATCAAACCTCCACCACATGGCGTAAGCACCTAGGATAAACTATCAAAGAGGTCTTTTAAAGGGTTGTAACGTTAGGTGTAGGGATACGAAATACACGGTTTTGTTGGATAAAGGAAGTTTTACTGGTGGCGAGTTAACAATCTTGGTTAATTACATGTACAATATAGCGTTGCTAAGCCAAGACTAGACTCGACTTAAGCTAATAAATGAAAAATAACAAAAACATAAAATGAACATAGAATAAAAAGGGATGGTAGTCCGTATGTTTTTTCTCTTTTCCTTTTTCTATTTTTTTTTTTTTTTTTTTTTTTTTTGCATACACTCTTACCCTACCATCCGAAATAATACATCATAGGGAATGGACATTCCCCTTACACTTGAATCTTTACATGCTTTACAATAAACTAATCTAATGACTCGAATTAAGAAAATCAAAACACTTGGAGTACTTTTAAGATTAACGTACATATGGGGGTAATAAATGATGTTCTTCCCCATTACTCCATAAAACAAGTACTTACCCATGAGTCCCAATCGTCCCAAAACAATATGTACAAGGATATGACTCGACTTAGCAACCATGTAATCAATTAGATAGTTAACTTAGGGTTTAACAAATAACAATAATGCACTAAAGATGAGTGCATACACGGAAGCCTAAGGCGATTTGGTTGTACATTTAAGTGGGGTGTAACAAATTCTTCCTTTAAGTAAAATGCTTAAAGTTAGAAACTAAAAGATAGGCTCGGAGGGATGTACTAGGGGTTTCGTGTACTAAAAATGAGTACAACGCTAAGGGTGTGGGAAAAATTAGTTGACTTAACTAGCCAAGTAATATGACTTAAATGGTCAAGTAATTATAGTACGGGTTTAACACAAGGGTGATCCTAATGCCTCTTATCATGTAGTAAATCCTACTACACGAATGTAGTCTCACTAGCGGTCTCGGGATGCATCACTAACGCAAGTTCTAGAATCTAAATGCTACCGGTACACTCATAAGCACTAATAGTAAATGCTTTTCCTATCAAATCTACAGGCGAACCTCACATATTTGGGTGGAAAATTTTTCTGAATATACGGTTATGTGCCAGTCATACAATCTCCTATCCATGAGACGCTTGCTATGGCTAAAGTTTCACTCCTAAATGTTGTAAAAAATTTTAAATTTGGCGCTAAAATTGCACTAACAAGTATTTCTCATAGTTTTATTATACATCTACTATCAAACAAAACAAACTCAAGCGAAAGTGCGTATGTAAGGTGTCATCTTTTTACCCTCCCCTTACACTTAGGATGAACATTGTCCCCAATGTTCAAGTAAAGAATGTAAAAGTGAAAAAGTAAAAAGAATGAAATCAAATACTCCCCTGATTCGCTCGGTATGGATAATAAAGTGGCCAGGTTAAATCTTCCTCCAAGAAAATGAACAATCAAAGCTTCCCTTCCAGAATATAAATCATCTTCTTGTCATACATAACCTGTAAATCCTGAGAAAATAGACAAAAACAACCTCGCGTAAAATCGGCGGCATCCTATATAAGTTGCTAAATCCTAGAAAACAAGATAAGATATAATGCTTATGGAATGAAGTTTGCAGATCTCCTGGAGATTATAAAACTTAATAATTCACAAAAACCATAAGACTCCGTTAGAAAAACAAAACCGGTAAAATTTCCAGATTTTTACACGTGACGCCGTCAAGAGTTAACTCGTGACGCCGTCAGAAGTGACCTGCAGAAATTCTTATGTTAAGTTTCCAGAAAATTTCTGGAAAAACTTGGTCCTACTTCCTAGAAAATCCTGCAAAACTTCATTATGACTCAATACAAGCATTTGACTCTAACAAATACGAATATACATGTTCATTTAATAATGTGGAGAGTCATGATCGGTTTGTTTCTAAAAAAAAAACATATTTGGGGTTTCCCCTTACACTTATCTTTTGCAAAAATACTTTTAGGTGGAGTTAAGACTAGGACAAAACAACAAAGTAAAGTATTTCCACTATTTAATTGAGAAACATGATCTACCAACAATAAAAGTAAAGCATGCATACGGAAGCAAATAACAAACAAACAAAATAAAATCACAAAAAGCATGGGTTGCCTCCCAAGAAGCGCTTTTCTTTATTTACGAGTCTTGTAGGTAGACTCAAGGTCATGGGTTACTACGTGACCTCGTCGTTGGTTCCACTCTCTAGGTCGTCTTCTAAACCAGTTTTGTATTCCGGACCTAGTTGCAAGCATTCTTTGTAGAAACCAAGCATCCTATTCTTTACATACTTTATTCCTCTACGTCTATCCTCCTCATTCCTATAATAAGCCGCTTGCTTGTGTTCCTTTTCGAAATTAGAGAGAAGGCGGTATTGCTCAATCTTGTAGGGCATTTGATAAGAAACCTCATCATTCTATTCCTTGAATCTAACTATCCCTAAAGTCGGATCATAACTCATCCTAGTGGCCTCAACAAATGGTTTTCCAAATATTATTTGGCTTAGGCAAGCATCTATCACTGGACGAGTGTCTTCAACTATCATAAAATCGATCTCATAGGTGAGATTCCCTATAATCACATGCAATCCCTTCACTCTTCCTGCAAAATTACTTATCAGATTCTTATTAGGCATCATTCTAAAATTAAGTTGCTTCCTCATCACCCAATTGTAATAAGTCCTAGTCATGATGTTCACGGGGGATCTAGGGTCGATGTAAGCTTTCCATATATGCATGTGCCCGATATTGCATGGTATGTTAATGTTAGAGGGGTCTCCCATTTTGATAAGGGGGGTGCCAAGGATATATGGTCTCTCGGGACTATCGAATAAATCCTTATGGTATTCTCGTTCTTCCTTGGTGGGCAACTTATCAAAGTACTTTTCTATAGGCTCTACCTCCTCTAATTCCTCTCTCCTATTAACCTCAACTTCCCTATTCTCATCCTTAGTCTCGGCTTCTACTCTAACTTCATCCTTGTCACTTTCTTCTATCTCCTTATCTATTGGCTTAATGGTGACAACATTGACAAAGTGGACATGTTTGGACGATGAGGGGTCCTTAATTTGGATCCCATTATTGGTGTCCCTAGTGTCCTTCCTAGGTGTGACTAACGCTTGGTTGTTGAGGGCTTTCAACAAGTTGTCAATCTTGTTGGTCATCTCCGTTTGTTGTTGGTTGAATTCGGTTTCAAACCTAGCTATGCGAGCCTCTTGAGATGTCATAAACTTTGACATCAATCCTTCAAGATTGTTGGTACTACCATAGTTGTTAGAAGGATTGTTTTTGAAAGTACGGTTGGAGGGTGGATCGTTTGGTTGGTAACGATTAGGCGGATTAGAAGAATTGGGTTGATTTTGTTTCCACCTAAGGTTTGGGTGATTTTTCCAAGAGGGGTTGTATGAATCACCGTAAGTGTTGGGCTCGGGCTTGAAAGTGTACCACTTATCTCCCGCTTCGTCGGTACGCGTGGATGCGTAGTCCGCAAAAGCTGTTCCGGGGAGTTCCACACAATCACGAGTGTCATGGGGACCACTACATAATTCGCATGAAGAAGTGATTTTGTTCACTTGGCTTGAAGGTTTAGGAGCTTCGTAAGATTTCGTGAGAAACTTGACTTGGTCCTCAAGTTCCATGATCCTACGGTCGGGAGTGCTAGAATTGTTCTAAGGCAAAGATATTGCCTTGACCGTTTTGTTCAAATCACGAGGATCATTCCAACTTTCGTTGTCATAGAGAGCAAGATCTTCTATGAGTTCCCATGATTGTTCCGCACTTAGATCACGTAGCTTACCACCGGCCGATTGGTCAATGGTTCGCCTCGTGGAGATATCGATATGGTCATAAAAAATTTGGACTTGGAGCCAAAGATCTATGCCATGATGAGGGACTTTTTGGAGTAAGTCCTTGAAACGAGTCCATGCTTCATAAAGAGATTCATTTTGACGTTGTTGGAACATCAAGATGTCATTTCTAAGCTTAGTAGTTCTCCCCGGTGGGAAAAATTGAGCAAGGAAACGAGTGGTGAGATCATCCCATGTGGTGATGGATCCCGCAGGTAAACGCTCAAGCCATTGACTAGCTTGATCCCGTAGAGAGAATTGGAATAGGCGTAATCGGGTTGTCTCTCTAGTTGCAACATCTAGGTCTATGGAATCTACGATTTTGAGGAAGTCCTTAAGATGTTGGTTTGGATCTTCGGAACGAAGTCCATGGAATGCACATCCGCTTTGCACCAACCGGATGGTGTCGGATCGCAAGGGGGTCACATTGGCTCCGGTGAGCTCAATGGTGTTTCGGTAGCCTTGGTGGCTAGGTCGGGAATACTCTCCTAAGGTTCGGGGTCTAAGAGGTTCTAGTGGTGGGTTTTGTTGTGGTGGGATGACGGGTTCAAAGATGTTCCCGTTGTCCATGATGTCGGGTGGTGAAGAGTTACGAACAAAAACACAAAGAAATAAGATAGACTAAAGAAAACCTAAAAATAAAAAATAAAATCTTACTAGAAAGGAATCTAGCAAGTAAACCTAATAAAAAGAGATTCTAACCTAGACAATAACTATTCCCCGGCAGCGGCGCCAAAAACTTGATACGTGGGAATCGCACCAGGCTTTACCTCTCAAGGGATCTTGAGAAGCTTACAACCCCCACCAGGCAGTGTACCTGATCGTTGTAGTATAGTATAGTGACAAGTACCGGGGGATTGATCGTTCAGCTAGGAATAGTGTCGCTAGGATTAGAAAACCTAAATACTAGTTCTAAAGGTGAGGGATGATTCTTTTTGTATTTTTATATTTTTTAGAAAGCAAGTAAAAATCTCGGGTTTGAAGGATTTGGGCGGAATTAGTTGCTAGTCAACTAACCCAATACTAAAGATGCAATCAAAATAAAATACTAGAAATGAAAATAAACTAAATTATACTAAGGTTGTGAGCAATAAGTAGAGAAAATGTGTTTACTTAGATTTCGCTACTCCCTAGACATCTTTTACACGTTAATTACTTGTTATAGTTGCATGGATGACGGATTGTATTCCTTAATACCATTCATGGGGTGGCGCACTGAACTCCCCAATCCTATGAGCTCTTATCTCCTCCTATACCATGCCCAGCACAACCATAGGGATTATAAACAGTGGCTCATGCATTAAATACAACCAATAAAACCTAGTGCACATCAGTTCATGTTTCCTAAGACGTTCAAGCATGTCACCAATTGGAAGTCTGCCAGTTTTCTTAAGCCTAACATCGAATTCACCCATCCAATACAAATATAAACAAGTAATCAACACATAATTAGCTTCTAGGTTTCATTAGATCCAAGCAAACACAAGATAGATCTATCCTAGCATGATGGAATTAAGACAAGAACAAGATATAGACAACCAACACATAGACATATTGATTGAATTAAAAGAATACTTATCTCAATTACACATGAAAGGTATCAAGGGCTTAGAACCCTTGAAAAACCTGTAAAAATCGCACCAAGTTCGTACTTAGGGTTTCTCCCAAAACTTCTCTCTTTTTAATGTGAAAATTAGAAAACTATATATAGGAAATAGGGTCTGACGGCGTCAAGACAAAGCTTGTGACGCCGTCACCTCGCCGCCAAAATATTTCTCGGACTGCCTTGATCTACTTTTGACGCCGTCATGTATTAGCATTTCCAGGCCGTCATGAATTTTACTCTTGACGCCCTACTTCGTGACGCCGTCCATTCTGTACTGGGTCGTCATGGAATTTACTCTTGACGCCGTCAGGGTATTGCTCTTGACGCCGTCACCTACTGTTCCCAGCAAGGAAAATTAAGACTTTGGCGTTTTCTTCACTTTTATGCTCCAAAAATGTCCGAATTGCTTCCTTTTCCAGATTTCACTCCCAAAGTACCTAAAATCACAAAAGGAACGATTTAGGGCAATATTTGATCAAATAAATTCAATTCCGGGCTTAAATGACCCCCTAAAAGTGGTTCATTTTTCGCCTCATCAGTTCTGTCCACTAACTCCATTGAACTATCTTTTGATACATAGGGAATATGAATAAAGGCTGGTTTTCCATACAACACTTCAAATGATTTAGTGTTGATGGAATCATGATATTTAGTGTTATACCAATACTTAGCTAAAGACAAACATTTCATCCACTCCTTCGGTTTCTCACCAGTCATACACCTCAAATAAGTCTCCAAACACTTATTGGCAACCCCAGTTTACCCATCAATTTAAGCATGATAAGTTGTGGACATACACAATTGGACCTTGAACACTTTGAACAATGACTGTCAAAATAAACTAATGAATAGCTTATCCCTGTCACTAACAATGATAGAAGGAAGTCCATGTAGCTTGTACACATTATCAAGGAAACTTGCGCCACCTGTACAGCAGTAAAAGGATGACTTAGTGGAATGAAATATGCATACTTACTTAGCTTGTCCACAACCACCATAGAGATTGTTTTGCCCTGAGAAACAGTCAATGCTTCAATGAAGTCTATAGAAATGTCTTGCAACACTTTATTATGAATAGGAAGAGGTTACAAAAGATCAAGATAATCAGCTAAGTCTGACTTGTTTCTTTGAAACATATTGGTGCAACAATGACCAAGGCCCTTATACTGTTTTAATGATGACAAATATATATTCGGGACACTTAAAATCATTATCGAAAGCTTTAAAGAAAGGAACACTCCCTATATGTGCGTTAGAAGATGATGAGGTGTAACTTCATACGCTTTTTAGCCTCAAAATTCGTATATTTTTTTATCATTTATTGCCCGAAATCGTTTCTATTTGAGTTTTAGGTACTTGGGAAGCAAATGCTGGAAAAGAAAGCATTTTGAGCTCGATTGGACGGGAAAACGAAGAAAATGACAACATCATAAAAACCGTCATGAGAAGGCCTCGTGACGGCGTCACAGACTAATAGGTGACGCCGTATTGACCATTTAGGTTCCAGAGACGGCCTCAAGCTGACGGTGTCATGACCAAAGATTTGAATGTTGACGGCGCACAACCCCAACATGACGCCGTCACAATTAAATCGGTGTAGAAACGAAACCCTAAGAGAAAGCGAGCTGACGGCGTCGCACCTAACAAAAAATTTTGTAAGTTCTCGTTCTTACATCATCAAAAAATATTGTTAGGGCTGTAATAATAATTTTGGATAAAATTATTGGATCTTGTAAGTTTACTCTTCAAATAAATTAGTTTGACTCTTTAATGACTTGAATATAACAAAATCTTTATTGTGATACGATAATCAAAACAATTTATTAATAGGCAAAGAGAAAAAATAAAAAAATGATGTCTTTATACGTTACACATGAGAGCGGATGTTTTTGTTATAGAAATATAGATAGTTATGGAGGTTAAGGAAGTAGCTGGACTCCAACCAGGGGTGTTGCCCTTTCACCTCGTTAGCGGGTGTGATCCCCCTTCACCTCATGTGCGTTTTTTCATGATCTCAATCATATTAGATTAAACGAGTGTGCATTCCGCACCTCCTAACCCGTATCTAAACTTAATATGAAACCTCATTGATGTCTAATAAATCATAATCACTTGAAGTAATTGATGACACTAAAATCACAAACATCCATTGATCATACAAAATCTTTGGCTTCATTTTTCTATCAAAAAATCACAATTCACAAGACAAATCGAAGTGTACAGAAGATCCATCATATCACTTGCAACCAAGCCAAATGATTAAAAGGGATAGCGATACTAGTTATGTAGATGAGGCAAGTTGTAGAAGAGAAGAAAATCATGATCACTATGGTTTGAAAAACATGAAAACATATCACCTATAAAGATGTCGCATCGTAGAATAATGACTCGAAGATAGGATATTTGAAAATTATAAACGTGACTTTTCCATATATAAGTTTTTTTATGATTTAGATGTGAAGCCGACATGTTTTTGGGTATTTGATGGCATAGGAGTTGAGATCCATAAAGAAACCATACATGAGATATAACCTATCAACCAATTATAGCCACCCATTTATATTTTTCATTTTTTTTTAAAACAACATATATTGCAAACGGTAAATCTTCAAGCTACAAAAAAATACTATTGCAACGAGAATTAAATCAACTTTCTATAGATATGCATTGTTATATACTTTCGACGAACTTTCTTTTTTAAATTTCCGCCCAGAAAAATCATATATGATTCGTAAAAATCACATATGATTTGATTATTACAAATCACATATGATTCTTACGAATCATATATGATTTGTAAAAATCACATATGATTTTATTTTAACGAATCACATATGATTTTTACAAATCATATTTGATTTTTCTGGGCGGAAATTTTGAAGAAAAAAAAATTCGTCGAAAGTATATAACAATGCATATCTATAGAAAGATAATTTAATTCTCGTCGCGACGGTAGTTTTATTTCGCGTAACGATTTACGGTTTGCGAAATATTTAATTTTTAAAAAAAGGGTGAAAGTTTTGTTTTTTTTTTTTTTTTTTTTTTTAAATTAGTGGCTAAGATTGTTTGATTGGTTCTATGATAAAACTTGGTTCTATATGGATCTTTTGGCTTGATGGCATAGTCATAAGTCCAAAAGATCCATATAAAACCAAGTTTTACCATAGAACCAATCAAGCAATTTTACCCACTAATTTTTTTTTATCAAAATAAAAAAAAAATAAACTTTCACCCCTTTTATTAAAAATTAAATATCTCGTAAACCGTAAATTGTTACGCGAAAAAAATACCATCGCGACGAAAATTAAATTATTTTTCTATAGATATGCATTGTTATATACTTTCGACGAACTTTTTTTTTTCAAAATTTCCGCCCAGAATAATCATATATGATTTGTAAAAATCATATGTGATTCGTAAATATTAAATCATATGTGATTTTTACAAATCATATATGATTTTTACAAGTCATATATGATTCGTAAGAATTATACGTGATTTGTAAAAATAAAATCATATGTGATTTTTACGAATCATATACGATTTTTCTGGGTGAAAAAAAAAAAAAAAAAAAAATTCTCGAAAAAAAAGTTCGTCGAAAGTATATAACAATGCATATCTATAGAAAAATGATTTAATTCTCGTCGCGATGGGTTTTTTTTTTTTTTTTTTTTTTTTTTTTTTTTTTTTTTTTTTTGTAGCTTGAAGATTTACCGTTTGGAAGATATGTTGTTTTAAAAAAAATGATGAAAAATATAAATGGGTGGCTATGATTGGTTGATAGGTTCTATGGCATGTATGAGTTATTCATGGATCTCAACTCTAGTTGTAAGTTGTCAAAGGCCCAATTATCAAGGGTGTTAATCGGTTCGGTTATCGATTTGTTCGATTTATTCGGTTCGGTTAGTTCGGTTAAATTTTTGTTGGGTAAAGCCGAAAATCGAACAGAGCCGAGCCGAATTCAAATTGTACTTACCAAGCTGAAAACCGAATTTGAATTCGGTTCGATTTTTAGGATGATCCGAATAACCGAAAAAAATAATGGTCTTTTTATTTATATAAAAATATATTTATTTATATGAATTTGATTTTCGGTTCGATTATCATTTTGACAAATCCATAACCGAACCGAAAACCAAATATGTACGGGTTCAATTTTCGATTCTTGTGGATATTACCCGAATTGTGAACACCCCACGAATGACCAAAAGTAAATTACAAGATGATTGGTTCCAAACGGTCAACTAAGTTTCCCAGGTAATGGTCAACCTAGTCAAACGTCTAAAACCAACTAACCAAGAAGTACAGTGTATTCCCGGGTCGTTATGTCCCAGCGAGGTAAGCAATTGTGTTCAAAAACGTTTTAAGTGATCGGGTGATTTAACAGAAGGATCAGGAATTTGGTTAATGTGATTAAACTACGAGATTATGATTGAGAATAGCTTAGAAAGACTATTGGAAAAATTACTGATGATCAGAAAACTTAGAAACGTAAGTTAACCTAAAAACGCGCGTTTGAATTAAAAATAACGCGAACGCGCAAAATAAAAAGTAAAACGAGAGCAAATAAAGTCCTACGAACGTGAAAATTAAATTTTTATAATCCTAATGACTTAAGAAAATTTTTAGAAAAAGAAAAATAATTTTTACACTATTTAATTAATCACTATTAATTAATTACTAATTTCTAATTACTTTTTAATTAACTAAATTACACTAATTATTAATTAATTATGAGTATTACTTAGAGAAATGAAAATTAAATTTAGAAAAATCTAAAATATTATAAAACTATTTTTAAAACAAAAAACCTAATTTTTCTACCTTTTAATTATTTAATATTAATTAAAACCAATTATTTAATTAATTTAAACTAAAATTAATTATTAAAAATACCAAATGAACTAGGAAAAATCTGGAAAAATTACTGAAATTATTTTAACTAAAAAGAAGCCTAAGAAAAATTTAAAAATGAAAATTGCTTATAAATAAGCAGAAAATAAGCCAAATTGGCTTAAATAGAAGCTATCACTTTGTTTATTTTTGACTTTTTCCAAATTTTCTTTTACAAACTTGTTAAACTACTTAAAATAAGAGACTTTTGTAAAGGGACTTTAGCTTAAGCTCATAAATAAGCACAATGCACTTAATTAAGCTCCACAGTTGACTTTTTGGTCAAACAAGCTTAGGAAAAGCTTAGCATAAGCTGCTAGATCAAAACCAAGGGTGAACTAAGATGTGAACAAGTGAAATTCACAGTAAATAAGTTTGATCAACCAGAAAAAGCCACAAAACAAGCTTAGAATTACAAATAAGCAATCCCAAGCTCAACCTAGCCAAACAGGCCTGCAAGTCACAAGAAGGCCTGATTCAACCCATCAAATAAGCTAGGAGGGGCAAATTAAACCATGATTCAAAAAGCTAAATCACAAAGGTTGAGTTCCACTATGAAGCTCTAGAAGAGCTTATGAAATTGGCTCAAGTACACTGATTGATCAGTGTACTGAGGAAATGGACAAGCTTAAGGGCATGTGCAGCCCTACCAACCAAGCTATAAAATCACAAACAAGGTCAGGTCTAGCAAGCTGGGTAAGAGAGCTTTCCAAAAAGCTAAAATACTGAAGGTGGGGCCCACTAATAAGACCTAGGTGAGGGCTTGAAAATGGAGAGTGAGACTGAGCACTCAGTGAGCAATGGTCTAATTGTTTAGTCAAATAAGCAGTGGGCTACTACCAAATGGCAAAAGCAGTTTAAGCTAAGTCACAACCAACACTTGACAAACTAGATTCCACAATTAGATACCAAGTATTCAAACAAGAATCATAAAATCAACAAGCTTAACTAAACACTGATGAATCAACATAGCAGTGGCCAAAGTGCAACTAAAAGGGGTGAAATAAGCACTCAAATCAGCAATTAAAAGTAAATAAACACTTAGGTCAGGTAACTAGCAATAATGGCTTCACAAAGATCAGAATTACACAATCTAACAAGCACTAATGAAGCTTATGCAAGCTTCTAAAGTTATGAAGCAATCCTGTGCACAGGGGAGACAAAAACTCAACAGGTCACATATTAGGCCATAATTTTATGAGCAAACAAGCTTTAAGATTCAAATTTTTTTACTGATTTATACTCACCAGTTACCAATGAATACAAAACAACAAGAATTCTCAATCTCCAATCTCCAATCTCTTTTAACCCTTACAATTTACTCATAATATCAGACCATTTTGACAGACAATAACTTTTGACTTTTGAAAATTGTGAACACCTATTGACTTTTGTGAGATTATAATGACCCTAGATGGTTGATTGAAACTTGTTTGTCCCAAATGAAGCTACTTTAAGCAAGACTAACCAGATTTGAGCTTGATTTAAGAATTTGACACACCAAAAATACCAACAGTTAAGCTGTTGGTATGATTTCCTTAATCTTGACTTTTTGCTTGAAAATAACCAACCCAATTGTTTGACTGAGCAAGTTTTAGCCTACTAAGGTTGTCTACATAGATTTCATCCTATAAAACTCAAGAAAGCAAGGGTGAATGAGCAGATCCAAACACCCCCTTAAAAGCAGTTTTAGAAAAATTAAAAAGCTAAACCTAGATTTACTCCATTAATTCAACAGCTTAACATCTGTTATGATGTTAAAGACCAAATGAATCACAAGTATATCAAAACTAACACCAATTGAGCAGATTTACTTATTATTACATAGATAGACAGTTGAGGTAAAAAAAAAACAAGTAGCCAAAGATTTTAACTATCAAGTATGCAACTTTAACCTCACAATCTCACTTAATAACCATAAATGAGCATAAGATATACATATAAGCAGTATTAAGGATTGGCACAGTACAAACTAGAAAATAGGAGATAAGCTTACAAAATGCCTCCAAGCTGAAATCAAAGAACAGTACCCAAATCACTTCCTATAGTTCCCCATGGAACTCTAATACCACTGCCATCCATTTCTCACAGTGCTCCAGCATTCTTTCATTTATTTTTTTATTTTTTTTAGTTTTATATTTTCTTTATATATATATATATATATATATATATATTTTTATTTTTGATTAAGCTGAAATGGTACTGAGAAATTGAATTTCTGGAATAAAGAGCTTATATTAAATGAGAATAACACATTACAACATTTGAAAGTTTAAACATTACAATAACTTTTAAACATGACTGAATTAAAACTAAAAATTGACTAACTATGCTCCCAGGCTTCTCTTTCAATTTATAGCTCAACATTAGGGTTCCTGGATGTTCTTTTGTCTTTTCCCAGCTACAAGAGGGACCCTTGGATGATTAACTTTTGATCCTGGCCCTTCCTTCATTTTGGCGCCAAAATGGTTTTGGCCGTTTCTTTGGTATTATTGATGCCAGAAGGTAGATTTTGGAGTTTAGCTTTTGGTTTGGAGTAGGAGGGGGGTTGAAGTGTGCAGGTGGTGAAGCAGGCTAGGGGTGATGATGGTGGTATTTGGAGTGTTGCAGTGAGTGGGGTGGTGAGGTGGAGAGGATGGGTCAACGTTGGGGGGTTGACTGGGGTTTTAAATAAAACGGGGGTGAGTGGATGGGCTATGAAGGGTGACTGGGCCAAAGTGGAATGTGGTGGGCTTTGGTTTTGGTTTTGTGTTTTGGTTTATATAATACAAGGCTTATTTAGTTTTAACTTATACATAACAAGGACCAATCTTGTAAAATCTGAAAATGTAGGGACCTGAAATGCTAATTTTCAAAACTTATCCCATGGGTAGAACTTGCCACATTCCAATTACCAAGGATCCTTAATGATAATTTTCCACTTTTAAATGCCCAAGGACTAAAACTGCCAAATTTGAAAGTTTAGGGGCCAGTTTTGCCAAATATCCAAAATAATTTTCCAAGGTTCAATAGTGATAAGTTTTCATAAACCAAGGACTATTTTTGACTTTTTCATTCAAAAATATTTTACCAGGGACCAATTCTGCCAATTTTACAACTTCAGGGACCAAACCTGAAATTTTGGATTTTGAGGGGTAAAAGTGTAATTTTCTCAAAATTTTTCACCCAAGGACTTATTTTGACAATTTTTGACTTTTCTTTGCCTTGGGTTGACTTTTCTTTCATTTTAAACTTCCAGGGACTAGTTTTGTCAAATTTTGAAACTTGAGGGACTGAAACTGCCAATTGTGCAAACTTTGTTCGTTTTTCGTTTGTTTTTAAACATTTTGCATCTAAAACATATAGAACACACTTTTGGGGATAAATTGTGTATTTTGATGCGTTTTTGGGTGTTTTTGGATATTTTGGCAGTCCAGATACGATAAAAATGATGAGTGTTTGAGCACTCATCACAAGACTAAACAACTAATACAAGGACACAAATCATACATGAGCTAAAGTTGAAGTTAACGATACTATATATTTATCAGTAACATACTAATACAAACCTCCATCGTATATTATCATTATACATAAAAAGGTAACTTTTTTCAATACATAAAATGTAATGTTCTTCTCGGATTTATAATAAATCGGGAGAAGAACTAAAGCTAAACTAAAGATTCAAAGCAAAGAAGAGAATCTCAAGCGGAAAGCCTTATTAATTAAATGATTATAGAGAGAATTACAAAAGAGGGAAAATAAATTACAAACCAATGAATGAATCTAACTAAAATCCATTTAAGTATTTAAACCAGAATATGGCGCCAAAGTTTGTTGGGCATTTGTTGGAGATAGTCACGTGCACTTCACATGACTAGTTTAAAATTGTGCATATGCACCATACGTGCCAACAATTCCCTTTCATAACATTTGACCCCTCTTTTAAAGACATTAAATTCAAGTAATCGTTTAAGAAAATGAGTTAATAGCACCCAAGTTGCATCTTCAACACTTCCATTACTCCATTGCACTAAGCTATACACCACAGTTAAAAGCAAGGACTTCCTATTATCATACATTGTTATGGGTTAGCGAACGAACAAGAATACAAAAAGACGAAGATGTTGACAAGTACATCTCTGCCAAATTACATGATCCAGAAGGATACATAATTGTTTCAGATCTGATGATGCACGACCCATGTGGATTGGCGAACCTAAATGCAGCCTGCACGCAAGATAGTACATGTACCAAGAATTTCCTGAAGAAAATTAATGACAATACTTTCTTTGATGAAAATGGATATGTACATTATCATAGAAGAGACACATGTATAAATACAATGAAACAAGGGGTGAAGCTAGACAACAACTATGCAACACCCCAAAATCGATTTTTAAGTGTTATATTACCAATATGCCATTGGGATAGTTTTACTAAGACTTTATAAGTTTGAAGACTAAATGTGATTGGTTAGTCAATGTATTAAGTTAGAAGTCAAATTAAATTGTCAAACAATAAGTCAACGTATATGTAAAATGGGAGTAGAAAATACAATGTGGCCTACGTGTAATAAAAAGGGCTTGATAGACCATTCTTTCCAAAGTGGGAAACTAAATTAAGATTGTTGAGATCTCATTCTTTCCATAAGTTTCCAAAAACTTATAGTGTTTGTGTGTGTTGGTGGTGACGTGAAGTAGCAAAGAAGGAATGAAAAACCATGAATCTTTAGATGATCATTTGAAGAAGGATTAAGGTTCCAATTCAAGAATAGAAGACCTAGCAAGTATTCCCACAGGGTATGTAACCTATTTCTTGAGTTAATTGATGATTTTAGAGTTAGGGTTCATGTAACTAAATTAGGAGTTTTAGGTAAAAGATGGGTTTAAAGTAAACTAATGAAGTTATAGTGATTATGGGTTAAGTCCTTGGATAGGTAATGATTTAATTAAGTGTTTTGTAGGTTTTATCATATAATCATGTTATGATCATATGTAGGATAATTATGAGATGAGTATAGCTTGGGTAAGATTAGAAGCTTTTGGAACAGTTGCCTAATCTTCCACTAATTCCTTGGGAATATTCGCTTGTATGGTACATAAGATTTAAAAACACTGTTGCTCACTAAATCAAACCTTAGAAGTGAATCAAGCACCTCTGTCTGAGACTATAGATAACGATATACCATATATTGATACTGTTTCATCAAAGTACAATTTACCCTCTTCATTCCCTATAATGAGATTACCTTATGGGTAGTAAATGCATTGAGATAAATCATCAATATATAAGTACCATTATGACATTATGTCCTCTAGGAGTTCTAGATAACTCAGACTCAAAATCCATTTTGATATGACCTCACTCCTACACCGAGATGCCAAGAAGTCTTAATATACCGAACGACTATGGATACACATTTTTCACTTGTAAACAGAAAGTGAAAGCGACGTTGTGAGGTCTTTCCGTTGGAAAAGGAGCTTATTGACATAGTGTTTATGAACTCTCGAGTTAGATACTCGGGGATTAGAGTAGGGCAATGAAAGTGTCCTTGTAGCCGAACCACTATAAATACTTATGTCACAGTTCTATCTCTTCTTTACTTTACTTTATCGTATTTGTTTTATTATTTATATTATTGCATTATCAATACCTCACTATCCAAAAGGTTTCACATGTACTTGATCTAAAACTAAATTTTAAATCGGTAAAACTATTCAACCCCTTTATGTTTTTCCACAATTGGCATCAAGAGTAGGCTACTAAATTTTTTATGGGATAATTAGTAAAATAGCTCGGTTGCCCTGGGTCTAGGCATATTTAGCCTGTTTTTGAAAAATTCTTGTTTTAGCACGGGTTGCCCTTGTAACACCCCCTAATTTGAAATGTGGCAGTGGAATAGTAATTAGGGTGTTACGGTGAGGATCGAAGTCATAATGATAGAAAACGATTCGGAAGAGACGTTTTAAAACATAAGTTCATTTATAAAAATTCAAATACAAGAGGTCACTATCAGAGTATTATAATAAAAGTCTTGATGTTTTAAACTAAATCAAACATCTTTTATTTTACACCATTATTTAAATAATATATATAAATAAAAATGAAAGTTTAAATGCAATACGAAATAAATTCACGAAAATAGAAAATAAATAAGAATGTTAAATAGATTATGTTTAGTCCTTGTTCTTTTTCCAATTTTACCATTTTTACTCTAACGATGTTTGCGTTACACCGTTAGTCCTTTTTATAAATAAATTACAACTATAGTCCTCTAATTGTCCAATAATCAAAACTAGGCTTAGAATATTAACTTTTATCAATTTTTACCCTTATGGTTCTGAATTTGCAGTTTTAGTCCTTCTTTTCAATATTTACAATTTTAGTCCTTCTAGGTGTCGTCGCGTTACATTTTTAGTCAAAAGTTACAAAAATGATTATAAAAATTATCTAAAATTTTCCGTGGCTTATTAAGTTAATAATAAGCTTATTTTAACTGCTTATTTGATTAAAAGATTATTTTTTTTAGCTTATGGGCCTTTAACGAATCAAATTCAAGGTCCGTTAAGATTTTTAGAGGCGAGGGCATGGAAATTGTTTTGGGCCTGGACTTGGGCTATTTTTATGATTCTAAAAATGTTTCATATGGACCCAGTGGGCTTATGGATCGTTAATTCTTATTGGGCTTGAAATGAGCCCAAACGAATTTATTAAGTTTTTAACTAAATTAGGATTTGAAAAATTTTGTGATTGCCGATTCAAAATGAATTAATTTGTGTGTCGAAACGTGAGTATTTTTACAAGTTATATAAATGAAAGTGGTAGTTTTCTAGGTGGTCTATTGAGTCGTGTAAAAATATGGTACTCTTGTTACGTGATATTTCAAATTATACGAGCATTTTGTAGCATGTATGGATCGTTTATATATATATGAAAAACTTAGTATTATTTCTAAGTGTTTATGTAACTTTTCATGCGACTTAGCATGGTTCAAAAATGGGCTTGTTTGATGCATGTCGAGTGAAACTAACGTGAATTATGAGTGTGTTGTGACTCCTAGGCCTTCCAAGATAGAGGCTAGTCACAAGTCGTGTACTATATGACAATATATACGTGAAATAATATGTAAAACTAATATACGGTCGATAAAATGTAAACATGGTGCATGAACTATTTTTAACGTGTGAAATGAATGGAAATAAGCTTGAAACAACTTACAACACCTCTAGGGTGGTAGAGAGTCAAGAGTGGATGAATGGAACACAAGGAAAATCACGTTCGACTTATAACCCAAACAATATACGTATAATTCAAACCCGATAACCCTTTCTTGTGTCCAAACGATATTGCAATCAACTTCTGGCTTTTAAGGAATAGTTTTTAGGAAGAAAGGAAACTTTGAGAGGGTATGATAATTGAGAGAAATGAATGCATGCATGTATTGTATATATGGTGTCATTTTATCACACGTAAGTGTGAAACTTTCAAAGAAACCACAGGTACTATGCATGTCAGTAACTCTAGGCTTATAGGATGATTTATATACTTATAATATGAATTGAGAGTGCATGAAATAAGGGAGGGTGTCTTGGTGAATCACAAGGATGTCGACCACCAATTATTTCCATACACGATTTGTGAAATCTTGTACAACTTGATTATAGCTGATCATAGATGACATTTAAACATGAAAACATGTTATAAATGTTATTAGGAACACGTAGGAACAAACGGGAATCAAAACGGTTAAGTTTTGAGTTTAATATGGATCGATTGATGTGAATACTCGTCAAACACTTTGCCACTTAAAAACGTATCAAATGTCGTCCTATGAACTTGGGATTTGACACACTAATAGTTGGCTAGGTGGTAAACGAGATGGTGTAAAAATATTGGTATGTCGTGTGTAAAAATCGTGAATACGCGAGGCGTTTTGGAGGCTTGAAACTAGTCGATTAGGTGAAATAATAAGAATTGGAATTGGGCTTGAAAATTGGGCTTATGAATAGTGTACGTGGTGTTGGGCTGAAAAATAATTAAGGGCCCGTTTGGTATTAATTGTGATTAGGAAATTAATTAAGGATTTAGAGATATAATTAGTATTAAGTGAATTATTTAGGTTTCGAGTAACGTGTTGAGGATTGGTTCCGTCATTTCGTGAATTATATTATTTTAACGACAAAATAATATAATAAGAAAAATTTCAAATTTTTCCGAGAAAATGGGAATTAGTAACGATAACCAAAGATTATTTATTTTATTAACGATATAATTACAAGAAATTTTTACGAGGTTCTACAGTACCCACTTGTCATTCTGAATTTCGTCCCGAAATTCGATTTTAAGAAATCTAACAAGTGTGTTCTATGAAAATAAATGTGGATATTTCTCACAGAATCTATCTTCTCTTTCCCATGTGTATGTTGGTCCTCGCTTTGAGTCCCATCTAACCTTTACAATGGGGATACGATTCTGTTTGAGTTGTTTTATTTCTCTATCCATTATTTCCACAGGCTCTTCTGTGAACACTAGTTTGTCATCCAATCTAATCTCCTTTAGTGGAATGACGAGAGTTTCGTCAGACAAACATTTCTTGAGTTGTGATATGTGAAACGTAGTATGTACCCTACTGAGTTCTTCCGGAAGTTCTAACTTATAAGCAACTGGACCAATTCTCTCCAGAATTTTGAAAGGTCCAATGTACCTTGGATTTAACTTTCCACGTCTTCCAAAATGGATCATTCCCTTCCAGGGAGAAATTTTCAACATGACTTTGTCTCCTACTTGAAATTCAATAGGCTTTCTCCTGACATCAGCATAACTCTTATGTCTGTCACGAGCAGCTTGCAAGTGTTGCTTGATTTGGAATACGGTTCAACGAATCTGCTGTCAAAACGACCGTTACGGTTCAAAAAGTTTGGCAGATTTTTGAACCGTAACTCCGTTTTCGACGAATCAGCTGTCAAAACGACCGTGAGACAGAGGAGAACGACACGCTGAATGATTTATCAATTCAGGCGAAGTTTCGAGGCCTAAAAACGCTCCGAGAAGAAGTTATTGAGGTTTTAGGTCAAAATTTTCACCATAAAAACTTGCATCAACTTACTCTAAACTCTACTCCTATTTCGTTGGAACGATCCAAGAATCAACTTTATCCATCTACACTTCATCAATGGCAACTCAACAAGACATTCATGCAGCCGGTGCGGAAAACCGACCTCCAATGCTTGAAAAAGGTGGATATCTCCCGTGGACAAGCCGCATGCTTCGTTACATCAAAACAAAGGATAACGGTCACCTTATGATCAAATCCATAGAAAATGGTCCATTTCAGCCAAGACAAGTTCAAATTCAAGGTAATCCAAATACAACACCTCCTACTGAACCATTAGTGCGTATACAAACAGAAGCAGATTACACTGATGAAGACAAGACGCATATCAAAGCTGATGATATGGCAATGCATTTAATCCAATTTGGATTACCACGGGAGATCTTTGTTGCGGTCGACAGCTGTGAAACTACTTATGCTATGTGGGAACGTGTTAGAAGAATATGTCATGGAACAGAAATTGGACAACAAGATGTTGAGAACAAACTTCTTACTGAATGGGAGAACTTTACATCCACTAAAGGTGAACGGATTGAATCATACTACACAAGGTTTTCCACGTTGATGAATGAGTTAATCATAAACAAGTTGACACCTCGAACAATTGCAACAAACATCAAATTCGTAAACAACCTTCCAGAAGAATGGGGTCGTTATGTTACAATTGTTAATCAGACAAAGGACTTACATCAGGTGAATTATGATCAACTCTATGACTTTCTGAAGCAAAACCAAGCTGAGGCTAATGAAGTTAGGAAAGAAAGATTGGCAAAGAATCATGATCCTCTCGCACTAATTGCTAATACACCAACACCATTACCAGTAAACACTCAACAACCATCATCATCCATTCACAACTACATGCAACCATCATGCATTCAACAACCAACACCGGTCTACCAACAACAATTCTACCTACAACAACAACAAGTTATTCCACAACAGCAATACCCACAATTCCAAGAACCGGAATTCATTGACAATGATGAAGTTAATGCAGCATTGACTCAAGCGTTTGCTTTTCTGTCAAAAACATTCCAAGGACGATATTCTACACCAACAAACAACAACCAAAGGATATCATCGAACACTCGCAACAAGCAGATTGCTCAGCCAAGTTTCAATATGAGCAACGGAGGCCAAATGGTTGGAGTTTATGGGAATCCGCAGGGATATCAGAATATGCAGAATGCAGGTCAGTATGCAGGAAATCAGAATGCAGGTCAGTTTGCAGGGAATCAGTATGGTCAGTATGCAGGGAATCAGTTGGGTCAGTTTGTTGGAAATCAGAGGGGTCAGAATGTTGGTAATCAGGCAATGGGTAATCAGAATAGAAATGTTGCAGCTCCACTAGTTGGGAATTTGGGAAATGTGAATCAGGGTAATCCGGTAAAGTGTTTCAACTGCCAGGGTGTAGGTCATATGGCAAGGAACTGTCCTACTAAGCCGAACAAGAAAGATCTAGAGTACTTGCAGAAAGCAGTGATGTTGGCACAAAAGGCAAAGGCAAGGTTTCAGTTGAATGCAGAGGAGAATGATTTTATGGCTCTTATGGATGACATGGAAGATAGAGAGGATATCGATGTGAACTGCATATTCATGGCGAATCTTCAGGAAGCTAAGTATGACACGGATACTGACACACTTCCTGTTTATGACACCAATGCACCATCTGAGGTATCAAATTTCAACACATGTCACAATAATGATATATTTGATATGTCTCCTCATGAGGAACAACATTCTGAGAAGCAAGCATACAATTATGATACATATCTAGACACGCCAAGTAGTAGCAATACTCCTTCAGCAACTCCAGATGTGAATCATAATGGAGGCTTCATTTCACCGCATGCTGAGAATGATGAGGAAACACGTGCTTTGTTTGAATCATTATTGAATAATTGTCGTATTGAAATTGAGAATGTGCAAAAGGTCAATCGCGATGTTAAGGCCGCGAATGTTAAATTGACCGCTGAGCTTGAGAGTTACAAAGCAACTGTTAAAGCTTTTGAATTTCATAACAAAAGATTGTCTGAATTAGAAACTGGTTATCAAAATTCCGTTTCAAGGGAACAACAATTGCAACTCAAGTTTGATACACTTGATGTTAATACATTCAAAAAGATAAAATCTTTAAACGCAGAAATTTCTGATTTACAAAACCAACTTTCTAAACAAAAAACAACTTATACCAATCTTGAAAAAGAAAGGGATGAGTTGAAAAAAGACTTTGCAAAGAAAGAAGACAAACTTTTGGAAGAAATCGTAGAGTCAGAACACATGATTGCTCATTTAGAAGAATTAGTGGTTAAGTCGGGTCAGTCGAGTCAAACAATGAAAATGATTTCAAATCAAACTAATCCGATTTACCATACGAAACATAAAATGGCTCTTGGTAACAACACCCCTTGTAATCTCAAGAAAGCTCAGCAAGAACAAAATGTTTTGTACAATGGTAATGTGATTTACACCAAACATGATCCTCCCGTCGTTCGGGATTCTGTGCTAACGATTGAACATGTCGAAGAGAGCATAAATAAAATGAAACAAAAGGATTTGAAACCCATTGATTACAACAAATTGAACAAACTTTCGGGAATCACTTTTGTTCCACAAACAGAACCATCTGCGTCTTCCATAAAACGACCATTTGCGAAATTCTTGTCTAAAAATAAAGTTGTTTCCAAATCTCTTTCAAAAATGGAACAAATGTCCTCTAACAACACTTTTAATAGAAGTGAGGCTAGAGAAATTCTTGATGACGTTAAAAAGAGAATTCAAGAACTTCAAAATATTGTTGCATCAAAAACTACCATCAATATTAACAACTGGCATTCTAGTTTTCATATCGAACAGAAAAAGGTGTTTCAAAACGAAATTACTATCCCACTGAATAACATCAGTGCAAGGGTAATCCATTTTGAACAAGCTTTCTTAAAAGAAACGGCCGACTTTGTCAAGGACCACAAATCCCTGGTAAACGAAGCTAATGATACTCGTGAAAACATGAATGTTTTGGAAAACCTAAATGATTCTCTCTTCGAAGCTGTTATGACCACTGACATTATGTCCATCATTTTACAAACATATTCTGTTCAAGACGATGAACGACTACGAGCTGAGACCTCCGCAATTGTTTCAAAATACGAAAATGCTCTTATAAAGCTTGAAAAAGAAAATGTGTCATATTTTAAACAACTTGATCGGAAAAAGGAAGAATGCAAGTATGACAAATTGTCGTATGAGCGTGACTTAAAAAACATGAAAGAGCAAAATGATCTTTTGAGGGCTCAGCTTGAAAGTCAAAAAGGAAAGGGTGAGGAAACTAAGTTTGCAAAACCATTGACTTTGGAGAAACCATATGTTTCAAACACGGTTCAAAAACCAAAAATGTCAATTTCAAGGTTTGCTCCTAAAGTCGATGAGAAAAAGGATTTGACAAAACCAGTCACTCCAACACCCTTGCCAAAGAAAAGTGAAAATGTTAAGATTGTTGATAAAGGAAAAGCGGTTGTCGAAACACCAAAAGTGATAGCACCTGGCCTTTTTAGGATTAGTCCCACTAGTGCGTCTGCCTCAACATCTAAGACACATGACAAGTGCATAAAGGCTAATTCTAAAGAATCTAGGGGTGCTAAAAAGGACAACAATATAAATCCTAATGTGTGTGCCTTACCTTCTACAGGATTAGAACGCACCTCTAGGAGCAGCAGACTAAAGCCTAGGAGCAATACAAGGAACAATAGAGTCTCGCCTGTTTCTAAGAGTAGTAGCAAGAATAAAGTTGAAGAAGTAGAAGAACACCCTAGGAATTTATCGCTTTGTAATAAGAGACATGTTTCATCTGAATGTAATGTCGAGCGTACTGTTTCTAATGCATGTAATGACTCTGTTTGTTTAATATGCAAGAAATGTTTAATTAATGATGTTCATGATGAATGTGTTTCTAAGAATGTGAATGTTACGCCTGAACAGAAGAATGTTCCAAAGAGACCTAGTGCTAGATCTAGATCTATAGAAAGCTTAGTTGCACGCTTTAAGACTACCACTATTAGTCGAATGCCTAGGAACTATCTTAAGTATTGTGTATGAAAACCAACGGGTAGAGAATTCATTCTTCCGGATGGCAAATTGAAAGTTGTTCAAAATGGTCAAATAGATAGTTTCTATGAATGTGATTCGGATTTTACCCCTAACCCAATGGAACCAAATTCAAAACGGTTTCCAAATACAAAATATTCTGTTCTTGGCAGGTTATCGAAATATGTCTTTGGATCGTCGACTCGGGTTGTACGCTTTGGAAATTCATGGGAACTGCTGACCGGGAATTTAAAGCTGCTGATCAATTTCGTCTGGAAATTCATGGGAACTGTACGCTTTGGAAATGATCATGTAGCAGCTATTCAGGGTTATGGAGATCTTTGGTTTGAGAATTTTTTAATCACTCGAGTTTACTACGTCGAAGGGTTGGGACACAACTTGTTTTCAGTTGGGCAGTTTTGTGATGCAGATTTAGAAGTGGCATTCAGAAGAAACACAGTTTTTATAAGAAATTTGGTTGGTGATGATCTCTTAACTGGTAATCGTGGTACAAACTTGTACGCTATCGACATCAACCAAATGGCTTCTATATCACCAATTTGTCTTATGACAAGGGCAACCGAAACTAAGTCCTGGCTGTGGCATAGACGTTTATCCCATCTCAATTTCGACACCATCAACAAGTTAGCCAAAGACAACATCGTCACCGGACTTCCTAAATTCAAATACACCAAGGAACACCTATGTCCATCATGCGAACAAGGAAAAAGTAAAAGAGCATCATATAAACCCAAAACCGTACCTAGTTCGGAAGCAAGGTTACATATGTTGCACATGGACTTATGTGGCCCAATGAGAGTTGAAAGCATTAATGGGAAGAAGTATATTCTCGTTATTGTTGATGATTATTCAAGATATACTTGGGTAAAGTTTTTGAGATCAAAAGACGAAGCACCAGGCATCATCATCACCTTTCTGAAGCGTATTCAAGTTCTACTTCAAGCTTTAGTAAGGATTATAAGAACAGATAATGGCACAGAATTTACAAACCAGGAGTTAAGAACTTACCTTGAAGATGTTGGAATCACACACCAAACATCAGTTGTTAGAACTCCACAGCAGAATGGGGTAGTTGAAAGAAGAAACCGAACTCTTGTGGAAGCTGCTCGCACAATGCTAATTTTTTCGAGTGCACCTCTATTCTTATGGGCTGATGCTGTAGCCACTGCTTGTTTTACTCAAAACCGATCCCTAGTCCATCCGAGATTCAATAAAACCCCATATGAGCTAGTGAACAACCGTAAACCTGACATCTCTTACCTTCACGTATTTGGCGCTTTGTGCTATCCGACGAATGATAGAGAAGATCTAGGAAAGTTAAAAGCTAAGGGTAATATTGGAATCTTCATTGGATATTCAGAAAACTCGAGGGCATTCAGGGTGTATAATAGACGTACAAAAAGGATAATGGAGACAATGAATATGAAGTTTGACGAGATTTCACAGATGGCTTTTGAGAGATACGCTCTAGAACCCGCGCTTAATCCAATGGCTTCTAATCAAAACGGATTAGGACCCACACCAAACATCCAGACTTCTGGACACATCAGTTTAGGACTCGTACCTCAAGGAGCTCAGTCAACAAACACGGATAAACCTTCAGAACAAGAACTGGAAAATTTCTTCGAGTTAATGTTTGATGAATATTATGGTGGAACTTCGACAAATGCATCTCAACAACATTCCGCTGCACCCGCTCACAACCATCAACCACCACCACCACCACCACAAGATGCATCCAATCGAAGCTGAAGCACCAACTACATCAACATCATCTACATCTACTCAAGCAACTCCAGTACTTGAAACTGTTCTACCAAGAGTTGATGAGCAAAACCAAAACACAAATTTTCAAGAAGAACCAACAAATAATTCAAACGATGTTACGTTAGAAGAAGAAGAAGAAGTATTTGAAAACCCATTTGCAACAGACTCTGCTAAATCTTCTTCAAGGTTACAAGAACCATCTAACACACATTCGTTAAACCCAAGGTACCCTTCTACGTTTCAATGGACAAAAGACCATCCAATAGAACATGTTATTGGTGAACCTTCAAAGCCAGTTCAGACAAGGAGACAACTTGCCACCGATCTCGAATTGTGCATCTACATTTGCTCTATAAGCCTCAAAGAACCAAAGAACATTCGGGAAGCAATGGCAGAATACCCATGGATTGAAGCCATGCAGGAGGAAATTCTTCAATACGATTTACATGACAGTTGGGAACTTGTTGAACGACCACTTGATATACGTGTTCTTGATCTCAAGTGGTTGTGGAAGAACAAACTGGATGAGGAAATGACTGTTATTCGCAACAAAGCTCGTCTCGTGGCTAAAGGTTATCCACAAGAAGAAGGGATAGATTTCAAAAAATCATTCGCGCCTGTAGCTAGACTTGAAGCAGTCCGGATTTTCTTAGCCTATGCAGCTCACAAAAACATCACAGTCTATCAGATGGACATTAAGACTGCTTTCTTGAATGGAACTCTGAAAGAAGAAGTGTATGTGAGTCAGCCAGAGGGATTCATCGACAATGATCATCCAGACTACGTCTACAAGCTAAAGAAAGCAATTTATGGTCTAAAACAAGCTCCAAGAGCGTGGTATGACGAACTATCATCTTTCTTGCTCAAAAACAATTTCACAAAAGGAACGGTTGATGACACCTTGATTATCAAAAAATTCAAAGATGACATTTTGATCGTTCAAATTTACGTGGACGACATTATTTTTGGATCAACCAATCCTAACCATTCAAAATATTTTGAAAATCTCATGAAAAATAAATTTGAAATGTCCATGATGGGGGAACTAAAATTCTTTCTTGGTTTACAAATACATAAATCCCCTCGTGGTATTTTTGTCAATCAAGCTAAATATACAATAGAGATTTTGAAAAAAACATGGAATGGAATATTGTGATTCTGTTGGTACACCAATGGTCACTTCACCAAAAATAGGTGCTGGTTTGTTTGGGAAACCTATCGATCCGAAGAAATATCGGAGCATGATCGGTTCTCTCATGTACCTAAATGCTAGTCGACCCGATATTCAATTTGCTATTTGTTTATTAGCAAGGTTTCAGGCAAAGCCTACCGAACTTCACCTCAAAGAGGTTAAACGGATCTTTCGGTACCTACGAAGCACCATTAACATGGGACTTTGGTATCCGAAGGATTCGGGGTTTCATCTAACAGCATTTTCAGATGCAGACCATGTTGGTGATCAAGTTACAGCAAAGAGTACATCAGGTGGAGCACAATTTTTGGGTGAAAAGCTTGTAAGCTGGTCGTCAAAGAAACAGGATTGTACTGCGCTATCAACCGCCGGAGCCGAGTATGTGTCTCTATTTGCGTGTTGTGCCCAAGTTCTTTGGATGCAGACACAGCTCACAGATTATGGCTTTACTTTTGACAGAATACCTATGTATTGTGACTCAAAAAGTGCTATAGCCATCTCGTGCAATCCCGTACATCACTCTAAGACGAATCACATCAAAGTCCGCTACCATTTCATCAAAGAACACGTGGAAGAGGGTACTGTTGAATTATTTTTCGTTAAGACTGACTACCAACTTGCTGATCTATTCACTAAAGCCCTTCCAAAAGAACGGTTTGACTATTTAGTTCGACGAATTGGCATGCGAAGCCTAACTCCTGAGGAGCTAGAACGTCTTCTCGAATCTTCTTGAAAAAGTTTTCAAAATCGCTTCGCTGTAAATTTTTTTTTGAAAAACAAAATACAAAATTTTAAAAACCAACAAAAAACAAAATACAAAAATATAAAATTTTCAAAAAATACAAAAACAATATAAAATCAAAAAATCCAAAAATATTCTTCTCACGACATGTCTCTCGTATAAATCAATATTCTGTATGTTTCTAGAAATGTCATTCAACAAAGATACGGACATGTACAGATGCTTGAACGGGAGTTCTTTAAAAAAAAAAAAAACAAAAACAAAAACAAAAAAAAACATGTCGTTTCTCAAATGTTTCTTCATAATGGCTTTCGTATACATCAGTACGAAACTCGGACCCGAACAATGACTTCTGATTATTTTCAAATCAAGGACTCGAACGTTCAATGACGAAATCTTTTTCAAAAAGTTCGAGTCTAAACAAACGAAAAAGATTTAAAGCATAAACTCGTTTTCAAACAAAATTCTTGAACACTTTTTCAAGATTGTTCAAAAGATTTCTCAAAATCTCTCATAATTAGTGCTCAAGAAAACTCCCTCTAAACGCTTAAATTGATTTCAAATGAGCTATCATTAAGGGGGAGTACAAACAAAATGTTTCAAATTCATGCAAAATAGAATATGTCTATCTCTCCAAAAGCTTTTTCTAAATCAGTTGATATCAAAAATATCACGATATGCTATTTTTTAGGGGGAGAAGACATGATTAAAATGTGATCAAAGATGTTTAAAGTTTGTGAATGAATCTCAAAAGAGCTCGACTCAGTAAGTACCAATGAATTGACGAAGCTTAAAATGTCAGTAATCGAAAAGACTTGTCCTGGACGGGTAATAATTTCAAGCTAGTCTAACTAGTGATGTAAGCGTGTCTCGAATAGGACTTGTCTGAGTAGAGTGTACCGTATCGAGAGACTTTCTTTGGACTTGACCAGGATGGGTAATAACTTCAAGCTAGTCCAACTAGTGATGTAAGCGTGTCTCGAATCGGTCATGTTCGCTGAAAGTGGATCAATTCAAAAGTGCAAACTCCTCCCACATGTGCAAATTTCTTAAAAATTATATGAGCACATGTGAAGGGGGAGTCCTTCAAATGAAATGCAAAACTCTCAAAGTGGTAACAACAATGTGTTTTATTATCATAAACACTTTGAGAGATTTTTCAATAAATGGTTTCATGGCAATGATAGGATAGTCATGGAGTTATAAGGTGACTAAGGTTAGGAAAAACCATCCTATGATCCGCCAGAGCCGGAGGGATCTACCCAAGGACAATTCCAATAGATTAGAATTAGAAGTCCTTAGGTATGATTGAAAAAAAGGAGAAAATGAGAAAGAAGAAAGAAGGGGTTGAAGAATTAAAAAGAAAAGTTATGAAAAAGGGTGAAAAGAAATAGCCATCCATATGTTCAACCTTAGGGCAGACACCGGGTTCAACTCATATGCTACTGGTTGTTACTAAGGTGACACCGGTATTGAAGATAAAGACGTCATGGACCTAGTGACGCACTGCACTAAAACTTCTTAACCACTCAAGTTCTCTTAAAAGAGCTTGTTTCATTCTCACAGGGAACCGGTGTAATCTATCGACCTGTCTCTTAGAGATGGTTGATATTGAAGCAGGAGACCTCTCCCTAATCTCCGCATAGGAAACCAAATGTGCACTCATAGAGTCTAGAGCCTCGAGATTCATCAAAAGATCTCATAGGAACACATGATATTTCTACACTGGTTGTTCATCATTAAGGACGCCAGATGTAAACTTTAGAGTCCTACGCAGATCTTAGCAATCTGCCAGAACATTTATGAGAGAATTCACAAATGTGATTCTCAATGATTGAATGGAAATTCCTGCCAGAGTCAACATTAAGCAGCCCTGACAGTAGGTCACTTCGGTAATTCTTTATGGGTTACGCTTAGTGTTCGCGGTGGTTTCAAACGGACTACAGTCGTGGAGTGATCCCCAGCGACTCACCCAGTCATTGAGCTACTAAGTAGGTCTCGTAAGCTCTCTCGAGAGTATCTGACATGGGAACGGCCTTGGTAAGGGTTAGAAGGAGTCTTCACACTATGCTGTTGACGATCTCTAATTCGAACCTGTAAGTACCGGTTGATTTATTGCTAACTGTTTTCATGCAGCTATACATCATCTCCATGGCGACAGGTTCCACATGCTCATACATGCATCTCGAAGTCAAAGGAAAGTTCTCACAAAGATCAAAGCAAAGAAAGGTTCAAAGAAAGATTCTACGCAATGTGAAAGAATCTACAGAAGTAAAGTGACAAAGATCTGTGTGAAAGAACGGGAACTACAAATGCATGTATCACTAAGACTAAAGATGTATGAGCATGTTGGAATGGCGAACAACCACCACAGACGCAGAAGTGACGAAAGGCAGATGACTCCACATCACTGAAGAACTAAGAATGATGAAATGTCACTTATCAAAGATCACAAAGCATGAAGGAACAAAAGACTAATGACTATTCTACAACGACACACAAAGTTAAAGACTAAGAACACGGAAGACCTAATCACGTGGAGCATCATTCGAATGACCACCCTTTAGGGGGAGATTGTTAGCATTAAAAAAATATATATATAAGTGATGGTCATTCTCATATTATAACTTTGTGTTATTTGTTAAGATTAGTAATAGTTTAGTCATTGGGCTTTGGACTTGGCAAGCTAATATGTTATGTGCTATGTTTCATATGCCTTGTTATCTACCATGTAACCAAGTCCAAGCCCAAGCCTATAGAAAGCCTATGTATGGAACTATAAAAGGCACATTACCTCTCATTTGTAAGGTGTGCTTGTGTGTGTAAGTGTGTGTGTTTCTCTTTGAATAAAAGCTCTCATATTTCTTATCTCTTTCTCTATTCATACGATTTACATACATCATACAAGTCACCATCTTTCAATCTATACTTCATCTTTGCTTCTATAATGGTGTGATAAAGTTGTGATATTAAGGTCCTACAGTGCCTCAAAAGGTGCAGCCTTTATGCTGGCATGATAGTTGTTATTGTAAGAGAATTCAACTAATGGCAAGTGTTTATCCCAACCTTTTCCGAAATCAATCACACATGCTCGGAGCATATCTTTCAAGGTTTGGATTGTTCTTTCACTTTGTCCATCGGTTTGCAGATGATAAGCGGTGCTCATATCTAAACGAGTACCAAGAGATTTCTGTAGAGATTCCCAAAATCTTGAGGTGAATCGGCTATCTCTATTAGAAATAATAGATATCAGAACTCCATGTCTAATCACAATTTCCTTAAAATACAACTGAGCGAGTGTTTCCATCTCGTCAGTCTCCTTGATTGGTAGAAAATGTGCAGACTTGGTTAATCGATCGATGATAACCCAGATTGTGTCTAATCCGGTCAAAGTCCTTGGTAATTTGGTAATAAAATCCATGGTGATTCGTTCCCATTTCCAGACCGAAATTTCGGGTTGCACGAGTAATCCTGATGGTTTCTGAGTCTCTGCCTTTACTCTAGAACATGTTAAACATTTACCAACATACTCTGAGATATCAGCTTTCATATTTGGCCACCAATAATTCTTCTTAAGATCTTAATACATCTTATTGGAACCGGGATGAATAGAATATTTGGATTTATTAGATTCATGCATGATAAGGTCTCGAATACCTCCAAAGAGAGGAATCCAATATCTTTCCTTAAAACATAACATTCCATCATTTCTTCTCACAAATTTCCTTTCATTATTTGGCATTCTGTCAACCTGATCTTCAGGGTTTGACCTTCTGTCAATTTTCTCATATTGTCGATTTTTTTCTTGGAGAGCTTCTGTTTGAGCTTTGATGATTTGAGCTGGAAGTGGCGAATGAATTGTCATTCCTAGAGATCGAACTCTAAGAGGTTTAATTCTGTCTTTTCTGCTCAACGCATCGGCTACTACATTCGCTTTACCAGGGTGGTAACGAATTTCACAGTCGTAGTCGTTGAGTAATTCTAACCATCTTCGTTGTCTAATGTTCAGATCCTTCTGATCCAGTATATGTTGAAGACTCTTGTGATCGGCGAAAACCGTACACTTTGTACCGTATAGGTAATGTCTCTATATCTTAAGAGCAAAAACTACTGCTCCTAATTCTAGATCATGAGTGGTATAATTTTCTTCATTCTTCTTGAGCTGTCGTGAAGCATAAGCTATGACTTTGTCTCCTTGCATTAGTACCGCACATAAACCATGATGAGATGCGTCACAATACACGACAAAGTCCTCATTTCCTTCCGGTAATGCTAATATTGGTGCTTCACAAAGCTTCTGTTTCAACAGTTGAAATGCTGACTCTTGCTTCTCTTCCCAGATATACTTCTTGTTCTTCTGGGTGAGTTCCGTCAAAGGTTTTGCAATCTTTGAGAAACCTTCTATAAATCTCCGGTAGTAACCGGCGAGACCTAAAAATTGACGAATTTCGGTTGGAGCGGTGGGTGATGTTCAACCTTTAACTGTTTCTATCTTCGCGGGATCTACATGGATACCTTGATTGTTGATGATATGGCCTAAAAATTGAACGGTAGAAATCCAAAAATCACATTTGGAAAACTTGGCGTACAACTTCTCTTTCTTATGTAACTCCAAAATAATCCTTAAGTGTTCGGCATGCTCTTCTTTGTTGCGTGAATAGATTAAGATGTCATCAATGAACACAATAATGAATTTATCCAAGTATGGCTTGCATACTCGGTTCATTAAATCCATGAACACTGTTGGTGCATTGGTATGGCCAAATGGCATTACTTGAAATTCATAATGTCCATACCGTGTTCGAAAAGCTGTCTTGGGAACGTCTTCTTCCCTGACTCTTAATTGATGATATCCTGATCTAAGATCGATTTTTGAGTAAACACTAGATCCTTGTAATTGGTCAAATAGATCGTCGATCCTTGGTAATGGATATCGATTCTTTACCGTGAGTTTGTTCAACTCTCTGTAATCGATACACATTCGGAACGTTCCATCTTTCTTTTTGACAAATAGGATTGGTGCTCCCCAAGGGGATGAGCTTGGTTGGATGAATCCTTTATCTGATAGTTCTTTCAACTATTCAGATAATTCTTTCATTTCGGAGGGTGCTAATCGATATGGTGCTTTTGCAACTGGTACTGCTCCAGACACTAAATCGATGCGAAATTCTACTTGACGGGTTGGTGGAATTCCAGGCAAGTCTTCAGGAAATACATCAGAAAATTCTTTTACAACTGGCACTTCATCAAGTTGTTTCTTCTTTTCTTTGTTTCTCCTCCTGTTACTTGAATTTGGAATACATGGCATCCTTTGCTTATGTATTTCATCGTCTTGGCGTACGAGATAATATTGAACGAAGTTTTAGGTTTATCACCTTGGATGATTAAGGTTTCACCGTTGAGTGGAATTTGAATGACTTTCTCGTCACAAATTATTCTGGCACGGTGTTTGGATAACCAATCCATACCAATGATGACATCAAAACTTCCCAATTGGATGGGCATAAGATCGATAGGGAAAGATTTACTTAGAAAAGTTAAGGTGCAATTTTTGATTAGGGTATTGGTACTTAGGATATTTCCATCTGCTAATTCTATGTCATAGATAGTATCTAGTTCTATAGGAGTAATATTTAGAATTGTGGCAAACGAAGTAGACACAAAACTTTTATCTGCTCCAGAATCAAATAATATCTTAGCATCTTGTTGATTTAATAGGAACGTACTCGTAACAACATCAGAATTCTGAGTTGTGTTTCCATCACCGAGTACATATGCTCTTCCTCTGGCAACATTATTGGCATTCTTCGGACAGTGAGTTTTGTAATGTCCAACTTCACCACAACCATGGCACTTTACTGCTATAGGTTGTGTGTTGGCTCCAGTTGCTCGACAGTCCTTTGTCATATGACCAATTCTTCTGCAGTTGCCACAAGTAGCCTTACATGATCCGGTATGATGCATGCTGCACTTGTTACATGGGGGCAGAGTTCCGGCATAACCTTTACTTTCCGCAGGCACTGCTGCATAAGCTCTGGTAGCTTCTTGTCGACGATTCTGCTGCTGATGATGATTACTACGGTTCTGTTGTTGATCTCTGTTGCGGTTGCTGCTTTGATTGTTGTTGTTATAGCTTCTGTTACCACTGTAGTTGTTGTTGTAGTTGCGGTTGTTGCTATTGTTGTTTCCACGGTTGTCAGCACTTCTCTTATGCTCATTGATCGTGGAGGTAGAACCTCTTTTGATCACCCGGGTCAAAAATCTCTGTGCAAGTCCCATAGCTTCTTCTACTGTCTGTGGGTTCGATGCGGTAAAATCCCCTTCAATAGATGGTGGTAGTCCTTCCACATATTTCTCCAATGCTTGTTCAACATCGGGTACTATTGTTGGGCATAACACCGACAACTCCAGAAACTTTCTGTCGTATGTCTTCAGATCATTGTACCTTACTACTAGATGATGAAATTCATCCTCTAGTTTCCTGATATCTGTCCTAAGACAATACTTTTTAAGCATTTTATTCTTCAACTCATTCCAGGAGAGTTTGAAAGCTTCATCCTGACCCATAGCATTCGCGGTAGTATTCCACCACGATAGTGCTTCTCCTTGAAGAGCTCCTGTAGCAAATGTAACTTTGCTATCTTCAGAACAACCGCTCCTCTTGAAGACTGTCTCAGTATGCTCAAACCAATGGGCCATTTCAGTAACTCCTTCTATTCCTTTGAAATTAGTTGGCTTGCAAGTCATGAAGTCCTTGTAAGTACATTTACGAGGAGTAGATGTATTAGCATCAGGGTTTGCTCCATTGGTGTTATTCAAACGATCAGCTTCACGAGCTGCAGATATACCCTCAACAATCATCCTTTGAACCTCAGTAGGTGTCATGATCACTTCCGGGTTGGAATTTTCGCTACTTGCATGCTCCATTTTTCTATTGATAATACCAAAATATAGCTTTAGAATTTTAAACAATAATTTTGTTTAAAGGATCTTGTGAAGTAGGGAAATGAATATTTATGAGTTCTAACAATAATTGGGCACCATATGTAGTTTTTATTTCGATACAACAATCATAATTATTCCGATATGTTAGATGCATTTTTAATACACATGAACAACCATAAGCATAAATTAACATTTGTATATAGTAATATCACAACCAACAGCATAACCTTAATAACTTGATCAATTGAGTTTTCATAACAAAATGATACAAGATTCTTTATTAATTGCCACATGCGGCAGGCTTAGATGCCTTATTACTAATACAAATACTAACTGCCTCTAATGATTAGGTATGTCCACATGTCCTCCCATCTCTAAAATCTGAGTTCGGAGATCCTGCATCTCGGTATGGTGTTGAATCTGCATATCCCCTACTAGGTTTTCCAATGTATCTGCTCTTCGGTGTGCTAGCTGGGCTTCCCAAGTACGGTTCTGTCCCTCTCTTCACAATGATATCGCGAAAGAGCGTGTCTCGGAGATATCTGAATGTATCTGAGCTAAAACCTGCTGCAACTCTATCCTATTGGCTATAAGGTTATGTAAGGTATTGTGGATAGTATCCGAATGGTTAAATGATGAATAATCAATCATCTGAAGAAGTGAGTCTATCTGTTCTTCGTGATGCTCCAAACGCGTCACTACTACAAAAGGTGAAAGAGTAGAGGTAATTTCCATCCTAGCACTCTCGCCAGTTTCATTGATATGAGCTGGGGGAGTAAAACCAGGAGGATATGGTAATGATGGTGAAAGTGGATGAGTAGAATCATAAATACGAAGTCGGCTGGATGTGGGTATGTCTTCCTCAGGAATTTCTTCTTTATGGTGAAAAGTATATGGATAAGTTTGGCTAAAAAGATCGAATAGGTGGTCGGGTGCATATGAATTAAATTCATGATGTGGTAATGGTATATGTGTTGGTAAAACCAAAACATCGGGATTTTCAGGCGTTGTTACAATTTCATCTTGCTCGAATGGTTCTGTTTCTTGGGAAACAACTGCTAGTCAACTAACCCAATACTAAAGATGCAATCAAAATAAAATACTAGAAATGAAAATAAACTAAATTAACTAAGGTTGTGAGCAATAAGTGGAGAAAATGTGTTTACTTAGATTTCACTACTCCCTAGTCATCTTTTACACGTTAATTACTTGTTATAGTTGCGTGGATGACAGATTGTATTCCTTAATACCATTCATGGGGTGGCGCACTTAACTCCCCAATCCTATGAGCTCTTATCTCCTCCTATACCATGCCCAACACAACCATAGGGATTATAAACAGTGGCTCATGCATTAAATACAACCAATAAAACATAGTGCACATCAGTTCATGTTTCCTAAGACGTTCAAGCATGTTACCAATTGGAGATCTGCCAGTTTTCTTAAGCCTAACATCGAATTCATTCATCCAAAACAACTACAAACAAGTAATCAACACATAATTAACATCTAGGTTTCATTAGATCCAAGCAAACACAAGATAGATCTAGCCTAGCATGATGGAATTAAGACAAGAACAAGATATAGACAACCAACACATAGACATATTGATTGAATTAAAAGAATATTTATCTCAATTACACATGAAAGGTATCAAGGGCTTCGAACCCTTGAAAAACCTGTAAAATTCGCACCAAGTTCGTACTTAGGGTTTCTCCAAAACTTCTCCCTTTTTAATGTGAAAATTAGAAAACTATATATAGGAAATAGGGTCTGACGGCGTCAAGACAAATCTTGTGACGCCGTCACCTCGCCGCCAAAATACTTCTCGGACTGCCTTGATCTACTTCTGACGCCGTCATGTGTTAGCATTTCCAGGTCGTCATGAATTTTACTCTTGACGCCCTACTTCGTGACGCCGTCCATTCTGTACTGGGTCGTCATGGAATTTACTCTTGACGCCGTCAGGAATTCCTTCTTGACGCCGTCACCTACTGTTCCCAGCAAGGAAAATTAAGACTTTGGCGTTTTCTTCACTTTTATGCTCCAAAAACGTCTGAATTGCTTCCTTTTCCAGATTTCACTCCCAAAGTACCTAAAATCACAAAAGGAACAATTTAGGGCAATATTTAACACTAATATAAAAGTAATTACAACAAATAATCGTTCCACTAAAGACCAATAGACAAGCACGGAGGTCATACACTAGCACCTCACAAATAGTGTTTAGATACTCACATCTCTCGGGTGTAATAAAGTATAAATTACAATATGGAAACGGAAGATATCTCTCACTACCTGTCATAGCAAAATAGATTACCATAGGCTTGGGAAAGGATCAAACCTCCACCACATGGCGTAAGCACCTAGGATAAACTATCAAAGAGGTCTTTTAAAGGGTTGTAACGTTAGGTGTAGGGATATGAAATACACGGTTTTGTTGGATAAAGGAAGTTTTACTGGTGGCGAGTTAACAATCTTGGTTAATTACATGTACAATATGGCGTTGCTAAGCCAAGACTAGACTCGACTTAACCTAATAAATGAAAAATAACAAAAACATAAAATGAACATAGAATAAAAAGGGATGGTAGTCCGTATGTTTTTTCTCTTTTCTTTTTCTATTTTCTTTTCTTCTTTTTCTTGATTTTTCGATTTTTTTTTTTTTTTTTTTTTTTTTTTTTTTTTTTTTTTTTTTACATACACTCTTACCCTACCATCCAAAATAATACATCATAGGGGATGAACATTCCCCTTACACTTGAATCTTTACATACTTTACAATAAACTAATCTAATGACTCGAATTAAGAAAATCAAAACACTTGGAGTACTTTTAAGATTAACGTACATATGGGGGTAATAAATGATGTTCTTCCCCATTACTCCATAAAATAAGTACTTTACCCGTGAGTCCCAATCGTCCCAAAATAATATGTACAAGGATATGACTTGACTTAGCAACCATGTAATCAATTAGATAATTAACTTAGGGTTTAAACAAATAACAATAATGCACTAAAGATGAGCGCATACACGGAAGGCTAAGGCGATTTGGTTGTACATTTAAGTGGGGTGTAACAAATTCTTCCTTTAAGTAAAATGCTTAAAGTTAGAAACGAAAAGATAGGCTCGGAGGGGTGTACTAGGGGTTTCGTGTACTAAAAATGAGTACAACGCTAAGGGCGTGGGAAAATTAGTTGACTTAACTAGCCAAGTAATATGACTTAAATGGTCAAGTAATTATGATACGGGTTTAACACAAGGGTGATCCTAATGCCTCTTATCATGTAGTAAATCCTACTACACGAATGTAGTCTCACTAGTGGTCTCGGGATGCATCACTAACGCAAGTTCTAGAATCTAAATGCTACCGGTACACTCATAAGCACTAATAGTAAATGCTTTTTCTATCAAATCTAAAGGCGAACCTCACGTATTTGGGTGGAAAATTTTTCTGAAAGTACGGTTATGTGCTAGTCATACAATCTCCTATCCATGAGACGCTTGCTATGGCTAAAGTTTCACTCCTAAATGTTGTAAAAAATTTTAAATTTTGCGCTAAAATTGCACTAACAAGTATTTCTCATAGTTTTATTACACATCTACTATTAAACAAAACAAACTCAAGCGAAAATGCATATGTAAGGTATCATCTTTTTACCCTCCCCTTACACTTAAGATGAACATTGTCCCCAATGTTCAAGTAAAGAATGTAAAAGTTAAAAAGTAAAAAGAATGAAATCAAATACTCCCCTGATTCGCTCGGTATGGATAATAAGGTGGCCAGGTTAAATGTTCCTCCAAGAAAATGAACAATCAAAGCTTCCCTTCCAGAATATAAAACATCTTCTTGTCATACATAACCTGTGAATCCTGAGAAAATAGACAAGACAACCTCGCATAAAATCGGAGGCGACCTATATAAGTTACTAAATCCTAGAAAACAAAATAAGATATAATGCTTGTGGAATGAAGTTTGCATATTTCCTGGAGATTATAAAACTTAATAATTCACAAAAACCATAAGACTCCGTTAGAAAAACAAAACTTATAAAATTTCCATATTTTTACACGTGACGCCGTCAAGTGTTAACTCTTGACGCCGTCAGAAGTGACCTGCAGAAATTCTTATGTTAATTTTCCGGAAAATTTCTGGAAAAACTTGGTCCTACTTCCTGGAAAATCCTGCAAAACTTCATTATGACTCAATACAAGCATTTGACTCTAACATATACGAATACACATGTTCATTTAATATTGTGGAGAATCATGATTGGTTTGTTTCTTAAAAACATATTTGGGGTTTCCCCTTACACTTATCTTTTGCAAAAAAATACTTCTAGGTGGAGTTAAGACTAAGCCAAAACAACAAAGTAAAGTATTTCCACTATTTAGTTTAGAAACATGATCTACCAACAATAAAAATAAAGCATGCATACGGAAGCAAATAACAAACAAACAAAAATAAAATCACACAAAGCATGGGTTGCCTCCCAAGAAGCGTTTTTCTTTATTTACGAGTCTTGTAGCTTGACTCAAGGTCATGGGTTACTACGTGACCTCATCATTGGTTCCACTCTCTAGGTCGTCTTCTAAACCAGTTTTGTATTCCGGACCTAGTTGCAAGCATTCTTTGCAGAAACCAAGCATCCTATTCTTTACATACTCTACTCCTCTACGTCTATCCTCCTCATTCCTATAATAAGCCGCTTGCTTGTGTTCTTTTTCGAAATTAGAGAGAAGGCGGTATTGCTCAATCTTGTAGGGCATTTGATAGGCAACCACATCATTCTCTTCCTTGAATCTAACTATCCCTAAAGTCGGATCATAACTCATCCTAGTGGCCTCAACAAATGGTTTTCCAAATATTATTTGGCTTAGGCAAGCATCTATCACCGGACGAGTGTCTTCAACTATCATAAAATCGACCTCATAAGTGAGATTCCCTATAATCACATGCAATCCCTTCACTCTTCCTGCAAAATTACTTATCAGATTCTTATTAGGTATCATCCTAAAATTAAGTTGCTTCTTCATCACCCAATTGTAATAAGTCCTGGTCATGATGTTCACGGGGGATCTAGGGTCGATGTAAGCTTTCCATATATGCATGTGCCCGATATTACATGGTATGTTAATGTTAGAGGGGTCTCCCATTTTGTTAAGGGGGTGCCAAGGATATATGGTCTCTCGGGACTATCGAATAAATCCTTATGGTATTCCCGTTCTTCCTTGGTGGGCAACTTATCAAAGTACTTTTCTATAGGCTCTACCTCATCTAATTCCTCTCCCCTATTAACCTCAACTTCCCTACTCTCATTCTTAGTCTCGGCTTCTACTCTAACTTCATCCTTGTCACTCTCTTCTATCTCCTTATCTATTGGCTTAAGGGTGACAACATTGACAAAGTGGACATGTTTGGACGATGAGGGGTCCTTAATTTGGATTCCATTATTGGTGTCCCTAGTGTCCTTCCTAGGTGTAGTTAACGCTTGGTTGTTGAGGGCTCTCAACAAGTTGTCAATCTTGTTGGTCATCTCCGTTTGTTGTTGGTTGAATTCGGTTTGAAACCTAGCTATGCGAGCTTCTTGAGATGCCATAAACTTTGACATCAATCCATCAAGATTGTTGGTACTACCATAGTTGTTAGAAGGATTGTTGTTGAAAGTACGGTTGGTGGGTGGACCGTTTGGTTGGTAACGATTAGGCGGATTGGAAGAATTGGGTTGATTTTGTTTCCACCTAAGGTTTGGGTGATTTTTCCAAGAAGGGTTGTATGAATCACCATAAGTGTTTGGCTCGGGCTTGAAAGTGTACCACTTATCTCCCGCTTCGTCGGTACGCGTGGATGCGTAGTCCGCAAAAGCTGTTCCGGGGAGTTCCACACAATCACGAGTGTCATGGGGACCACTACATAATTCGCATGAAGAAGTGATTTTGTTCACTTGGCTTGAAGGTTTAGGAGCTTCGTAAGATTTCATGAGAAACTTGACTTTGTCCTCAAGTTCCATGATCCTACGGTCGGGAGTGCTAGAATTGTTCTAAGGCAAAGATATTGCCTTGACCGTTTTGTTCAAATCACGGGGATCATTCCAACTTTCGTTGTCATAGAGAGCAAGATCTTCTATGAGTTCCCATGATTGTTCCGCACTTAGATCACGTAGTTTACCACCGGCCGATTGGTCAATGGCTTGCCTCGTGGAGAGATCGATATGGTCATAAAAAATTTGGACTTGGAGCCAAAGATCTATGCCATGATGAGGGACTTTTTGGAGTAAGTCCTTGAAACGAGTCCATGCTTCATAAAGAGATTCATTTTGACGTTATTGGAACATCAAGATGTCATTTCTAAGCTTAGTAGTTCTCCCCGGTGGGAAAAATTGAGCAAGGAAACGAGTGGTTAGATCATCCCATGTGGTGATGGATCCCGCGGGTAAACGCTCAAGCCATTAACTAGCTTGATCCCGTAGAGAGAATTGGAATAGGCGTAATCGGGTTGTCTCTCTAGTTGCAACATCTAGGTCTATGGAATCTACGATTTTGAGGAAGTCCTTAAGATGTTGGTTTGGATCTTCGGAACGAAGTCCATGGAATGCACATCCGCTTTGCACCAACCGGATGGTGTCGGATCGCAAGGGGGTCACATTGGCTCCGGTGAGCTCAATGGTGTTTCGGTAGCCTTGGTGGCTAGGTCGGGAATACTCTCCTAAGGTTCGGGGTCTAAGAGGTTCTAGTGGTGGGTTTTGTTGTGGTGGGATGACGGGTTCAAAGATGTTCCCGTTGTCCATGATGTCGGGTGGTGAAGAGTTACGAACAAAAACACAAAGAAATAAGATAGACTAAAGAAAACCTAAAAATAAAAAATAAAATCTTACTAGAAAGGAATCTAGCAAGTAGACCTAATAAAAAGAGATTCTAACCTAGACAATAACTATTCCCCGGCAGCGGCGCCAAAAACTTGATACGTGGGAATCGCACCAGGCTTTACCTCTTAAGGGATCTTGAGAAGCTTACAACCCCCACCAGGCAGTGTACCTGATCGTTGTAGTATAGTATAGTGACAAGTATCGGGGGATTGATCGTTCAGCTAGGAATAGTGTCGCTAGGATTAGAAAACCTAAATACTAGTTCTAAAGGTGAGGGATGATTCTTTTTGTATTTTTATATTTTTTAGAAAGCAAGTAAAAATCTCGGGTTTGAAGGATTTGGGCGGAATTAGTTGCTAGTCAACTAACCCAATACTAAAGATGCAATCAAAATAAAATACTAGAAATGAAAATAAACTAAATTATACTAAAGTTGTGAGCAATAAGTGGAGAAAATGTGTTTACTTAGATTTCGCTACTCCCTAGACATCTTTTACACGTTAATTACTTGTTATAGTTGCATGGATAACGGATTGTATTCCTAATTTGAAATGTGGCAGCGGAATAGTAATTAGGGTGTTACGGTGAGGATCGAAGTCATAATGATAGAAAACGACTCGGAAGAGACGTTTTAAAACATAAGTTCATTTATAAAATTTCAAATACAAGAGGTCACTATCAGAGTATTATAATAAAAGTCTTGATGTTTTAAACTAAATCAAACATCTTTTATTTTACACCATTATTTAAATAAAGTAGATAAGTTTTGAAGTTTTTCCGCCCGTTCCATGCTTGCTTCCCCTGCTAAATACCTGAGATACATGTTTAAAAGTCAACAAAAATGTTGAGTGTATCATAGAGTTTGAATTTAGAAATCATTTTGATACACAAGTAAGATTGTATTGGAAATACAATCAGTTAAAAATTGATATTGCAGTATATATATTGCTCTAAGTCTCATGACACGCAAAACGTTAACAAATACAGTAAAACGGAGGTGTTTATCAAATTAATGATAATTTTGCCCTCGTGTAATAGGTGATTTGCCAATTCCTATTTTTACTCAAATATAATTATCACGACTAATACGACTAACCACATGCATAATGGCATTCTGTCAAGTATTAATGGGATAGGCTGTTAAACCTTAAATAGATCTATTCATTATATTCGCGTTCACATAACAGTGATTAATGGCTCATGATCAAGGGTCTTTTGGCAATAGGTAACTTAGGCATATATCAAGTCAGGAAGCATACAGAAAATTACTTGTGATCTATTTATAACATGTATCCCCCTCACGGAGTTTGGAAATAAGTAAATGTGAGGCTATGACTCACCTTGATTGATACTGAAATGAAGAAAATAAAGTCGGACGAATTTATGATAACGGCTTCGAAACACAACCTGATAAATAAATTTATCTGAGAATTTGACCAAATACTATTTGGTTAATATGAGCGAATAACGAATAATAATTATTCGTTATGACGAATAGATGATGTGCAGTGAAATTCTTATGATATGACAAAATATGTTATTTAAATTATCCATCGAAGTTTTACTTTTTTAATCGTAAGTAAAAATATTAACTTTTGAAATAATATATATAAATAAAAATGAAAGTTTAAATGCAATACGAAATAAATTCACGAAAATAGAAAATAAATAAGAATGTTAAATAGATTATGTTTAGTCCTTGTTCTTTTTCCAATTTTACCATTTTTACTCTAACGATGTTTGCGTTACACCGTTAGTCCTTTTTATAAATAAATTACAACTATAGTCCTCTAATTGTCCAATAATCAAAACTAAGCTTAGAATATTAACTTTTATCAATTTTTACCCTTATGGTTCTGAATTTACAGTTTTAGTCCTTTTTTTCAATATTTACAATTTTAGTCCTTCTAGGTGTCGTCGCGTTACATTTTTAGTCCAAAGTTACAAAAATGATTATAAAAATTATCTAAAATTTTCCGTGACTTATTAAGTTAATAATAAGCTTATTTTAACTGCTTATTTGATTAAAAGCTTATTTTTTTTAGCTTATGGGCCTTTAACGAATCAAATTCAAGGTCCGTTAAGATTTTTAGAGGCGAGGGCATGGAAATTGTTTTGGGCCTGGACTTGGGCTATTTTTATGATTCTAAAAATGTTTCATATGGGCCCAGTGGGCTTATGGATCGTTAATTCTTATTGGGCTTGAAATGAGCCCAAACGAATTTATTAAGTTTTTAACTAAATTAGGATTTGAAAAATCTTGTGATTGCCGATTCAAAATGAATTAATTTGTGTGTCGAAACGTGAGTATTTTTACAAGTTATATAAATGAAAGTGGTAGTTTTTTAGGTGGTCTATTGAGTCGTGTAAAAATATGGTACTCTTGTTACGTGATATTTCAAATTATACGAGCGTTTTGTAGCATGTATGGATCGTTTATATATATATGAAAAACTTAGTATTATTTCTAAGTGTTTATGTAATTTTTCATGTGACTTAGCATGGTTCAAAAATGGGTTTGTTTGATGCATGTCGAGTGAAACTAACGTTAATTATGAGTGTGTTGTGACTCCTAGGCCTTCCAAGATAGAGGCTAGTCACAAGTCGTGTACTATATGACAATATATACGTGAAATAATATGTAAAACTAATATACGATCGATAAAATGTAAACATGGTGCATGAACTATTTTTAACGTGTGAAATGAATGGAAATAAGCTTGAAACAACTTACAACACCTCTAGGGTGGTAGAGAGTCGAGAGTGGATGAATGGAACACAAGGAAAATCACGTTCGACTTATAACCCAAACAATATACGTATAATTCAAACCCGATAACCCTTTCTTGCGTCCAAACGATATTGCAATCAACTTCTGGCTTTTAAGGAATAGTTTTTAGGAAGAAAGGAAACTTTGAGAGGGTATGATAATTGAGAGAAATGAATGCATGCATGTATTGTATATATGGTGTCATTTTATCACACGTAAGTGTGAAACTTTCAAAGAAACCACAAGTATTATGCATGTCAGTAAATCTAGGCTTATAGGATGATTTATATACTTATAATATGAATTGAGAGTGCATGAAATAAGGGAGGGTGTCTTTGTGATTCATAAGGATGTCGACCACCAATTATTTCCATACACGATTTGTGAAATCTTGTACAACTTGATTATAGCTGATCATAGATGACATTTAAACATGAAAACATGAAAACATGTTATAAATGTTATTAGGAACACGTAAGAACAAACAGGAATCAAAACGGTTAAGTTTTGAGTTTAATATGGATCGATTGATGTGAATATTCGTCAAACACTTTGCCACTTAAAAATGTATCAAATGTCGTCCTATGAACTTGGGATTTGACACACTAATAGTTGGCTAGGTGGTAAACGAGATGGTGTAAAAATATTGGTATGTCGTGTGTAAAAATCGTGAATACGCGAGGCGTTTTGGAGGCTTGAAACTAGTCGATTAGGTGAAATAATAAGAATTGGAATTGGGCTTATGAATAGTGTACGTGGTGTTGGGCTGAAAAATAATTAAGGGCCCGTTTGGTATTAATTGTGATTAGGAAATTAATTAAGGATTTAGAGATATAATTAGTATTAAGTGAATTATTTAGGTTTCGAGTAACGTGTCGAGGATTGGTTCCGTCATTTCTTGAATTATATTATTTTGTGATAACGACAAAATAATATAATAAGAAAAATTTCAAATTTTTCCGAGAAAATGGGAATTAGAACGATAACGAAAGATTATTTATTTTATTAATGATATAATTACAAGAAATTTTTACGAGGTTCTACAGTACCCACTTGTCATTCTGAATTTCATCCCGAAATTCGATTTTAAGAAATTCGATTTTAAGAGGGCAACCTGGGCTAAAACGGAATTTTTCAAAAACGGGCTAAAAATGCCTAGACCGTAGGGCAACATGCCATTTTGGTAATTTTCCATTTTTTAAAGTATATTGTATTTTAAAATTTTAAAATCGATTTAATGGAATTCGAAAACTACAAAGAAAGGCAGTCTATGCAAGACCACCACTATTTAAAGCTAACGCTTTTATATATTTGAAAAATAGATTTTAAACATATGTGAAATCTAAATATATTGATATTTGGCATATTATTGTTGATGGTGATTATAAACCTATCATTAGAAATACTAATACTGGTAGGGACGAAAATGTTCCTTACGAACGTAAAAACGATGATCTAAAGAAAATGCTTTCGAAAAATAATTTGGCAAAAATGGTTTGATATTACGCCTTACCTAAAAAGGACTATGAAAAAGTTTTTATGCATAAACAACTCAAGATATTTAGAACTCTTTAGTGATTACTCATTGATTGAGGTAAAAGCAGTCAACCAAAGTCAACCACGGATGTGGTCAATCTAGTCAAACTCCTTAAGCTCAATTCTCCGTGGAAGTAAGTGTTTCCCCGGGTTGTTATGTCCCAACGAGGTGTGATGGTATAAAACGGGTTTGTGATCGGGTGAATTTGAATGGGAAGTAACCAGATAAAGATTTGGATTTGTTTTACACTACTGGAATGATTAGAAATAACAGTATTAATAATTACAGGAAACAGACGTGTCTAAACGTAATCCAAATTAAAATCAGACACGATTGCGTGCTGGGAGAAAGGTGAGTTTTATGTAAATATAAACTGCAGGGGGGTAAAAATGAAACTTTTACAAACTTAATATTAAAAGAAAATTTAATTAAAAAGAAAATTATTATTTTTTTATTATTTTATTATTTATTATTAATTAAAACTATTTAATTACTTATTATTAATATTTAACTTATACTAAATATAATAGAATATTAAATAAAAACTAAGAAAATGAAAATTTATTTTTAAGACTTCTAAAATAACTTAAAGATAATATAAAAACTTAAAAATATGTCTTTTTGTCTTTTTTGTGATTTTCTATTAATTAAACACTAATAATATTAATTAAACTATTTAAACAAATTTAAATTACTAATAATACTAAAAATGATTTAGAAAATTAAAGAAAAATTTATAAATCTAATTAACCATCACAGGAATCCTAAAAAATTATAAAAAGTTTCTAAAAATTATTTTTAGATTATTTTTTTAATTATTTACTTAATTATTAATTAATATCTAATTTAACTAAATTAATTAAGAAAATTAGAAAATGAACAGTAGAAATTCTAGAAAATTTCCTAAAATTATTTTATAACATATAAAATCTAGGAAAAATATAAAAACTAGGTATTACTTGATAAAAACTAATTATGCTATTTAATACTTAAATATTAATTAATTATTAATAAAACTAATATTAAATCTAATAAGTACTAAATGACAAGATAAAATTCTGGAGAAATTATTAAAAATACTCTAACATAAATGAAAATTAAGAAAAATATAAAAATTCAAATTACTTAATAAAAAACTAAAAAGGAAAATTAAAAAGATAATTAATATTAAATAGAAACTATCACTTAATTTTAAATTGGTTTTTTCTGGATTTTCTTTTGGAACACTATTTCATACTTAAAAACAAAGAACTTTTGTGAAAACACCTTTTCCCAAACTTAAAAATAAGCAAAATGGACACAATAAGCAAAAACAGTTGACTTTTGATGGAAATCAGCCCTTGTGGGGTCCACAGGGGTGGATTTTGGTTCTAATAAGTAAAGTGGACTGATAAGAAGCCAAAAAAACTAAAGGGCACCACTGATAAGACAATAAACACTCAAATAAGCACTTTCTAAAACCAAATGTGCACAGAAATGGGACAAGGTTGGGACTGATCTAGGGGGCCCACAAGGTGGCTTAAGCTCAAAAGCTTGGTACCACTGGAAAGTTGGCAAGCTTGTGAGTCTAAAGAGCCAAGGGGGAGGGTGTGGGTCCCACTGTGGAGTACTGTAGTACCCACAGAAGTGGTGGTGATGGACTGATTCAGCAGCTGCACAGGGGAGGAGCCCTCCCTGCAGGTGTGTTTGAGAGCCTATGGGGCCCACAGAAAAAATTGCAAAAATATAGTGAAAGTGGGACACCAAAGATGAGCTGGGGGACTACAATTCCTAAAAAGCACAAGTCCTAGATCCTAACACAAAATTCTAAACACATCCTCCAAATTTTGGATTTTCAGCCTTGTATGTAATTTTGACTTTTTAGTTTTGAACCACTTTTGAGTTTTATGAACTTTTGATCTAGGTTGATGGACAGAATATGATGTAATAAGGTAGAATAGAACTAAATTAGGCTATTAGAACAAGTTTTACACAAAATGGGTAGGTTTAGGGGTCAACAGTCCAACACAGTGGACTGTTGTGGTTTTGTTTTAATGATTTTGACTTTCTTCTATAAATGACTTGGTTTTGAAACTTTATTAGACCTAAACTATCCTAAGGTAACAAGTTACAAGCAAAAACAACAACAATACACACCCTAAGCACAGTGAATCAGCATGAACCAGATACCCCTATAAATATGTGAACTTGAGATTTTCAAAGGGATTCAATGAATCAGTGCATAAAACTAATTCCAAAAGTGATATTATGATGAAATTAACTGAAATTAGTACCTGAGTGCTAGTAATAACAACAAATGCATGAGAATCAAAATTATGCTAATATGACAGTTAAAACTTACAAAGAGCATTAATGATTTCTAATGAACAAACTCAGTAATTTAAGCACTAATATTACTAACACATGCCACAGTAACACAAATACACTGAGATAAGTACTTATTACAAGGTTCTACAATAATATTCCAAATTATGAGAAAATGCTTACAAGTAAGTATAGGCTGAGAACCAAGGACCAGTGAACAAAATCACCACCTATAGACCTTCCACAAGGTCCCTAACCCAGGGCCATCCCAAATGTACCCTGCTCCATGCTTGATTCATAATTTCCACTGATTTTTGATTTTTTATTGATTTTCTTGATTTTTTTTTTGTATTTTTCCTTTTTTAAGTAATACTTATATTTAAGGTTTCTAATAGCTATAATAAGCTATGTCAGGAGCTTATGTGAGTTAATTAGTCCAGGATAACAACTACAAAGCAACAAAACTTAATTTGGAATTTCAAATTTAAAAATGCAAACATAAGAATTAAAAATGAAAACATGAAATTTAGATTGAAGAAAGATCAAGTTACATTTAATAAACTGAGTACAAGCTTTTGTAACTAAGAAATACACTTGGAAATTGAGTTACGCTAAAAAACGATTACCTACAACTAAACTACAACTAATTAACTACTACTCTTTTTCTCTACTTCCTCCTTGCTTTATAGTTGACAATTAGGGTTTGTGGGACCCACTGGAGCATTTCCCATCACTCATCTCAGCCTTTGGATCACTTAAATTCATCTGAGCTGTTGATTGGTATTTTGGCGAGAAAATGGGATAATGCCAATTGGGGTCTGATATAGTGCAAGGGGGGTTTGGAGGTGATGGGTGAGCAGAGTAGCTTGGGCGGTGGAAGAGCAAGTTGGGAGAGTGGTGATACCAGGTGGTATTGGCAGGGTGTGAGGTGGAAGGGATAAACAGTGTTGGCGGTTTTGAAGGGTGGGTTTGACTTTTTAAGTTTGACCCCGTGTTTTTATTTAAAGGGTGTTGGGCTTTGGGGTGTTGTGGGCTGGACAAAACAAAAGGGGTGGTGGGCTTGTTTGGTTTTTATTGTTTTGGGTTTATAGAATAGATAGGATCCGTTTGGTTTGTGAATTAAAACAACACAAGGACCAAAAATGTAACTTCTGCCAAGTTTGAGGGCTTGAAATGGCAAGCTTCCAAAATAAATTCAAGGGACCACTTTTGCCATATGTGATAAACCAAAGGACCATAAATGTAATTTTTCAATATTTAAAACCCTAGGGACCAAAATTGTCATTTTTCAAAGTTGAGGGGTTAAAAGTGTATTTTTCCAAAAGTTTATAAAAAAGGACTTATATTGTCAAATGTGAATAGTACAAGGGTATAATTTGATAAGTTTCCATTTTTAAATACCCAAGGACTATTTTTGCCAATTTTGAAACTTGAGGGTAAAAGTTGTCATTTGCAGAAAACTTTCATCCAGGGACTAAAAGTGAACCAGTTTGATTTCTCAAGGACTCAAGTTGACTTTTCTTTCATTTTAAACCTTTAGGGACTAGATTTGTCAATTTGTGAAACTTCAGGGACTGAAAAGGACAATTTTGTGAACTTTGCATGTTTTTCACTAGTTTCCAATCTTTTTGTACCTGAATCACATAAAAACACATTCCATTGATATTTGTAACATTTATATGGTCATTTGTGTGCTTTTGGTCGTTTTTGTGGGTTTAAACAAGGTAAAATATATGTGTATTTAGACACATATCACTCATCAAGGAAATGAGCAAGTTAAGAATAGTAACATAGATTTATTTGTTCAACAATATGAACAATTTTAAATATCGGATGATGATAGTATTGATAATGCATTTGCTAGATTTAACACTATTATTACTTCTTTACAAGCACTTGATGAATCTTTTTCAAGTCGTAATCATGTTAGGAGATTTCTAAGAGCGCTTCCAGCTAAACCCTCAGATGAGAAGTAAATCTCCCCTCCCTTTTACTAAATCATGGGGAGACTGAAGGTAACGACCATAGAAGAATCAAAGGACTTGTCGCTCTATCCAGGGTGACACACCGCATGCCCTGAAAATCCTTATTAGACAACAAGAAAACCAGCCCGTAAATACAACCAATAATATAGTTTATAAAGATTTTCTAACAAAAATTAAATAAACACATGTTTATCTCCCAAATACCCGTACATAAAACCCAATAACTGCTATCATTAACAGTTTTTCTCCTTTGTATTTACAGGCTTTCATTATAATGGCTACTTTTGAGTTAATTGCTTTATTAATCATTTGTTATTTCTAAGCGAGCATATTTTATACCAGGATGGCAACAATTAGCAGCACTGGAATCACTAGCATCAACGAATCAAATCCAATAGACAACAACAAAACTATAAAGGTGAGGATGTACCGCAAATGGATGACACAGATTTTTCATGATTCAATATGCAAGTAGCATGCTCCTATTTATTGAACCAGAAAGAGTTCTCCTACTCCAGAATTGTACATACCTAAACTACAGTCTTTTGAGTAGCAAAACTAAACTAACAGTCGCACTTTTGTAACTAAATAGTGATAAAAAAATTCGCATCTATATATGTATTCACACTGCCTTTTGCAGACTAGTTGTAGCTATTTGGTGGCTTAAAATTTTAAACCACGCGTCAACTGTTATCAATTGCTTGAAATTATAAAAAATGCTAATTTTTGCAATTTAATTTATATGCAAAGTATATCCACATAGATTGCATTAACATACGACGAGTATGGTCAAAATCTATTTACATTGATATTATTCAAAATATAGCTAATAACTTCTTTCAATGTAGCTTTTATATACAAACAGAATAGTTGAAATAGATGATAATTTGCTTCCCCGACTTCGGCTTTTGACACTTTTACAAATCTCGTGCTCGTTTTTGTCTTTTTGGCTTGATTTATGTCGATTTTTGAAATATCCGTACCTGCACGATCACAAACATAAAAACACAATATCTTTGGCATTTATGGTTAGTTTTTAGTCGTTTTGGTTTTAATTTGGTAAATAAAAGGTATGTAAATAAACACATACCAATAGATTAATTTTAATCCATCATCAAACAAATCGAAAATAATTTAGAACTAATATCATATTTAAATTAACCCCACCGCAATGCGCGGTTACCTAATTCATCATTTGAAAATATAAGAAAGATACGTAGGTCAAAGGTGATGGGTCATTTTCATGAACACTACCTTTTTGTCGTTTAAAAAAAGGTTAAAGTCATCTAATAGGAAGAAACTTTATCAAATATTTAATAATTATGGACCCAATAAAATATCATAGTACCATCAAACTTTGTTGGTTTTGGGTTGATATAAACAAAAACCCATTTTTTACCTCCAAAATCCACGTCATCTGCCAAATGTACATGCCATGTTATAAATTATACCATTATTGTCCACGTCAGATTCTTTATGTTATATATGTGTTCTTTCCCAAATTGAAAGCTATTTTATCAAGAACTTTAACACTTTACCCAAATTTCACAAGGTAAAACAAACAAAGTTTGACAGGTATTGTTGTATTTTATTGAGTCCATAATTGATAAGTGAACATTTAAAAAAGTTCCTGTGCTATTAGATGCCTTTAACCCTACACGTAATTAACTAAGGAAAAAAATATTCTTAATCAATTTAATCGGTGTAGTCGGTTGTCGATCACGACACGTAAGCAAAAGTATGATATTGAACTAAAACCTGAAATTTTGATGACTATTGACTTACTGTGGTATTTTACTGGATTCATGACTGATGAGTGAACATTTAAAAAAGTTATTGTTATTAGATAACTTTAACTCTTTAAAAAATTAGGCATTTCTAACTTAGTTTGGTTGACCTTCACCGGTTAAGACCCGTAACCCAAGTATTGAAAGTCTAATAATGGTTTATAACCCAGTTAAAATGATTGTTTTGTAACTGGTCCAGATCCACACGAACCATGGTTAGGATAGTTCATGGCCCATTGGTACCAAACCTTGAGCTTTTTTCAGCTCTTTTAATGCAGTCACACATGAAAATTGATCTTTTTCTTGGGAAGGGGCATTAATTATAAACTAGCAAAATTAGCAAAAGGTTAGGAATTACAAGAACGCAACACTAACGATTCTAGTACTACGACCAACATTCTAGTACTATGACCAACCTCAACTACACAACGCCATGACCATCGACCTACAATGCACCTCACACTAAAACAACCTCAACGAGCCTCAAACTACAACAACCCTCAAACTACACTGACGTAAAACATTACCATGACCCTAAAATTACAAAGATCTCACTGATCCTAAAATTACAATGGTCTTAGTATTAGTTGTGAACATCCAACAATCAATAAGACAAGTCACACCATCCAAACTCAAACATAACGCCCAACTACTAAAACCAATCACTCAGTTAAAAGTGATAAAGAGACAATTGTTATAATCGTAAAATAATGTGGTCCACTTTCGATGTCAAAAAATTATAGTGCATAAAAGAAAACAAAAAACACACGTGACTATCGTGAAATAATCACGATAACATTCCAGCAACTAGATAAAGAGCGTAAATGATTGAACACAATAATTATATCACATATTAGCTTGTTGAAAATTAAACAATACAAAAAAGAATAAGAGAGTATAACACCGTAAACTTATACTAGACGAGTACCCATGCTAGCAGCGGGATTTTACAGCGGCATATAGTTATAATGATATTTTGGTTACACACGGGTACTCGTCTAGTTTGTTTGAATAACTATATGAATCAACTTGCCAGTTTTGTTGCCATATTTGTTTGAATTACTATACGAAAGTCAACCTAGTGAACCGTGTGATGTTATTTGCTGAATAGACGAGTACCCATGTATATGATACGCTTTTTTTGCTTGTTATTTGACATGACAGTATAGGCTAATTTTCGTTCGTCTTTTTACATTTGTATATGTATATGCAAGTCCCTTTTTTGTACGTAAGTTTTGTACAAAAGTCCCTTTTTTGTACGAAAGTCCCTATTTGCATTTTTGTACGTAATTTGTTGTACGTAAGTCCCTCTTATGTATATGTACTCACATTCTTTGAGGGAGCGGGGTGAAGCTGTTATATAAGTAAACAAAAAAGTAGTGCACAAGTCGGTGTTAAATAAACGAAGATGAACTAAAGCATTGAAACAACAAACGTATGAAAGCCTAATAGTGATACTTGAAATATATGTACATAAGTCCCTCTTTATATATACTTACGCAATAATTCATCTGAGTGTAATTCTAATAGAGATACTTGAAATACATCGTACCATATCTTTTTGTTTAAATACAAATTGTAATGAAAGTTTATGGTAGTAGAAGAGTTATATGAATATGTACTCACATTCTTTGAGGGAGCGGGGTGAAGCTGTTATATAAGTAAACAAAAAAGTAGTGCACAAGTAGGTGTTAAATAAACGAAGATGAACTAAAGCATTGAAACAACAAACGTATGAAAGCCTAATAGTGATACTTGAAATATATGTACATAAGTCCATCTTTATATATACTTACGCAATAATTCATCTGAGTGTAATTCTAATAGAGATACTTGAAATACATCGTACCATATCTTTTTGTTTAAATACAAATTGTAATGAAAGTTTATGGTAGTAGAAGAGTTATATGAATATGTAACATTAAAAGTTTCAAATTGAGGTTGTAAAATAACCAAGAATAAGCAAAAGTGTGGATTCATTAAAACTTATGATGCAAATGCATCATACCAAACTGTCTAAACAATACTATAGAAACAAAAAAGATGATATTGATGTGGACTAACCATGTTAAATTCAACCAAACATTCCATGAAATAGAAAAAGTGTCCAAATGGTTGAACTTTTATCATGTAGTACTTTTCACTCTTTATTGACTTTTGGATCAAGCAACTTCCTCCCGCTTTCCGAATGAACTACTATCTTGAGAACTACATGCAACACTTATCAAAAGTTCGGAGCACGTCTCATTGTCATCAGTAACAAATGCTAGATCCTAACCCAAGACAATGAGAATATAGAGGGTTAAAAGTTGTTCTCATTAAATGCTAGAATAGTATGTGTAGATAAATTGCTACCATAAAAATTTGTATCATTCGTAGTGGCCTCACTTGAGTTTGTTATGTACATGAAACAATGCACACAGAGACGTGTGAACAAATACAGACATATCCGCACCAAACACGTGATTGAAAAAAAAATCAAGAAATCATCCCACTTACAAACTTCGCCATTAGGCTGTTGAACTAAAACGTGGAATTGAATGATGATACGTAATGGACGTATAAGGAGTATTATGATTGACAGACAAACGTATAGAGTTTTATAAGCCCACTGGATGATTTTGAAGTATCAATCAAGCAAATAGTTTGATGTACATATATAGGAATGATTTGGTTTAGAAATCATATTAAAGAGTGTTTTAGGGGATGATAGTTGTGCATTCGGTAATTACGTAACCGTTTCCAAATTTAATTTGCTTCCTTCTATAAGAATGTATATACTCTGTATGTCGTTTCCAAATTTATATCGTGGGAAACTTAATTTATGTATGAAATGCCTCACAAACAATACGCATCTCGCATTAAATAAGTTGACCAAAAGCATTTTTATGGCCTGATTTTTGAATTCTGTGCGTAAATTCAACATTGTAATTAATTAGTTTAAGTTTTAGTATTTTCTTTTTTAGTTTCCTTTATTAAGTTTTTTTTAACATTTCACAAACATTGACTTTTCACTATTTTACCTCAACTATTTTTCTTTTATATGTAGTTAAGAAATTCCCTATGACAAAGACATTTTACAAACTAGAGACAAAGAACTAAATATACTACACGAATGCTTGCGTGTTATTTTGGTGCGATTATACCTCAAAACTAAGGTGTTATTTATAGGGTAACGACTCTTCACTCCTTTGTGTAAGCATGTTGATACGCAAAAGATAAACAACTTGTAGCAACTTATATCATCAATTTGAGGATTTTTTTTTAATTTATTATTATTATTATTATTATTATTATTATTATTATTATTATTATTATTATTTTATTTTACTATAGCTTTGCATGGTGGTAAACTATTGAGAAAATTGGTAAAAATAGCCTTTTGTAACTATCTTTAAAGTGTGCATACATACATGAAGTAGTTGTACATTGAAAAAAAAATCACTAATTTATAAATTTAACTTCTCAGTCTTATATATGTCACTAACTACGCATATATTATTGGTTTCTAATCATAGCTATAACTAAGGGTGTAAACGAGCCGAACTAAGTACTGCCAAGCTCGAGCCCGTATCGACTACTAAAACTTGAATACAAAACTCGGCCGAGCTTTAGATTTAAAGCTCGAGCTCGACTCGTCATCAAAAATTCGACTCGAGCTCAGTGGCGGAGCTATGTGGGGGTAAGGTCGGCCATGGCCCACCCACAAATCCCTAAAATTTCCACATAGGTATTATGTAAAAAGCCAAATGTTATAAAGTGTAACTAATATTGTTTTTCAGGTCCACCTTATCCACTGATAAAGTTCATGTAGGAATACTAATTGTTGTACAATTGATCCATCGCCTCTTATTAATTCGTCTATAAATACTTTACAAAACTTAATTGGCTAAATAAATAAATAATCCTTAACGGTTTAGATTCACTTTAGATGATTTTAATGATGCGGATGAGCAATGTGTGCAACTAAAATACTAAATTAACAAATTTGTTGCAATATTTTACATAGTTATATATTATGATGTTTTTTAGCACTTGCTAACGTCCTTTAATTTTTTATTTTCTTTTCGCCCCCCCCAAAAAAAATAAAAAAAAAACAAATTCCTGGCTACGCCCCTGCTCGAGCTTGATTAGTTTCACATCTCAAGTGATGAAGAATCGGTATATCCAACTCAACTCGACTCAAATTTTGTAAAAATTAAGTACTTACATGCATATATATAACATGGTAATTTAAATGAAACTCGATACAAATCATTAGCTTCACGAGTTGAATATCTTGTAGCTCAAACTCGACTCGAAAGCATGCTCAAGTAGTTTGAACTCGATCTCAACTTGTTTAAATCAAGTCAATTTCAAATAAATTACGATTCATTCTGGAATTCATATAACTCGCAAGCTGTCTCATCTCGTTCACACCCGATACCTCTCGCCTTTAAGAGCCGGTCTTAATCAATTTCAAACAACTAAAATAGCAAAGCACAAGGATCAAGTATAACATTTTATATACCCCGAGTACCACAACTATCAAACCTCGCCTTGTATAAAACCCTTATCCAAACACACAATCTCATTTCATTTCATTTAATCACCACTTCACCAACAACTTAACCAAACCCCCTAATTTTCCCGCCATTAAATCCCCAAATCCCCAAACCCTAATTTTCACATATCAATGAATTCACTATCATTCACATTCCAAACAGTAATCACATCAAATCACGATTCAGTTCGTTATTCGAACAATCACCGTACAAATGCTGGTAGTGTTGGCGTGAATTTTAGGCTTAAGAATTGCGGTTTGAGATGTGATCGGACGCGCTGTTCGGTATCGAATAGGTGGAGTGGGGAGAAGGAAGGTGAGGAAGTGGAAGGAACGGTTGAGGAAGTTATGATTCCGAAAGAGTGGACGAATCCTTCGAAAGCGGCCGAGGTAGTTACATTTTGTTATATAGATCGAATTTTATTGTTGCATTGTATAAAGTTTTAGCGTATCGTTGGAGAGTGATTATCGTTAGAATAGCACGTGCGGATATTAAATTATTGCGAAGAGATTTGTGGAATGACTTGATATAGCGATTAGCGAGCATCTGTTTATGTTAGGTAACAACAAAGGCCAGACGTAGGTAGTTTTTCGGGTTACGAAGAAAGGCTGTAATACGTGTGTGATACCTATAAGTATATAAATAAGTAGAGGATGTTTTTTAGTTGTTATAGATGTTTATGTCGCAAGTGATTACGCTGAGGGTTTAGTTAAGAGTATGGAGTGTGTGACTCTATTCGAGGGATAGGTATAGTTGGTCTGTTCGTGAGAAGTAAAGTAGAGTACAGTAGATGCTCCGCATATAAATTATTTGATCACTAATATAGGATGTTTGGTCATTGTGGATATGTGGTTACAATAGTCCTTCGAAAGCGGCCGAGGTAGTTTTGTTTTGATAGTTTTGAATGATTGATATAATCGATTAATCGTTGATGTTGCATTTTGTTATATTGAGTAAATAACTAAATATTTAGTCGAATTCGTTGTTACGCTGCATAAGGTTTAAGTTTAATGGTTGGAGAGTGATTCTAGCTAGAATAACATGCGCTGATATAATTTTGTTGTTATAATAATAATTGTACAAGAGTCTGGAGAGACGCAATATGATTCGGTTAGGATAGTAGTGTTAAGTAACCCAGTGTATGGGTGGGCTTGGCAAGGTTATTTAACAAACTTTAGATCATGGTGGCGGTTAATAGAGGCCACATGTAGGTCGTTATTGAGAGGGATAAGAGTTTTGAGTTTTGAGGTTTGAGGTTTTGTGGGATAAGTAGTGAACGCACTGTAGTTGTTATAGCTGTTTTTGTGTCACATGTGACGAGACCGAGATTTTAAATTAGGAGTATGTATGCCTGAATTTGTCTCAGTCTGATAATTATATAAGTAAATGTGATCTGTTCGTTTGAAGGAAAGTAATGTGGATACTCCATATATAAGTGATTTGATCACTAACTTAGTCAGGATGTTTTGTCATTGCGGAATTTGTGGTTATGTTATTCCTGATGATCCATGATCAAAACCGCGGTTAGGCCGCGTACGTCTGAGTTAAAAAGACTCGCCCTCCCCGGGTAACCTGATGTGGGAAAACGTCATCCGTTATTTTAGACCTAATGATTGTCTTGGTAAGTTTCTGTAAATAGAAGTACTTACTTGATCCACCATATGCACTCAACCTTTTCTGGTACAAAAGGTACTTGGAATGTATTTAAAGTTGTAATTATACTTAGATGTTTAAGTGCACACTGCGTGGCAAAAGCTGTTAATACTGAGTAATTGTTCCCCAGAGCTGACACGGGCTCATATTTTTCGTGTATATACATCTCGAAAGCCATATATATAATTTACTGATATCATCACGGCTTCTTGTTGAATAGCCGTGTCATGTGCATAGGGTATTATGATCACCAGCAATCACAGTGATTTGCTTGCATCACCTTATAGGTAAGACCTTGAAATAAGAAACATTTTCAAATGAATCTTCAGAAATACTAGAATTAAAGGGTTTTCTTTGACTAAAGCTCCATCTTATGATGATGGAGTAGCTAGTATAGTTACCTAATGACCCAAAGCAGTGTTCTGGATACAAGTAAAAAATGTCATCTCGGGTACTCTTGAGTTAACCTCTCATATTCTTGAGTTAATCTCTCATATGTTTTGAAAGGTATAACTTAAGTTCATTTATGTCTTTGTGTCTGCATACTCAACTTTTATAGCATATTGCAGGAATCAGAATGGTTAAGAGTAACTCTTCACAAATGGTTGGATGATGAGTATTGTCCAGAGCCAACTAATGTAGACATCAGCAATGTTGCAGCACGCTCGTACTATAAATCTCTAATGGAGAACCAAACTGACCTAGGTGATATATTGCTAAGGATGGCAATGGAGCTGGAAACCATATCTTTTAAGGAGAGCTTTCACGGAGCGTTCTCATCAGCAAATGCAGCTGTAAACCTTATACTCCAGCGAATAATGCAGGAGTGAATGCTTAGCCTTTGTCAGGTTTGACTTTTATGTTTGATAACTGACCATCCCATCTTACTTATATTCGTAAGTTGTCTGTAATAATAAGCTACTTAAGTTAGTTATAATTGGCAACATGGGTTGTGGAATTGTGCGACTCGATCTGGGTGGGTGGGTGGATGATAGGGCTAAGATCTTGACATCCGGTCTCATATAATTGATTTTTAGCTATATGTGAGAGCTGCTCTAGCTAGTGATAGGTTGGTTAGGAGTTCTGGTTGGTGTTTGGTAAATGGCGATTAGTGTTAAGGTCTGTCAGCGTAAGTTACTTTAGTTAACTGTTTTTAATGATTAGTGTTAAATAATCTTTTAAGTAATTTTCATATTTGTCATCTTTGTTGTGTCTTTATCTTCAATCATCTTCTAATCAGTTGAGAAATAAAGTTATGTGTGGTACATGATTATATTTAAGATAGAAGAGATCTTATGGTAATATACCATATTAGAGTGATTTAAATGTGAGCTGTTGTAGGGTTCATAGGACTATTTTACGAGGCTCATACACAGTTGTTTTTGAATTTTATACTATATTTCATGACTTCATGTATCATTCTCCGTGTTTAAATAGTTGGAATATGTAATGTAATTGTCATTTGTATTTGGTATAGAAGCGAAGGTGAAACTTCAAAACAGACACATGAAAGCCAAACATAGATTAAGACGAAGAGTGGATTCCAGAAATATCAGTCTTAGGTACAAAACTTTAATTGTTCAATTTCTAACGCCATATGAATCCTTGGTTCTTGGTGCAGGCATCATTTTACCCCTTATTTCTCGTTATATATTGCATTAAGCACTTTTAAACCTCTCATTAAAATTGTATTATTTAGTATTTTGTACCTTTATTAAGATCGATTCACACATACAGTCATTTTTGTAACAGAGACCACTTCAGCAGAATTGTTTCTATATGTAGTTGAACAAAAAAAATATCAAGTGCCTAACATCCTCAAACATATGGTCAGACAGAAACATGTGTTTGAAAGGCCACTTAAGAGATATGTTTGCAAAAGCCCAATGTCCGGTCTAAATGGCTGCCACTACTGTAAACAGCTACTCACTTGATATCTTTTGAGGTAGTGCATGGCCAAAACCTTACACATAACCCCCCACTCAGCTAAAAAATAGAATGGAACAACATGCAAATAAACATGGGAGTGAAAGAAGTTTAGAAGTTGCGGAATGCGTTTTTGTAAGGTTGCAACCTTATGGACAACATGTAGTTGGGCCAGAAGCAATAAAAAACCAGTTGCCAAGCTTTATGGGCCCTATTAGATTCTGGCTAAAGTAGGTCGAGTGGCCTATACTCTGTAGCTACCACCTCACTCCACTGAACTGCTGAACACCCTACATTCCATGTCTCTACTGAAAAAGCACCACACTTTACCAATTCTACCACCCCTAAATCACCAAATTATCTATTAGAAGTTAAACAGTCAAGAAGCACAAGAGTTCATGCATTGTGGTTCATCAAGGGGCAGCATAATCCTGTGGAACTACTAGGAGTCAGCATAAGATATCATTAGCAACTTACATTCCTTAGATTACCGGGGTTAAAGATCTGCTTAAAGGGAGGGTATTTTATGTGTCGATTATGTTCTCTATGCCGTAGAGGGGGTCCCATGTTAATTGTTAGAAGTTTAAGGTCTTCTACGTCAACGTCTAAACCTATAAGACATAATAAACCTAGCGTAGCAATAGCCAGCAAGAGTAACGACGCACTAGTAATTTGTTGGCGGTATTAGTCAAGTGTATGTCCCTATGGTAAGCTGGTATTAAGGTAGTATATATGAGCATTTCAATGGTAATGAAGATATGATTGCTGTTGCAGTTATGAGTTACCCTGTTCTTAGCTTTCTTCTCATGTTACTGTTTTATTGCATTGTTCATCATAAGAGTTAATACTTAGTCCCCAATTCTCAAGTATCTGATTGGATAGACCATTGAGCCTAGTCTCAATCTCGATCCAAACCAGTGATATGGTCTAACTGAGTTAAGACTGAGAACAAGCTCAATGAATAATCCATTCTAAATCAACAAGGGAAATGAGGGACTAAGAGTCACTTTCAATGAGGCCAGTAGCAATAAAAATGGTAATCATAGAAAAAATTTAAGATGAGAAAATATTGATTCATTCGTATATCTATTATCACTGAAAGTGCTTCATATATAGGCTTAGCATAGAGACTAACACTACTAACCATTGCTATGAAGGATTCACATGGGGTGGTAGTTATATTGCAAAGATTAACATTAAAGACCTCATACATGTAGAAATGACATAAAGGGTCCCATACTTAAAATAGACACCCGACACAAAATGCATTCTATAGATCATTTAGCGTAGGTGTGAGCGAGTCCTGAAGAAGATTCGCCGACCAGGATTGATAAATATTGTATCAAAAAAAGTTATTAAAAAAACAACTGATAAAAATGAGTCATGAGTTAGGACCCAAACTAAATTTGACGTATTCTAAAACCCAAAGAAGCACAAAGAAGCAAATAAACCACAAGGGGTGACCCAGCGGTAAGAATACCAGCCTTCCAAAGAGGAGGTCAAGGGTTCGAATCCAACGGGGAGAAAATTAATCCCCTTGTGGCCATGGAGGTTCACCTGCGCCGACTCCAGGCTACCCAAAAGGGTAGTCGCCGTGGGATTAGTCGGCTCGCAATGTCGAGTCGGAAACCCATGTTACCAAAAAAAAAAAAAAAAAGGTTAGTAAATAGGAGCAAACGCAACAAACCAAATGAAGTTAGTGAGGTACATGTGCCTATCGACTTACTAAGAATCATAACACTTGAGGTGCGTCTTTTTATTGCTATTGTGGGTGATCACCTTCATGTACCTTTAGCTAAATTTGCCAATAATTTAATGCAATTATCAGTCCAAGCCAAATGATTTCACATCAGTAGCCACAGGGAACTGATTGATAGTTTGATAACTAAGTTAGTGAGGCACATGTGCCATTGACCCATTTAGCCAACACGTCACATAATGTGGGATTAAACCTGTCCCTGCTTTTTGTATTACATACTTTTGTCACTAAAATTTTCAAATTAAAAAGGGTGTATGTACATACTTTTTAAGAGTATTTTATAGTATCATCATCAGTTTGTATACGCACGTTTGAATAGTTGTATACGCGTGTTTGAATAGTTAGTGAAGCACATGTGCCATTGACCCATTTAGCCAACACGTCACATAATGTGGGATTAAACCTGTCCCTGCTTTTTGTATTACATACTTTTGTCACTCAAATTTCCAAATTAAAAAGGGTGTATGTACATACTTTTTAAGAGTATTTTATAGTATCATCATCAGTTTGTATTCGCATGTTTGAATAGTTGTATACGCACGTTTGAATAGTTAGTGAGGCACATGTGCCATTGACCCATTTAGCCAACACGTCACATAATGTGGGATTAAACCTGTCCCCTGCTTTTTGTATTACATACTTTTGTCACTCAAATTTCCAAATTAAAAAGGGGTGTATATACATACTTTTTAAGAATATTTTATAGTATCATCATCAGTTTGTATACGCACGATTGAATAGTTGTATAGTAATGACTTAAGTTCTGTGCTTTAATATGATGCTGCATTGTCCGTGTGTTTGCATTAGGAGTCTTACTTTTTTTCTAGTTAAGCAGAAGTAACATTTTTACAGTATTTAATTAATATCACAAGTAAATTATGATCACAGATGTGTATGTTTTATTGTAAAATTTTCCTTGTATTTGTGTTACTGTGTCATACTTGGTGCATATATATTTAGATGCAATAATTAGACATCTTATGGTAGACATGATAATGAAGTTGGCTGAATAGACAGCCTTGGACCACAGTTCTGAGAGCATTCACCCAGAGTCCTACATATGGTTCATAAGAATTGAAAGATCTTTGGCCACTTTTGATACGAAAAGAAGTTAAACCCGTGATGGAGTAAATTAGATGTCATTGTCTTGGTGACCTTTCCTATGTAACTGATGGCAGACACACCATTCCAGAATTACCAGGTGACTTTTGACCCGTTTGATTAGCTCAAACTCTAAATGAACTGATTAGATTGTATGCATGAAACATACAGTGTTTTCTTTTTTAGCTAGTTTTTATTTTATCTAACCCGTTTGCGATAAAACAATCCAAATGGTCATCTTTAAGTTGAAGTTACAACATCAAGGTTTGCCAGTGGTCGCTGATAAAAGTTATAGAATTAGCCACTTTATATCACTCTGATTAAAAAGTAATTTTTGAACTTATAAGGAACCTTCTAGCCCTTTTTGAGTAGCTGTGCAAGTGGAATGATCACCTAGTCATCTATAGAAGTAATTTTATCAGAATTCTGTAATAGTAAATTGAGTTTTCTATGTTTATATAATCGAAAAAAAGGAAAATGATTGAGAGGCCAAAATGTGTGACTAAATTTGTTCCTACATGCATGTAGCACTGATTTATTAGTTTGTGAAGAAGTGGATCCTTTGCTGTCACCAACAGGATGTTGCCACATAGGTTTAGGCATACAATTAGACATATTAATTAGTCACGCCAATCAATGCTCATCGAAAAATGATTATATTTATAATTTTTTTTGGACTGCATACATGCTTCTATGACAAGGATAGTCCAAAGGGACCATATGTTTGGCAACATATAGAAGTCATTTTTATTTTAACGAGAACTATATATCATGTATTAATGGAAAATCATCTATGTCGGCAAAAAATTGCATTCCTTGTACCAATGAACATAACTTATTTATGTCAATAATAAACATGTTCATTTGCTTATTTTCATTCAGAATTAAAGAAATGTTCCTTGTAGAGTCAGTTTCAGTTCATTTGTTAGCTATTTGATCATTAATGCTACTTATGAAAAAAGAGGCAATTATAATGCTAAAAGTTTTAACTTTTAAGAACTCGTTTCCTTATGCTCGCAACAACCTCTCACAAATCACCGAAGTCTGCATCTTATCGTCTTCACAGTCATTACATTGTAGGCTGAATGTGGATCATATAGCCTTTTTCCTAACATATGTATTATATAATAATAGTTGAAAACCATCATATTCCACCATTAGGCTGGACGTAATGGATGGTGGCACACCACCACCGACCACCACCACGCGCCAACCTCATTACACATCCCTCCCAACCCCGCACCAACCCCAACTTTGTGCATTGGTTTGGTGGTGTAGACCACCAAACGGTTTGCCATCTTTTTTTGTTTGGTATATTGTGGGGTAACAAATGAGTTAAAAAATTTAAAGTATTAAACACTGTCTTCAGCAGTGAAGCTGCTGCAAGGCTAGGACAAATTGAACACGCCCAGATGTAGGATTTTTTAATTGAGATTAGTAATTTTTTTAAGAACACTGGATAGAAAAATAAATAAATAATGGTTTTCTCTTATGTGAAAGATGCCTGAAAGGATTCACATGACACAAAATGAATTGTTGTTCCGAGATTTTCTTTTATCAAATAATTATATATTCTCCCTCTCTTCAATGATTAATCCTTGATTGCAACAGACTCTTACATGATTAGTTACTGCCTAGTGTTTTTTTTTTTTTTTTTTTTTTTTTTTTTGGGTTGTGTTATATAAACCCTCCATATATTGTCACATGAGGGGTGGTCAAACCGTACAACCCGGGATGCATACCGTACAAACCAGCGATGCGTGCAATGATTGGAAACCCTCCCTATGGGGGGTCTAAATAACTTGCCCCTTTTTTTTGAGTGATAATGGAAGTGTAAGTATGTATAATTGATTGAATAATTGACGTATAACTTAACAATCGTCATTCTTTCATTTTAACATTTGATTTTGTGACAGTGTCTCAATTTACTTTCTAGGTATACCATTACTCACTTTTTTTTTTTCCCCTTATATCTACCACAAACTTATAATATTGCTTTTGTGCATATGAACGATGAGGCCACACAGTGTGTGCCCCTCCAAAGGCCCTATCAGTTATCATTTTGGAATCTTTTGTATATGTAGTATCTATTATGCTGATATTTTCTTGGGAAATTTTTAAAAAGTGGAATAACTTATTTGCTTGTCTTGTTTCAGAGTAAAAGGTTTATACTGATACTTCAGAGATTTTGTTGGTTGTTAGGTAGGTTAGCTAGTAAGTTTTTGGACCATTATGGCTGTTTTGTTTTGTAGGTAGTTTTTTATTCTTTGGTCATGGAAATGAAAGCTTTTATACAAGAGTTTCTCAATTATGGTAGCTTATCCTAATCACATGACACTGGGATTGTCTAGAAGTGCTTAGTATGTCAACTATACGAGTGTTTTGGCAATTTTAGAAGAGCGATTAGTAATTTGCAATGAAAACCAAATATCACTGGTCAAATGATCATTGTGCAATTTTACTCTGTTCTTAACACAATCATATCTAACATATATCATATTGTCGCAAACCATTATAATTGGAATTTGAAATAATATCTTAGCAATCCCATGTTTTTCTTGTCGATGAAATAAACACATGTGCTGGTTAATTATTTAGATTCCCATCTTTCTCAATGGGTCCAACTATATCAGAAATCAAAAGGAAAGAGGCAGACTCCCAGGGGGTAGGTGGCAATGACCAATTTATTTACTCCATAAGAAATAAAATATAATTGATTTGAATTATATAAAGAATGCCACATACACAAATACACTTGGCTATTGCTTATATAAGGCAGCCCGGTTATACTCTGCACCTTTAAATCACCAGCTCTCCTCCTACCTCTACCCTCCACATTCACACAAAAACACATTTAGCTAGATGGGTTTCAAGAACAAGGTGTTAGTATGTGCCTCAATAGAAAGTGAAACAACTGAAGAAATGGTGAAGTCAATTGGGAAAGCAAAAGAAGAAGGTGCAGATCTTGTTGAGCTTTGTATGGACTCCTTGGCTGCATCTAGTCTCTCTGATGTTGAGCTTCTCTTGAAACAGAGAGCTCTTCCTACAATTGTTTCATTCAGGTACATCATCTAACTATTATTGGCATTTTTCGCTTCTTATTGATTGATTACACATGCTAGCATGTTACCCTTTTGTCCTTGGTCCAAATTCAATCAAAGTAACAAGACAAAAGGAACCCAAAATGGTCATTTTAGCTGAGAAACAAACACTATTTTATTATCAAGTACCATCAAGTTAAATGCTTTGTATTGGAGAATATACCATGAATACCAGAACTGAGAATTGTCATTTTAGTCAGGACAGTTAAATACTTGAAAGTGTGACATTGCATAGAAATGTGACCACCTTTTTACCATTGGTCAAAGCATGTTTGATTATGGTTGATGTAACCTCCATTTTGGTCAATTTAGTTCTGCCATAACGATACATATAATTGGTTCTGTTTTAGCCATCCAAGAGTAGTTATTGTTTCAAACATTGTGACCACCAAAATACCCATACCACCCTTGTAGTTTTGTTCATATCTGGTCCATAAAGTAGTTGCAAGTAAAACAAAAAAATTGGGAAGGTGGGATTTGATATATTGTATTTCTAACGGTTGAGAAGAGGACGAGTGCCTAGGTGCAGATGCACATGGAAACTGGACGCCACCAGTGGTAGGTGGCTTATGCATCCATGTCACGTATCTAACTATTATTAGTAAATTAAGACGGTCACTTTATCTTCTACTAAAACATTTAAAACATTGACATCATGAATATTACTACGTATTACCAAAGTGTACATATGTGTGACATATGTTAGCTTGGTTGTTTTTTGCACCTATAAACTCATTTGGTTTGCATTGAATGCCTCATATTCGTTGAAGTAATTTGATGGGAGCAGAAACCATAAAATGAATAATTGCGTGTCTTTTGTTCTTTGACATTCAAATATTTTAAAGCGGTCGTTTAAATTTGACTTAGTTGTTTTAATATGAAAAATACAAACAAACTTGAGATCACGTTTAAAGTTAATTAAAAGTATAGCTTATAAATAACACATGATATGGTTTCGTTATCTAGGACTAGGAGTAATAAATTATGATAAGTCATTTAATGAACATGGTTATACACGAATGATATAGGTGATGGTGGAGTGCGTTAGAAGTTGGAACACATTAATTCCGTGCTCTTGTCATCCTCAACGTCTGACTTTAATGTTTCTATTCAATGGTTAATAATCCCTTGTCACATTAACTTCGGTGCTAGAGTTATTGAGTATGGCACTTTTGGTCCCATCATTAAATGATTTAAATCTCTATCTATGTTTTTCAAAATAATGTTTTTATCTATGAGATTTGCTAACAATCATGTTATTAGTGTTGTTTAAGCTTACCTTAATAACTTAATTACCAATGTTTTCAAAATAAAACATCGTTTTAATAAAGTATGTATTAATATCAAGAGTTAAATATATTGGTAAGCTTAAAAAAGTGGTTTTTGTTAGCAAATCTTTTTATTTTTTTATAGTATTTTGGACGACTTTATGAATAAGAATTTATGCGAAGCAACATTACATAGAATGCTCAAATTGAAGGCTTGACGAGATCATTAAAAGCTATTTTAAAAGTGAGGATATATGTATTTATCATTTTATTGTGAAATCAGAAATAAATGTTATATTTTGCATGTGCATAGACGTACGATTAACAGAAGAATGATTTGATTTTAGAAGCATTGTCCCACATAGAAGCGAGTCACATTTTACTTTCCAACGTGTATGGTTATTGATAAAACACGCGTCGTTCTTATTTCGAAGTAGGTAGGGGCTTTTGCAAACACGATACTGGACAAAATATGATACTCAATAGTCAATGACAAATGCTTAAAGGTGCTGTCGAAGTGTCAATTTCGAATAATCAACTTAAAAACTGGTTACTTTTGTTAAGATTTTACATTGTAAAATTATCACGAATTTGGCTAAACATAATGGTAGACCAAACATACTTTAATTGTATAAAATGTTTTTGAAGTTTAAAGTACATGTTTATAGTTTGCACAAAACACAGTTTTTAAAAAAGATGCACGGGATCATGGTTTCCGTCGATGTTTAGAAAAATCAAATAGTGATAGAAAATTCTAGTAGTACTTTATCGTCCACTAACCTTGACTCAACCGTATCTAGTGATATTATTGTTTATAGTCACTTTGTCACTTTCGAAATTTGGCTCGTGTGGGTAGGTGTTGGAAGGTTCAAGGCACTTTTTAATTTTCTCCGCAGACTCTTTGTACTCGTGTCCTCCTAAATCATCTTTCGTTCTTTACAATTCAAAATAATCATTGCTGGGATAGTTCAAGACACTACTCTTTTAAGTCTTTTTAAATTTCTTTGTTTTAACAGGTTTTTTATTTAAACCTTTAATATCTAAATAAACTAGATTTAGTTATCAGTATCACTGAGGTCCTTTACTTTTTCAGAAAAGAAAATAACTAATAAAAATAAAATTTGAAAAACAAAATATAGTAAACGAAGAAAGTGTAACATGAAACGCAATTACCTCGTTTTGCAGTGTTTATTTACTTATGAAAATTACTACCTCCGTCTTAAAGTTTAAGTCCATTTTGACTTTTTCTTTGCAACTTTGACTATTTTTTTTCTTCGTGTTATTTGATGCAAAATATATAAATGAATTGTGTTTTAAATGTATTTTCATTGTTATAATTTTTATCCAGTATTATATAACACAAAAATATATAATTAAGGTCAAAGTTGCAAAATAAAAGTCAAACTGGACTTAAGTGAGGGAGTACTAAATTATTCTAACCTGCTAAAGGGATATGAACAAAAGAAATGTAGTAAACTACGTAGTTTTGGTGTTGGTTTGAAACACTTTCAAAACATCCGCATTAACTATGTACAATTTACAAAAGTTGCTATCATATCCAATAGATATTTTGCAACTTTTTTAATTCAGAAAACGTTTATCGACATAAATATTATTTAATAAGCTCAACATTGCAATATTTTTGATGTTATGACTTTTTTTAAAGAATATTAAGATTTTACTTAAAAAAAAATCAGTTATGAAATTTAACAGAAAGTCCAATTGTGTTGTTATCAACTAGGGTGAGCAGAAAAACCGAAATATCCGAATAAACTGAAAACCAAAACCGAACCGAACCGAAAATAACCGAACCGAACTAATAACCGAACCGAATTTGCCAAAACCGAACCAAACCGAACTTTTAATTCGGTTCTCGGTTTGGATATGGTTTTGGTAATCAAAACCGAAAACCAAACCGAAAACCGAATTCATATAAATTTATATATTTTTTATATATTTATATATATAAAAGATCAATAAAACATTATATATATATATATATATATATATATATATATATATATATATATATATATATATATATATATATATATAACAATACAATTTTATCCTAATATTAAAAAATACTTTTTATGTTTGAAATAACTTTTTTGGCTAAATATATTTGTATATTTTTCTTTTTTTTAAATATAGTGTGTAATTCGGTTAAACCGAAAACCGAACCGAACCAAACCGTACTAGAATTCAACCAAACCGAACCGAAAACCGAATTTGAATTCGGTTTGGTTTGGTTCACGGTTTGACCCTAAAAAAACTTTTAACCGAATTAACCGAACCGAATTAACCGAATAACCGAAAACCGAACCGATCAACACCCCTATTATCAACCAAAATACCAAATACTGAAAATAAAATAAATATTTCATCTGGGCTTTGAGCGATGTCTGTCCAAAAGATCTAATGGGCCCAATCAAACCAATATAGAAATCTACGAGTCACACACTCACACGTTTTAACGACCCAACAACTTTGTTCAAATTTTACAGGCTAAATTCAAACAAAATTTCACACCACAACAAAGGAGACTCGAAGCACAAATGTTTGCAAATTCTAAAACTCGCTATCCAACTGAACGTTGAATTCGTCGAAATTGACTTTGAGGTAGTACTTTTTAATCATTGTCTTTTCTTATAAGTCATAAAGAGGGTGTTTGTTTAAGCTCGAGATTTCGGCTTATTTTGAGACATGTGGTAGTCTCGAAATAAGCCGAAATCTCATAAGGTTGTAAACACAAAAATACATTTTCTTAAATTTAAAAAGATGTTTTGTTTATTTGTGTTATATTGCAGTTGGCTCCTGATGCTATAAATGAGCTCATGCAAAGAAGGGAAAACAGCAAGATAATAGTGTCAACTTATTTAAAAAGTGGAGTTCATTGTAAAGAGAAGTTAGGGAACTTGCTTGTGGGACTTCAGTCGACTGGAGCTGACGTTCTTAAAGTTGTCACTGATGTTGCTTATATTACCGACGTTGCTTCTGTTTTTCATGTTCTTACTCATGCCCAGGTACGAAACCACATTCTTCCAGAATGTGCGATTTTTACTTTTTATGAAATGTGGAATCTTTTGGGGTGTTTGAGTATGAACTACGGGTTTGGTACTATGATTTGAAGTTGCTTATTTTGCTAAGTAGTTTGAAAAAAGCTGGTAACAAGCCACTTACAGAATATTGCTTATTTCACTATATCTAAAGCAGATTACTGTCTCCATCCAAGCTACAAAGTCCAAACTCCAAACTGCATAATTATATTACAGTAAAATGTAATAAGCAGTATATATTTAGTCGTTCAAAAAAAAAAAAGAAAAAAAAGAAAAAAATAGATACAAGCAGCTTAATAAGCAATAAAAAACAACTGTTTATAGCGTTTTAATACAGTAGATCAGCAGTTTTGACGGTGTTTGATTGCTTATATAAACTGCTTATCTGATAATTTCTGAGTGAAATAAGATGTTTGAAATATCAGATTGGGAGTTGCATTTGTCAAACTGCTTAACTGATTATAGATAAAAACATAAGCAGTTTCAGTAAGCTATCCTTTAAACCCACATACTATTGAGATATATGTAAATTTACTTACATATACCTTCAATCAACTGATGATCTCTGAATCTTTCAAGTCGCAATAATGCGTTCAAAAACTCATATCTAACGTACATCGTTGATGTCTGTTTTATTGTAAGAATATTATAGGTAGTCAAAACCTCTTCTTTTACCATGATGGAAGTGAATACTTCTATGGATGAGTGTTTCTGATTTATGTGATGCATGGAATTTGTAGGTCCCGGTGATTGTAAGAGCTGTTGGAGATAGAGGCCTTATAAGCCAATTGTTGGGCCCCAAATATGGTGCCTTTATGGTTTGTGGTTCGATAGGTGGAAGATCCGTACCCGGCTTGCCGCCTCTTCTCAGCCTCAAGAATGTATATGAGCTTGATAATGTGGATGTTGATACGAAAGTATTTGGTGTTGTGTCAAATCCAGTTGGTCATAGCAAAGGTCCTTTGCTGCATAACCCTGCTTTCAGATACTGTGGATATAATGGAATTTATGTCCCGCTTCTCGTTGATAACATTAAGGAGTTCCTCAGAGTGTACTCATGTGCTGACTTTGCTGGCTTCAGGTACTGAATCCAACATATATATTAAATTTTTGATAGCTTTTCTGATTAGAATACTTATCAAAGATCAGTAATTGATTAGTTTCGCGAGTTCATGATGTAAAAGACCGTCTATATGCTTGAATTTTAATGGGGCTTGTCATTGTGATTCACGTAGTTGATGACTTTGATCATGTAATTAGTTTGTTTCTGAAATATAACACTGTGTATTGACTAGGTCTTTCTAATGCGTGTATGTGTTCTCTTTGATGGAACCCGTAGTATTGGACTGCCACATAAGGAAGCTGCTGTAGCATGTTGTGATGAAGTTGACCCCCTTGCTAAGGTAAAAAATAGTTACTTTAGTATTTCACAGTTTTATGTAAGGGATAATCGTGTCACATAATGCTGCATGTATTATCCAGAAGTAATTCAGCTATTGTCTTATTATTTTTTAATTCTTAATCGCTGGATGTCCATATCTACTATCTACTGAACCACATGCTACAAGTCGTAAACAAATTCTTACATCCATTTTGGTACTATTAACTGCATTCAGTTTCATCGATGTTTTACTTATTTAATTATGCAATTAATATGAAATGGGTGAGTTCTGGTGCATATACTGATTCTGTACATGGTTTTCTGATTATCAGTCAATAGGAGCTGTAAATACTATTATTAGGCGGCCCACTGATGGAAAGCTGGTTGGTTACAACACAGATTGTGATGCTTGCATTACTGCAATAGAAGATGCACTGCAAGGTAGAATGATAGCTTATGCAATGATATAGTTTGAATTCGACTAAAAAACATTTTATTTTTGATCCCATTGTCAGGTTTCTCTTCTCTGTGGAAATTAACACTTGATAATATTCAAATGAAACCTTACATGATGCCAATACTTTGATGTAATTAATTTCACGCAAAAAAAAGTAGTTTTTTTTTTTTTTTTTTTTTTTTTTTTTTTCCCTCAAGTTAAAGATAAAGTGATAAACTGTAAGGTGCTGAAGAAAGTGGTTTAATTAATGATGGTGGAATTTTTCTTGATTCTATTAATTGTTGAGTTTACTTAATTCAGCCAATTAGATAGCTGAACTTTAATTATTATATATTCTAAGAGTTACACATTTTACTGCTTAACAGAGAGGCAGACTTCAAATGGGAAAGTAACAAATGTGTCCCCCATTGCTGGAAGATTGTTTGTATTGGTTGGAGCAGGAGGTGCCGGAAGAGCACTTGCTTTTGGTGCCAAAAGCAAAGGAGCTCGTGTGGTGATTTTTAATAGAAATCTTGGTAAATCCTGTGACTGATAGTTTGATATGGCAAATCGGCTGGTTGGGTGAGTAACGGGTAAATGTTAGTATAGGTCGAAAGTGGTCAAGTTGTCCCAAACACTTTCTCTCGATTTTTTTATAAATAACATGGATTAAAGAAATAAGTTATTTCAGTAATAATCTCACTATTTTTGAATAAAATGATTTAGAAAATTTGGATGACTTTTGACCCGTTCCTTTTCCTCTTTGACCCGTATGAGATAAAACATAACCCGGATTGACCCATTCATAAGTAAATAGGTCAAAATAGCCACCTGTATTACCATGTTGGCTACATTGGAGTTCTATTCTGTTCTGACAATAATATTTCTGGGACAGAGAGAGCACAGTGTCTTGCTCGAGCAGTTTCAGGTGAGGCTTTGCCTATCGAACAATTGGAGACTTATTGCCCCGAAAATGGAATGATTCTTGCAAATTGTTCTGCTATTGGCATGGAACCAGATGTTCACCTAACACCTGTTTCCAAGGTTCACTCTCTTTCTATATGTGTGTATATGAATGGGTTCTTCTGTTTTCACCTGTTAATATGGAATTATTAACAAATGTTTTAACTTCCATAGGAGCATTTGAGTTCGTATGATCTTGTGTTTGATGCGGTTTATACACCTAGAAACACCCGACTATTGCAAGAGGCTGCAGAGGTTGGAGTCACAACAGTGAGTGGTGTTGAGATGTTCATCAGACAAGCTCTTGGTCAGTTCAAATTGTTCACCAATGGATTAGGTACTCATCTTAATCTCCATACTTTCTGAACTTCAAACTTGTATTTGCACGCACTTTAGAGTTTAGACTTGATACATTCTACTTCCTCCGTCCCAACAAAATGCAATCTGAATCACACTAGTTAAATATTAATACTAGATATTAGAAATTTTGATCATGATCTATACATTATATTTATTTTATCAATGCTGAGGGGCATTTTTGGACATCTGTCCAATTGTCACACATTATTATCAAACCATATGTCAAGTCAAGAATTTTGATTTTTTGGGACGATGAGTTGATCTAAACTAGAATCATAGGTAGTATAAGTTATCTTATAGGAGAAGCAAAAAATGAGTTTGGTAACACCATTATTAAAAGTTTAAAATATGAAAACATAAATAGCTTAGATCGTTTTGTTTATTTGTATATAAACGTGCATACTCTGAAATGAAATGATGGTGTAAAATAAATAAAAATGCTAATTCATTCATATTAGAGTGTCTCCAAATAAAAATCGTTATGGTGGTGCATACCTTGGTCAAAAATTCTGGAACCTGTCATTACATATTGCCTAAAATAGCATCATCACTCGATTATAGAAAATTCATTCAGATTAGAGTGTATCTCAAAATTTCAATTTCTTAAAATTGGGGAAGACAGGATATAAATTTTGAAATCTCAATAATAATTATTTGACCATTATTTAATTTTCTACAAATAGAATGAATGTTTGGTAACCACACCGAACAATTGTCAGAAGTAGTTTAACGGATTTTATGTCTCTTTTATGTTACAGCACCAGAGGACTTCATGCGCAAGGTTGTATTAGAACAATTTTGATCATTTAACTCTCATGGCCAGGGTTTCTTCACCAAAAAAAAAAAAAAAAAAAAAAAAAATCATTCTGGTGGAAGAGTACAAAACCACAAATACATTTGCCATATTACCTGAGAAATTGTTAAAGGCGTAGAAAATTGGGTACCTCAGCTCGTCAAAGAGAAGAAATTCAGATAAGAGCATGATTTTGTGAATTATTTTTAGAGGTACTCAATCTATTATTAAAGTTATTGGAATTTGTCGAAGTTACTGTATATAGGCTTTGAATTAATAAAGAAGTAATTCTCTGGTTTAATACTTTTCTTGTCCATCGCGCATGTAATTTGCATTTGATAACTTTCTATTTTCATAATTATTTGATAAAATAGAGGGCTTATGAATACTTTACTATTAAGAAACCTAAAAAGAACTGTCGTTGTTGTATCATGTATGTTCTTAGAATTCTATCTCATGGTTCAAATTAACAGAATCTACATGTGCGATCAATGTTGGATATACTGCAAAACCGGGTTTACTTTCACGAGCAATAGTCTTGTGCATTTAGGTTTAATTGTGGTGGATGTTGGCGGTTTCTATCTATGTTGACAGGGAAAATAACATAGGATAACAATTAGAGTATACGTTTAATGATAGGTTTGCTCTCATGAGCAATAGCCAATAGTATATATTGAAGAAACTTGAGTACAGTGTATATTGAGGGGATTCAAAAAGCTCACTGTGACTGACTAAATTAACTTATAAACTGCATTACAGAGTGTATCTTAATTCTTGTGGATGTTGCTATGTGTATTGAAGCTGCATCTTAATATTTGAACTTTGTGAATGTCTTCAGTTCCTTCTCCATCTGATAAGTGTGACAATATTATGTCATAATGGTAAATTACAACAATGGTCTCTTTCTGAGGTCAGTTGTCGATGTACCAGCACAGCTAACATAATCACCTTGAGGAGTACTCGTGCATCAAACTTTTCAATGCCCATTTCCAGTGCTGCACACTTTCAAAGCATCTCAAATGGGCAGCGGCGTCTTTTAGAACACCAGGGCGTCCTGCCCCCCAATGCACTGCTTCCCACGACACTTCCTCATACCCTTCCTTTGGTTTCTTTTGTCGGAAGGCATCCATACAAAACACTTCCAGAGACTCTGTTTCATCCAGCAACTGAGGTTCATAAGTAGCATCTGGTTTAACCCAACCTAAGAATGATGCATCTCTTGTTGTCACAATTATCCTACTCCCACGGCCAAAAATGGCACGATTTATGCCTAATATCTTCAACTGCTCCTCGTTGTCAATGTCATCAATAACCAAAAGAACTTTTTGATCTTTCATCATCTTTTGTATTCTTCCAATTCCCTGCTGATAGACATTTACATGTTTTCGACTCTCATGGTCTTGGATAAGATGCGATATGAGCTTATTTTGCAAAGTAACCTTCCCATTTGACTCTCCGAATATGGTTTTCACATTGGAAAGGAAACAACAGTATTGTGCTTTAAATCCAATAGCAAGGCGTTTAAATGTAGCTTCTGCAATTGTGGTCTTACCTATCCCTTCTGGCCCACAAATTGCAACGATCCGTATACCATCATCAGCAACATCCATAGAACCAACGTTTAACATCGAAATCACTTCTTCCATCCGAGATCCTATACCAACAAGGCTGTCTGCTATGTTCGAGTATTGTCCATGTATAACTTTTCTAACAGTTTCCACAACTAGGTCCACCAACGTCCCCTCATCCCTGCATATTTGTACGTCTTTTCAGTGTATATGAAAAAAAAGGCCAACAAGAAAGCTTATGAAAGAAAAAAAAAAAAAAAAAAAAAAAAAAAAAAAAAAAAAAAAAAAAAGTTTCGAAACTTTACCCGTTGGCATCATCTTGCAGGTGCAAGCCGTCAGGAAGTTGTCCTGCTTTTTGTAGAGCTTCTCTCCATTTCTGAACCGTCCCCTCATCGAATTTTTCTTTGAGAGTTTCGAAATGCTTTTTATAGGAACCTTGTTGGGTACCAACATCAGATTTTTTGACATCTAGAAATACAGGAAGAACAACGCGTTGGTCATTCATTTTCTCCAAATCCATCATCTCGCAAAGTTCATTAAGGCACCATTTGGAATCAGCGTAGTTTGTCGAGAATACAACAACAAAGATCCTAGAATCCTTGATGGCTGCCGATAGCTGAGGAGCGATACTAAGACCTCTTGGGAGCAGAGTATCATGGAATATATCAAAGTTGTGGCGTCTAAGAGCTCCATAGAGTTGGCTTGTGAAATTGTTTCGAGTATCCTCGCCCCTGAAACTCAGGAACGCGTCGTAGAGAAATGTAGGTTCCATAATCACTAGTAACAATTAGTCTGGTAACTTTTTGTTTTTGCCTTAAGAAGAAGATGTAGCAGATGCATCTAAATGCTTGATGATAAATAATATAATGAAAAAACAGAACAATAAAATATTGATGGAACATTTCTTGACACGGTTTTGACTAAATGAAAACACGGTTCTACATTAATTAAAAGATGTTACATTTTCTTGGTGAGAGTCCTAACACTTCCCGACTCAACTTGCTGGAACATAATAAAAATGTATTTTCTTAGTAACTAGCTTGTAAGTGGGTCACAACATAAAAAGGTTATCTTCTTTGTAATTTGTAAGTAGGTCATTAGTTTGGCACGATGCCATTCTCATAGTTCAACTCTAGTATTTGTTGCGGGTGTCTTGTGTTTTGTCTCTTGTACTTCGTTTAGTTTTGTGTGATAGAATAATGACTTATCTCTACAGCTCTACTAGATATAATATAAAAAAACGATGCATTTTTTTAAAAACTCTCAAATGATTATTTTTTTAACGGCAATTTTTTCACACTCTATACCCACCTATCTCATAATATATAGTATATACTACAAATGCCTCCAACGAGACTTGAACCCACAACTTTTAGGTTGGTGGACAACTCATATACCAATAGACCAAAAGTCTTGGGTTCTCAAAATGATAAATGCTGAATTCCTATTATGCTAACATGTCTTGCTCGATACTCCCGTGCACTATAATCAACAGCTTTTTTTTTTTTTTTTTTTTTTTTTTTTTTTTTTTTTAATTATTATTATTATTATTATTAATGTAAAAATTTACATAAAGTTTGATGAGAGTCTAGACACAAGCTGTGCTCCCACTTCTTTTTTAATACAAAAACTCACTCTATAAAAAATAAAAGAGCCAGTCTTAACATTATATGAATGACTAACAGAAATAGATTTAATATGCAAAAATATGTCCAAAGCCTCTGTATCGAATTCCGCAAACGTAGAAAATGCAAATGGTATAAACTTGTACCCGTTGTCCTCACACTTGGACTCACACTTCTTCTTCTTCTTCTTCTTCTTCTTATTATTATTATTATTATTATTATTATTATTATTATTATTATTATTATTATTATTATTATCATAGGATTTATAAGAAATTAGTGGGGAGCCGAGATACTAACTAGGGCCCCACTCCTTTAGCTATAACGAAGCTAATCCTACTAAAAATATGAGCAGCAGCACGTGCTCCAATGTCTTGAGTCACCGAGAATCTTCGAATACGCTTTAGTAAGTTCACCGCATCCTTCTCGAGTTCTCCAAAAGAAGAGAATGAAAATGGGAGAAACTCATATCCGATATCCACGCATTTAGCCTCGTACTTGACACGTTTACGTTGTGCGGTTTCAATAACCGCACGACCCGGCACAAAATCAACCATACCGGTTTGTGTCAAGGGTGATGACCCTGTCAGATCAACACATACATCAAGCCCACTATCCCAAGAGGAAAGTAATATATCAGTCGGACGTAAGGGTTTGTCCCTTTCCCCACTAAGCCCAATATCAACCTCCTTACGAGCCGAAATTCCTGACCGAGAACATATGTCAACAAGAACATCACGCACCACGTTATGCCGATGTTCAATACCAACAATACCCGCACACGACACATCATGGTCCCCATAAATATCCCCAGTAAAGACCTTGGAACAAGGTGAGGCGGTATCTGAACATAAAATAAGGGAACACCTAGCCGATAACACAACACACATGAGTAAGTCCTAACATTTATAGTCTGTCCCAACCCAATATTATTTTTATTTTTTTTAATTTTTTTAATTTTATTATTATTGTTATTATTATTATTATTATTGTTCTTATTATTGTTATTATTATTATTGTTATTATTGTTATTGTTGTTGTTATTATTATTATTATTATTATTATTATTATTATTATTATTATTATTATTATTATTACGGAGTATTATTCTTGTTATTATTATTATTATTATTATTATTATTATTATTATTATTATTATTATTATTATTATTTTATTTTTTTTATTATTATTATCATCACTTTATTGAAAAACAAATAGGATTTTACAAGAAATTAGTGGGGAGCCGAGATACCAACTGAGCCCCCACACCTCTAGCTACAGCAAAACCAATCCTACTAAAAATATGTGGAGCAGCACGTGCTCCAATGTCTTGAGTCATAGAGAATCGTCTAATGCGCTTTAATAAGGTCACTGCATCCTTTTCAAATTCTCCAAAAGAAGAGAATGAAAATGGGAGGAACCCATATCCGATATCAGCGCATTTAGCTGCATACTTGACACGTTTGCGTTGTGCGGCTTCAATAACCGCCCGACCGGACATAAAATCAACCATACACGAACGCGTCAAAGGTGGCGATCCTGTAAGATCAACACAAACATCAAGGCCACCATCCTAAGAGTAAAGTAACATATCGGTCGGACGTAAGGTTTTGTCCCTCTTTCCACGAAGCCCAATATCCCCCTCCTTACGAACTGAAACTCCAGACCGAGAATATATATCAACAAGAACATCACGCACAACATTGTGCCGATGTTTAATACCAACTAAGCCTGCGCACGATACAACATGATCTCCAAAAATATCTCCAGGAAAAACCTTAGAACAAGCTGAACATGGCATCTGGACAGTAAAAAGTGGAACACCCAACCGGTAACACAAAACACATCTGTAAGTCCTGGCATTCATAGTCTGTCCCAATCCGGATATCGGTGCCACCCTAAGCCAATCTGACGTATAATCCTCTTTTAATGAGTTCCATAAAGCCATCTGTCTAGAGGATAAATGGAAAGTGGATTCAACCGTTTGGGCAACACGTGCGAAATGTATATCTGCCAATTTCTTCATAAGTTTGGGGGCAGCGATCTCACTAGGGTTACTCATAAGGTCAATATCCATATTCACATTAAAAGTACACAATGCATCATCAAAAGAGGGACCAGTAGACACAATACCAGAACTACGAAGAAGCTTAGTCTGTAAGCTGGCAGATTGAAGTCTAAAAGCAAGGAAGGCATAGTTCAAGACATCACCTGCAGAATACACACCAAGTTCCCCGAGAGCAAAAGGTAGGGTGGCGAGTCTCCATTGCCAGTCACCAAACCCATGTCCATAAGCAGTGACAATACGTTCTAAAGAAGAGCGAAGTGCTGCATCAAAAGAAACCTGAGCACTCTCAAAGACCCGAGGAGGACATGTGCGCATAGAAAAATACAACTTGGAAATACCGACACATGCACGCAGTAACAACAACTCACACTGAGGATCATTAAGCTTAGCAACAGCATCCATAAGCTCAATAGTTTTAGCAACCCTTTTCATAACAAGCTTACTACTAAACTCAAAATCCACACTGGCGGGGCCCCCTAATAATTTAACACCATGCGAAGGTCGAGAAATATTAGGGGAAAAACACCAACATACCTGCTCCTTGGGTCTTCCTTCGGCCAAAAGGCCTCAGTTTTATCAACATTGAGGTGTAAACCACAACTAGGTCTGTCCATCATAATCAACTCCAAAACCTTCCCCACAACCAAAGTATCCCCAATAATAGTACCATCATCAAGATACCAAGCTTGAAGAGAAAGAATGAAGGAGTCTTGAATCTTACATGCCAAGGGATGTAACACTAAAGCAAAAAGAAGAGGCCCAAGCGGATCACCCTGTTGCACCCCTTGGTGCGACCATAAAGTATGCTCACCATAATATAATCTAGCAGGACTGGAGTAACAGAATTCCACCCAACGTGAAATAGCCGGAACGCGAAGGCGAACTTCTCGTAACATAACCGCATGATCCACCATATTGTTATTATTATTATTATTATTATTATTATTATTATTATTATTATTATTATTATTATTATTATTATTATTATGATTCTTATTATTATTATTATTATTATTATTATTATTATTATTATTATTATTATTATTATTATTATTATTATTATTATTATTATTATTATTATTATTATTATTATTCTTGTTATTCTTGTTGTTATTATTATTATTATTATTATTATTATTATTATTATTATTATTATTATTATTATTATTATTATTATTATTATTATTATTATTATTATTATTCTTGTTATTCTTGTTATTCTTGTTATTATTATTATTGTTATTATTATTATTATTATTATTATTATTATTATTATTATTATTCTTGTTATTCTTGTTATTATTATTATTATTATTATTATTATTATTATTATTATTATTATTATTATTATTATTATTATTATTATTATTATTATTATTATTATTACTATTATTAGTATTATTATTCTTGTTATTCTTGTTAATATTATTATTATTATTATTATTATTATTATTATTATTATTATTATTATTATTATTATTATTATTATTATTGGTACATTAAATGTTCTTTCTAAAATTACCCAATATTAGTCATAACTTAAATCCAATAATTCAGAGGCAGTTAATATAAAGAAAAGTTTTTACTACATACAACTTCATCATCTAAACAACTACTGAACATTCTCAGGGAAGTGTACGTGTGAACGAAAGATAATATAGTTAGATTTTTATCTATTGTCATTTGGCGGTTTCAACCGTTGTACAAGTGAATACAGTAATAGGTGAAGTAAAAGTTGTAACCGAAATACATTTGAAGTTAGCCAATATTTTGTTATAAAACTTAGCAACCGAAAATTTAGTTTTTAATGTAGAGATTTGTAACACTTGCATCAAGGTTGTTAATTCGAGAATTAATATGAAACATAAAATAAACTTTCTATATATACTACGAGTAATCACGAAGAAAGAAACAAAAGTGCTTATTTGAAAGACAAAAATGGCCGACTCTATAAATGTTTGATTTCATTTCCTTAGGAATTGAAGTCGAAATAGCCGAAAACCATATCAAGCAACAACTGTATTTCTAACTTTCAAAACTGATCAGCATTGAACCCATCCTCATCAAATCTCGCAATTCAAAAGACAAATATGGCCGACTCCATCTGATTCTGTTTTCCTTTAGGAATTGAAGTCGAGATAGGGAAAGCCATATCTTGCAACAACTGTATTGCTAGCATTCATAACTGTACATTGAATATATCGTCATCCATTCAAAAGACAAAAATGGCCAACTACATAAATATGACCAACCATCTATTTGAACAACTGTATTCTAGCTTTCAAACTGACAATGAATCCATGCTCATCAACTCTTGCCTCCTCCTCATCTACTATAAGAAAAAGGGATTCAGATTCTTGTTATGATTCCCGTTGTAAAAGGCCGAAGAATAATGTGTTTGTGAATTATTTATGTGAATATATTGGCAAAAGCTTTGCAAGTCATCTCAAGGGAGCCCTCACACGCAACGGTTTTACCATATGTGATCACACCATGCTTCCTGTTATAGGCAGTGGGAGAGATGAGAGTTCCCAGCTGTTGAAAGCTATTGAGGAGTCTGAGATATATGCTGTTGTATTATCAAATAACTACCCTTATTCTGTAAGGTGCCTTGATGAGTGATTGATGCTAAACCGTCAACCTAAACTGACCAGGGAATGGTCAGCAAGGTCAAACTGCTTAGAGTCAATGCTCCGCGGAATATAGTGGTTTCCCCGGGTTGTTATGTCCCGACGAGGTGTGGATGGTATAAAAACGGGTTTGTGATCGGGTGAATTTGAATGGGAAGTAACCAGATAAAGATTTGGATTTGTTTACACTACTGGAAGGATTAGGAATAACAATATTAACAATTACGGGAAATAGAAATGTATAAACGTAAACCAAATTAAAATCAGACACGATTGCGTGCTGAGAAAAAGGTGAGTTTTAATGAAAGATAAACTACAGGGGGTGAAAATGAAACTTTTACAAACTTAAAATTAAAAGAAAATGAAATTAAAAAGAAAACTATTTTCTTTTGATTATTTTATTATTTTATATTAATTAAAACTATTGAATTAATTATTATTAAAATTTAACTTATACTAAATATAATATAATATTAAATAAAAACTAAGAAAATGAAAATTTATTTTTAAAACTTCTAAAATAACTTAAAAATTATATAAAAACTAAAAATATGTCTTTTTGTCTTTTTGTGATTTTCTATTAATTAAATACTAATTATATTAATTAAACTATTTAAAATATTTTAAATTACTAATTATACTAAAATGACTTAGAAAATTATTGAAAAATTTATAAAACTAATTAACCATCACAGGAATCCTAAAAAATTATAAAAAGTTTCTAAAAATTATATTTAGTATTTTACTAATTATTTACTTATTTATTAATCAATATCTAATTTAACTAAATTAATTAAGAAAATTAGAAAATGAACAGCAGAAATTCTAGAAAAATTCCTACAATTATTTTATAACTTATAAAAGCTAGGAAAAATATAAAAACTAGGTACTAATTTATAAAAACTAATTTTGCTATTTAATACTTAATTATTAATTAATTATTACTAAAACTAATATTAAATCTAATTAATACCGAAAGACAATATAAAATTCTGGAAAAATTTCTAAAAATACTTTAATATAAACTAAAATTAAGAAAAATACAAAAATGCAAAGTGCTTAATAAAAAGCTAAAAAGGAAAATTAAAAAGATAAATAATATTAAATAGAAACTATCACTTAATTTTATTTTGGATTTTTCTGATTTTTCTTTTGGAAAACTATTTTATACTTAAAAACAAAGAACTTTTGTAAAAACAACTTTTCTATAACTTAAAAAAAACCAAAATGGACACATAAAGCTAAAACATTTGACTTTCTTTGACTTTTGAAGGAAATGAGCCTTTGTGGGGCCCACAGAGGTGGACTATGGTTTAAACTAGCTAAGTGAACTGTAATAAGCAAGAACAACAAGTTAGGACCTATGAATAAGCTAATAAGCATGAAAATAAGCACTTGAAATCTAGGCTCAACCCAGAAATGGGACAACTTTTGATGGCCAATAAATGTGGGTCCCAGTGAGCGTAAGCTTCAACCAAAGCTTGGAATGGGTAGAGGGCCAGCTTGTGAATCTAAGGAACCAAGAAGCTAAGTTTGGGACCCACTGGTGAGGTCTGTGGGACCCACCAAAGTGGGGGGCAGAGGGGTGTTTTGCTGTGCAGCAGGGGCCTGCAGACCTGTTTGGGGGGTTGTGGGGCCCACAGAAAAATTCACAAAAATATAGAGAGTGTGGGATTTCAAAGTTTAGCTGGGGGGCTACATGTCCTGAAAATTTCAAGGCCTAAAACCTAACACAAAATTCTCTAAAATTCTTGCAATTTTTGAGATTTTTACCAAATGGGTAATTTTGACTTTTTATGAAATCTTCTCTAGTTGACTAAAATGAACTTTGATTGATCTCTAATGATTGAAAATAAGTTTTTAGGCTGAAATGAGACGAGATTAAGCTATTATACCTACTTATGCTACTATATCTATGACTATGTACTTTACTACTTATCTAATGTATGCATCAATTAAGATTAAAAGTGATTTTTGACTTTTGGTGAAGGAGTGGTGTATTTTATGACTTACTTGACTTAATTAAACCTAATGAAGCATGTTACAACCAAAATCAACAATAAAGAACTAATGCACAGTGGTGAAAACCACTGTGCCAAACACTCCTGAAATGAGCTATTACACTAACTTATTTGGTTTTTTAACTTATGCCTACTAATTTTATATTAGAAATAGATTAAATAACAACTATTAAAGCTAATGGAACATAAATCAAACACTAATAACAACCAGAACATGAAAATGCAATTTGGACTAAATGTAAGCAGTTAGAATGAGATAATGATGAATATGGAAAACTAGTGAACAAGCTATCAATCTTAAGCAATAATATAACTCCCAAACATCAAAGAAACACAAAATAAAACAAATAAGCACTAAATAAGGTAGTCTACGGTAAAATGCAAAAATGTAAATTAAGGCTTACAAGAGCATCCGGCTGAGAAACAAGTAACCAAGGGATCAAATCAGAACCTAATGCCTCCCTTGAGGCTCTAAAACCTTGAGAATCCAAAATCCACAGGCTCTCTTGCTTCCTTCTTCTTTGAAACTGAATTTTTTATTTATTGACTATTTTTCTTGTATTTTCTTGAATTTTTAGTTAAACTGATTTAAAACAGGTTTAATGATTCACTAAACTTACAAAGCTCATAAACAACTTAAATAGAACTTAATGAAACAGGATTTAACAACATTTAACAAGATTAAGCAAAATTGTCAATTTTACTTAAAAATGCAAATTTTGAATTCACAAAAGAAGACTTCAAATTAACTGTTTAGAAACTTGAAAGTAACAATATTAAACTGAAATTACATTTTTAGAACTAAGATTACAAGCTTTAACAGGAAATTACAATAAAACGATATTCTACACTATACTACAACTAAATTAACTACTAACTAACACTTCTTTCTTTTTTTTTTCTTCACTCTTATAGCCAGTATGGGTCCCACTTTAAATCCCAGCAACTTGCTTGTCTTTTGGGTCACCTTTGCTCTCTCTCCATTTTTGGCGGGAAATGATTAAACTTGCAAATTGCTCTGTAACATATGCCATAGGGGGGGGGGGTGATATGATTGGTGTTGGGAAGTGAAATTGGGAAGGGATAAGGGTGGTGGATGCAAGTGGTGGTGAAACCACTGGTTTTGGAGAAGTGGTATAGTAGCAGTGGTGGTGGTTTTTGGAGGTAAAGGGAGGGTCAAACCAGGGGTTGACCTGGTGGGTATAATAAAAAAACGGGGTGGGCTTTTGTTTTACTTTGGGCTTGGGAGTGGGCTTGACAAAAGGGTGGGCAGGTTTAGTATTTGGATTGGATTTTGGGTTTAGATAATAATAGGGTCCATTTGGTTTAGTACTAGGAAATTACAAGGACCAAAATGTAAAATCTGAAAATTGAGGGACCTAATTTATAAATTCACCAAAATATTCCAAGGACTATTTTTGCCATGTTAGAGTACCCCAAGGATCATAAATGTAATTTCCCAATTTTTGCATTCCTAGGGACTAAATCTGCCAATACTAAAACTTCAGGGACCAAATGTGAAAATTCACCAAACTTTCTAACCAAGGACCAAACCTGCCATAAAAGATTAGTATAAGGACAAAATTTGTTTTTCTCAAAGTTTTAATATCCCAGGGACCATTTTTGACAATTTTCCAAACTTCAGGGACTAAACTTGACATTTTGTGAAACTTTGCACCAAAGGACTAATTATGTAACTTTTTGATTTTAAAGGACCTTTGGTTTATTATTTTCCAAAATAAAACACCCGGGGACCAATTTTGCAAATTTCCTAAACTTTTCCAATTTTTCACCAAAGGACTAAATATGACAACTTATGATTTCAAAAGGACCTTTGGTGATAATTTTCCATATTTTGAATATCCAGGGACTAGTTTTGTAATTTTATAAAAGTTGGGGGACTGAAACTGCCAATTTTGCAAACTTTGTACGTTTTTCATTTGTTTTTACTCATTTTGCATCTAAAACATATAAAACACAATTGTGAAATATTTTTAGTATTTTGATGCATTTCTGAGTGTTTTTGTATGTTTTGCAGTTCAGATTAGACCAAAAATGATGAGTGTTTGAGCACTCATCAATCCCCCACACTAAACTATTGCTAGTCCCTAGCAATAACTGTTTTGAAAACTTGATGGATTTTAAACTCTTTACCAAAAGCCATCACTTCTGGAGTAGCCAGGTGTAAGAACTGTGGCACACCTGATAACCGTGTGATTTTGAGCAAACCACCAGCTGTCAACGGATTTGATTAGTCTTTACCAAAAGCCGTTTGCTTCTGGACTAGCCAGCTCTTGATGGAATAGTCAACATCTTGGTGAGCTGATTACCAATTATGGATTTTCCACTGCCTTTACCACAAGCCATAATCTTGCGGGCTAGCCAACTTATTTGCTTTTGAGGATATGGGGAGTTGAGGAACCATACAATTTTGGGCAAATTGCAAGCCGTAAACGGATTTGAGATGTCTTTACCAAGAGCCGTTTGCTCCTGGACTAGCCAATCCCTTTGCCGGTTAGACCTGGCGGACTGATTACCACAAAAATTTTGATGCACCAGTGAAAATTTTTTGAAATTTTGGCCAAAATGGGGGTACTAGATAGTAAAATGTGATAAAATTCGCTAGAATAGCGAAATACCCCCCACACTTAGAATGAATATTGTCCTCAATATTCAAAGTCCCGGCTATTATGCCGACATTTTGAACGTAAAAGGGCAACATTACAAGCTAAGCGTGGAAAACACCATTTTGTTTTTTCACTTCATTTGTAACCATAGCATGGGGGACTCCCCCACACTTAGGGTGAAAACCCTATAAGCATGCTACTGTTTTTGTTTACCGAGTCGCTAGTTTGACTCGACCCCGAATTCATTTGTCCTTGGGGAAGCATGATGTGGAAAAGACAATCTCAATCGGACTTTCATTCAAGATGTTTGGACAAACATTTGAAGCACGTGAAAGTTCCACACCGATGAGATAAGTATCCGGCTCAAGATAATGATACATGAAAACGCCAGGATCAAAGATGGTGTCCTCATTCTCGAAGGAGTGAAGAACAAGAGAAGTCACCCTGTAGGTGAAGAAAAGGAAGAAAACCATGATGAAAATCATGATAAGATCTTCTTCCTCGAGAGCAGGCTCATTAGCCTGAATATGGATTTCAAGGGTTAAGCTCGTAAACATCCCGGGAGGGTGGGTGGGAATTTGCAAATTCTCATGATTGAGCGCATCTCCCCCCGAGATATCAAACTCCGGAGGAGTCATGATATGATGAGTGAGTTCACCGGAGAACTCCTCATGAAGAGAATTATTCACAAGATGTGAATCTGTGAACTCTTGTTCCATTGTGGACTCATCACAATCCTCATTCTGAATATCAAAGAGTGGATTATCAGAAATTAAAGTGAATTCGGATTCGAATTCAAATAGAGGATTGGTGAGAGTAGTATTGAATGCTTCAGGAACAAAGTGATTATCATTCTCTTCTTCTAAGCTAACTAGCTCAGAAGGTAATCCTTCCACATGACTGATGTCTCCAGAAGATAAAGAATTTTCATCAGCATGTGAAGTACTAAGCTCGATGTTGGGATTAGAGTTTAAAAGATTTTCATTTCCTCCCATATCGGCTTCAAAATCGAGGAGACCATCATCACTTCCCGTTGGAAGTGGATTGATGTGAGTAAGTTCATCAGCGAACTCCTCAAGAAGAGGATCAACATCAGACTGAGGGAGTGATGCCTCGATATACTCAATGTCTCCATGAGATGTACAATCATCATTAAAATATGAGAAAGTCTCAAAATGATCGTTTGAACACTCAAGAGGGGAAGGAATATCACACATATGCTCAAGTGTTCCCTGTGACTCTCTCGGGATTGGGACAAGGTTCTCAACACTAGACTTTATGAATTCGTCCGATTCCTTATCAGGAACAGTGTCAAGATGCTCGTCCCCCATGATCAAAGAGTGAGTGGGAACCTCGGGTGTGATAGCAGTTGTTTGAGATGGAATCTCAACTGCTGGGATATCAACTGATGAACTTGATGGATCTTTATAGAATTGAAGGATATCAAGTGTATCCTCATCATCACTGTCATCAGGAATAAAACGGAACTGAGAGCTAGATCTGGCTGCTTTTTCTCTTGCAATTGATTCCCGAATAGATTTTTCATAGGCATCATGGGCATTTATTCTAGCAGCCTGCTCTTCAGCCAGCGATTCTTCCATGGATTTTTGATGAGTATGTCTTTGGGCAAAGTCTTTAACTAAACCCTTAAGCTCATCAACGATTTTCATCATATTTTGCATTTCTGGAAGAAGTGCTTGATTCATATCGTACTGTGGAGGTGGGTCATAATATGGTGTGTCAAAATTGTCACAAGGAAATGGATTACCCGTTTGACAATCTGAGCTGAAGTGTGGACCTCCACAGTAATCACAACAGTAAAACTGTTGAGTCTGGACTGGTGAATCATATGGGTATTGGTCATAACCAAAGTTTTGAGTATCACCGGAAAACTGTTCATAGACAAATGTGTTTCCGGCTTGACACTCAAATCCTTGGTGAGGACCACCACAAAACTCACACAGATATGTTAGTATCTCATGATGTGGTGGCTGGTAGGATGAATCAGATGTGTCATGGTAAGGATAGGGAGCTTGGTTATAGACAGACCCATCTCCTGACTCTACCATGCTACAGCCGGGACAATTCCCACCATTATGAGGACCACCACACCATTGGCAACCGCAATGGTGTGGATACGACATAGAAAGAATCAAAGGTTTACAGAGGGTAAGGAATGAAGAATCAAAGATGTGAGAGGGTAAAGGTGAATATTTTTGGGTTTTTGGATAAACATTTTTGTACAAATGAGAAAGAAAATCTTTTTGTGTTTTTGTGTTTGTTGAAAACTGAGTTTAAAATGTTTTCGGGAACGGTTTTGTTTTGATAATAAGAAAATATGAACAAAGGATGGATAAATGTACAATGGAACGAATTCCAAAATCACTAATCAGAAAAACCGTTTAGAATAGCGCGCACACCTCCCCGGCAGCGGCGCCAAAATTTGATTGATGCTAAACCGTTAACCTAAACTAACCAGAGAATGGTCAGCAAGGTCAAACTGCCTAGAGTCAATGCTCCGCGAAATATAGTGGTTTCTCCGGGTCGTTATGTCCCGACGAGGTGTGGATGGTATAAAAACGGGTTTGTGATCGGGTGAATTTGAATGGGAAGTAACCAGATAAAGATTTGGATTTGTTTACACTATTGGAAGGATTAGGAATAACAATATTAACAATTACGGGAAACAGAAATGTATAAACGTAAACCAAATTAAAATCAGACACGATTGCGTGCTGAGAAAAAGGTAAGTTTTAATGAAAGATAAACTACAGGGGGTGAAAATGAAACTTTTACAAACTTAAAATTAAAAGAAAATGAAATTAAAAAGAAAACTATTTTCTTTTGATTATTTTATTATTTTATATTAATTAAAACTATTGAATTACTTATTATTAAAATTTAACTTATACTAAATATAATATAATATTAAATAAAAACTAAGAAAATGAAAATTTATTTTTAAAACTTCTAAAATAACTTAAAAATTATACAAAAACTAAAAATATGTCTTTTTGTCTTTTTGTGATTTTCTATTAATTAAATACTAATTATATTAATTAAACTATTTAAAATATTTTAAATTACTAATTATACTAAAATGACTTAGAAAATTATTGAAAAATTTATAAAACTAATTAACCATCACAGGAATCCTAAAAAATTATAAAAAGTTTCTAAAAATTATATTTAGACAATTTTACTAATTATTTACTTATTTATTAATCAATATCTAATTTAACTAAATTAATTAAGAAAATTAGAAAATGAACAGTAGAAATTCTAGAAAAATTCCTACAATTATTTTATAACTTATAAAAGCTAGGAAAAATATAAAAACTAGGTACTAATTTATAAAAACTAATTTTGCTATTTAATACTTAATTATTAATTAATTATTACTAAAACTAATATTAAATCTAATTAATACCGAATGACAATATAAAATTCTGGAAAAATTTCTAAAAATACTTTAATATAAACTAAAATTAATAAAAATATAAAAATGCAAAGTGCTTAATAAAAAGCTAAAAAGGAAAATTAAAAAGATAAATAATATTAAATAGAAACTATCACTTAATTTTATTTTGGATTTTTCTGATTTTTCTTTTGGAAAACTATTTTATACTTAAAAACAAAGAACTTTTGTAAAAACAACTTTTCTATAACTTAAAAATAACCAAAATGGACACATAAAGCTAAAACATTTGACTTTCTTTGACTTTTGAAGGAAATGAGCCTCTGTGGGGCCGACAAAGGTGGACTATGGTTTAAACTAGCTAAGTGAACTGTAATAAGCAAGAACAACAAGTTAGGACCTATGAATAAGCTAATAAGCATGAAAATAAGCACTTGAAATCTAGGCTCAACCCAGAAATGGGACAACTTTTAATGGCCAATAAATGTGGGTCCCAGTGAGCTTAAGCTTCAACCAAAGCTTGGAATGGGTAGAGGGCCAGCTTGTGAATCTAAGGAACCAAGAATCTAAGTTTGGGACCCACTGGTGAGGTCTGTGGGACCCACCAAAGTGGGGGGCAGAGGGGTGTTTTGCTGTGCAGCAGGGGCCTGCAGCCCTGTTTGGGGGGTTGTGGGGCCCACAAAAAAATTCACAAAAATATAGAGAGTGTGGGATTTCAAAGTTTAGCTAGGGGGCTACAAGTCCTGAAAATTTCAAGGCCTTAAACCTAACACAAAATTCTCTAAAATTCTTGCAATTTTTGAGATTTTTACCAAATGGGTAATTTTGACTTTTTATGAAATCTACTCTAGTTGACTAAAATGAACTTTGATTGATCTCTAATGATTGAAAATAAGTTTTTAAGCTGAAATGAAACGAGATTAAGCTATTATACCTACTTATGCTACTATATCTATGACTATGTACTTTACTACTTATCTGATGTATGCATCAATTAAGATTAAAAGTGATTTTTGACTTTTGGTGAAGGAGTAGTGTATTTTATGACTTACTTGACTTAATTAAACCTAATGAAGCATGTTACAACCAAAATCAACAATAAAGAACTAATGCACAGTGGTGAAAACCACTGTGCCAAACACTCCTGAAATGAGCTATTACACTAACTTATTTGGTTTTTTAACTTATGCCTACTAATTTTATATTAGAAATAGATTAAATAACAACTATTAAAGCTAATGGAACATAAATCAAACACTAATAACAACCAGAACATGAAAATGCAATTTGGACTAAATGTATGCAGTTAGAATGAGATAATGATGAATATGGAAAACTAGTGAACAAGCAATCAATCTTAAGCAATAATCTAACTCCCAAACATCAAAGAAACACAAAATAACACAAATAAGCACTAAATAAGGTAGTCTACGGTAAAATGCAAAAATGTAAATTAAGGCTTACAAAAGCATCCGGCTGAGAAACAAGTAACCAAGGGATCAAATCAGAACCTAATGCCTCCCTTGAGGCTCTAAAACCTTGAGAATCCAAAATCTACAGGCTCTCTTGCTTCCTTCTTCTTTGAAACTGAATTTTTTATTTATTGACTATTTTTCTTGTATTTTCTTGAATTTTTAGTTAAACTGATTTAAAACAAGTTTAATGATTCACTAAACTTACAAAGCTCATAAACAACTTAAATAGAACTTAATGAAACAGGATTTAACAACATTTAACAAGATTAAGCAAAATTGTCAATTTTACTTAAAAATGCAAAATTTGAATTCACAAAAGAAGACTTCAAATTAACTGTTTAGAAACTTGAAAGTAACAATATTAAACTGAAATTACATTTTTAGAACTAAGATTACAAGCTTGAACAGGAAATTACAATAAAACGATATTCTACACTATACTACAACTAAATTAACTACTAACTAACACTTCTTTCTTCGTTTTTTCTTCACTCTTATAGCCAGTATGGGTCCCACTTTAAATCCCAGCAACTTGCTTGTCTTTTGGGTCACCTTTGCTCTCTCTCCATTTTTGGCGGGAAAAGATTAAACTTGCAAATTGCTCTGTAACAGATGCCATAGGGGGGGGGGTGATATGATTGGTGTTGGGAAGTGAAATTGGGAAGGGATAAGGGTGGTGGATGCAAGTGGTGGTGAAACCACTGGTTTTGGAGAAGTGGTATAGTAGCAGTGGTGGTGGTTTTGGAGGTAAAGGGAGGGTCAAACCAGGGGTTGACCTGGTGGGTATAATAAAAAAAACGGGGTGGGCTTTTGTTTTACTTTGGGCTTGGGAGTGGGCTAGACAAAAGGGTGGGCAGGTTTAGTATTTGGATTGGATTTTGGGTTTAGATAATAATAGGGTCCATTTGGTTTAGTACTAGGAAATTACAAAGACCAAAATGTAAAATCTGAAAATTGAGGGACCTAATTTGTAAATTCACCAAATTATTCCAAGGACTATTTTTGCCATGTTAGAGTACCCCAAGGATCATAAATGTAATTTCCCAATTTTTGCATTCCTAGGGACTAAATCTGCCAATACTGAAACTTCAGGGACCAAATGTGAAAATTCACCAAACTTTCTAACCAAGGACCAAACCTGCTATAAAAGATTAGTATAAGGACAAAATTTGTTTTTCTCAAAGTTTTAATATCCCAGGGACCATTTTTGATAATTTTCCAAACTTCTGGGACTAAACTTGACATTTTGTGAAACTTTGCACCAAAGGACTAATTATGTAACTTTTTGATTTTAAAGGACCTTTGGTTTATTATTTTCCAAAATAAAACACCCGGGGACCAATTTTGCAAATTTCCTAAACTTTTCCAATTTTTCACCAAAGGACTAAATATGACAACTTATGATTTCAAAAGGACCTTTGGTGATAATTTTCCATATTTTGAATATCCAGGGACTAGTTTTGTAAGTTTATGAAAGTTGGGGGACTGAAACTGCCAATTTTGCAAACTTTGTACGTTTTTCATTTGTTTTTACTCATTTTGCATCTAAAACATATAAAACATAATTTTGAAATATTTTTAGTATTTTGATGCATTTCTGAGTGTTTTTGTATGTTTTGCAGTTCAGATTAGACCAAAAATGATGAGTGTTTGAGCACTCATCAACGAGTTGGTCCTCATAATGGATTGCCTCTACAAGTTTAAGAGAAGGAAAGTTTTTCCCATTTTTTTTAATGTCAATCCGTCAGATGTTAGAAGTCAACAAGGTTCTTTTGAAGAAGCTTTGCAAGAGCACGAGAAGAATGTCGATCTAGAGAGACTTCAGAAATGGAGGCAAGCTCTAAAAGATGCAGGTCAATTGTCTGGTCCTACCTGCCAAAATGGGTAACTTTTCTCAAACTTACTTGGTTTTTCATTTCCTTTCTTAAACTACAATAAAATGAAGTTTGTTGTATAAGAGGGTCTTTAGAATTGCTTATATTATATAAGCAGAAGCAGATAATAAGCAGCGTATTTCATTTATTAACTTTTTAAATAAAGAAACGATTTATTTGATATTTATAAAACGTTTCTAGGTTAAATATACGAGTAAAGTGTTGGAATTTAATAATATGTCATAACATAAATTAAACACAATAAACCTCAAAGTACATGCAGAAGCGTAAGGGCATCCACTGTGATGAACCTTTTAAAAGGTTTATAAAATTGACACCTCATGAAATGTTACTAATTTACAAACCTTTTCATAGTATAAACCTATTCTCACTATAGATAAACCTTTTAATGGGTTTATAAAATTGTCAATTCATACAATGCATTAATTTATAAACCTCTTCAAAATCCTAGACCTTTTCATGCCACCTAGACTTGAAATTGTTCCTCACTATGGTAATAAATTTTTAAACCTCTTCATGATTTCTTGAACCTATTCTTAAACCACCATAGTGGATGCTCTAAGGAACATATAACATATATAATTAATTAACCAAATATTAAATAGTATGCGTACCTCTTGCAATTCTAAGCTAGCAACTTTATGAATCCAAATTAGGTTTATATGGATTATAATAATTGTCCATTACCGTTACAATTCAATCCAAGATACAAACAATAGTATGTTTGTACCACGTTTTTGTACACACGTACTATTAACGAATTAAAGCTAATGCTAGTTAAAGAAAACACAAAACAAATATTTTTTATCACTAAAAAAATCTGAAAACCCTTAATTAAGGGGTGTTCGGCCGAGTATCAAATGGATTCTTGTTTTTTGGTAAGTGTTTTGATTGGACAATTGATCTTACCACATCATTATGTGGACATTTTTTTGTAAAAATTATGTGGACATAGCATTCCTCTAACTTAAAAAACTGGGCATGCAATTTCTTCCTTAATAGGTCTACCATTCTAACAATTGTATATAATACCTTTAAATGGTCAAAACACAACAACTAGATAAAATATATTAGATTATCTTTTACCATTTTCCGGTAATTAGAATTTAGATAATTCTAATTTTCCTATCATACCTTTCTCATTCATGAAAACGAATAGGATTAAGTCTTACGCTTCTCTCATGGAAAGTAGACTAAGTCTATTCTTTTAGTAAAATTGACTCTAGCCAAAAACCCCTACGGGTGTAGATCAATTTACCAATAAAAAAATAACTTACGTTTACGGTTTAACTTTGCATTAATACATTTAAAGAAATTAACAAAATTCAATTTCAGTATTTTTGATAATTAGATCTTTAAGAAAATAAAATACCCTTTGGTAAATATTCATATAAACCATGGTATTTTCTTAAAGCTAGGATCCTAATTGACATAGTTCCATTGCATTAGTTGATCTGCTAATAATGAAAGTATTCAACAAGGTAATCTGTCGAACAATAATTGGCAAACAATTTCCAATTCCTAGATCATTATGGGATTTACAAATGCCAAAACCTAGTTGCAATGTAAGCATGTTTCATCCCCATCTTATGCTTTGAGTCATAGGTCTCACTAACTAACTCAATTAAGTTGTCTAATTTAAAGAACTGCAAATGTGTCCAGTTGAGTTCTCACACAACATGAAGATTTACCTTTCCATTGCAATCTAGCTAAGCTCTCATACAACGTAAATTGCAACTTCAAGTGTTCCTTTAATTAGATGGCATTAACTTAAATTTTAAGGGTACTAATTTTGATGTGAATAATCAAAAATATGTACGAAGAAGCATGCATACAACTTCGTATCATAAGTTTTAATAAAAACCTTTTTATTAACCAATTCAGTAAGATCAAATTGACCAAGTTTTAATTGAGGTATTTGATGAACCAATTAAAGAATTGCCTACAATTATCACCCACTATATCGTACTAATGCATGAGTCAAAAGACCCAAGTTATTCGGATAATTACTACAAAGTGGCACGTGAAATTGAGGTCAATTCACCCTTAAGGTGATTTTGTGCATATAAAATAGTCGTACTAGGTAGCTCCAATTTGACGCCCAAAGGAGCGGAGAAACTAAGGATAGCATAAAGCCATTAAATACCCATTTCTTTAAGGTCACAATTTAATGTGTACCCTCCTTATACCCCTCATATAGTTTGTCAAGTTGGGTGAGCCTTTCTTATTATTTGGTACAAAACTCATCAATCAATTGAAAGCTACAGTTTGACTCTTAAAACATGTCATAAATTATAAAAATTGCTAGTCTCGCTTGGGAGCGAATTACCATGCGAAGCGAACCACTATCGGCACATGAAACCTTACAAGATTCATAATTTATACACAAATCAAGTTTCACCATTATTTATTCCGTATTATTTTTCTATTCAAATTACCCTTTTGTTTAAAACATGTCAAACAAAAATAAACAAAACAAGTAATAATAAAAAAAAAATAAACAACTAAATAATACACACATAACATAACAATTAATATGTGAAAACATGTAGCCACATACAAACTTTATTCGATAAAACCTATTAATAATCAATTCTAAGTTTATAATGTATATATTTAACTAAGGCCCTCACTTACAAAGGAAGTTGTTAGGAATACAAATATTCCTGTAAAAGTCTCGGTCACCTAATGATTGTAATAGCATTAAGATAGCTCGTAGTTAGTTTGTTTATTAGTTAATTAGTATTAGTTTAAGTAACACCGTAGAAGAAGGAACGGGTCTTTACCCACTGTATGCCTGATCCACAGCCCGGGAGTGGGCGTAATATTGTAACTATAAATACCCCTCTCCACTTGTGGAGAGGGTTGGACCTTCATTCATTTTCAATCTTATATTTTCTCTTTTTCTTCCAAGGTTCCTCTCTTTCTATCTTTTCCTCCCTCCCCCTCATTTCTACGCCTCACAAATCACCATTTGATCATGTTTCCAACATAGTTAGTATTCTACAATTGGTATCAAGAGCCAAGGTTAGTATCTTTGGCCTGCGGTTTGCTTAGGTTGCGGTTAGTTCATACTGCGACTGGATTTTGTTGCGGTTTGGTATTACTTGCGGTTAGTGTTCTGCGGTTAGTATCTTTGGCCTGCGGTCTGCTCAGGTTGCGGTTAGCTCATACTGCGGTTGGATTGTGTTGCGGTTTGGTATTGTTTGAGGTTAGTGTTCTGCGGTTAGGTCAAGTTGTGGTTAATTTATCCTGCGATTAGTACCTTACATTGCGAGTATCTCCCACTCTTGGGTTGGTAATCTCTTATTTGTGATGTCGACTTCTTCCGATGACATCCAAGCTGCGGGGTCTGACACCCGACCTCTGATGTTGGACAGAACTGACTATGAATCATGGGCTCAAAGGATACGGCTGTACTGTCTAGGAAAAGATAATGGGGTTAACATCCTGAAATCCATCGATGAGGGACCCTTTCAAGTGGGTACTACTAGAGACACGATTTCATAAGCAACTGATCAACTACCGGCCGTGTTTGGTCCTGATAGACCTCGCACTTACAATGAGTTGTCTGAAGAAGAAAAGAAACGCTATGATGCAGACATCAGAGCATCAAATATCATCATTCAAGGCCTTCCCAAAGATGTCTACAAACTGATCAACTTCAACACTGAGGCAAAGGCGGTCTGGGATAATGTCAAAATGCTTCTTGCAGGGTCTGAGTTAACTAAAGAAGATCGTGAGTCACAGCTATACGATGAATTTGAGCATTTCAAAATGAATCCAGGTGAAAGCATCACTGACTATTACGTCAAATTTCACAAGCTGGTCAATGACATGAGAGCCATCAAGATGACAATGCCCAACATACAGCTCAATTCCAAATTCGTGAACAACATGGCACCGGAATGGGATAGGTTTGTCACGGCTGTTAAGCTCAACAAGGGTCTCAGGCATACCAATCATGAACAGCTGTATGCATATCTCCAGCAACATGAGAAACATGCAGCTTATGATCGGCTAATGCGAGAAAAGCTCAATCCGTCTGCAACAAATGAATCTCTTGCTTTTGTCTCCAATGTTCAACAACTTAATCAAACCTCTAAAGATCAAGTTCAACCATCACAATCATCCTCCAGGTCTACCCCAACCATTAGTCAATCATCAACTCCCTCACCATCTGCGTTGAATACTCAACTTGATTCTGGGTATTCTCACACTGACTTGATGATTGATAATCTCTCCAACCAAGTGTCTTTACTGGTCCAACAGTTCAGGGCTGCACTCCCATCTACTAACAACCAACTCAGAATCTCATCTAATCCACGTAATCAGGCAGTCATTGAAGATGGTCGGGTAGTGGTGCAGAATGTGCAGGGAAGACAGAACTTCAACCAAAGAAATGCTGGTAGAGAGAATGGGCAGTACAGAGTTGGGAATGCTCTTCAAGCACAAGCTAAGCAGCCTAAATGCTACAACTGCGGAGGGTTGGGCCATATTGCTAGGAATTGCACTCTCCCAAAACGTCCCCAAAACTCTGAGTACTTCAAAGACAAGATGCTGCTGATGCAGGCACAAGAAAATGGGACTGTGTTAGATGAAGAAGCTTTGCTCTTTCTGGCTGGTAATGATGGGAACACCTTTGATGCTGATGTGGATGATCAACCTGTTCAGGACATGGCTCTTAATGACCCAAATATCTTTCAAGTTGAAGAGTGTGATGCATTTGACTCAGATGTGGATGATGAACCAACTGCTCAAACAATCTTCATGGCTAATCTGTCTGCAGCAGCATCCTCTTCACAGCATCCCGATTTATCCATCACGTCTGCTATCTCTGAGGTACCAACATCTCCTAAACATGATCTGTATAATTCTACACCTGTACAGGGGGCATGTGACTCTGTACAACTCAAGAATATTGTCAACACAGACATCACTGATATGGGCAATACCAATAATATCCCATATGAAATGTATGTGAATGACAATGGAACCCCAGTTGTACCGAGTGACATGCCGTCTATTGATTCTAGTAATCATGAGATGTATGAGCACTCTATGTACAACCCTGATGATTCTCTAATCACTAGAATTAACACCCTTAAGGACCAAGTAAATATTTATGAGCAGCGTGCTAAGTTTGAGCTGAATGAACGTGAGCAGAAAATGGAATGGCAACTGCGTACTTACATATCTGAAAACAATTCCAAACAAGAATCATTAAAAAGGGAACTAGTTTCTTTAAAGAACCAATTGAATCAAACCGTCAAACAAAAACTTGAGGTTCAAAAAGGTTTGACTTCAATCAAACAAGAATTCAAAGATAAAGAAACTAAACTTCTAAATGACTTCTCAAAATTAAAAACGTTAAAAAATAAATTGGAAGATAAGTTGTACACACAGGGCCAAACCATTCAATCTGCTCAAATGATGGAAAGCCACAGGAAGTTAAGTGATGAATATAGTGAACGTGATTCCTCCAAACCCAAAGCAAGATTCCTTAGAATAGGTCTAGGTGCTCAACCTGCATTATATGATGCAAAAACTATGCTTGAACCTAACCATGCTCCTCCTGATACTCGGTCCTATGACCACATCAATGAGGCAGAGGATAGAACTAGGGTAAAACTTGCTGAACGTTTAAAGGATCCTAAATGCATTGCTAAGAATCTCGTGTTTCACTATGATTATGCAAATGACAATCATACTGCAATTTTTGTTCCTCAAAAGAGAATTTTTCCTGAAAAAGTGTTTTGGAATATTGACATTGAGAAAATGCAAGCTGAAAGGGTTGTAGGAAACACACGCACTATGTTTAGAATTGCTCACCCAACTGCCTATCCCCTGAACACACCCAGGCACCTTGTACCTTTCACTCTTCCCACACAATGTAATACTCTAATTGGGCTGTATGTGCTAGGTCAACTGTTCAATGACTTTGAGAAAACCTGTAAAATAAGAATTACACCTACAGGGATTACAGAAGGGGAAAGGGGTTTTGAGCAAACAAAACAGTGTTACCTAACTGAAGTTATGCCATTTTTTAAACTTCTAAAAGAACATTTTGAGGGACTTAAAAACACCATTAATGATGATGTGACTCAAATGAAAAAGGTTTTTGATGAAGTGGAAAGTGAGGGTAACCAACTTGCTATTGATCTCAAACACAGTGAAATTGACAGGAAAAACATTCTCATAATGAATGAAACTTTGATTGCTAACTGCATTGCTAAAGATGTGTTTTATACTGTTACCGACTCTGCGCTATCAGCTCGACAATTTCATGAAATGTCGGTTACTTTGAATGTCTTCCAAAATCGTGTGATTGAGCTTGAGGGGGAGAATTACAAACTTACTGAAAAAATTCAAAACGATGATCATGATAACATGGTCAGGAATTTCTCAAAACTAGAAGTTGATAATTTGAACCTACAATTAAAATATCAACATCTAGAAGAAAGTATAAAAACATCAAATGCCAAGATATCTTCGGATGCTCCTGAATTTGATACATGTTTTGAATTAGCCAAAAAGGATGAAGTAATTCAAGCTCACTCAAACACGATTCGGAAGTTGAAGGTCCAAATTGCACAATTAAAATCGAACAGAAGCGATGTAATCAATACCAATTACCAGAAGTCTATGGATTCTCAAAATTTTCAAAAACAGGGCATTATCAATGAGTTACAACATGAAAATGAGTGGCTTCGTGCTGAAATGTCCAACGCTAAACAACGTTATAAAGAATTGTTTGAGTCTATCAAAACAACACGTGACCAAAACAATGAGAAAGTCACTACTTTGTTAAATGAAATTGAGAATCTAAAGACCATGGTGAAGGGTAAAATGCCCGCTGTTTCATGTGATCAGGCAATTTCCAATGTACATGCTTGTAATAAATATGCGTGCGATGCTGTGAATGTTTCTCTTCCCCTTAGGAACAATAAGTTAGTTCATAACAACTATCTTAGAAATCTTAAGGATTGTCTGGCCATACTTAGAGAAACTGTTGAAGATGAGAGGATTTCTAAACCACTTGATGATGTTATTATTGGTGCGTGCTTCCTCACTAATAGGGCCCAGGAATTATTAGAATATGCCATAGGATCATGCCCCAAGAATGATACTAAGTCGGATAGGACAACTGCATTGCACCCTCTCAGTGGCAACAAGCATGTCACAATTGACTTTCCCCAAACCATGCCACAATCCTCCATCTTGATCACCAGTAAACAAGTAGCAACTAATCAGACTAATGTTCCCATCATTGCTTCTACAGGAGTAAAAGGTGTATCTAATGCTAGTAAGTCACTGCCTAAGGGCAATACAAAGCATGATAGGACTTTGCCGGCTAAGAGCTCATTTATGAAGGAAGTAGAAGAATCATCTAGGAACAATAAAGTGTTGCTTAGTGAAAGGAATCGAGTTGTTTCTAACATTTGTGTGAACAATGATGTAATTAATTCGAATTCTGATGCTATTTGTAAGACGTGTAACAAATGCTTATTCTATGGTAATCATGATGCATGTGCTGTGCCTTTTCTTAAATCCACTATGCAATCACCAGATATGAATGTTTCTAGTGTTAAACGAGCAAAACAAGTATGGAATAAAACAGGAAAAGTGTTCACGAATGTTGGTTATCAATGGAGACCTACTGGAAGGAAATTCACTCTGAGGAAAAGGTGCCCAGTGACTAGGATTACTAATTCTAGAGATATGCCTATTTGGAAGTGGAGACCTACCGGTAGATTATTTCCAATAGAAGCAATAGATACCACTTCTAGTTCTAGTGCATCTAAATGTGAATACTCTAGTGAGATACCTGTTACTTATGATAATCCAATATTTGTGTGTTCTAACCAAACGGACCCCAATTGTGTGTGGGGCTCCAGCTTTTTCAGTTATCCACGATTGTCTGGTTTCAAATGCAGGTCGTACAAATCGTCCTTTGGTATTTGGACTCAGGCTGCTCAAAACATATGACTGGTGATCGCTCAAGGCTCAAGAATTTCGTGGAAAAGTTTATTGGTACGGTTAGGTTTGGGAATGACCATTTTGGTTCTATAATGGGTTATGGTGATTATGTCTTTGGAGACAGTGTTATATCCAGAGTCTACTACGTGGAAGGTCTTGGGCACAATCTATTTTCTGTTGGTCAATTCTGTGACTCAGATCTCGAAGTCGCCTTCAGAAAGCACACCTGTTTTGTTAGAGAATTAGATGGTGTTGATCTTCTCAAGGGGAGTCGGGGCACTAATCTTTACACCATCTCCATCGAAGATATGCTACGGTCCTCTCCAATTTGTCTACTCTCTAAAGCATCCAAGAACAAGTCATGGTTGTGGCATCGACGTTTAAACCATTTGAACTTCGGTACCATCAATGAACTTACACGTAAGGATCTTGTTCGAGGCTTGCCCAGACTTAAGTATGAAAAAGATCATCTGTGTTCCGCCTGTCAAATGGGCAAAAGCAAAAAGCATACCCATAAACCCAAAACTGTCAATTCAATCATGGAAGTTCTTCATACCCTTCATATGGATCTTTGTGGACCAATGAGGATTCAAAGTATCAATGGAAAGAAATATGTGCTGGTTATTGTTGATGATTACTCACGATTCACATGGGTGAAATTTCTACGATCAAAAGATGAAACTCCTGAAACCATCATCAAACTCATCAAGATGTTGCAAGTCCGCCTCAACAAAACAGTTAGAGTCATTCGTACTGATAATGGAACAGAATTTGTGAACAGACAACTTACTCTATTTTATGAAGGTGTCGGGATCAGTCATCAAAAGAGCATTCCACGAACTCCTCAACAAAATGGAGTTGTAGAAAGACGCAATCGCACCTTAGTTGAAGCTGCAAGGACTATGCTCATCTTTTCCAAAGCTCGTCTATTTCTTTGGGCTGAGGCAATTGCCACCGCATGTTACACTTAGAACCGATCCTTGATACATCCTCTCCACTGCAAGACTCCCTATGAACTGGTTCATGGCAGAAAACCCGATCTTTCGTTTCTTCGAGTTTTTGGTGCACTTTGCTATCCAACTAATGACAGTGAAGACCTTGGGAAACTCAAGGCCAAGGCCGACATTGGTTTCTTCGTTGGTTATGCTCCAGATCGAAAGGGGTACCGAATCTACAACAAACGTACTAGAGATATAATGGAAACAATCCACGTTACTTTCGATGAGCTGACTGAGCAACCGGTTCCTGGACAATCAAGTTCTGGACCCGTACCTAACCTTTTGTCCCCTGGACCAATTAGTTCCAGGCTTGTACAGAATCCCATCCCTGCTGCTCCTTTTGTACCTCCTACGAGTGAAGATTGGAAGAAACTGTTTGACCCAATGTTTGATGAATACTTTGAACCACAACAGATGAATGCTCCTGAAGCTATAATGGTTCAACCACCAGATGGGGTGGTGAATGATCAAGATGACAATAACGGTCCATCCACTTCATTGTCATGGGATTCTGAAGCCCCCGCCATCAGTCAATCGGTTAGCACGTCTAATGTTCAACCTTCACTTGCACATCGAGCGGCAAATGTAGATAATTCATCTGAAGTTAATCCTTTTGCTCCACCTGATAATGAGCCATTTGTTAACATCTTTGCCCCTGAACTATCAAATGATGTAACATTCTCTGACGAATCTAACACGGCTACCTCAGTTCCACATTCTCAACCCCATGAATACCTTCGGAAATGGACCAATGATCATCCTATTGACAACATCATTGGGAACCCTTCACGTCCAGTATCAACCCGCAAGCAACTTGCAACCGACGCATTATGGTGCTTCTTCAATTCTGTTCTCTCTAAAGCTGAACCAAAAAGCGTCAAGGATGCAATGTCTAAACACTCATGGTTCACTGCAATGGTGGACGAAATTCATGAATTTGACCGACTGGATGTCTGGGAACTAGTACCACCTCCCGAGTGTGCTATGATCATTGCTCTCAAATGGATATTCAAGGTTAAACTTGATGAGCATGGAGATGTTCTGAAAAACAAAGCTAGGCTTGTGGCAAAAGGATATCGACAAGAAGAAGGTATTTACTTTGAAGAATCCTTCGCCCCAGTTGCTAGAATAGAAGCCATAAGGATCTTTCTCGCTAATGCTGCAAGTCAAAACATGGTGGTTTATCAAATGGATGTCAAGACCGCATTCTTAAATGGGGATCTGAAAGAGGTGGTATACGTATCTCAACCCGAAGGTTTTTTGGATCCAGAACGCCCTAATCACGTGTATCGATTAAAGAAGGCTCTATATGGGCTTAAACAAGCACCCAGGGCGTGGTACGACACCCTGTCTAAATTTCTTCTGGCCAACAAATTCTCCAAAGGCGTTGTTGATCCTACCCTCTTTACCAGAAAAACAGGCAAAAACCTCCTACATGTACAAATCTACGTCGATGACATCATCTTTGCCTCGTCTGATCCCTCAGAATGTGATCGTTTCTCTCAAGAGATGAGCTCCGAATTCCAAATGTCTATGATGGGTCAAATGTCATTCTTTCTAGGGCTGCAAATTTCTCAAAACCCCAATGGCATATTCATCAATCAATCCAAATACGCCAATGAAACTTTGAAGAAATTTGGTTTCGACTCCAGTGATTCAGTTGATACTCCTATGATTGAACGATCAAAGCTTGACGAAGATGATGTGGGAATTCCGGTCGATCAAACCATGTATCGAAGCATGATTGGCTCCTTAATGTACCTTACTGCAAGCAGACCCGACCTTCTGTTTGCAGTTTGCATTTGTGCCCGGTATCAATCCAAACCCACCAAGAAACATTTGGAAGCTGTCAAGAGAGTCTTTCGATACCTTAAAGGAACAATCCACTTGGGCCTTTGGTACCCTAAAGAAACTTCTATGGCTCTCACAGCATATTCGGATGCTGATCATGCTGGATGTCAAGACACTCGTCGCAGTACATCTGGGGGTGCACAGTTTTTAGGAAATAAGCTAGTCAGTTGGTCTTCAAAGAAACAAATGAGTACATCTATCTCCTCCACTGAAGCTGAATACATTGCTATGTCATCATGCTGTGCTCAGATCCTCTGGATGCGATCTCAACTTTCTGACTATGGCTTCATCTGCAATAAGATTCCTATGTATTGTGACAACAAAAGTGCAATTGCACTCTGCTGCAACAATGTCCAGCATTCAAGAACTAAACACATTGACATTCGACATCACTTCATCAGGGAACAAGTTGAGAAAGGAATTATGGAACTTTACTTTGTGAGGACTGAGTTCCAACTAGCCGATATCTTCACCAAAGCACTTTCTAGGGAACGGTTTCACTTCATCCTCCCACGCCTTGGTATGAAGAGTCTCACACCTGAGGATCTCAAATGTCTTCAGGAAGATCAAGAGGAGTAAAGGGGTTGCTTCACATATCCTTGTATAGTATCAAATCAAAAAGAAAATAGAAAAATATAAAACCTATAAAAACCATAAAAATCTGAAAAATCACAAAAACTCAAAAATATTCTTCTCTCGACATGTCTCTTGTATAATCGATATTATGTACGTTTCTAGAAATGTCCTTCAATAATGACACGGAATCATACATATGCTTGAGCAAGAGTTTTTCGGTTTCAAATAAAGTTCTTTTCAAAAACATGTCGTGTCTCAAAACGTTCTTAAAATATGGCTTGCTATTACTTCAGATAGCAACCCGGTTTTCAAAATTAAGGAAAACACGTCGCCTAAAAGACGGTTGTTCCTAACAAAGGGTGCCGTTCATCCGAGCGTGAATTACTTTATATTCATGCACCCTCGATCTAATGTACGCTTCAGTGCATTATTTCTTGATAAAGAAGAGAAATCTTCTTTTTATCGCCAAATACTTTTCCTTCTATGATTTTTCCGAAAAGTGTTTGTGCAAAACTTGGTGGTACCATTAAATTTTGAATGAAAATCAAATTGAACTCAAAAGTTTGATAAAATTTTCACTCAATCAATGACGTTAATAGTTTATGAAAATATTTATGCTTTAACATCCGTCATTGATTGAGGGGGAGAGTGCTTTCTCAAAATTTTATGTATCATCAAAACTCCCCACACTTCGTACAAAAAACCTTGCAACAAAATGATTTGTGATGTGTTATGTGTCAGAATGAGTACATTTTCAAAGAGTTTTCGTTAAAACTTCAAATCTTTTGTAAACTCTTCAAATCTGACACATAACAACCTCCCTCACAGATTAAGGGGGAGCTAGAAAAAGTTCCTTTTTATCAGAAAATATTAAAATTGACCGCATTTCTCTCCCAAAACGCTTTCTAAATTATTTAAATTAATTGAGACCAAAAACCTCGAAAGATTTGAAATTTTTGATCGGGGGAGAGAATGTGATTTAAATATGCAATCTGATATCAAATGTGATCTTTTCGACTCAATAATAGGCTCCCGCATATGTGCTAAACACTTTCGAATATCGATGCACATATTGAGGGGGAGCAAAAGGCGTTTGTGGAAGTTATACCAAAGACCGACCATTTATTTTTATGCATGGAGTTATAAGGTTGGTTAAGGTTAGGTATAAATTCCCATGATCCACCAGAACCGGTAGGATCTTCCCAGGGACAATCCATAGATAGATTAGAAGTCCTTAGGAATGATTGAAAAAAGGAGTAAAGTGAGAAAGGGAAGAGTGCGGACTGAGATAGAGCTAGGACTGGAACAAACCCAACAAGGTTCTAGTGGTGAAGTCTCGGTAAGCACTGAAAGGGTTGAAGAATGAAAAAGAAATGAAATGAGAAAGGGTGAAAAGAAATAGCCCTCCAAATATTCAACCTTAGGGCAGAAACCGGGTTCAATTCATAATCTACTGGCGGTTACTAAGGTAACACCGGTATTGAAGACAAGACGTCATGGACCCAGTGACGCACTGCACCAAACTTCCCAACCACTCAAGTTCTCTTAAAAGAGCTTGTTTCAATCTCATGGGGAACCCTGTGCAATGTATCGACCGCTCATTGCAAGCTATGTTGATACCTAAAACAGGAGACGCCTCCCCAGTCTCCAGGAGTGGATCAAAACGCACTATTGAGTCTAGAGCCATGAGATCATCCATAAATCTCGATAGGACACATTCCAAATATGCTTATTGTTTCACATAATGTGGAAAATAAGATAAACTATTTAGAGTCCTACGCATTATCCTTGTGGTATTGCCAGAACATCCGAGTGATATGTAAATATTCACAATGAAGATGGAAATCCTTCTAGAGTGAACATCCCTCAAGCTCTTGGTAGGTGACATGTGAGATCCACCTTGGATCAATGATCAAGTGACAACTGGAAAGCAACAATGGTGCGATTCAAAATTGAATCAAACTTGTTCCAGGATATGGATTGACGGATACTTTTGCAAAAACCTTTCAATGTGCTCACAAACTAATTTTCGAGCACATTGATTGTGTAATATCTTTCAAACAAAAGTATTTTTGATGGAAATGTGATTCAAAGTATAAAACTCTCGTCGTGTCTCAAAAAATGTTTATCATAGGACACGCGAGTGATTTCTATAAATCTATTTCTCATCAATCCGTGAATATTCATTCACCGATTCACTCTATCGTGCTGTCTGCTTTGAGACGTTCCGGTATGAGAACATGCTAAGTATGAAGATTCTAAAGTGGATTCTTTGGAAAATTCATTACTACAAGCTGGAAATTCCTGTCAAGGAGAGTCTTCTTTAAAAAGAGACCCTACCTGATCACAGGTCGGTTTTCACAAAACCGGAGGGTACTTTGTCCTCGCAGAATGAATGACAAAGCCATATTCGTTCTCTATCTTTATTGTTAACTGTTTTATTTCAGGGACACATATAAAGATGGCGTTGATGGCTCTAGTTTCCAGCTGAATCGGGTCAATCCATAACTCATGCTCACACATCCTCCACACTATCAATGAAGATGAGAGACTTGCTACAACAAATGTTGAGAGACTACCAACAACGTTTCCGCAACTCTGATGAAAAAGTCTCCTGATCCACAACTCCAATGCAACGTCTCCAGATACAGAAGGGTGTGAGCATGATGGTCCTTAGTCACTACATCACATGAAAGCAATACAACTATGGATGAGCTTGGAGATTTACTTTGGCTGATGATCTCAAAGAAGCTCGAAGATCACACGTCACAAAGGAATCCGAATCACAAGTTTGTTGCTTGAAGTACAAAGTGTGAAGTAAAGTGAAGAATCAAATCCTACGAGCTACAGAGACTAAAGAATGCTTAAAGACCAAAGAGCTTAATTTCAAAGGTGACCTCGCTTAGGGGGAGATTGTTAGGAATACAAATATTCCTGTAAAAGTCTCGGTCACCTAATGATTGTAATAGCATTAAGATAGCTCGTAGTTAGTTTGTTTATTAGTTAATTAGTATTAGTTTAAGTAACACCGTGGAAGAAGGAACGGGTCTTTACCCACTGTATGCCTGATCCACAGTCCGGGAGTGGGCGTAATATTGTAACTATAAATACCCCTCTCCACTTGTGGAGAGGGTTGGACCTTCATTCATTTTCAATCTTATATTTTCTCTTTTTCTTCCAAGGTTCCTCTCTTTCTATCTTTTCCTCCCCCCCCCCCCCCCCCCCCCCCCGCATTTCTACGCCTCACAAATCACCATTTGATCATGTTTCCAACATAGTTAGTATTCTACAGAAGTGAACCACATGCATCTACGAATCGATTGCGTAAGCCATAATTAAATATATACCACATAGCACGTAATTGATTCATTAATTATATTGAGGTATTCCCCAATTCAAGAATTATCAATAAATAAACATGTGAAAACTCTTAACAATTAAACTCATATAAGTAATAACTCATGACGAAACATGCACGTGTCATCATGAATTTTACATAACAATTATTATAATCAGTCACAGAATCGCATACAATTAACACGTAATTATATCATGCAATCCTAGGGTTTCTAATTCAATATATATATATATATATATATATATATATATATATATATATATATATATATATATATATTAATTAATAAGGGCAAATCGCCCCCTCCCCCCCCCCCCCCCCAAACTAAATTTAGGGTTTTGAATTTTACTAAACCCTAAAATTTGACATATATAAATAACCACAATACAAGATCCGTTTTTAATGTGTTTCGGTAATTAATTACACATTATCCGAGGCTCGTGATGCCACTGATAAACATCAAAGTACATGCGGAAGCATAAGGAACATATAACATATAATTAATTAACCGAATATTAAATAGTATGCGTACCTCTTGCAATTCCAAGCTAGCAACTTTATGAACCCTAATTAGGGTTTATGTGCATTATAAGAATTGTCCCTTACCGTTTTATAATTCAATCCAAGATACAAACAATATTATGTTTGTACCACATTCTTGTACACATGTATTATTAACGAATTAATGCTAATGCTAGTTAAAGAAAAAACAAAACAAATATATTTGATCACTAAAAAATCCGAAAACCCTTAATTAAGGGGTGTTCGGCCGAGTATCAAAAAGAGGGAAGGAAAACACAGATTAGGGTTACGTGTATGTACAAGAGATACCAAAGAATGAAACCCTTGGCCTTGTATTTATAGTGTTGACAAAACTTTGGGAACAAGTTATGACTTGGGTTGGGTTTTACCCACAACCCATCAGTCCTAAACCCACATGGGGTTCCAGAACCTTCTTGTCCACTTTTTCAACAATAGTCCTTCTATTAACGGTCGTTAGCCAATTTCCGTTAATTACTAACGGTCATTATTTGTTTTGTGTAATTAATAATTAAATACAACATTTTATATTCAATTATTAAACTTTAATTCTCATACGTAAAGTGTGCAATCCCCGTGGTCTCGAGTTTGATCCTAACATACACTATTAATTTATTGTCCATAAACCAACATAAAGTGTGATTAAACAAATCGGGAGCCTAACTGTACCTTGATCTCTATTACTTGCTACTTTAATGATTTCACACATGAGGTAATGATTTTTCTCTGGAATTTGGCAGGGACGAAGAGAAGTTCTTACGAAAGACTATAAAACTACTTAGGAAGATGCAAAATCCACAAGAGCTATTTGATGTTGAGCACCCTGTTGGGATAGAATCAAGAGCACAGGGTATAATTTCAGCATTAAGGTTAAGTGACCAAGCTCCTTCCATTGTGGCAGTTTTTGGAATTAGTGGGTCAGGTAAAACGACTATCGTCAAATATGTGTATGACAGAATTGCTGTAGATTTCAATGTCAGTTGTTTTATCCATGATATCCATAATTACGAATACGGGGGTTCAAATTGGAAGATTCATTTGCAGAAGGATGTCATTTCCTGTCTAACTAGAAATGATAAGTTTATGGGTATTCATAATGATGGAGCTGGAAAGATAAAGAGGTTGATTAGTGGTAAAAAGGTTCTTTTGGTACTTGATGACATTTATAGGTTTGAGCAGTTGCAAGCCTTAGGAATACATTCTGCCTTCTTCGATTGTGGAATCAGAATCATTGTAACAACAAGAAACAAACATTCCCTTGGGAATCTACCATACACTCTCTACGATATAAGCTTGTTGGACACAAAAGAGTCTTTTGAACTCTTTACTGGACTCACATTTAGGAAAGATGAACTTGTCGACAAAGAATTTGTAGATGAAATAGCCCATCGTGCTGGAGGGCTTCCCTTAGTTCTTGAGGTCTGGAGTCGCCATTTTACATATCATTAAAGGAAACAATGGCCAAGAATACTGGAGACACTAAAACAAATTCCTCATGAAGATATTCAAAAAAAGCTTCAGTTGAGCTATGACTCACTTACTAATAATAGAGCTAAGAATTTATTTCTGGACATAGCTTGTTTCTTTGTTGCAATGAAAAAGGATATAGTCTTCAAAGTATTACAGGATGAAGAGTCAGGTTTCTTCCCAGATATTGAAATACAATATCTAGTTGATAAAGGTCTAATTCAAAGCGCCTGGAGTAACTTGAGGTTGCATAATGCAATTATGGAGATAGGACTATAATTAGTTCGCCAAGAACATCCTGAAGAGCCCGGACAAGACTGATGGGTCACAGGGACGTTGTTCATGTATTCAGAGAATATTTGGTACAATATCTCTGAGTTTATGATATAATATATCATTTCATTTCAACACCTACATAGTTTATTGACACTATAAATATGGATCACTCCATTATTGTTTACTAGGGAACAGATTCAGTTAGAAGCATTAAGTTGGACTACAGTGACCAGATGGAAGACAAGGAAACTCTTCAATTCGAGGCCTTTAGAAAAATGAGTGGCCTAAGATTCATTCAGTTTCATAACTCTAAGCTACAATGGTCGTCTTCTTCAAATGATGACATGTTAGCTTGCTTCTCTTTCAAACATTTGAAATACTTGGAATGGAAATGGTTCCCTTGCAAAAGTCTTGACAACATTGATATGGGCAACGTGGTGGTTATTAAATTGCGGAAAAGCAAATTGGAAAAACTTTGGGAAGGAGTCAAGGTATGATCATGATTATTTATTTTCACGAGGTTGATAAGATTTACTCGTGGTACGATTAGTATACACATTAGTGTATGAGGGACGCCCAATTGCAGGATGTACTTTTTATTAATAAAAACATATTACAACAGTAAAGCAAAATAAAAAACTAAATAAAAATAGTAAAAGCAGAAGACACACCCTTAAAAACGATAATTAAATAAAACAATAAGATAGTCGAATGACTTATTAGATCAATGACGGATGTTGGGAATTCTGCTAAGTAAGAATTCTGCTGACTGTTACTGCTGAAGGTTACTGCTGAAGAGATGGTTCCTGCTGAAGCAGTGTATCTGCTGAAGACTAGTTTCAACATTATTAGTTTCTGCGGATATAGTATTTCCGTATTTTATGTATTATAGTTTGGATATGCATGAGTTTATTTAGGAAGTGATAATGCATATCTTTTAGAAGTTTTAGAATATACGTTTCTTGGGAAACGGTTTAGGGTTCCTTATGTATAAAAGGAACACACGATTATGTATTGAATGACGGTTTTTAGAAAACACTTTCATTATTATTAAAGGATCTATAGAGGATCAAAAGTTCTTAGTATTAAACTTGTGTTTGTTTCCGCTTTATAATACAAGTTATAGAGATTGTCTATTAGTGTGTTTTTGATTACATTAACATAACTAACGATTCTAGAGTGCTCAAGAAGATCTATCAAGGTCTAATAGCTCAACAAGTAGTATCAGAGCTATTAGGGTATGTCAACACACCGATGATTCACGTTCTAAGTGTTGAACTGGTAACTAGTTCACCAGGGTGATGTCATGATTCCACCAAAGGACTAGCTAGCCCAAGAGTGAGTAACTACTTGGTAAAGGCTTATCAAATCTACTCTTGTTGTTGCTGGTTCTGTTGCTGCTCATACTTAGGAGTTGCTTATGGTACCTTGTTCTTCAAAGATGGTTTCTAGTTGCTGCTATAGAAGTTGCTGCTAGTTCTCACATTCTGCTGCCCGCTTATTATATTACAATCCTCAAGCTTCATATGTTCACAGATTTATCCAAGAATCTTGAAGTTAACACAGTCAACATCAAGATTAGGGAAGGATTGTTGGGAATTCTGCTAAAGAATCTCCTGATGGAATCTGCTGAAGAGACAGATTCTGCTGAAGAAGTGAATCTGCTGAAGTAGAGATTCAGCATATTATGTTTCTATGGATATTGATATTTCGTGTTATTTATTAGTTTGTTAGGATATGCATGAGCTATTTTAGGTAGTGATATGCATTGATATTTTTATTTATTATTGTATTAGGGTTCCTTGTGTATAAAAGGAACAGACAGTCATTTTTATTAGTACGCTTCTTGAATAAAAACTCCAGGAAAAACACCTTTAGTGGGTGTAATATTGATCCATAGAGGATCATTGTTCTTAGTAGAAAAACCTTGTGGTAAAAAAAAAAAAAAAAAAAAAAAAAAAAAAAAAAAAAAAAAAAAAAAAAAAACATTTTGTTGTATAGTATTGTGTCTATTGTATGCAGGTTTGGTTATCAACTTACCTGATGTTGACTATTCTATCACAAAGTTGGCTAGTCCAAAGGGTACAACTTTGGTAAAGACATATCAAATCTGTTGATAGCTGTAATGGTTTGCTCAAAACCATAGGATTTTCAACTCACCCATGCTTTATTGCTGAGTAGTTGAAATGGTTGTCAATTGACCATTGATTTTTCCTTTATGGATTCCAAATAATTGGCTAGCCCACATGTATATGGCTTGTGGTAAAGGCAGTGGAAAACCATATTTGGTAATCAGTTAACCAAGATGATTTTCATCAAAATAATTGGCTAGTCCTGAGCAAACGGCTACAGGTAAAGACATCTCAAATCCGTTTATAGCTGATGATTTGCTAAAAATCATGTGGTTATCAGTGTACCTTAGAACACTTGGCTACTCCAGTAGTGATGGCTATTGGTAAAGAGACATCAAATCCATTATTTTCAATGATTCACCTCTCACAGGAGTTAACACACCTGGAAGTGATGAGAATAGTATGAAACTACTTTGTTTTGATGTACATTTAGTCATTTGTTGCTGCAAAGAATGGAGCTTTCAAGTCTTATTTGCTGATCATAGAGATTCTGCTGAAGATGATTCTTTGCTGGTGCTATATTATTACAATCCTCTTGGTATGTTATTTCGAAGTTCTATCAAGAATCTTGAACTTAACCAGGTCAAATTCAAGATTAGGGGAGGATTGTTGGGAATTCTGCTAAGTAAGAATTCTGCTGACTGTTACTGCTGAAGGTTACTGCTGAAGAGATGGTTCCTGCTGAAGCAGTGTATCTGCTGAAGACTAGTTTCAGCATTATTAGTTTCTGCGGATATAGTATTTCCGTATTTTATGTATTATAGTTTGGATATGCATGAGTTTATTTAGGAAGTGATAATGCATATCTTTTAGAAGTTTTAGAATATACGTTTCTTGGGAAACGGTTTAGGGTTCCTTATGTATAAAAGGAACACACGATTATGTATTGAATGACGGTTTATAGAAAACACTTTCATTATTATTAAAGGATCCATAGAGGATCAAAAGTTCTTAGTATTAAACTTGTGTTTGTTTCCGCTTTATAATACAAGTTACAGAGATTGTCTATTAGTGTGTTTTTGATTACATTAACATAACTAACGATTCTAGAGTGCTCAAGAAGATCTATCAAGGTCTAATAGCTCAACAACGGAGATCAACAACAAATCTCAAAATACAACAACCGAAATAGTAAGTTGGAATGTCAAACTTAACAAAACAAAACTGCCTAGTATTCCTTATGCTGTAAATCAATAAGGGTTCTCTCATATGGTTGTGTCTGTAAAGCGCCATCAAGTCTCTACCATCCACGGACTCGGTGGGTTCTCTCAACTGTTTATAAATAAAATCAATAACGACTCTGATGAGTGCTCAAACACTCATCAGTTTTGGTCAAATCTGAACTGCAAAACATACAAAAACACTCAGAAATGCATCAAAATACTAAAAATATTTAAAAATTGAGTTTTATATGTTTTAGATGCAAAATGAGTAAAAACAAATGAAAAACGTACAAAGTTTGCAAAATTGGCAGTTTCAGTCCCCCAACTTTCAAAAAATGACAAAACTAGTCCCTGGTCATTCAAAATATGGAAAATTATCACCAAAGGTCCTTTTGGAATCATAAGTTGTCATATTTTGTCCTTTGGTGAAAAATTGGAAAAGTTTTAGAAATTTGCATTTTGGTCCCTGGAGTTTCAGTAATTGACAGATTTGGTCCCTGGTGGGATATTTTTGAAAGGAAAATCATTTTTTGTCCTTGGAAAATCAAAATGTGTCAAAAATAGTCCTTGGAATGAAAGATTGGTGAAATTACAAGTTTAGTCCCCGGAGTTTGGAAATTTGCAAAATTGGTCCCCGGGTGTTTTATTTTGGAAAATTGCAACTTTGGTCTTGGTATTATTCACATGTGGCAACTTTGGTCCTTGTATCAAGTTTGAAAAGTTTCATTTGTAGCCCCTCAATTTGCAGAATATACACAAATGGTCCTTGTGATTTTACTACTTAGCCAAATAAACCCTTTTGTAAAATTAAAACCAAAACTAATCCTAATCCACTTAAAACCCTACCCCCTGATCCAGTCCATATCAATACCCAGGCCCAATTAACTCCAAAAGCCCACTCCCACACTTAATAATCCCTTACCCCGTATAATACTCCCTCCTAGGTCAAATTTAGTCAAACCCTCCACCTCCAAACTACACCCGTGACCCTGCAACCCTGCAACCCTACTCCAAACACCATCATCACACCTCCTCCACTCCACTTCTGCAACTCACCCACCCTACTCACCTTTCCTCCACTCAAATCCAAAATACACCCTCTGCCAATAAACTAAAAGCCAAATTGCTACTACCCCAAGTTCCCGCCTAAATTGAACAAACGGCCAGGATTGAAGTGGCTCATCCAATGAACCAAGATTGAAGAGGGAAAGAAGCCTAGGGACCCACAAAACCCTAAACGTCCACTATATTAAGAGAAGAGAAAGAATGAAGCTGGATGTTAGTAGTAGCTTAGTGTAGTATAGAGTTTAGCTTAATTTTAGTCAAATTGAATTGTAATATTTTATTTTCCAGAAAAACTTAGCTTGTAACTTGTTTTCTGCAATTAATATAAGTTTTCTGTCCCTTCTTTCAAGTATTATCTCATTCTCAGTTTCAAGTTAGAACTCAAGATTTTGGCAAGATTAATGTATAAGCCTTGTAGTTTTTACAAATAGTTCCTAAGTTTATTAAAGCTTGTTCACAGCTTGGAGTGAACTGTGTTGTCTCACTATCTGTTTTAAGCAAAATTATACAAAAAAAGGGTCAACTGAGGTCAACTGAAGCAATGGAAGTGACCAGGGGTGATTCAAAATTAGATTAGGTGTTGCTGTAGTGATTAAGCCTGTCTAAGAGATAGGCTTGGGTTAAAATTCCCCTATTTCAGTTAAGGGATCAAAGGTTGTAAGTTTTATTTTAAATCTTCTAATTCAAATCTGAAATTCATAAGTAGTGGTATAAAATCTGTTTGTTTGCTAGTTTGTAGTTCTATTTCTTCTGATTGATCATAATCTAGTGGTCATTGAGTGATTGTGAGTTTGTTTGTTTGCTGTGGTTTGAATCTATGATGCAACTGTCCATTTCTGCATACATTTAGTTAGGATTGTGATTCTCAGTATTTGTATATTAGAGTAGTATTTTTTAGATTCATATGATCTCATACATCACTATATATGCTCATGTTCTGATTTCAATGGTTAGATTAACCACTTGCTGAGTTAAAATTTCCAACTTAGTGGTAAAGGGGTGTTTGGTTTAGTGAGTGATGTGGCTTCTTATTGCTGTTCTACTTTGATTTCTGTTTCATTAGCTTGTACTAGGATTAGTTAGGCTGCGGTAGTCATAAAAATGGCACTCTAAACACAAAAAGTCAAAATGACTCTCGCTTTGATCTTGTGTCTTAACTGTTGGAAGTTGTGAGGCCTAGACCATTATTCTGTGTTTAATAGTTGTTATAATTGCTAAATTTAGTTTTAATCTAACTTAGTACTTCATATTTGGTTTATAGATTAAGATTAAAGTTAGTTTTAGTCAACTTGTAGTGTAATTTAAAAAAAAGTCAAAATCCAGCTTAGTTAATTTTTGAATTTAATAGATAATTTTCTATAGGCTTTGATATTAGAGTTCATGCTTTGTGCTTTTAGGATTTGAATATTTAGTTGCTCATCTCAATCAGTATATTTTTGCTTAATTTTATATCTATAGCTTAAATGCTTATTTGATGGCTTTTTCTTGGTACCTTTCCATATATGTGCCCTGCACCCAGGCTCACAAGCCATTTTCATTTGAGTGTAACTTGTTCATTTGTTGACAATTGTTTAAGCTTGTTGTCATTTTAGATAGCCCTTCTGGCCAGCTCTTTATGCATGTATTGACTTCTCATTTCCATGCTTTTTTATGTGCTTATTTTGTCCTCTAATCAGCACTCACTCACCCAGTAAACACTGAGTGATCAGTGTTTGTAAGCTTCTTCATAAGCTCATTGTGAGCTCTTCAGTGGACCCCACACTAAGTTCCTTGGTTTTTTTTAGAAGCTCACTAGCCTAACTTCTTAGTTCAATGCTTATTTTGGGAATCTCAGCTTATTTGATAAGCTGGAAAGAGGCTTGAACCTTGTCCCATTTTCTGGGTGCACTGATTCATCAGTGTAAGTCTGCCACTTCACAAGCCCCTAGATTCCTCACTAATTAAGCTCAGACTGAGCTTGTGGGCATTTTGGAAAGCCCACAAGGTGAACTCACTGAATCCAGGCTCATTTTGAGCTTTTAAGCTTTTGCCCCAAGCTTATTTTTGGCCTGCAAGTCAGACCCTAAGCCTGCCTGAGAATCAGTATCTTGGATTTGCTTATTGGGATTGTTTGGTTTATCCAGTGGGTATTTGTGGTTGTTTTAGCTTGTTCAGAGTGCTTTACATCTTGGTTAGCTTATTTTGTGCTATAGGACAGTTGTTTAGCTTATTAAGCAGTTTGAGCCTCATCAAAAATCCTAATAAGCTAAACTCATAACCTGTTAACCATTTCAGCCTCCCAAGAGCTTATTTTTGAGTTTCATAAAAAGTCTCTTCACATTAGTTGGTTATTTTCAGTAGCTTAATAGATTTGTAAAATAAAAATCAAGAAAATCCAAAATTACAGAAAGTGATAGCTTCTATTTAAGCTTTTAGCTTATTTTTTTAGCTTTTTCAAAAAGCACTTTTCATTTTTATAATTTTCCTAGGTTACTGACATCCTGTAGTATTTTTATGATTTTTTCAGATTTTTCTCATTCCATTTACTATTTTTTATAATTAATTTTAGTTTAAATTAATTAATAAATAGTTTTTATTTAATAATAATTATTTAAAAAGTCTAAAAAATATATTTTCGGTTTTAAAATTAGTTTTATATTATTTTAGATTTTTCCAAATTTAAATTTCATTTTTCTAGGTTAATTTCCTAATTATTTGTATTTTAGGGTATTTTAATTAATTAAAAGTAAATTAGAAAATAGTATTTAATTAATAATAACTATATAAATAGTGTAAAAATTAATTTTAATTTTCTAAAAATTTTCTTTTATCATTAGGATTGTAAAAATGTAATTTTCATATCCGTAGGTATTTTATTTAACAAAACTCGCGTTTTATTTCGTATGTTAACGTAAATTTAAATTCAACGTACGCGTTTTTAGGTTTTAAATGTTTCTAGGTTTTCTAGTTTTACGTACTTGTTAATATAGCTTACTTAAGCTATTTTCTTTTATATTTCAGTAGTCTAATCAATCGCAACTCACTTATACCCATTTCCGTCCAAATTCACCCGATCACAAACCCGTTTTGTTTACCATCACACCTCGTCGGGACATAACGACCTGGGGAAACACTGAACTTCCACGGAGAATTGGTCTAGGTAGCTTGACTTTGTTGACCATTTACTTAGTCAATTTAAGTTGGCTGTTTAGCATCAATCAAAATTTGGCGCCGCTGCCGGGGAGGTTGTGCACGTATTCTAAACGGTTTTTCTGATTAGTGATTTTGGAATTCATCCATTTGTATATTTATCCACCTTTGTTCATATTATCTTATTATCATATACAAAACTGTTCCCGAAAACATTTTAAATCAGTTTTCAACGAACACAAAAAAAAACACAAAAAGATTTTCTTTCTTATAAAATGTTTATCAAAAATCCCAAAAATATCCATCTTTACCCTCCTACCTTTTTGATTCTTCATTCCTTGCCCTCCCAAACCTTTTGATTTTTTCTATATCTCATCCACACCTTCTGATTTGTCAATGGTGTGGTAATCCTCATAATGGTGGTAATTGCCCCAGTTGTGGCGTGGTAGAGTCAGGAAACGGGTCTGTCTATAACAAGAATCCCTATTCCTACCATGACACAACTGATTTATTCCATCAGCTACCACACCATGAGACTCAGCAGTTTTACTGTTGTGAGTATTGTGGTGGTTCACACTACAGTTCTGATTGTCAATCAGGAAACACGCTTGTCTATGAGCAGTTTTCTGATAACAATTATGACTCCAGCACCTATGACTCACAGCCACATCAGTTCAACTGTTGTGAGTATTGTGGAAGTCCACACTTTAGCTCTGATTATCAAACGAGGAATCCATTTCCTTGTAACAATTATGACTCTTCGTATCAAGACCAACCTCCACAGTATCAAACTATCCAAGCAACTCCTCAAATCCAGCAAGACTTTTTAGAGGTTCTTGAGAAATTTAAAGAACTTAAGGAGGAGTTAGCTAATATTTCACTCCGCCATACTCCAAGTTCTTCTTGTGCATATTGTGGGGGTCCTCATGATGATTTTCAATGTCAACCTTTCGGTTTTGACATATCCACACCCCCACAATTTCCCCTCATTCCAAATTCTCGTGGGAAAACTATGGCAGAATCACTTGCTGAAGAACGAGAATCTGGAAAAAGCATGGAAGAATTATTGGCTGAGCAACGAGCAGCTAAAATACGTGCTAATATTCGCAATACTGCTCTATTTGATGACTATGATGACAGTGATGATGAAGATGACATTGTTATTATTCAAAAAGATTCATCAAGTTCATCAGTTGATATCCCAGCAGTTGAGATTCCATCTCAAACAACTGCTATCACACCCGAGGTTCCCACTCACTCTTTGAGCATGGGGGACGAGCATCTTGACACTATTCCTGAAAGGGGATCGGACGAATTCATAAAGTCTAGTGTTGAGAACCTTGTCCCAATCCTAAGAGAGTCACAGGGAACTTCTGATCATATGTGTGATTTACCTTCCCTTCTTGAGTGTCCAAAAGCTCAATTTGAGATTTTCTCCGATTGTAGCGAAGATTGTGCATCTTATGGAGACATCGAGTATGTTGAGGCATCAATTCCACATATTGATGCTGATCATCTTCTTGAGGAGATCACTAAAATCAATTCACTTCCAACAGGAAGTGATGATGGTCTCCTTAACTCCGAAGCCGAAATTGAAAGTCTCTTAAATCATGATCCACCACTCACTTCTGATCCCGACAATCCAATAGAGAATGTTAATCTCTTTGTTCCTGAAGCATTCAATACTACTCTCACCAATCCTCTATTTGAATTCGAATCCGAATTCACTTTGATTTCTGATAATCCACTCTTTGATATTCAGAATGAGGATTGTGATGAGTCTTTTCCGGAACATGAATTTACAGATTCACATCTTGTGAATAATTCTCTTCATGAGGAGTTCTCCGGTGAACTCACTCATCATGTCATGACTCCTCCGGAGTTTGATATCCCGGGGGGAGATGCACTCAATCATGAGGATTTGCAAATTCCTACCCACCCTCCCGGGTTGTTTACGAGCTTAACCTTTGAAATCCAAACTCAGGCTAATGAGCCTCCTCTCGAGGAAGAAGATCAAATCATGATTTTCATCATGGTTTTCTTCCTTTTCTTTACCTATAAGGTGACTTCTTCTCTTCTTCACTCCTTCGGGAATGAGGATACCATCTTTGATCCCGGCATTTTCATGTATCATTATCTTGAGCCGGATACTTATCTCATCGGTGTGGAACTTTTACGTGCTTCAAATGTTTGTCCAAACATCTTGAATGAAAGTCCGATGGAGATTGTTTCTTCCACATCATGCTTCCCCAAGGACAAATGAATTCGGGGTCGAGTCAAGCTAGCGACTCGGTAAACAAAAACAGTAGCATGTACTTAGGGTTTTCACCCCAAGTGTGGGGGAATTACCCCTGTTGTGGTTACAAATAAAGTGAAAAAATGGCGTTTTTCCACATTTAGCTTGTAATGTTGCCCTTTTACGTTCAAAGAGTCGGCATAATAGCCGGGACTTTGAATATTGAGGACAATATTCATTCTAAGTGTGGGGGGTATTTCGCTATTCTAGCGAATTTTATCACATTTTACTATCTAATACCCCCGTTTTTGGCAAAAATTTTTAAAAATTTTTCACTGGTGCTTCAAAATTTTTGTGGTTATCAGTCCGCCTTGTCTAACCGACAAAAAGGATTGGCTAGTCCAGGAGCAAACGGCTCTTGGTAAAGACATCTCAAATCCGTTGATGGCTTGCAATTTGCCCAAAATTGTATGGTAAATCAACTCGCCATATCCCATAAAGCGAATGAGTTGGCTAGCCCGCAAGATTATGGCTTATGGTAAAGGCAGTGGAAAATCCATAATTGGTAATCAGCTCACCAAGATGTTGACTTTGTCCATCAAGAGTTGGCTAGTCCAGAAGGAAACGGCTTTTGGTAAAGACCAATCAAATCCGTTGACAGCTGGTGGTTTGCTCAAAATCACACGGTTATCAGGTATACCACAGTTCTTACATCTGGCTACTCCAGAAGTGATGGCTTTTGGTAAAGAGTTTAAAATCCATTAGATTATCAAAACAGTTTATTGCTAGGGACTAGCAATAGTTTAGTGTGGGGGATTGATGAGTGCTCAAACACTCATCATTTTTGGTCAAATCTGAACTGCAAAACATACAAAAACACTCAGAAATGCATCAAAATACTAAAAATATTTAAAAATTGTGTTTTATATGTTTTAGATACAAAATGAGTAAAAACAAATGAAAAACGTATAAAGTTTGCAAAATTGGCAGTTTCAGTCCCCCAACTTTCAAAAAATGACAAAACTAGTCCCTGGTCATTCAAAATATGGAAAATTATCACCAAAGGTCCTTTTGGAATCATAAGTTGTCATATTTTGTCCTTTGGTGAAAAATTGGAAAAGTTTTGGAAATTTGCATTTTGGCCCTGGGAGTTTCAGTAATTGACAGATTTGGTCCCTGGTGGGATATTTTTGAAAGGAAAATCATTTTTTGTCCTTGGAAAATCAAAATGTGTCAAAAATAGTCCTTGGAATGAAAGATTGGTAAATTACAAGTTTAGTCCCCGGAGTTTGGAAATTTGCAAAATTGGTCCCCGGGTGTTTTATTTTGGAAAATTGCAACTTTGGTCTTGGTATTATTGACATGTGGCAACTTTCGTCCTTGTATCAAGTTTGAAAAGTTTCATTTGTAGCCCCTCAATTTGCAGAATATACACAAATGGTCCTCGTGATTTTACTACTTAGCCAAATAAACCCTTTTGTAAAATTAAAACCAAAACTAATCCTAATCCACTTAAAACCCTACCCCCTGATCCAGTCCATATCAATACCCAGGCCCAATTAAATCCAAAAGCCCACTCCCACACTTAATAATCCCTTACCCCGTATAATACTCCCTCCTAGGTCAAATTTAGTCAAACCCTCCACCTCCAAACTACACCCGTGACCCTGCAACCCTGCAACCCTACTCCAAACACCATCATCACACCTCCTCCACTGCACTTCTGCAACTCACCCACCCTACTCACCTTTCCTCCACTCAAATCCAAAATACACCCTTTGCCAATAAACTAAAAGCCAAATTGCTACTACCCCAAGTTCCCGCCTAAATTGAACAAACGGCCAGGATTGAAGTGGCTCATCCAATGAACCAAGATTGAAGAGGGAAAGAAGCCTAGGGACCCATAAAACCCTAAACGTCCACTATATTAAGAGAAGAGAAAGAATGAAGCTGGATGTTAGTAGTAGCTTAGTGTAGTATAGAGTTTAACTTAATTTTAGTCAAATTGAATTGTAATCTTTTATTTTCGAGAAAAACTTAGCTTGTAACTTGTTTTCTGCAATTAATATAAGTTTTCAGTCCCTTCTTTCAAGTATTATCTCATTCTCAGTTTCAAGTTAGAACTCAAGATTTTGGCAAGATTAATGTACAAGCCTTGTAGTTTTTACAAATAGTTCCTAAGTTTATTCAAGCTTGTTCACAGCTTGGAGTGAACTGTGTTGTCTCACTATCTGATTTAAGCAAAATTATACAAGAAAAAGGTCAACTAAGGTCAACTGAAGTAATGGAAGTGACCAGGGGTGATTCAAAATTAGATTAGGTGTTGCTGTAGTGATTAAGCCTGTCTAAGAGATAGGCTTGGGTTGAAATTCCCCTATTTCAGTTAAGGGATCAAAGGTTGTAAGTTTTATTTTAAATCTTCTAATTCAAATCTGAAATTCATAAGTAGTGGTATAAAATCTGTCTGTTTGCTAGTTTGTAGTTCTATTTCTTCTGATTGATCATAATCTAGTGGTCATTGAGTGATTGGGAGTTTGTTTGTTTGCTGTGGTTTGAATCTATGATGCAACTGTCCATTTCTGCATACATTTAGTTAGGATTATGATTCTCAGTATTTGTAGATTAGAGTAGTATTTTTGAGATTCATATGATCTCATACATCACTATATATATGCTCATGTTCTGATTTCAATGGTTAGATTAACCACTTGCTGAGTTAAAATTTCCAACTCAGTGGTAAAGGGGTGTTTGGTTTAATGAGTGATATGGCTTCTTATTGTTGTTCTGCTTTGATTTCTGTTTCATTAGCTTGTACTAGGATTAGTTAGGTTGTGGTAGTCATAAAAATGGCACTCTAAACACAAAAAGTCAAAATGATTCTCGATTTGATCTTGTGTGTTAACTGTTGGAAGTTGTGAGGCCTAGACCATTATTCTGTGTTTAATAGTTGTTATAATTGCTAAATTTAGTTTTAATCTAACTTAGTACTTCATATTTGGTTTATAGATTAAGATTAAAGTTAGTTTTAGTCAACTTGTAGTGTAATTTTAAAAAAAGTCAAAATCCAGCTTAGTTAATTTTTGAATTTAATAGATAATTTTCTATAGGCTTTGATATTAGAGTTCATGCTTTGTGCTTTTAGGATTTGAATATTTAGTTGCTCATCTCAATCAGTATATTTTTGTTTAATTTATATCTATAGCTTAAATGCTTATTTGATGGCTTTTTCTTGGTACCTTTCCATATATGTGCCCTGCACCCAGGCTCACAAGCCATTTTCATTTGAGTGTAACTTGTTCATTAGTTGACAATTGTTAAAGCTTGTTGTCATTTTAGATAGCCCTTCTGGCCAGCTCTTTATGCATGTATTGACTTCTCATTTCCATGCTTTTTTATGTGCTTATTTTGTCCTCTAATCAGCACTCACTCACCCAGTAAACACTGAGTGATCAGTGTTTGTAAGCTTCTTCACAAGCTCATTGTGAGCTCTTCAGTGGACCCCACACTAAGTTCCTTGGTTTTTTTTAGAAGCTCACTAGCCTAACTTCTTAGTTCAATGCTTATTTTGGGAATCTCAGCTCATTTGATAAGCTGGAAAGAGGCTTGAACCTTGTCCCATTTTCTGGGTGCACTGATTCATCAGTGTAAGTCTGCCACTTCACAAGCCCCTAGATTCCTCACTAATTAAGCTCAGACTGAGCTTGTGGGCATTTTGGAAAGCCCATAAGGTGAACTCACTGAATCCAGGCTCATTTTGAGCTTTTAAGCTTTTGCCCCAAGCTCATTTTTGGCCTGCAAGTCAGACCCTAAGCCTGCTTGAGAATCAGTATCTTGGATTTGCTTATTGGGATTGTTTGGTTTATCCAGTGGGTATTTGTTGTTGTTTTAGCTTGTTCAGAGTGCTTTACATCTTGGTTAGCTTATTTTGTGCTATAGGACAGTTATTTAGCTTATTAAGCAGTTTGAGCCTCATCAAAAATCCTAATAAGCTAAACTCATAACCTGTTAACCATTTCAGCCTCCCAAGAGCTTATTTTTGAGTTTCATAAAAAGTCTCTTCACATTAGTTGGTTATTTTCAGTAGCTTAATAGATTTGTAAAATAAAAATCAAGAAAATCCAAAATTACAAAAAGTGATAGCTTCTATTTAAGCTTTTAGCTTATTTTTTTAGCTTTTTCAAAAAGCACTTTTCATTTTTATAATTTTCCTAGGTTACTGACATCCTGTATATTTTTATGATTTTTTTTATATTTTTCTCATTCCATTTAATATTTTTTATAATTAATTTTAGTTTAAATTAATTAATAAATAGTTTTTATTTAATAATAATTATTTAAAAAGTCTAAAAAATATATTTTTGGTTCTAAAATTAGTTTTATATTATTTTAGATTTTTCCAAATTTAAATTTCATTTTTCTAGGTTAATTTCCTAATTATTTGTATTTTAGGGTATTTTAATTAATTAAAAGTAAATTAGAAAATAGTATTTAATTAATAATAACTATATAAATAGTGTAAAAATTAATTTTAATTTTCTAAAATTTTTCTTTTATCATTAGGATTGTAAAAATGTAATTTTCATATCCGTAGGTATTTTATTTAACAAAACTCGTGTTTTATTTCGTACGTTAACGTAAATTTAAATTCAACGTATGCGTTTTTAGGTTTTAAATGTTTCTAGGTTTTCTAGTTTTACGTACTTGTTAATATAGCTTACTTAAGCTATTTTCTTTTATATTTTCAGTAGTGTAATCAATCGCAACTCACTTATACCCATTTCCGTCCAAATTCACCCGATCACAAACCCATTTTGTTTACCATGACACCTCGTCGGGACATAACGACCCGGGGAAACACTGAACTTCCACGGAGAATTGGTCTAGGTAGCTTGACTTTGTTGACCATTTACTTAGTCAATTTAAGTTGACTGTTTAGCACCAATCAGACTCACCCAACACTATATAGATAAATAAAATGATTAAAAAGTGTCTTACAAAGTTATCGCGTATAACAACTAATGAATGCGACCCATGAAGACTAGCACTCAGATTATTGAGCCGGTTCTGCCTGTTGGTCTCCGCTTTCTTCAAATTCTTCGGGTTTGACCAATGCTTCACCTGCTTATTATAAATAATAACAAAATATTTTGTAAATGAATTATTATTATTATTATTATTATTATTATTATTATTATTATTATTATTATTATTATTATTATTATTATTATTATTATTATAATCAAATAATAATAATAATAATAATAATAATAATAATAATAATAATAATAATAATAATAATAATAATAATAATAATAATAATAATAATAATAATAATAATAATAATAATAATAATAATAATAAAGTGTGGATCGAGAAATTTACATATTTTTCCCAATCGTCAAGCAGCATGTTATTCGGTCGCTTTCCCTTGATCTCTTCCAGCTTCTCAACCCCACCTTGCTCAGTAAATTTCTTCTTTTTGAATTTGTACTTGTTGTCGTCGTATCGCTTTTGCAGATAACCTTCGATACTATCTGCAATATCCTTTCCATTAGGACCGACAAGGTGCTCGCCGAGATCGAAGAAATGCTGCAATAAAATTTAATTAATATATATATATATATATATATATATATATATATATATATATATATATATATATATATATATATATATATATATATATATATTCAAATATAAATAAATAACACATTTAAAATAAATAAACACAATAATTAAAAAAATAAAACATTTAAAAAAAAAACTTACGTGGAGCTGGTCGTCGATGTGCGCCTTGGAGGTAGCGGGAACGTCTGCCTAGGAATCGAAATGCATGGGAATTGAATCCTGTAACAACTCCCCGACCAAGTTGGAGAACCACGAAGCGTGGAAGCCCACATGCTCCCAATACCCTTTGATGTTCTTCTCGAATCTGATCCTTATCGGACGACCTGTATCTCTCCTCTCATTGCGGAGCTGCGTGTTCTTTGTGGGACCACGCACCACCTTCCCGCCTTTCCCAATTTTGGCATCGGGCTTGCGAGGCTTGTGAGGTCTGGATTTAGAGCCTACAAGTAATCAAATTCAAGTGATGATGACATAAAATAACAAGTTATCAATTTTAAATAATGATCAAGTTTAATTAAAATAATCGAGAAATTCTTACGCTGACAATCACTGCCTATCCTCCTCGGATCAGGGGGTGGCTCACTGCCTCCATCGCCACCGTGGCTCCTAGCAACAACATCTGCCATATCTGTAAAATGAACTAGTACAAAACATATAATTAGTGAAGAAACACATATACGCATATGTATATAAATAATCAAATAAATAACAATTTATTAAAAAAAATAATAGATAATCAAATAAATAAATAAATAAACGCACTTAACAAATCGATAACAATTTCATTCAAATAAATATCGTTTAAAATCTCCCTCATCACTAAGATAAAAACCCTCATTACTAGTGTCGGCTTCATCTTCACGATCGACATGGTCGTGATCTTCACCATCAGATGCTAAATCATGAGGAACGTGGTCATCATAATCAATATCATCGTCGTCGTCGACATTAGTGATAATTGGTTGTGGTGGTGCCTCAACTTCCGCTGGCTCAACATCTATATCTATGGTGATATAATTCAACTTATCCAACTCAGCAGATAGTGTGACATGTGATGAGGTGTTGTCATATACAACATCCTGATTGTCCTCTACCACGATGATATCCGGGTTCCAAATCTTTCGATGATAAGAATCTTGGACGACCTTGAAATTACCACGTTTACCTGGGAAATCAAGGTAAAAGACTTGTGTTGCTTGTGTTGCAAGAATGTATGGTTCACTTTCAAACGATACACGATCTGTCATAATTTGTGTAATGTTGTTTCTATGGGTACAACGTTTTATGCGACCATCGTTATTAGTATTGAACCATTTGACTTTGAACAACACAACATTGAACGAAATATACAATAACTCAAGAATTTCTTCAAGCTGTCCATAATACATTCCTCTGCTAGGATTAGGAGTTGAAATTCCGCTGTTTTAGGTTGAACGACATAAATCACGGTCGTGTACGATAAACTTCACACCGTTGACTATGCAAGAGTTGACTGAGAGTGCAGTACATGATGGTCCACAAACCAAAGCGAATAACTCGGTAGTACAACTTGGGTCGTTATTTACTTTTAATTCACGAATCTATGAAAAAAAAGTTGAGAATAGATATAGATGAGTAATAGTCGTTATTTTTACAGGGTAATACATACAATAAGTCTACCTTGTTCCCAAACCAGCGAGGAAATCCTTCTTGTATGTCATTGTCAGGAAATGCCCTGTAATTGTTCATGATATTAGAATAAGTTGTCGAATAATAACTTAAGTAAAACAAATTTTGAAATAAAACGAGTACCTCTTGTACTCGTTCATGTACGGGTCGATTTCATGACTGTTGTGTAGTACATACCATACTACTTTCTGCATTGCATCCGGTTCAAGCCGAATTAATGTTTTTTTACCATTCAGTTTACAGGCTGATCGAAACACTTGAAATTGACTTGTTGGGCTTGGACCGTCCTCATTCCGGTCAGGACGATTAAATCTCGTCTCAACACCCCGAAAATAATGCGAACAGAAAATTAATGCTTCATCAGCAATATAACCCTCCGCTATTGAACCTTCAGGCTTAGCTTTATTTCTGACATAATTTTTGAGCTTTTTTATGTACCTTTCAAATGGATACATCCACCTCATGTAAACAGGCCCGCCTTCAATAGCCTCTTCGGGTAGATGAATAACCAAGTGAATCATAATGTCAAAAAAAGCTGGAGGATAGATTTGCTCGAAACTGCACAATATATTGATGAGCTGTTCTTTAGCTTTCAACATGTCATCCACCATCAAAGTTCGAGCGCATATTTGTTTGAAGAATGAACAAAGCTCGATTATTGGTGTTGCGGTGGTTTGGTCCTTCAAGTAATTTTGAAGTCCAGCAGGAAGTAACCGCTGCATCATGATATGACAGTCATGAGCCTTCAAGCCTGCTATGTTGTTATCATTGTCCGTCACTTTATGCTTGAAGTTAGATCCGAACCAGTGACGGAGCTAGGATTTTTCAATCGGGTGGGCCAAATCAAATATAAGAAAAATAAATGTATAAATTTCAGAAATTTTTCGGTAAAAAGTTACCACTAAAATCATCTAAACCTAATCTAAACTACGTACTAAAAGTTTTTGCAAAGTAAAAATAAAGAAAAGTGCTACGTACACATCTAAGTGTTTATCGATGTGTCAAATCTTTTATATTTGGGTGGGCAGAAACTATTTAGCAAGCACAATACACTAGATAATATATACATGTATTGGTAGCTAACATATGTTTAGGGTGGGCCATGGCATACCCAATGCAACACTTGGCTCCATCCCTGATCCGAACCCCATCGGGGTAGTTTAACACCTTTGATGAATTGACAAAAAAAATCATGATATTAGAATAAGTCGTCGAAATGAATACGCGAATTGAATTGGAACAAATAAATTCTGAAATAAAACGCGTACCTTTGATGAATTGACAAAAAAGTTTTCTTTCTTCAGTTGTGAAAGAGTACGTGGAATGAGGCTTAGAGCACTTCCCGCCGCCTTTGTTGACGAGCCACAAAGCATCACGAATATTCAAATTCTGTTAGTCTTGTCTTGCCTTGTTGGTGTCTTTTGATTTGTCATTCATTAACAAAGTACCCAACACACTTTCACACACATTTTCTCCGATATGCATTACATCTAAATTGTGTTTTAGTGTAAGAAAAGACCAATACCTTAGCTCGTAGAAAATAGATACTTTGGTCCAATTCAATTCGCGGTCAGGATCACGTTTTTTCTTCGCACCCCCAAAACTTGGATGTTTCCCCGGGATACGTATAAGCAATCTCCCAAGTTGAGTCAAGATGTCATGACTGGTATATTCTTTAGGAGGTGGTCTATCATCGAGCTGAGTATAGAATGCCCTTTTGTTCTTCCGCCATCTATTGTTGGCTTTTTAGAATCTTCTGTGACCAACATAAGCGGTTTTGCTTAACACACGCATAGATGGAGTCTCTATATTACAGGTCGGACATGCCCACTCCACCCAGACAAACTACTTCGAGCGGGAAAGTCATTGATAGTCCATAAAAGCGTTGCTTTCATACAAAATTCTTCGCCTGTAACAGCGTCCGTAGTCATAACCCCATCTTTCCATAAAGTCTTAAGGTCTTCGATCAAAGGCCTCAAGTAAATATCTATGTCCTTCCCGGGTGATTTAGGGCCTGGAATTATTGGCGGGAATAATACCCGGGACAATAAAGTGCAACTATTTTGGTCAAAGATAATAAAATATCAAAAATACTTTTAGCGGGGACATGTCCCCACCAAAAGTATGTGTTGAAAATGCAACTATTTTGGTCAAAGTTGCGATGCACTAAAAATACTTTTGGCGGGGACATGCCCCCGCCAAAAGTTGGCGTTGAAAACGCAGTGGACGGTCAGCGTGAATTTGTGCCAGCTCAGCACATTTTTTGTCTTTTAGCGACTTTCGGCGGGGACACGTGCGTCGCCGCCAAAAGGCTCGTTGCCCGTCCTCCTGTTTGTTGTAGTGAAAGTTAACTTAAGTATTCTTAATTAAATTCCCTTTATCTGTTATATGAATGAAAATAAAATAAACCAATGATACACACTTTTTATAATTAAGATGTGTTATTACTTTTAAAAAATATATGGCTATTAGTTATCAAATCAGAGATAATTAGGATAGGCACTTTTGGGCACTAATTAAGCACTGAAATACATGCTAGGTTGTCTCTCAATTTTTCTTATCTTTGTTAAGCCTATTGTATATGGACTATGGTAGGTACTAAAGTGATGATATGATATACAGTATATTAGTATATGTATTTGTTTTTGTGTTTCCAGAGTCTCAAGAAGCTCAGGATTCTGGATCTCAGATTTTCAAGCTCATTAACCAAGACCGGAAAGTTCATCGGGCTCGAGGATCTTGAGCAACTTTACTTATTATTTTGTGTAAAATTGGAGGAGTTGCATAGCTCTGTTGGTTGCCTCCAAAAACTTGTTTATTTGAAACTAAGACATTGCACACAATTGAAGAGGTTTCCTTGGGAAATGATAGGCAAGTTAACATCTCTACAAAAACTTGACCTCAGCCATTGTCTTAATATATTGAAGATCTCACATGAGGTTGGGAGCCTAAAATCGCTAGCACACTTGAATTTAAGTGAAAACACATTCTATAGCCTTCCTGATAGCCTTTGCCAACTCCATCAACTGAGAAAAATAAAATTATCTGGCTGCACCAACTTAAAGTCAATTCCAAATCTTCCGCTAAGCATTAAAAAGATTAAGGCAAGTGATTGTATAAGCCTGGTGAATCTCCCTCCAAACATGTCTCAGTTAAAATTTCTGGAGGTGCTTATATTGGATCATTGCATGAAACTTAAATCGAAAGGTTCCATCAAGGCTATAGAATCAAGGAACCTACGTGACCTAAGCATGAGAAACTGTAATGTGTCACAGGTACCTTGTGAAATTGGGAATTTGGTGTCTCTACATCATTTAGATCTTTCAGAAAACACATTTTCTGTCCTTCCAGAAAGCTTCAGAGACCTTTCGCAACTGCAATACCTTAACATAGATGATTGTGATAAATTACTGTTGCTTCCACTTCTTCCATTGAACTCAGGAGAAATAAGAGCATCTGGGTGTACGTCATTAGATGTGATGCCATTTGATTTAATGGAAATGGCTTATATTTTTCGTTCGAAAGCGTTCGAGGTAAGCAACGCCTAGCACAAATTTCGTAATGAAGTAGCCTTTGCGTATATTAAGTATTATATATTCAGAAGCGTGTAACACATGTTTCAATGCTCTACAGGTAACATTCATTATAAGAGAGTTGTTGATCAGTCTCAAAGAGGAGGACATACCTGAGTGGTGCAGTTATCAAAACACAGGAGATGTTTTATCTGTTGTAGCTCCAATGCACTGCGATAAACAAATCTGTTGTGTGATCCTATGTGCTACGTTAAAGATGGTTCATAATTACAACGACCATGTCGACATTTATCCAAAAATGCATAATGAATCGAAAAAAACAAGTCATCGTTTTGGGGATATGTTTTTTAATAATCGTATTTCCATGTGTGTCATGTTTTGTCCACTTGAGGATACAAAACTTGTGGTGGAAGCAGGTGACACTGTGGTACTTAAATTTGGTTTTAAAGATAACAAAGATGATAAAAAAGTTTCGAGTTGTGGGATGCGTTGGGTATACGAGGATGATGTGTTAGATTCTAAATTGGTTATTAAGTCTGTTCAATGATGATGAGCTTTGCTACTCCCCCGTCGAGGATGATGAAGACTTCAATTCTTGGATGATCGTTTCGCCTCCTTATCTGAGTTTCAATTGCTTTAAGTTCGAGTATTGTAATTCAAATATTTCTTAATGGTAATAGTTATGGACAAATGTGTGGCTTATGTGATAATGTATAGTTGTATGTGTAAGTTTGACTTTTCTAAAAAATATATAAATTGTTCCTCGAATCAAAGAAAGATAAATGAATCTATATCTCTGGACCTGTTGGTAAAAGGGATTGCCACACTGGCTCTAGTTAGAGAAGTGGATGATCAGAGAAGGTTTTTACGGTCAATACTGGAGACTGGTTAATCATACTTCTTTTTTACGAACAACTATATTTTCTCTTTTAGGTTTGTATCTTTAGTTAATATAATATTTTCTATCTGTCTCTTCTAGTGCAACAAAACAGATCACCACAAACAAGCTTCCATTGCTACGCTATGAAGGCTTCAAGTTCGATTCACCTCCCTCTCTGCTCTAACTGCAGGGTGAATTAGCATATTTATGTTTAGCTTAGTATTGATTATTAAGCTTAGTATTGATTAGGTAACTGGAATTAAGCGCAATAGTGTGGTTAGTCTAGGGCTAGCCCAAGCATACGTAGCATCATTGTACTCTTCTATTTACTTTCTGTTAATGCAAAGAATCTTTCAAGCGAAAATAATGCCAATTATCAATATGTATCAGTAAGAATAATAATTTAAGTCACTAAAAGAAACTTTATTTGTTTCTCAATCGTGATCAGCTACATCAATATTATTACAGTATATCATTGTTCTACATCCGTAAATATTTCTCAGAAGATAAACTTGTTGATAATCAACTTGAGGAGTACTCGTGCATCAAACCTTTCAATGCGCATTCCCAATAATGTACACTATTAAAACATCTCAAATGATCAGCCGCAACTTTTAGAGTACCAGGACGTCCTGCCCCCCAACGCACTGCTTCCCACGACACTTTCTCATACCCTTCCTTTGGTTTCTTTTGTCGGAAGGCATCCATACAAAACACTTCCAGAGACTCTGTTTCATCCAGCAACCGAGGTTCATAAGTAGCATCTGGTTTAACCCGACCTAAGAATGATGCATCTCTTGTCGTCACAATTATTCTACTACCATGACCAAAGATTTCACGATTTATGCCTAATATCTTCAACTGCTCATCGTTGTCAACATCATCAAGAACCAAAAGGACCTTTTGACCTTTCATCATCTTTTGTATTCTTCCAATACCCTGCTGATAGCTGTTTACATGTTTTCGGCTCTCATTGTCTTGAATAAGATTCGATATGAGCTTATTCTGCAAAGTAACCTTCCCATTTGACTCTCCGAATATGGTTTTCACATTGGAAAGGAAACAAGAGTACTGTGCTTTGAATCTAATAGCAAGGCGTTTAAATGTAGCTTCTGCAATTGTGGTCTTACCTATCCCTTCTGGCCCATAAATTGCAACGACCCGTATACCATCATCAGCAACGTCCATAGAACCAACGTTTAACATCGAAATCACTTCTTCTATCCGAGATCCTATACCAACAAGGCTGTCTGCTATATTCGAGTCTTGTCCATGTATAACTTTTCTAACAGTTTCCACAACTAGGTCCACCAACGTCCCCTCATCCCTGCATAATTTTTTTGTATTTTCGGTGTATATGAAAAAAAAGAATCAACAAGACAGCTTATGAAAGAAAAATAATCCCGAAACTTTACCCGTTGGCATCATCTTGCAGGTGCAAGCCGCCAGGAAGTTGTCCTGCTTTTTGTAGAGCTTCTCTCCATTCTTGAACTGTCTCCTGATCGAATTTATTTTGGTGAATTTCAAAATGTTTTTCATAGGAACCTTGTTGGCTACCAACATCAGTTTTTTTGACATCTAGAAATACAGGAAGAACGACGCGTTGGTCATTCACTTGCTCCTTCAAATGCATCATCTCGCAAAGTTCATTAAGGCACCATTTGGAATCAGCATAGTTTGTCGAAAATACAACAATAAAGATTCTAGAATCCTTGATGGCTGCCGAGAGCTGAGGAGCGATACTTTGACCTCTCGGGAGCAAAGTATCATGGAATATATCAAAGTTGTGGCGTATAAGAGCTCCATGGAGTTGGCTTGTGAAATTCTTTCGAGTATCCTCGCCCCTGAAACTCAGGAACGCATCGTAGAGAAATATAGGTGCCATAATTTCTAGTAACAATTAGTCTGGTAAGTTTTTGTTTTTGCCTTAACAAGAAGATGTAGCAAATGAATCCAAATGCTTGATAATAATATAATGAAAAAACAAAACAATTAAAATAGGGATGGAACCTTTCTTGACACGGTTAAGGGAGAAACGGAATTAATACTTATTCTCATGTTTGTTCGAAGTAGGAATGGAAACGGAGAAACAAAAATTGATTCTCTTTCCATCAAATTCATTCTCCTCGAAAAGTAAAGAATGCTGAGAAAAGGAAAAAAAGGCGGAACATTTGTGGCTCCCCATTCTTTGCTAGAATCAATATTTAATGAAATATAGCACGTGCCTATCACATTTTAACCATTCTTTGAAAAAGTCATTGAAAATTTGAAACACAGCCTTCACTTTGTTCCTTCCTAACGATTTTGGGTTTCTACTCGTCTTCTTGTCTCTTGTTGCTGGCAATATTCATTAGGTTTTCGTCTTCGTCTTCGTCGCCAAAACCCCTATCGGATTTTGGTCATGGCTGCTACTGGATAGTCTTATCATACGATTCTACTTTTTGAAAAAATGCATATTGGATTGTTGATCTAATCATATTGTTTCTTATATTCATGTTTGTATTCAAACTTCTCACATTGAATGCATTTTTATATTGATTGAACTCACCTCATACGTTTGTATGATATGTTTATTTTGTAATCTTTCTTCAGTAAACAATGATTAATAATTGTAATTCCAGATGAATATTAGGACAAAGTCAATTCATAGAATCCAGAAAATTGTTACTCGTATGTATTATTTTATCCATATATAGAAAAATAAATTTTATATGGTTAATTTAATTTGCATTCCATAACAAAGCCAAACAAGAGAATGGTTAATTGGTCATCTACTCATCTCCTCATGCTGATTCTATCTTTGTACCAATCATTAGAATAAATTAACTTTTTTTTAGTATCATTCTCTTTCTCCCTGTTTCCATTCCGTGCTCTCATTCCATTCTTCATGATTCCATCGTACCAAACACCCAAATGAACACACGGTGTCTACATCAATTTAAAGATGTTACATTGTACTTTCTTGATCTGTCCTAACACTTTCGGTCAACTTATAATAAAAAGGTATTTTCTTTGTAATTTGTATGTGGGTCATTAGTTTATACCATAGGTGAAGGGTTTTTTTTTTTTTTTTTTTTTTTTTTTTAAAACAAAACTTTTCTATAGCCCAAAGAACTTTGAAAATGCCTTACGTTGAGAATCTAAAAATTACCTAAATAGCTATTACAAAGTTCAACATTTATCATAATGGAGAGCAACTCACTTTTACCTTCCAATATTTAACGTCTACCACCAGTAATTGTGTTTTTGAGTCGCTGAAATAAACAACCGATTAGATACACCCTGTTTAGAATGTACAACAGTCCTTCAAATTAGTTTGGTAGTCACTGAAGCCTTCAACGAGTAAAACTCTTTGAACAAAATTCCAGAAGCATTAGCTTCCACGTTAATCGACCTTTTGATACACAATAAAGAAATGTGTTATGATGAAATGAATTACTTGGAAAACGGAGAGTACAAATAACCATAATCCAAGATAACATTTTATCACCAGTTTACCTATATGGTACAACTTTTTTAGGAGAACATACCTAGGTTTCAGATCACTCGCCTACATGGTGAGTTGGTGACTAAACACTTCTTGTTTATCACCAGTAATCCCCACAAGAACATATACCGTCCCTAAAATGGTGAAAACGGTGGGAGTCTCTCACAATTATGAGCCTACCCTCAATCTTTGATATGTGTTTGATGACATTATGACAGTCAGCACATACCCTCAAGTTCTTAAATACACGAATCGGTCTTCCACCTTGTATATTAAGGATCCCAAATGCCACCGCCAACTTTTCACTATGGTACCTCAACATATGCTCCTTTTCTTCCTCTTCCACATCATGCAAAACCAATTTAGGAGAAGAAATGTAACCCTCTTTCTTTAATCTAAAAACCAATTCTTCAAGATAAGCATATATCCTAACTGTCTCTGGGTGGGTTGAATCCCCAACTGAGAACGTGTGGATCTTATTTTGCACTTCAAGCCAGCTATAACCCGGGACTTTCTTTACCCCCGTGTCCCTCATCTTCAATCTCATTGCACCAACATCAGCCCATCTACCTGAAGCTGCATATAAATTTGATAAAAGGACATACATTCCGGCATTATCAGGCTCCATCTGGAAAACCATCTCAGCAGCCTTCTCACCTAATTCGGTATTGCCATGAATTCTGCTGGCACCAAGTAGAGCACCCCATGTAGCGGCATCTGGTTCAAATGGCATACTTTTCATCAAATTTTGAGCATCATCTAGGCGCCCTGCTCGACCAAGGAGATCAATCATGCACGTATAGTGTTTTGAATTTGCAGCTATTCCATAATCACGATTCATTGTGTAGAAGTAGTGTGTGCCTCTATCTACCAATCCACTGTGACTACATGCAGACAACACACCAACCATAGTAACTTGATCGGGTTTGACTCCACTTCTCTTCATTGACTCGAAAACTCTTAGAGCCTCTTGGCCAAAGCCATGTCGCGCATATCCAGCAATGATTGTGTTCCACGAAACTATGTCCTTATCAGAAATTTCTTCAAATATAGCGTTAGCCTCATCTATGTTTCCACATTTGCAATACGTCAACAGTAATGCATTTCCTACATACCATCCAGATCTAAGCCCTACCTTAACAAGCTGTGCATGCAATTGATATCCCAACTCTAAAGCAGTGATCTCGGCACACGTGCTCAAAATGCACGAAAATATAGACCTATTTGCCTTTTCTCCACTTCTCTTCATTTCTACAAACAATCTCAACGCTTCTTCATTGTGGCCCAAATGAGCATATCCTGAAATAATAGCACCCCATGAAATGCAATCACGTCGAGGCATCTTCTCAAATAAATCCCTAGCAATATCAATAAATCCACTCTGTGCAAACCCGGTAATCATAGTATTCCACGAACTAACATTCTTACAAGGCATCACATCAAACAACTCCTTAGCAACATCAATTCTCTTACACTGCAAATAACCAGCAATCATCGCATTCCACGAAACAGAATTCTTCACAGGCATCTCATCAAAAACCCTTCTAGCTTCATCCACCATACCATTCTGCACATAACCAGACACCATAGCCGTCCACGTATACACATCTCTAACCGGAGACTCATCAAACAATTTCCTCGCTTCACACAAATCCCCACTCTGAGCATAACCTGAAATCATAGTATTCCACGAAACCTCATCACGTATCACCATCCTGTCAAAAAGCACTCTCGCATCACCCAGCTTCCTCTTCCTCACATACCCGCCCATCAAACAGTTCCACGAAATCACATCCCAATCCTTATTCGCCTCAAACAACCTCCTCGCCTCATCCAACCTCCCATTCTGAACATACGCCGCAAGTATCCCATTCCACGTAATGGAATTCCTACACTTGTCCGGTATCATATCAAAAACCCTCCGCGCCTCTTCGACGTACCCACTCTGAGCATAGCCAGACAACATGGCATTCCAAGAAACCGCGTCTTTGACCGGCATTTGATCAAACAACTTCCTAGCTGCACCTAGATTACCATTCCTGACACAGCCAGTGATCATGACATTCCATGAAACCAAATCTCTGTGAGGCATTTGGTCGAACAGTTGGCGTGCTAGAGTGAAGCTGTTGTTGGCTAAGTATCCGGAGATCATGGCGTTCCAGGAAACCGAAGTGCGGTGAGGCATGGTTTGGAAAATGCGTAAAGCGGAGTCGCATTGGCCGTTGCGCATGAAATTGGTGATGTCTGTGTTGCATTGGAATGTTGTTTTGGGGGGTGTTTGGGGTTTGGTTTTATGGATTAATGAGGATTTGCTTTTGCTGTGCAGCAGCCTCTTGGCACCAGTTCTAATTATCATTTGTATAATTTTCAGTATGGCATTTTGACGCTCAAGATTACGAGGAATATGAACTTCTTTTGAAAATAAGCTACTCCGTACTTTTTTTTAAACGAGTTTTGTTTTGTGAGAAAAAAATTTCTTGAGAGCTTTAAAAAAAATTAAGGGTATGTTTTCTTAGGTTTTTTTTTTAGAGTAAATTTCAAAATACATCTCTGTGGTTTACCCAATTTCGCACCATACATCCCTCTCGAAAAAGTTAGGACAATTACATCCCTCCGTTAGTAAAAGTCAAACAATATACATCCAAAAGGACGAACGATGCAAATGTGTTGTCGTTAACTTGGACACGTGGCAGTTAAGTGTGGGTATTTCTGTCATTTTACGTTTCCCCAGCTTACTTCACCACTCTTTTAGTAATACCTTTTCCAGTCAAACAAAAATCATAAACACAAATCAAAACTCAAACACAAATCAAAACAAATCAAAAACCCAAATCAAAGACACAAAACCCACACTTCCAATTTTAGCTTGATGGATCATAAGACACGAAATCACAAACACAATGAAAATCAAAATCGAAGCCCTAAATCAAAACTTGAATCCAAACAGATACCTTAAATCAAAATCGAAATTCAAACCTAAACTCTAAATTAAATCCAAACATAAATATTTGAGCACAGCTGCTCTTGATCGGTTGGTGATGAATCTGTGATGGATTTTGAAGTAGGGTGTTGTTGGTGTGGATTTTGAATCTGTGATCGATCTTGATTGGGTTTGGGTGTCAAAAACCCAAATCAAAAACCCATCATTCGTAATAAGCCCGGCTGAGCTCGTGTTGTTTGATTCGGTGTAAGGTAATACCAAGGTAGGTTAGTTTGCTTGAGTCATGTGTTAGATTTAGTTGTCAAATGGGTGGAGTCGTGACACAAGGGAGTCACGGTCTCGACATGTTGTTGTCGTTTCGAACCAGTCACAAAACCTACATAGGGTACGTACGTTTTATTATGGTATGGTCCACTCGCAAGGGGCGTTTGTTGTCGGTATTTAGCCGTGGGTCAAATAAACCACCACAAGGGTGGTGTCGTTTTGGTACAACAAGAAACACCTACGAAGGGTGTGTTGAGTTTTCGATTGGTAAAGAACATAAAAAGAGAAAATCACAGTATTTGTGTTTGTGTTTTTGATTTGTGTTTGTGTTTATGATTATGATTTGGGTTTTATGATTTGTGTTTGTCTTTATGATTTGGGTTTTTTATTTGTGTTTGTGTTTATGATTTGATTTGTGTCTTCGATTTGGGTTTTTAATTTGTGTTTGTGTTTAAATGACAGAAATACCCACACTTAACTGCCACGTGTCCAAGTTAACGACAACACATTTGCATCGTTCGTCCTTTTGGATGTATATTGTTTGACTTTTACTAACGAAGGGATGTAATTGTCCTAACTTTTTCGAGAGGGATGTATGGTGCGAAATTGGGTAAACCACAGGGATGTATTTTGAAGTTTACTCTTTTTTTTATTTTTGTAATTTTGTTTATATTATAAAATTTTGAAATGAAAAGTGAGAAATAAAAAATATAAAGTTTAATAAGTCGAAAGTATTAAAAAGAAAAAAAAAAGTACAAAAAACTGAGTTATACAGTAAATAGTGGGACAAAAATGAATGTTTTGTACTTTTTTGGTCGGCCAAGGTACCAATAACATATTCCATTTTTTTTAAAGAAATATTATTGATTTCATGAATATATTACATCATTGAGCATCCATGAGTTGACTGAGAGTGGCACAAAACCATCATACACATCATCTATAATGTCATATAACGTCATTCTAACTAACTCATGAACCACTCGATTCCCATCACACTGCACAAATGACCAAGAATATGAAGTAAAAGAGCAACATAATCTATGAATATGTAAGAAGAGACCCCTAATATGTAGCAACTGCTTGCTGTGTAGAAATACGTCAACAATAATACTTGAATACGTCTCCAGAATAACATTTCTGAAACCCTTAGCAAGGGCCACCTGGACAACCCAAAGAATAGCATTTGCTTCGGTCTCTATAACCGAAGTCGCATAGAGTACCCGTCTATTTCCCGCCACCAGAACTGACCCGTTGTGGCACCTCATCATAAACTCAATTCCAGCAACACTGTTTCTGCTTGATATCCTACCATCACTATTAATTTTTATCACTCCATTAGATGGAGGAGACCAAAGTACCTGAGATGGAACATTTGTCGTAACAATATGCGCTTCCGGATTTGCATTTTCTCAATAAAAGTCTTCCAAAATCACACGTGCTGACTCTTTCATTTTATTCGACTCAATCTCTTCTCCCCATGTGCTTTGGAGTTTCTTACACACCATATTCGCCAAATGACCATCAACATGAGCTCCAAAGTTCCTTGTCCCAAATTTTAATCTTTAGTAAGCTCTAAAAATAAAATATTGCTTCGAATAACTAATAAAAAATAAACTAGCCCGTCCCAATAAAAACTACTAATAAAAATAAACTAGCCCATCCCAATAAATTGCATCGACCGTAACAAAAGAACATAAAACAAAATGTCTTTTTAATCAATCACATCCAGCCCAAATCCAATATAAACTAGCCCAATAAACCATCTTAAAATCAAAATCCATCTAAAGCCCAATAGCTATCTATAACTACATGAACTCACAAAGTACGCTGCAGGTGTACATTCCACCACCAAAATATCATAATCACAAATCTCGATCTTGTCACCAAATTTCGGTTAGCAATTTTAACCTAATTCAACAATTATTATATCATCACGATCTCATTTAGTTTTCATACCCTTTTTATCTACAATTTCAGGTCACTAAAACGCTTCAATTTGTTATTATTTATTATTATTAATGTATAAATTCTGATTTAAGATATATATAATTGTTGTTAGAACAGTTAAAATATATGAGTTAGCTTAATTGTAATCAGAACACATTGTTTGACCAATTGGAAATTAGTTTTTAATATTTGGGGAAAAATTAGTGTTGGACATTGCCACAAAAAACCAGGTGAATCCAGCTCACCGTTTGTACTTTCATGATTTCTTTCACCAGCATATCGTGTTGTTTGGTTTAATAGTTTGTAATTTGTAGAATCGTAATTTGGGAGTAAAAAGTTGATGTGGTCTATGTGAACTGATGAATTATGTGTATGGTGGTCCATAGAATTTCTGTTGTAAGTTGTAACAGTTGAGATACGCTCTAGGTTATTTATCATCACAACATGTATCTCGACCTTTCCTAAAGTCTTAGGAAAGTATTATTTAGTTTGGGAGAAATTGATAGGTTCGATGTTAAGGATTCACTTAAGGATGAAACTGTATGATTGGAAGTATTCTAAATATCGCAGCTTAGAGCTGTGTGTTTTGTAAGTGGTAGCCCGTAGCCTAGGTGTTACACATTCTCCTTGCTGTTTGACTTAGTTATCCGGGTACCTAGATGTTAAGTGGTCGCCGTTTACTTTGATATTCTATAGTTTATGTAGGGACTAGCTAAATTGTCTCAGCGTGATGGTAACCTAGTCGGTCTTCTCTTCAGTAATTCTGGAAATTGAATGATGATTTTTTTACTCTAGAAAAAAGATTGTACCATATGTCCTTATGTTAGCATAATCTGAAGCTTTTTACATCTTGTATATGCAATTAAATTGCTTATGCAAACACTTCCCTGTCCGTTAGACGATTAAATCTTGAAAAGCTGCTCGGTTGCCTAATAGGTTTAATATTTCTTTGCTATTGCAGGCTCTATCTTTTATTTATGTCAGATTGTCTTATGTTGACGGCCATCCCTTAGTGGTGAATAGTTTAGTGGCTTATAAAGTTTATACATAAATTGGTTGTGTTGTTTACGGAGATCATGTCATCAGAAATGGATGTCACTAATAACAATGAATCCAACTCGCCATTGTTGAACTCAGAAGAGAAAGGCCAAAAGCTTTCGAAAAACAAAAAACGTAAGTTGATGAGGAAGTTGTTAAACAAAAAACCAGGTGAATCCAGCTCACCGTTACCGACCCCGGAAAAGAAAACCCTGGCATCTTTGAAACCTAAAGGGAATATCGCGAAGAAGGGTTTGAATGACAAATCTAAACTTGAGGAGTCTAGCTCTGGATTGGCACCTTCGGAAAAAGAAACCCCTGATTCTCCAAAGAATGAAGATGCAGTTGTGATTAAGTTCTTTAATCATAAACGTGCACCTTCTAACCCTAAACCTGAAGCTGGAAAGAAGGATTCTCGTTCTGGTAAACGTAAAGAAGCAGAAAGTTCATCAATAGTCCATGACAGAAACGAAGACACGAAAACTCTTGGAGGATTCATCTTTATGTGCAATGCAAAAACCAAACGAGATTGTTATCATTACCGTGTGATGGGTGTCCAAGCACACAAGAAAGATGTGGTTATGGGAATCAAGCCTGGTATGAAGCTTTTTCTCTATGATTTTGATGTGAAGCTTATGTATGGTATATACAAAGCTACTTCAGATGGGGGCGTGAAACTTGAACCGGCGGCATTTGGTGGGGGATTTCCTCTTCAGGTTTGTTTTCACACGGTTTTTCTCCTTTGATATCTACACAAATTAAGTAACCATCTCATTTTTATTTAATAATAATCGGTAAATTATGTAGGTTCGATTTGAGGTTGACAAGGATTGTCTTCCGCTACCTGAGAGTGTATTTAAGAAGGCTATTAAGGATAGTTACGATGAACGAACTCGTAAGTTCAAGACTGAGTTGACTATTGGTCAAGTAAGCTCCTCTTCTAATTTGATTTACTTTTATTATATGTTACTGCATTTAAGTAATTTGTTTTTATCATTGTGGCAATTTTGACCTGTGTGAAAAATCTCTCTTTTTTGAGAATTGTGAGTAGTTGCACACTTGCGCTATCCACAAGGCTCATATGTTCATCATCAATCATTATAAGATCCATTTTCAAAAGTCATAATAAATAAATTGTTGCATAGATAAATAAAACCAAGAATAATCACACATATCTTAAATAGTCTCATAGATAAACTAAGCCCAAAATAATTAGAATTCAAAACATCACCAAAAACACCAAAAGAAAATTCCAAACAAAAAACACCTAATTAGAATTCAAAACAAAGTATTTATAGCTTTAGACTATCAATTACTCATTTGTATGAAAATCACCACCATCCAAATGAGTGTGTTGCATCGGTATGGTCCTAGGGACCATCAGGGCTATCATATATATCATCTGTGTGTATGTTATAACTAAGTTCGTTTCTACTCTGTTTCCCTTATTCTTGATAGACTTTTGGTAAAGCTCAACTAGATGCTTAGGTGTACAACATGTTTTTGCCAAGTGATCTAAACTTACACAATGATAGCATGCATTTGCTATGACACCCTTTTCTTTTCCACCTGTCATTCTTAATTGTTGCACTTGTAGCCAAATGTGTTCTTCAACCGAACACCATGAAAATTTCCTCTACCAAATCCAAGACCTTAACCACGACCATAACCTCGTCCACGGTCATAACCACAAACGCGACCTCCATCATGATCATTATATGTTGCCACGTTCGCTTTTGAGAATGGAGCCCAATTGGACGAATCTCGTAGTTTTTCATTAAAAGCTGGTTGTTTTGCTCGGCCACTAGTAAACATGCAATCAACTCGCAATATTTTTTTTAAACCTTTGGCTCGTTACTGTTGTTGCAAAGTATGAAATGTGGAGAAAGTTTTCTCAAACATTTCAGCATCACTGATTGGTTCCCCACATGCATTGCTGAGTTATACTCACTCACTGACTTGAAATGTTAAAGGCTTCCACTCATAACGTGCCCATGACAAGTCTCTTCCGGATCGAGTGAAAGTGGAAATGCAACAAGTCTTCCGGCTTTGGAGTCTTCCTCGAGCAGTGAATCATTGGCTACGTTTAGAGCCGAAATCGCAGCCGAGAGAATGGGAAGAGGAAAAGGAAATCCTGCAGGTTGGGTTGCTCGTGTGTCCACAGGACAAATCCCATTTGAAATGGATGGTGTGAGTTTGTCAAATGCTCGACAAGCCGCTACATTAGCGGCACATAAACTATGTGCGTCTAGTCAAATGTGTCATTTAAATTGTTTAAAATGAGGTATTCAGTTTTCAATTCATACCTACGCCATCAACTCCATGAGGCTTTGAAAACTGAATTCCTCACTGTGAGATCCATGAGTCCGTTGGAACAAACTGTGAAAGATTCATGAGTCCTTTGAAACAATTTAAAGGACCGGTTTGACCACTAGAAAATGTGATTTTGAGTGGACTCATTTAAGATTTCAAGTAAGTGACCGAGTATAACTCAACAATACACCGCATTACTTCCACGTTGACTTTATGTGGGGAAAATGTTAAAGAGAAAACTTTCTTCACATTTTATGCTTCCAATATACTGGTGCAACAACAGTATCGAGCCAAAGGTTTTACAAAATATTGTGACTTGATTGCATGTTTACTTGTGGCCGAGCAAAACAAATGAGCTTTTAATGAAAAACCACGAGATTCGTCCAACTGTTACCGCTTCATTCTCGGAAGCGAACGTGGCAACATATAATGATCACAATGGAGGTTGCGTTCGTGGACGGGATTATCATTGTGGTAAAGGGCGTTGATTTGGTAGAGAAATTTTCATGGTCTAGATCGACGGAGGTGGAAGAAAAGGGCATTAAAGCAAATGCATGTTGTTGTTGTGGAATTTTAGATCGCTGGGCAAAAGCATGTAGTTGAGCTTTACCAAAAGTCTATTAAGAATAAGGGGAATGGGGTAGAAACGAACTGCGTTTATGACATAAACAGAGATGATGGTCACAAAGACTATACTGATGCAACTCATTTGGATGTTGTTGATTTTCTTACAAATGAGTAATTGGTAGACCGAAGCCATGAATAATTTGTTTTGAATTATTTTTAGGTGTTTTTCATTTGGAATTTTCTTTTGATGTTTTGGATTCTAATTATTCTCGGTTTTATATATCTATGAGACTTTTTATGATCCTTCTTATCGATGCAACAAATTATTTGTAATGATATATGTGACTAATTTTAGAAAATGTATCTTATAATGATTGATGATGAATGTATGTCTTGTGGATAGTGCAACTACTCAAAAAAGAGAGACATTTTTCACATGTGGATTTACATGAATATAGCAGGGTGCCCGCGCTTTGCGGTGGGTAGTATAAGATTTACATAAGATATAAGTCAATTTGGATTAAGCTTCATGTTTAACAGATCAATGTAAATTTAAGATCTTTGGCTAAAACCAAACAACTGAAATGTGCTGAAGTCATCTACTTTTTGTCTCTTCTTAGGTCAAGAGACTTTCAAACTTGTTCAAGCCGGCTCCAGTTTTACATCCACAACCTATTGTCCTCGATCCTTATAGAAGACCTGAGCTAGAAAGTATGCAGTTTCCAAAGCCAACTGTGGCTTCTTATCCACGTTTATTAACGGAACAGGAGTATAGAAATTATGGCCTTAGAGGAGATAGACACGTGAACTTAATCCCTCTTGGTCCTCCTGCTTATGACCCTGCTCGCCCTGATATTGTTCATCTCAATAGACCATCTGAACAAGGATCTACGCAGTTGCGACAGACAACTTTGACCCCTCCACTTTTATTGAGTGAGCAAGAGTATAGGAGTTATGGGCTTAGAGGTGAAAGACACGATAACAAAACCCATGTTGGTCCTCCTGCTCAAGACCCTTATAGAACCGAACAAGAAAGAGAAGGGACCCACCCTGATACAGTTTTTCCGAGTAGACCATCTGAACAAGAACCCATGCAGTTGCCAAAGCCAACTTCGATTCCTCCGGTTTTATTGACCGAACAAGAGTATAGAAGTTATGGGCTTAGAGGAGAAAGGCACAGTAACTTGACCAATGTTGGTCCTTCTAATGCTGGTCCATCTATTTATGAGCCTTATAAAACTGATCAAGAAAGAGAACGGGTGCAACCTGATGCGGTTTCTCTCAGCAGACCATCTGAACAAGAAACTATGCACTTGCAAAAGCCTTCTTTGACTCCTCCTCCGACCTTATTGACAGAACAAGACTATAGGAGTTATGGGCTCAGAGGAGAAAGACGCAGCAACTTAACCCCTGCTGGTCCTTCTTATGATCCTTATAAAAACGATCAAGTTAAAGAGAGTGCTCGTCCTGATTCACTTTTTCTAACTGAAAAGGACTATAGAGCTTATGGCCTTAAAGCCCGACAAGAGAACCCTACTTCAGTTACTTCAGCCATAAATCCAACTAATCCGTCTAGCAGTTATTATCAAGCAGATCCTCCATATAATCCTTATGATGATCATACTTCTAGTTTGGTTGAACGTTATCTTTCACATCCTATGGCATCTACCTCAGCTCCATCTGGTTCCTACCGTTTTGACACCACACGTGTGGTGGACAATAGACAATTTCATCAGGAAACTGTTTTGCCTGATAGACAAGAAAGGTTGTACGCCATGAGTGCCATCCCCAATACATTATCCGATCACAGCCCAAGCGTCGGGCAGAGACAAGATGAGCATGTAAACAGATCTGCTCCTGTTTCCTCTCGGTATGCCTTCACAGGCCCTTCTGTATTATACCGGTGATGTGAGGTTCTTTTCTTGTGGTTCGATATGTTAAACTAGAAACTTGACAGCATTCTGAATCTGTATTTTAATTTTATTTGATTTGCTCATATGTTAAAATCACATTATTTATGATCTCAATAATTTTGCTCAGCTAGCATAATATAATGTTGGAAGGTTCAACAATTGTAGAAAATCTCTATAGAAGTGTACGGACTATACCTTAAATTGCACCAGACAGTACCTTGTGTTTCTAGCCATCAATGGCATCATGATGTTAACTTGGTCGTAAGTGTGGGGCCTCGAGGATGGCCAAATGGTACCAATTTAATATGGTTAAAACGGGTAAGCTCTGAATCTAGGGAATCAAATGGGTGGGTTTTTGTAGTAAAGGGGTGTTTATTCCCACCACTCTGCGGGTTCAGACTATGACTAAGTTTATGGGTTTGATTCCCATATTTAATGATCAAACACACTAACCAAACATGTATATGGCAGTGGAAGTCATCCTCCATTCTCATAACCGCAAACCAAACACCCTTTAACTTTTTTACTCAAGGATTGATCAAGGCCTCTACCTTTACTTGGCAATAGTAGATATGAAGTGAAATTCTTCTGCAAGCTTTATTTGTGGTGTCAATTGGTTAATTGTTCGTTATTACTTATCATCCGAATGTTTTGTTGTCAAATTAGCAACTTTTAGGGGGCCGTTTGGTTTGTTGTAAGAATCACAAAACGTATCGGATTTAATATGAGGTAGAATAACAATGAATATGAAAGAGTGTGTCATTATGATTGTTTATGTTTGGGACAATATGGTATGAAAAAGTGTATAGATATTTGAATTTTGTAGTGAAAAAGAGAGACCCACGAAATGGATTTATAGACATCAAAAATAGTAGGTAATGAATCTATGGCTACGACAACTCATTTCATTAGTAGGCCCACAAAACAAACATTTTAATAAATTTTAAAGTCATAGACTCTCGTTCCCATACACCCAAGCAAACGGGCCCTTAATTGCAATGCACTTGGTAATCATTAGCCGTTTACTTAAAGACTTGAATGAAATCTCAATCTCCACTGTTAAGTGGTAAGGCTTGTTTATTTTAATTTTTAGAGGGTTGTGTTATAAAAAAACTTTACCTCAATTTTTAAAGGGTGGATATTATTTGTATTTTATGAGTACATATAACATATCTGATTTTTTAGTTAAGTGGCTCTAAAAGTAAGTGGACCCTTTTTCTGTTGTTCCCACTGGTTGGGAATGAGGGCATTTTTCTTTCATTGGCAATACAGACAATTTAAAAGACATAAGTAGACCCAACAAAAAAAGAAACATTATTACTCGCATATATTATTGTGGACCAAATTCCTTCCGGCCTATTAAGTTAAAAGTAAACACACCCGTAGTGTGGTACGATTAGTTGAGCTACATCTTCCATGACATGTAGGTTAAAGTATTTCTTATCACTCTTGAAGGATCAATATCTATAAGCATTCGATAATTGTTAGTGTTTGAGTATAGGGGTGCGTTTGGTATGCTTCCATGAATCCAATCGGTATCAGTTTCGGTATAAGATGAGTCCTTCACCTATGATAGATTCATACATCTCCTCTTGACCAAACACTTAGAATCATTACCACTATGATTCCCTCATTCCTATAGAGGATACCAAACGCACCATAAGATGTTTATGAATTTATCAAAAGAACTTTAGTATAAAAACTTTATTCTAATTACTTTTATAATTATTACATCTATATACTACATATGATGCACGAATCATATTTTTGAAATATTGGAAAATTCAACACAACAAACTTACTAAATTATCATTGATTATTATTGAATTACCGCTTAATGTTTTCAACCTGCATAACTACAGTTTCTTAATTTTAGAAGCTTTCAACCTATTATAATTACAGTTAAACATTTTTAAATTATAGTTTAAGCAATACAATGAAAAAAGCTTAATGCACAAACATTTATAAACATTTGTTCTACACTAAAATTACAGTTATATAGTCAATATAATGATAAAATCAATAAGAGTTACGTACTTACCATATTAAAGCAATATATATCTCACAGTAAATGTCCAATTAAATGCATAACAACTATATATATAGAGGAGCTTTATTTTCAGAACCCTGTTAAGTGCGGGAACTGCGAGAACTCCAATTTTGCATTAGAAAACATGCATGTTCATATAAAACATGTATGTTTTCTTACATATACCTTAATACACATGCCTGCGTATTAAGGTATATGTAAGAAAACATACATGTTTTATATGAACATGCATGTTTTCTAATGCATAATTGGAGTTCTCGCAGTTCCCGCACTTAACATAGTTCTAAAAATAAAACCATTTTGCATTGATCTATTGCACTTAACAGGTTTTTATATGAACATTTATGTTATGCATGTATGTGTATTAAGGTGTATGTAAGAAAACATACATGTTTTATATGAACATGCATGTTTTCTAATGCAAAATTTGAGTTCCCGCACTTAACAGGGTTCTGAAAATAAAGATACACTATATATATATATATATATATATATATATATATATATATATATATATATATATATATATATCATTTATTGTAATCAACTATTTGACTCACTAAGTAACCATACAAAATCGGGATCTCGAAAATTCACTTTCAAAAAAAAACAACGACGACGACAACAACAACAACAACAACAATAATAATAATAATAATAATAATAATAATAAATTTAACACATTGTTTATGTGTTTAAAAACCTAGTCAAACCAAATAAAATAATAACCAGATGTGCAACTCATTTGGTGTTCATGGATGAAACATTGCGGTCAAAACTGGTGAAAACAGGCTAACTTAACTCGAAATGGGTAAAATCAGGGATAAAAGAAAGTCGTTTAACAAGATATATAAAAATTATTTCAAAGTCAATAGAGAATAAATGAGCAGGCAAAAGATAGTCTAAGGGTGGTGGCAATAGGAGCGGGGTGGGCAGCGGTTTGGCCCAAACCGCCAGGGAACATCGCCGTCACCCCAGCGGTTTGGTCCAACGGCATGGTCTAGCGGTGATAAACATTTCCACGATTTGAAACATATTCAAACGTTGGAGTTGGAGTGGAACGTTATTATTTGAACGTTGGCCATTAAATGTGGAACAAAAAAAAATTAAAAAAAAAAAAAAAAAAAAAAAAAAAAAAAAAAAAAAATCCTTTGTAAATACAAAACTATACCAATTCAAATACCACATCCAATACAAATTACCACTTCATCCTCTAAATTTTATCCTTTACAATGTTTTCATCATCTTCTTCATCCGATGATTTACATTATCCCGCCGAGTCTTCCGAACAAATTCATTCCACGGGCAGTACTCTATCAACCTTTTTAGCCATGTACGATTCGATTGAGGACACGGCAACCTCTACTGAAATACGGGACTCTGTCACCCGTAGGGGTGAGCAAACAAAACCGAAAAAACCGAAACCGAACCGAAAACCGAAAAAATCAAACCGAAAAAACCGACCGAAACTAAAAACCGATGGTTCGGTTTTTAACTTTTCAAAAACCGAAATATACGGTTCGGTTTCGGTTTTCGTCCAAAAACCGAACCGCAAAAACCGAACCGAACCGATTTTATTATATAATAATATATAATTAATATAATATGAATAAATAACTAAATAAATCAAATTTATAAACTATATTCATTTTGTGGGTAGATTTATAAAATATTTATCATAACATTTATGTTTATATGCGTGTTTGTCGTGTCGTGTGTTTACTTGAGAATATATCAATAAATATATAACGATGATCATACTATGTGTATGTTCACTTGCATGTGTGTGTGTCTTATCTATATGTGTAATTATAGAATTATGCAATAAATATTATTATGCTTACATTGACAAGAAAAAAGTAAATAAGAATAACCAATTTTCTATGTAATATAAGTTTTTTGGTAAAAATTTGCCATGCCCAAATATAAACGGTTAGAAACCGAAAAAACCGAAAAACCGAAACCCAACCGATGATAAACCGAAAAAACCGAACCGCCAAAAACCAAGCGGTTTCGGTTTTGGGTTTTATAAAAACCGAAATATTCGGTTCGGTTTCGGTTTTAGCCAAAAACCGACCCAAACCGAACCGTGCACACCCCTAGACTCACCCGTTTTCGTGAAAAAGCTTTAGAAAATCTAAAGAATGACTATTTCGTCGAACAACCAAAGTTTACCCACCATATTTTTCGTGATAGGTTTCGTATGAATAAAAGATTGTTTTTAAGAATTGTTGGTGATATTGAAGCGAGATTCGAATGGTTTCAAGAGGGCTATGATGCGAGAGGGAAAAAAAGTTTCACGGCATTACATAAATGCACATCGGCCATTCGGCAACTCGCAACGGGTGAACTTCCGGATAGATTTGATGACTATTTAAACATGGCACGAAGAACGTCAGGTTAACATTCTAATTTTTTGTTTTTTAATATTTTTATAATGTTTTCGTTTTTATAATGTTGTCGTTATAATTTTTTTATAATGTTGTCGTTACATATTTTTTATAATGTTTTCGTTATAATTTTTTATAATGTTGTCGTTATAATTTTTTTATAATGTTTTCGTTATAATTTTTTTATAGGAGAATGCCTTGATCATTTTTGCCATGCGGTTATTGAATTATATGGTCGAGAGTTCTTACGTAGGCCGACATCTCATAACATTGCACGCTTATACAAGGCACATGAAGAACAACATCACATTCCTGGAATGCTTGGTAGCCTTGATTGTACACATTTCGTTTGGCGAAATTGTCCTAAACATTTGAAAGACCAATATAAGCGAGGTGATCACCAATACCCGACTATTATGCTTGAATCCGTCGCTTCATACGATTTGTAGATTTGGCATTCATTTTTTTGGTCCTCCCGGTGCAAACAACGATTTCAAACAGTTCATTTTCTGTAAATGGACGTCTTTACAAACGTGGATATTATCTTACCGATGGAATCTATCCTACGTATTCTACGTTTGTTAAAGCATATAAGTATCCCACTGACCCGAAGGAAAAGAGATTCAAGAAGTTACAAGAGTCTGCAAGAAAATATGTCGAGCGAGCTTTTGGTCGTCTTAAGGCAAAATGTATGATTCTCAGTCGTCCTCTCCGGGCTATGTCGGTCGAAAAGATTCGACAAAATCGTTAATACTTGTATCATATTGTGCAATATGATTTTAAAAGACGACGAAGAGGCAATATCACCGGTTCATATAATGGATCCGCCGGTCACGCCCGTATATGACGATAGTGTACTAATAGAGTTACTCGACGAACAAATCCATTATCGTCTCCAATATGATATTACAAAGCACGTAGAGGCTTAAAACTTAGCATACCTCGATGACTAGTTATTTCTTTTCTTTTGTTTTAATTATTATGTAATTTTCTATTAATTATGTTTTTTTTCCAAGTATTATGTATTTTTATTTTAATTATAAATGAAATATTATGTTTTTATTAAATTATTTATTTATGAAAATAAAAAATAAAAAAAATAATAAGTTGGTGGGTTGGGAGGTATGAAAAAAGTATGGTTGCCATTAAAAAATGGTTGGGAGGTATGAAAAAAGTGTGAGTGAGGTGGAATGATATTATTTGGTTGGTTGAGAGGTATGACAGATTTTGAGAGTAACCACTGCCACCACCCTAAGCACCGAGATGCAGAAAGTATAGAGTTTTGTTTCTAAAATGATAAAACATGAAAACCTAAAAACCTAAAATCAGTTTTAAATTACGGCATAACAATAAGATTTAGTATGTTTTTTCTAGAAAGCCCACCAAACAAATACCCCGTATTATAAAGTATATATATGCTATAGAGTATTGTATATACATTACTAGCAAGGTACTCGCGCGTTGCAGCGGCGGGTATCCTGAAATAATTTTTTTTGATGGAATTAATAAAAATGTCACAGAAAGTCATTCCGACACCTAAATTTGCCTAGAGAATGAAATACTAAAAGATTTGGTAAACTACGCTTCCCACCCTAGCATATATTTACAATCTTAGTCCCTAAGGGTGCAATAGGGTTCACACAAGTTCCAAAATACTTTTCTATATAAAACTCATTATACTATCACTTAGGGTTTGACACCCTTTCTCTCTCAAACCAGCCGCACCCTATTTCTTCTTCTTCTCCAGTCGTTTTTCCGGCCAAACAAACACCACCGCCGGCCACTTAAACTCACCGCCACCACCACCACACTCCTTACAACCTCCCCATCATTTTGACATACATCACGCACCAAGAAACACCTCCCAACACCATGATTAACACCACAACAGCTCGAGTTCATCACCAAAACCATCTCTCTCTCGTTTTGTTGATACCGACGGTCGAAGGTAGGAAAACCCACCACCCTTTTTGTCGTTCTAGCGACGGTGGGGGATAAGTACATGAATTTTCAAGAGTTTTTGATTAAATAAAGATTAAAACTACTAAATATGAAGCTAAATAATTGTTAAAATGGAGGGTTGTACATTCTGTTTAAATGATTATAATATTTGGTGTAGGGGTGTTTTTAATGCTATTAATGTATAATGAGGGTTGTACATTGTGTTTAAATGATTGTAGTATTCGGTGTAGAGGTATTTTTAATGCTATTAATGTAGAATGAGGGTTGTACATTGTGTTTAAATGATTGCAATATTGGGTGTAGTGGTGTTTTTAATGCTATTAATGTAGAATTCTAAGGAAAGTGGTCTGAATTTCGATTCATGCTAGTTTTTGTTGTACACAATGCTTTGGTTGTTATAATTATGAAAATTGCTTGCTTTAAAGTGTTGTAAACCATGCATCATTTTTTGTACATCTGAATTTTTTGGAAAGAGAGTCATTCCTCCATTATAAGTAGTATAGATATAGATAATCTCACTAATCTAGTGTTATACTATGTTGCTAAGTACACTTTCAAAATTTTGACATAAGTTGGATATAGTGAATATTTGCTTTTATATATGTTATAATCTCGTACATACATGGGTTTTTAGTATAAAAGTTAATTTGAATTTTAAAAAACAATATTATAAAGAGTGTTCCATAAAAATAAGTTAAAGTTCCGGTTTTATAGATTTATTTTTATATTTCAATAACTTGTGCTTCAACTTGATATATATGACCCGTACATATACGTAATTTAGTATAACGTAATTTATAATAATACTTATAAATAAGGGATAAATAGTCCAATAGCCCAGTTGCCCAATGGTTAGGCATATTTAGCCCTTTTTTAGAAAATTCCCGTATTAGCCCGAGCACCGGGCAACTTCCATCTTAAGGAGACACGTGTCACGTATTGTATTTTGGGCAACTATTTTTTATTGGGCAACTGGTTTTTTGGTCATTTTACATGTTATACACTATTTACTTATATTGGGCAATCATGATTGGAACCGATACAGTTGACGGACAAATGAACTGTAACTTTAGTTTTGAACCAATTGGTCTTTAATTAATATCCTTAAATCTGGATATTAAAGTCATGCTTATTGTTGGATTTATTTTTTTTAACTGGTTGAATTAGGAATCTAATCGTATGTTCAGCGTATGAATATCTGATTGTTGTTACAGTAGGCAAAAAGCATTCTTAATCACATTGTATAGTTCAACTCACGCTAGTCAATCCTATCAACTTAAACACAATAAATGTAAGTCAACCCTATCAACTCAGCATATATCTTGAACACAATAAATGCAATTTAGAAACATGATCAAAAGTAACTTATGTGCATACTTACAAAACAAAACTAGAAGATTAAAAAAATTTACAAAAATGTTCCTGATAAAAGGCTGTTGCTTTCCTTGGATGATGAGTACATATGCGGTTTAAAATTTTACATTGTATCAGTATTCTATAATTCATAAATACAGGAATTTACAGTTTTGACGTTTCATCTTATATATAGTAAAACAAAAAGATTTATGCACAGTTGCTGCAGTAACTATGTCGTAGAGGCAAGATGAGCTTTATAACTTGTTACACTTGATGTTACACCTGAGCTGCATCAATTGAACAGAAAGCTGAATTAAAAGTACACCATTAGTGAAAAACCTTCAATTGTCAATTTTCTATTTTCAACAAAAGACAGACAGTATCTTTTGTGTTTGATACTTTATCAGAAGAGAGTCTACAATAAGTAATCAATTTATTTATATAATGATATCAATATATATTGCTTGCAAAATGTATCGTTTACTTCAAGATATAAGCAAGAAAAATAACAAAGATATTATAGTCTTTGGGGGAAATAGAAGCAAAACGGCTCAGTATATAGTTATGCAAAGAAAGAGGTAACAATATTGGAGACCGAACTTGTGCGATGCACAGGAGGTGCTGAATTATCCGAAGATGTTGGCTGTGAATTGTGGTCATCTGGTTCAGCTACAGATAAGAAAACCATAAAACAAATGAGGATGATTAAGCTCAAAAGAAATGCGAAAGAAATATGACAAAATAAATCATATTGGTGAAATTGTAAACTCTACATGTGCGATGTGCAGATGAGTGTCTGACAGTTGGTGCCGGTGTTTGTGAAGCTGCCTTGCGCGTCCGTCCTAGAAGGACAACAAACATTGAGTAAGACACATTGGAGAAAACAGCAGACTAGAGCATCATGTATTATTGCAAATAAGTATGGAAGTGGTTGTATTATGTGTACGGCTGCAGTATCGCCTGGTTGCTGTAACACGGGGTTGAAATTCACTTTCGGTTACTGTATAACCTACAAAAAAACCATAAAAAACATCAGAAATGAAACGTTGTGCAATTTTGTGGCACAAAAGATTGTCTAAAAGTATGTACATACAATTCAGGTAATACACCTGTTAACACTGACCTGCAGATGTTGTTGCTGGTCCAGATACTGTCCCTACGGGGCTAATAAACGACCGATCATGTGAGATGAGACCCTGAGAAAAGTCCAAATTCTTTGGAGCAGCTAGCATGACCGTCCGTAAGGGGCTAATAACTGACCGATCATGTGAAAGGATGCCTTGAGAAAACTCAAAATTATTCAAACCGGGTGTCGTGGCAACGGTTGCATTGATAGGTATAGCAGACATGGGTGGACCTGCATATTGAGAATGATATTACAACCACTTAGAAAATGAGGAGTAATAACAATTGATAAAAATGTGGAATTAAGCAAAGGCACCTGAAAGTTGGTGAGTTACAGCCATTTTTAGTCGGGATGAAACAACTGGTAGACATATTAGAATCCCTAATGTAGGAACCGCTTTCAATTATTGAAAGGGTACCATCAACTGTAGCTATTTGAATCAGTAGTGCATTCGAAAGGTGGATATCTTGTGGGTGGCCAAAAATTGGAGACAAATTGTGTACATACACATGACGTCTCACAATTGAGCAAGCCCGTGATAAAGGACCTGCTTTCGTATGCCGAGAATGCACCATCGACCGTAGGCACTTCCACAGACGTATGTTAGAACCATGAGTAGATGACGCCTCATACTAAGCTCGCTTACCTTTTGCTTACCCTTGTCAGAAATTGGCAAAACATGGGGCCGTAAAATAGAGCTGGTAATAGAATCTAGTTCACATATAGTGATGCCATTTGTTCAAACCCGAGGTGCAACACCGGTATTGAAAACGCTCGTATTCCCAACAGGGGATACAACATTCGAATCTTTACTAAGTATACCAGTGTCCTCCACATACTCTATGTTACCAACTTCAGTAACTTTTGATCTCTTAGGTCGGTTTTTAACGGCGACACCATTTACAGCAAATAAGGCATGAGGTTCGGATATTGGTAAATCTTGTGCCGATAAACAGAATATGTAGCAAAAAACACATCGTATGGAATAGCTTACAATGTCTTCAAGTTTCGGAGTATGTCATCCGCCGTCCCATCAATTATCGAGTTCAGTTGCAACCTTCGGGTCAGATCCCTACATTCCCACACCTACAAACATCAATATCAAGAATTTAGAGAAATTTTATAACCATACTTCAATCTATCTATCCAAATTGAAGAAAGAAAATTAAACTTAAAAAAAATGAAACAAAGAAGAAAAAAGCCTGAAGAACTATCCTCAGCAGCTTCGCTTCCTTCAAAAGAACTTTGTTGAGCAAAGAAGACACCCTTTAAACTGAAGAAGAAGAAAAAAAATTAAAGTGAGAACTATATCTACATTTCAATTCCGAACCAAAAATTCTCTTATTAACCTTACTCATATGCCTTGTATTAATAGGTTTCTACATGACCAAAAGAGCTTCGTCTGGAGTTTACTTAATAGACTTTGCATGTTACAAGCCCCCAGACACTTAGAAATGCACAAAAGACATCACGATCAGAAAAGCAAAGCACAGTGGATACTATACAGAAGAAACAGTGGATTTCTTTAGGAAGGTTTTTGAAAAGTCAGGAATTGGAGACTCAAATTATTTGTCAGAGGGCATTTGGGATTGTTCAAAAGTCTTAAAATAAGCCGAAAACAAATAGGCTCATAAGCCCATATATAAGCTCAAACAAACACCCCCTAGAAAAATATTGTGTATGCATTTTGTGATGCTTTCGCTAAATTACATCGAACATACTCTTATACCTCTGATGAGTGTGTAAATACTCATCATTTTTATCGTATCTGAACTGCCAAAACATACAAAAACACTCAAAAACGCATCAAAATACAGAAATTATTTCAAAAGTGTGTTTTATATGTTTTAGATGCAAAATGTTTAAAAACAAATGAAAAACGAACAAAGTTTGCACAATTGGCAGTTTCAGTCCCTCAAGTTTCAAAAATTGACAAAACTAGTCCCTGAAGTTTTAAAACGAAAGAAAAGTCAACCCAAGGTTTTAAAAAGTCAAAAATTATCAAATTGATCCTTGGGTAATAAGTTTGAGAAAATTACACCTTTAGTCCCTGCAGTTTGAAAAAGTACAAAAATGGTCCCTGGAGTTTCAGAAAATGACAGATTTGGTCCCTGGTGGGGTATTTTTGAAAGAAAAATCATTTTTGGTCCTTGGAAACTCAAAAGTTATCACATTTGATCCTTGAAAGAAAAGTTTGTGGAAATTACATGTTTGGTCCCTCAAGTTTGGCAACTTGTCAAATTTAGTCCCCGGGAATTTGAAAAATGGAAAAAAATGTAGTTTTTATCCTTGGACTTATGAAACTTGTCATGTTTGGCCCCTTGAAACAGGTTTGGAAGACTGACATAATCAGCCCTCAACTTTTGCAAAATTACAAATTGGTCCTTGTTAAATACAAACACAAACGGACCCTTTTTATTTTGATAAAACCCACCTTATAACTTACAAATCCAGCCCACCCATGCAACCCTAATCCATAAACCAATACCCTCAGCCCATTACCCTACCCTAAGCCCATTCCTTTTAATATTTACTCCCTCCCGTTTTAAATAAAATCCCCCAGTCAACCCTCCCCATTGACCACCTCCTCCACCTCACCTTCAGCTTGCAAACACTGCCCCCCTCATCATCACCCCTATGTTCACCTTCACCACACTCCACCCCCTCCTACACACCAAACAAACACAAGCATCCAAAATACCACCCCTGGCTCCAATTATATGAAGAAACATACAAGGAAGTTTTTGGCGCCAAATTGCTCAATGGCCAAGATCAAATTGCAGTAATCCAATGGTTCTAGTTTTTTATAGGAAAGCTCAAGTGGGTCCCACAGAAGCTCTTCAAGAAATATAAAAGAAGAAAGAAGGAGCTGAGTTAGTTAGTTAGTTAATTTAGTAGATTTAGAGTAGTTTAGTTATGTTAAATCCATGTTTTCTAGTGTAATTTTAATTTTCTGTTGAATCCCTATCCTTATTAAGTGTATTCTCAAAGTAATTAATAAAATCTCCAAGTTCCTCATTTGAATTCAGTTTTCTTTGGCTTTTATAATTTTAATTTTCATGTTATATCAATTATGATTTAAAAGGGTTGGTCATTGCTCTAACAGGTTCAAATTAGCTTTAATAAACTTTTGTGAAATTGTTAGTTAGCTTATATCAACACATTCATCCAAGGAATTCATGGTCAACAAAAGTCAAATGAGCAGGACAATGGAGTATGGTGTGATTCAGAGATGAATCATGGTTGTTTTGGAATGGTTAAACCTATCTAAAGATAGGTTTTGATTGGAGTTCTCCCTATTTCAGTTAGGGACATGAATTTGTAAGACCCTCATTCCATTTTCAAGAGTTCATTTGCATTTTATAGGTTCTCTAGTTCATATATGTGCTTTTAGATTAGTTGTTGTCATTATCTGTTATAATTTATTGTTTGCTAGTAATGATTAATCAGTAGTAGTAGATTGATAGTTAGAATAGGATTTGTTTCATATTTGAGCCTAGTCTATTGCTTAATATTGCAAATTAGTGATCAGGTAGTGAGTAGTTTTAATGCATTGTGTTCCTGAACTTCCATGATCCATAGGAATCTGTTTATGTTGGTATTTGGAAGTTTGGAAGGGTAAATCCCATTTTTACTTCATAAATATTAAAAACCTCTTTGTTAAGGGACTGTTTGGATCAAGTATTTTATCTGTGCTTCAGTAGCTTTGTTGTTGTTTGTTTGATTCATTCAGTCCAAGCTAGTCATAAACAAGCAAATTCTAGTATAAAATTGGTAGGTTTAATTCAATTAAGTCAAAATTCCATTCTAATGCCATTAGTAGTTAACTGTTAGGCAGTTAGGTTTTGATTCTCATCAAATTACTACATTAGTTGTTAAAGTAGCTAAATTCAGTCATTTAATAGATTATTACTTCATATTAACTTATTTAGGATCAAGCTAATCTCAAAAAAGTCAAAGTTTTAAGTTTTCCTCAAAAGTCAAAATTTTGCCTTTGCAGAAAAACCAAATGTTGCAAGATTTATTGTGAATTTTGTAGAATGATTCAAGCTTTGAATTTTCTAGGAATGGTAGCCCCCCAGTTGATCTTTTGAGTCCCTTGGTTCTCATATTTTTGCCATTTTCTTCTTGGTCTCCACCAACGCCCAAAGTAGGCTGCAGGCACAAGCTGTACCCTGCTACAGCAGCAGCATACCCAACCACCACCTTTGGTGGTGGTTTCCAACCACCACAGTGGGCCCCATGGTTCACACCCTAGTTCTTTAAACTCCCTAGGTGGGTGGCTATCCAATGCATCCATTCTTGTGCCCCCAATCAACCTGGTGTGCCCCCTAGATACCCCTGAAGTTTGTCCCATTTCAGTGTTCACCACAATAAGCCAAGTGCTTATTTGTAGCTTATTTGCCTAATCTGCGGATCCCTCTTGTATTTTCTGACTTAATCATGTTCCAAATACTTATTTAGGTCAGATTTAACCATTGTGGGGCCCACTTGATCTCATTTGAGCTAATTTTCCCCCTTGGTCAACCATAGTCAACTGTCATGGCTTATAAGCTCTCCACAGCTTATTTTTGAGTTATAAAACTTTTGTTTTTACAAAAGTTTATTGTTTTTAGGTGTAAATCAGTTTTCAAAAAGAAAAATCCCAAAAATCCAATTTAATTTTTAAGTGATAGTTTCTATTTAATGTAATTAAATTTTAATTTTCATTTTTAATTTTTAATTAAGTACTTAGCTATTTTATATTTTTATTAAATTCCTCTTATATTAAAGTATTTTTAATAATTTTCTCAGATTTTTATTTAATCATTAAGTATTTATTAGATTTAATCTTAGTTTTATTAATGATTAATTAATAATTAGTTTAAAATAGCATAATTAGTTTTTATTAAGTAAAACTTAGTTTTTATATTTTTTATAGCTTTTATATGTTATAAAATAATTTTAGAAATTTTATTAGAATTTTTACTGTTCATTTGCCATTTTTCTTAAATTAAAATAGTTAATTAGATAATTAGTAATTAATTAATATAAAAATCACAAAAAGACAAAAACACTTATTTTTATTTTTAAAATTAGTTTTTAGTTATTTTATAATTTTAGAAATTTTATTTTCATTTTTCTAGTACTTAATTAATATTATATTGTATTTAAGTATTTTAATTATTAATAATTAGTAATAATTAGTATTTAATTAATATTAAATAATTAATTAGGGTTAAAATTTATTTTAATTTTCTAAAAATTTTCTTTTACCCTTAGGTTTGTAAAAAAGTCATTTTCACCCCCTGGGTGTTTTCAGATTTCCGCTTTCACTTTTTATTTCGTACGCTTACGTTTTATTTAAACGTAAACGTCGCGTTTTAAGTTTTAAACGTTTCTGGTTTTTCTGACTTTCCAGTATTGTTAATATTGTGTATTTAAGCTATTATCTTTCATATTCCAGTAGTGTAATCATCACAACTCACTTAAAACCCATTCCTGTCTAATTTCACCCGATCACAAACCCGTTTTGATACCATCCACACCTCGTCGGGACATAACGACCCGGGGAAACCCTATACTTCCACGGAGATTGATTCTAGGCTTTTTTACTTTTACGGTTAACCATTCACAAGTGGTTGACTAATAAAAGTTGACGGTTTAGCACCAATCAAATTTTGGCGCCGCTGCCGGGGAGGTTATGCGCGTATTCTAAACAGTTTTGCGTATTAGTGAACCTGGATATACATCCATTGTATATTATCCACCCTTGTTCATATCTTTTCATAAAAAAAAAAAAAAAAAAAACCCAAAAATATTTTTCCTTACCCTCTATCCATTTGATTCTACCATCTTATACCCATATCATGTATAAGTCTTATGGCGTCTCTCGGCTACACGTGTTTTCACTGTAAAAGCCCGATTGAGTACGGCTTTCGTTGTCTCCGGTGTATTTGTGAGAAATGTGGCAATAATTGTAGTAACAGATTTTGTGTTTTATGCAATCTGTTCATAAGTCCAAATTCTCTCAATGATTCACCAAATTCTCCCAAGCCCGAGATACGTTCTATTAATGACAAACCGTCAAGAATTGACCCTAACCTTTCACGGTTTACGGTTAAAAGTTTGGCAAACAAACATACTGAGCTTAGGGCAGTGACTGAAAAGAACGACTTGCCCAATATTCACGTTCATCAAGAACCAAAACCCGAGACCATAACGGAAGTGGTGGAAATTGCTAGCTCTAAGAGCACACCACTTGTCCCACCTCCAGATTTTGTTCCTTGTGTCGGTTGTGGTGAGCCACTTTTTGGTTTGCCATGTCGTTGGTGTACATGTGTGCAATGTGGTAATGATATTCAAAACGGGAGTTGTTTGTTTTGTGGGTCAAGCAATTCATTTGCTTATGATCCTAATCAGAACTCATTCAACGACTCTTCAAATTTCTCCAATTACCCATCACATTCATACGAGCAAGAATCATATTATCCATACCACAATGATTGTTCGTATCAAAATGCACCAAACTTTTCGTGTGAATATTGTGGAGGTCCTCACCAAGGTTTTGATTGTCAAAATAATCAAAATTTTGGTTACGACCAATATCCATACAATTCACCAAACCAGACTCAACAGTTTAACTGTTGTGAGTACTGTGGTGGCCCACACTACAGTTCTGATTGTCAATCGGGCAACACGCTTGTCTATGAGCGGTTTCCTGATAACAATTATGACTCTAGCACATACGACCCACAACCACATCAGTCTTACTGTTGTGAAAATTGTGGAGGTCCTCACTTTAGCTCGGATTGTCAAACAGGGAATCCATTTCCTTGTAGCAATTATGACTATTCATGTCAAGACACACCTCCACAAGACCCAATTACCCAAGCAACCCCTCAATTCCCGCAAGACCTTTGTGATAAGGTTCTTGAAGCATTTAAAAAATATAAAGAGGGGTTAGCTACTACATCGTTTCAAGAATCTCGTGAAAAATCAATGGCAGAATTACTTGCTGAAGAACGAGAGGCTAGAAATGAAAAGACCATGGAAGAATTACTTGCTGAGCAAAGAGCGGCTAAAATACGTGCCAATCTTCGCTATGCTGCTCTTTATGATGACGATGATGACAGTGATGATGATGAAGATAACATTTTTATTATTCAAAAAGATTCATCAGATTCATCTGTTGTGATTCCTTCCATGGAGAATCAGGGAGAAAATAATGTGACGAAGTCACTAGCCGTTTATCAAATGGAACTTGAAAATTCCATAACTGCTAGTACTTCTAAACTCCCTCAGTCTATTGATATCACACCCGAAGTTCACACTCACTCTCCGAACATGGGGGACGAGCATCTTGACACTGTTCCTGCAAAGGAATCGGACGAATTCATAAAGTCTAGTGTTGAGAACCTTGTCCCAATCCCAGGAGAGTCACAGGGGACTTTTGATCATGTGTGTGACTTACCTTATCACCCTGAAAATCCAAAAGATCATTTTGAGACTTTCTCCGACTTTAATGATGATTGTATATCTTACGGAGAAGTTGAGTATTAAGAGGCACATTTGCCTCATTCGGATGTTGACCCTCTTATTGAGGAGTTCACAAATGAACTTACTCACATCAATCCACTTCCATTGGGAAGTGATGATGGTCTCTTTAACCTTGAAGCCGATATGAGAGAAACTGAAAGTCTTTTAAAATCTAATCCCAACATCGAGCTTATTACTTCACATGCTGATGAAAATTCTTTATCTTCTGGAGTCATCAGTCATGTGGAAAGATTACCTTTTGAGCTAGTTAGCTTAGAAGAAGAGAATGATAAACACTTTGTTCCCGAAGCATTCAAAACTACTCTCACTAATCCTTTATATGAATTCGAATCTGAATTCACTTTGATTTTTGATAATCCATTCTTTGATATTCAGAAAGAGGATTGTGATGAGTCCACAATGGAACCTGAGTTCACAGATTCACATCTTGTGAATAATTCTCTTCAAGAGGAGTTCTCCGGTGAACTCACTCATCATATCATGACTCCTCCGGAGTATGATGACCCGGGGGGAGATGCACTCAATCATGAGAATTTGCAAATTCCCACCCACCCTCCCGGGATATTTACGAGCTTAACCCTTGAAATCCAAACTCAGGCTACGGAGCCTGACCTCGAGGAAGAAGATCAAATCATGATTTTCATCATGGTTTTCTTCCTGTTCTTCACCTACCGGGTGACTTCTCCTGTTCTTCACTCCTTCGGGAATGAAGACATTATCTTTGACCCCGGCAGCATCGCTTATAGTTTATACTATCTTAAGCCGGGTACTTATCTCATCGGTGTGGAACTTTCACGTGCTTCAAATGTTTGTCCAAACATCTTGAATGAAAGTCCGATTGAGATTGTCTCTTCCACATCATGCTTCCCCAAGGACAAATGAATTCGGGGTCGAGTCACGCTAGCGACTCGGTAAACAAAAACAGAGCATGCTTATAGGGTTTTCACCCTAAGTGTGGGGGAGTCCCCCATGCTATGGTTACAAATGAAGTGAAAAACAAATGGTGTTTTCCACGCTTAGCTTGTAATGTTGCCCTTTTACGTTCAAAATGTCGGCATAATAGCCGGGACTTTGAATATTGAGGACGATATTCATGCTTAGTGTGGGGGGGGGGGGGGGGGGTATTCGCTATTCTAGCGAATTTTATTACATTTTACTATCTTATACCCCCGTTTTGACCAAAATTTTTCAAAAATTTTTCACTAAAGTTCAAAATTTTTTGTGGTAATCAGTCCGCCTTGTCTAACCGACAAAAGGGATTGGCTAGTCCAGGAGAAAACGGCTCTTGGTAAAGACATCTCAAATCCGTTTATGGCTTGCAATTTGCCCAAAATTGTATGGTTCCTCAACTCCCCAAAAACAAATAAGTTGGCTAGCCCGCAAGATTATGGCTTGTGGTAAAGGCCGTGGAAAAACCATAATTGGTAATCAGCTCACCAAGATGTTGAATATTCCATCAAGAGTTGGCTAGTCCAGAAGCAAACGGCTTTTGGTAAAGACTAATCAAATCCGTTGACAGCTGGTGGTTTGCTCAAAATCACACGGTTATCAGGTGTGCCACAGTTCTTACACCTGGCTACTCCAGAAGTGATGGATTTTGGTAAAGAGTTTAAAATCCATTAAGTTTTTCTCAAAAGATTGCTAGGGACTAGCAATAGTTTAGTGTGGGGGTTTGATGACTCATCATTTTTATCGTATCTGAACTGCCAAAACATACAAAAACACTCAAAAACGCATCAAAATACAGAAATTATTCCAAAAGTGTGTTTTATATGTTTTAGATTCAAAATGTTTAAAAACAAATGAAAAACGAACAAAGTTTGCACAATTGGCAGTTTCAGTCCCTCAAGTTTCAAAAATTGACAAAACTAGTCCCTGAAGTTTTAAAACGAAAGAAAAGTCAACCCAAGGTTTTAAAAAGTAAAAAATTATCAAATTGATCCTTGGGTAATAAGTTTGAGAAAATTACACCTTTAGTCCCTGCAGTTTGAAAAAGTACAAAAATGGTCCCTGGAGTTTCAGAAAATGACAGATTTGGTCCCTGGTGGGGTATTTTTGAAAGAAAAATCATTTTTGGTCCTTGGAAACTCAAAAGTTATCATATTTGATCCTTGAAAGAAAAGTTTGTGGAAATTACATGTTTGGTCCCTCAAGTTTGGCAACTTGTCAAATTTAGTCCCCGAGAATTTGAAAAATGGAAAAAAATGTAGTTTTTATCCTTGGACTTATGAAACTTGTCATGTTTGGCCCCTTGAAACAGGTTTGGAAGACTGACATAATCAACCCTCAACTTTTGCAAAATTACAAATTGGTCCTTGTTAAATACAAACACAAACGGACCCTTTTTATTTTGATAAAACCCACCTTATAACTTACAAATCCAGCCCACCCATGCAACCCTAATCCATAAACCAATACTCTCAGCCCATTACCCTACCCTAAGCCCATTCCTTTTAATATTTACTCCCTCCCGTTTTAAATAAAATCCCCCCAGTCAACCCTCCCCATTGACCACCTCCTCCGCCTCACCCTCAGCCTGCAAACACTGCCCCCCTTCATCATCACCCCTATGTTCACCTTCACCACACTCCACCCCCCTCCTACACACCAAACAAACACAAGCATCCAAAATACCACCCCTGGCTCCAATTATATGAAGAAACAGACAAGGAAGTTTTTGGCGCCAAATTGCTCAATGGCCAAGATCAAATTGCAGTAATCCAATGGTTCTAGTTTTTTATGGGAAAGCTCAAGTGGGTCCCATAGAAGCTCTTCAAGAAATATAAAAGAAGAAAGAAGGAGCTGAGTTAGTTAGTTAGTTAATTTAGTAGATTTAGAGTAGTTTAGTTATGTTAAATCCATGTTTTCTAGTGTAATTTTAATTTTCAGTTGAATCCCTATCCTTATTAAGTGTATTCTCAAAGTAATTAATAAAATCTCCAAGTTCCTCATTTGAATTCAGTTTTCTTTGGCTTTTATAATTTTAATTTTCATGTTATATCAATTATGATTTAAAAGGGTTGGTCACTGCTCTAACAGGTTCAAATTAGCTTTAATAAACTTTTGTGAAATTGTTAGTTAGCTTATATCAACACATTCATCCAAGGAATTCATGGTCAACAAAAGTCAAATGAGCAGGACAATGGAGTATGGTGTGATTCAGAGATGAATCATGGTTGTTTTGGAATGGTTAAACCTATCTAAAGATAGGTTTTGATTGGAGTTCTCCCTATTTCAGTTAGGGACATGAATTTGTAAGACCCTCATTCCATTTTCAAGAGTTCATTTGCATTTTATAGGTTCTCTAGTTCATATATGTGCTTTTAGATTAGTTGTTGTCATTATCTGTTATAATTTATTGTTTGCTAGTAATGATTAATCAGTAGTAGTAGATTGATAGTTAGAATAGGATTTGTTTCATATTTGAGCCTAGTCTATTGCTTAATATTGCAAATTAGTGATCAGGTAGTGAGTAGTTTTAATGCATTGTGTTCCTGAACTTCCATGATCCATAGGAATCTGTTTATGTTGGTATTTGGAAGTTTGGAAGGGTAAATCCCATTTTTACTTCATAAATATTAAAAACCTCTTTGTTAAGGGACTGTTTGGATCAAGTATTTTATCTGTGCTTCAGTAGCTTTGTTGTTGTTTGTTTGATTCATTCAATCTAAGATAGTCATAAACAAGTAAGTTCTAGTATAAAATTGGTAGGTTTAATTCAATTAAGTCAAAATTCCATTCTAATGCCATTAGTAGTTAACTGTTAGGCAGTTAGGTTTTGATTCTCATCAAATTACTACATTAGTTGTTAAAGTAGCCAAATTCAGTCATTTAATAGATTATTACTTCATATTAACTTATTTAGGATCAAGCTAATCTCAAAAAAGTCAAAGTTTTAAGTTTTCCTCAAAAGTCAAAATTTTGCCTTTGCAGAAAAACCAAATGTTGCAAGATTTATTGTGAATTTTGTAGAATGATTCAAGCTTTGAATTTTCTAGGAATGGTAGCCCCCCAGTTGATCTTTTGAGTCCCTTGGTTCTCATATTTTTGCCATTTTTTTCTTGGTCTCCACCAACGCCCAAAGTAGGCTGCAGGCACAAGCTGTGCCCTGCTACAGCAGCAGCATACCCAACCACCACCTTTGGTGGTGGTTTCCAACCACCACAGTGGGCCCCATGGTTCACACCCTAGTTCTTTAAACTCCCTAGGTGGGTGGCTATCCAATGCACCCATTCTTGTGCCCCCAATCAACCTGGTGTGCCCCCTAGATACCCCTGAAGTCTGTCCCATTTCAGTGTTCACCACAATAAGCCAAGTGCTTATTTGTAGCTTATTTGCCTAATCTGTGGACCCCTCTTGTATTTTCTGACTTAATCATGTTCCAAATACTTATTTAGGTCAGATTTAACCATTGTGGGGCCCACTTGATCTCATTTGAGCTAATTTTCTCCCTTGGTCAACCATAGTCAACTGTCATGGCTTATAAGCTTTCCACAGCTTATTTTTGAGTTATAAAACTTTTGTTTTTACAAAAGTTTATTGTTTTTAGGTGTAAATCAGTTTTCAAAAAGAAAAATCCCAAAAATCCAATTTAATTTTTAAGTGATAGTTTCTATTTAATGTAATTTTATTTTAATTTTCATTTTTAAATTTTAATTAAGTACTTAGCTATTTTATATTTTTATTAAATTCCTCTTATATTAAAGTATTTTTAATATTTTTCTCAGATTTTTATTTAATCATTAAGTATTTATTAGATTTAATCTCAGTTTTATTAATTATCAATTAATAATTAGTTTAAAATAGCATAATTAGTTTTTATTAAGTAAAACTTAGTTTTTATATTTTTTTATAGCTTTTATATGTTATAAAATAATTTTAGAAATTTTATTAGAATTTTTACTGTTCATTTGCCATTTTTCTTAAATTAAAATAGTTAATTAGATAATTAGTAATTAATTAATATAAAAATCACAAAAAGACAAAAACACTTATTTTTATTTTTAAAATTAGTTTTTAGTTATTTTATAATTTTAGAAATTTTATTTTCATTTTTCTAGTGCTTAATTAATATTATATTGTATTTAAGTATTTTAATTATTAATAATTAGTAATAATTAGTATTTAATTAATATTAAATAATTAATTAGGGTTAAAATTTATTTTAATTTTCTAAAAATTTTCTTTTACCCTTAGGTTTGTAAAAAATTAATTTTCACCCCCTGGGTGTTTTCAGATTTCCGCTTTCACTTTTTATTTCGTACGCTTACGTTTTATTTAAACGTGAACGTCGCGTTTTAAGTTTTAAACGTTTCTGGTTTTTCTGACTTTCCAGTATTGTTAATATTGTGTATTTAAGCTATTATCTTTCATATTCCAGTAGTGTAATCATCACAACTCACTTAAAACCCATTCCTGTCCAATTTCACCCGATCACAAACCCGTTTTGATACCATCCACACCTCGTCAGGACATAACGACCCAGGGAAACCCTACACTTCCACGGAGATTGATTCTAGGCTGTTTGACTTTTACGGTTAACCATTCACAAGTGGTTGACTAATAAAAGTTGACGGTTTAGCACCAATCAACCTCAAACCATACAAACAACATAACATATTTCTAATCTAAAACTCCATACATAAATTTCAATCTAAAACACAGTTTTTAAACATAAAAAAGAGACATACATTTCCTGACACGAGCAGAAGGGTAAGCACAAGCAGAGCATCTGCTCTTCTGCAAATGAAAGGATCTTCTTCAACATTGCACACACAGTGTGTGTGTCTTGTTCCTCCTCTTTCCAAAACTCCCTGTTCCCTTACCCTACAATATTATTCATCATCACCCAAAAAAAAACAACACGTTAATCACTAGTATTCAAAACCCTTTAATTATTTTAAAGATGGTACTCGTTTTACCATTTTCTTGAAATGATGAAGAGCGAAACCCTAGCTGCTGGATAGGTAACAAAAGAGGATGAGTTGATGTATAGATCTATAAATCTATAAAAAAAAAAAAATCAAAGCCCATAGATCTATCAAAATACCTCAAAACTTGATGATGGACGGTTTCGGTGGTGCGTTGGTTTATGTGTTCGTGGAATCCGGTAGAGGTGGCGTCAGGTGGTGGTGGTGTCTGATGGTGGTGGCGTCGGGTTGTTGGGTGGTTGTGGTGGTGTGAGTTGTGATGGTTTATCTGGAGGAGAGGGTTGTGAGATCATTTATTATATGATTTGGTTTAGTTGAATCTTGTGAGAGTGGGTGTGAAATGACCAAAATACCTGGTTGCTCATGTATTGGTTGCCCAAAATACAATACGTTCCATGTACCTCGTATCAACAGTGTTGGTCGGACACGTGTCATCCTGTAGTTGGCTATACGTTAGTTGCCCAGGGCAACCCGGGCTAAAACGAGAATTTTCAAAAACGGGGCTAAAAATGCCTAACTCGTAGGGCAACGGGCCATTTTAGTAATTTTCCCTATAAATAATACTAACAACAACAACAACAACAACAACAACAACAACAACAACAATAATTGTTTATGTATGTTATGTAAAACGTGATTAGGATTGAGTTGAGATGGTTGTGTTGTTTGGTTTTCTGTGTAGAACGGTAAGGATCTAAAAAATGATTAAGAATCAAGAGTTTGAGTGACACACAAGGATCTAAAAAGATGATTATGAATCAAGAGTTTGAGTAACACTCAAACAAACCATGTAAGTGTGTGTTGACTGTGTGAAATAGTGTAGAGAGAATGATCCATTATACAAATGGTGATTTTATTTAGTGTATATATATATACACTAAATAAAATCACCATTTGTATAAACTCATATATTAACTTATGAGCTTATTTATATGTTTTTTTGATAAATTTATTTTCTTATGGGTTTTTTTTAGAAGTTTTGACTTATGAGATAACCATAGCTTACCGGCTTATCTAAACTACATATAAATCAAAAAGGGTCAACATTGAAAAGTGAAAAACTGAATTTGGTTAACCTTGAAAGTGAATAAACCTTGACAGTAATTCGCGTTTGGAAACAAATGGGCATTTAAAGATCATCTTGATTTGATAATCTATTATCATATTGTCCGAACTGGGCTGCAAGGCGACCCTTGATATTACTGTTGAAGAGGCTTACAATCTGGCACACAGGACACATCGTATTGTGACCCATGTACCTTGATCATTGTTTATTCACATGTAGTGCAGCGTTGTACTGTAGATGCCATTTTTACTTTGTTCTATAGTATAATTGTTAGGTTGTTGGAATGATTTAGTTGATGCTTGCAAGACTTATTGGTTTATTTCTCTATATTTTATAAGTAGCTATGCATCTTGCCTAATTCCTTTCCCAATAACATATCTTTATTAACATTACTTGATAGATGCTTGCAATTTGCATGAGATAAACAGTTCATGTTGTTTGTCTTGGTTAACTATATGTCTAAGATCAACCTTGACAGATTATATTTGTATATATGAGTATAGACAGTCCAAGTATCCACCGTTGCTTCCATATCCTCCTTTAGCACGAGTGGTCGCCTTTAGGACCCATATAGGAATTCTTTAGCGCCAACTGTTGTAGAGGCTTTGGTATGCACACAAGAATAAATTCGTACATCAAGTAAAGATGACGAGCTTGCTAAATGTAAACTCATACATAAATTTACCACTAAATGTGTACTTACATTAGTTTTCTATAATGATTATAGTTTTGTTTGTTGTCATGTTCTTTTTTAGAAATCCAAGACTCCGAGAAGGCTAGACCAACAAAATCGAGAACAAACTAATGGAAAAGGGGAAAACATGGCAGCATGATTGAAGTAAAAAGACTCATGGAATGGCTACTTTAATTGTCTAATTATAATGCAAGTTATGGAACTTGTGCTTTGGAATTTTTTAAGTTACTACTTATCTTGTATTTGCCATTTTTAAGTTGCAACTGTATTTGTAATTTTCCTTCTTGATGGCTACTGTATTTGTGCTTTGGCATGGCTAGTGTGATGCTGCACTTTAGGAAAAAAGTGAATGGAACTTGTTTTGTGATTTTACTTCTTAATGGCTACCATATTTTCCATTTTTAAGTTGCTACATTATTTGCATTTTGGCTACTGATGCACAACAGCATCAGTATTTAAAGGAAAAAAAATCGCCGATTTGACTTTTTTCTTCTCAAAGTTTAACACCATGATTGGAAAAATAGCATTTTTTTTAAGATAAAGCCACTTTTTTTTATATAGAAAACCAGGCTCTATTCGATTTTTTCTAAAAATAATAAAATCACATAGAGCCCGTTTTTAAAACTGGGCTCTATTTGATTTTCACATAGTGCCCTCCCCTTTGAGCCCGTATGCAAAACCCAGTTTTATGATTCTTTTCAACTGGGCTCTATGCCCTTTTCTGTAGTACTGATTGTTAATTGTCTGTCGCTAAATAATTTTATTGCTATAAACGGGCACTCGACTAGTTGTTTAAAACTCAAAAATCTTTGATACCCCCTCCGTCCTAAATTATAAGTTCACTTTCATATTTTACAAAATTTAAGAAAAATGGGGCCGTTATAATATTAACCAATAAAATTCATTGTCACCCACTTAGAAGCATTTTGATTTATTGAAAGTGGACATTAATTTTGGAACAACAAAAGGTAGCAAAGTGGACTTATATTTTAGGACGGAAGGAGTATAAAATAAGGGAATTGATTTGCACACTTTGTTTTTTGATTGGGACACTCTAAATACCGCATCAGACAGTTGTACCATATTTGCATCCTGCTTTAATAACTTGTACGGTGAGTGTGCCAAAAAAAGGTAGAGTGTGCAAATCACCTCCCATAAAAGAAGCTTCGTTTCCCATAACAAATTGATGCAAACACATTATGACTACTGAAAGTTAAATAAACTCGGAACGACACACGAGGAATAATGCTCCTGTTATAAGAGCACTTACATTGGTAACACCACAATGGCGTTAAAATGCCTTTAACATGCGTGAATGTCGAGTTAACCGATGGATGGGGTGCGTTAACGCCTTAAGTGAAGGGCTTAACCCGGCGTTAAGGCAAGATTGAGTAAAAAAATCAGTTTAGCCCCTCAACGGCTATTTTTGCTATCGTTGGTTTAAAAAAAATTCAATTCCACCCCCTCCATTTTAATACCAAACAGCTATTTTTCAATTTTTAAAAAAAAAAATCAAAATCATATACCCATCACTATAAATACCCACTAAACACATATTTTGTAACACCCCCAAAATTTGATACAGCGGAAGACTCAACAAGCTTTCGGGGTGCTACGGGGATTGGTATCCAACACAAGACAATATAGAATGAGATAAAGTAAACATAATAAAAACACAACCAAAACGGGGTTTTAAGGTTTACATTTATCCCAACATCATTCAGAGTCAGACCCAAAATAAAATAACAGTAGGTCCAAATTTAGTTATCAGAGTTTAGAAAAATAGATCCATAAACCATGAGCCTTGGCCGAGCCTTCCATTCCAAGCATGCATTTCAACACTTAATTACCTGAGAAAACGTGCTAAAAGTCAGCTTTCGCTGGTGAGATCATAGGTTTAAATTCATCTAACAATATAGTGGACATATACGCAAAACGCTTGCTAGCTAGACTAAGAATTCGCTAAAAGCCTGCGGATACCCTCCGCTCCAACATAACACACGGATACCCTCCGTTCTAACATAGATATTCGGGTAACCCCCGCAATACCAAAAATACTCGGATAACCTCCGAAGTATTAATAACCTATAGGTGCACACTATAGTATCTAAATAAGTCAACCTTGAATAGTACACACAACATATATGTGACTAAAGCTGACAATTCCAAATAACCAAATAAGCCAACCTTGAATAGTACACACGACATGTGTGACTAAAGCTGACAATAGATCCTAGTCCATACGCATAGCAAGTTTAGAAAGAATATAAAAGCGGTAATAGTCCACGTAAAATGATTTGCACGTTTCTCACCCCAAGTATTGAAAACATAGTTCAAGAGTAAAAGTGGGGCTATGACTCACCTCAAGTCCAGAAAAATAGCAAGAAGAAGTCGGTAGTAATAAGATGTATAGTAACTCACGAAACAGCAACTACGGACTTGGCACGACCTAACAATATTAACTCGTTCAGAAATCGTTTCCTCAAATTTATAATATTCCCAAACCCGGACGAGAATCCGTTTTATTTCCGAAAATCCATTTCGTATTAGTTTGGTGTGTTTGCGTTTGGTATCCATACGGGTGGTGGGTCGACTCAAAACAAACCAAAAAGATCACATAAAGAATAATAAAATAAACTATGGATCTAATATTAGCCCAATATATCATTTAAATAAATCGCCGAAGTTTATCAAGTCCGTCGATTTGATAATCCTCATATTTATTTACGTAACATACCGTTCCAAGATTACACCCAACCTAAAGCACATAGCACATAATTACTATATAGTACATATCATAGTTTAATAAATTCCTCATATATATCGTCAAATTGGCCAGATTTTCCGATATATACACTTGCAATTTATTACACTTTACATATACTACAACCTATGGGCGTCGTAGGATACAATGCCCATTAATATATTCATTTCATATAGCCAAATAACCCGGTTCAACCCTACGGTTAGTGGTTATTTAGTTATATAAAACGTTTATATTAATCGTCATATATCCGTGACAACACGAAAGTCACAAATAATAACTTACCTGGACTCGAGTGACAACGACTCCGCATAACTCGATAAGTTTACCCGTTATATGTCCAAAATGACATTTTATTAAACGTTTAATACTTGTCGAGAGTTCCTCGTTTTATATCCATTTCTTTATATTAATAATAATACGTTCAATAATATTACGCCACTTTCGTAGCCTAATACATATATCTAATTGTATTATTTATAATACGACTCGTGATTATTATTATTATTAATATACGCGCCTATATAATTATATATACGTTATTCACGTCTATATATTCATATAAACGTTTATATTATCAATAATTGTTATTACGAGTTTTATTATTTACATTTTAATTTTAATAGTTATCGAGTCATACGAAATGGTCACATGTCCGAGTCATGACTCTCGGCTCATTGTCCAAGTCCAAAGTAATAACAAATGTTATAAAACAATATATCTCCGTCCAATCAATTCCAATCCACGTGCTACAACAATAGGGTCCGACTACGGCACCCGACTAACCTATCTCCGTCAATCTAATGACTGTCTCACAATCGGTCCCCAATCACACTTTTCGTCAACAACTTCTCAAAACCAATATCCATTGTCGAGACCAAATGTGGTCTCGACCCACAAGTATTCGGCCAACATATCTAACCAAAGCCAAAACCAAGTTACCAATACAAGTCATAAGTACATAATTATAACCAAGTCACATTCGGGTTGGTTTACCAAGCCAAACCCGGGTCTATTCGACTCCAATGAGTCGCGGTCCAACCATGAGTATAACGACTCGAACCAAACATACAAGTAACCAAATAAGCTCCAACGAGCACAAAAATTTAGCCAAGTCGACCCATAAGGTCTCGGCAACAAATAGGAGTCAAAGAGGACTCGACCAAGACCATATTGGTCTCGGCAAAAGCTCAAACGAGCTAACCCAAAACTGTCCCAAACACCCTCTTGGGTCGCGACATAAATCAACTAATCGACCACAATCAAGACTCGGTCGAGTCTTAGCCAAACTCCCAAGCAACCCATCATGAAAACTAAGATTCCGAGGTCGCAATAAGAAGGATAACGAGCCATATGGCTCGAACCCACATCAATCCATGAGTCCAAGACTCACGGTTCGTTCGACCCCATGAGATATCCCCAAGACCCGGATACCAAACTCATTCTTAATATCAAAATCATCATTTCCCCATCGTTTTATATTCGAACCGAGTCAAGAAAGATTGTAATCCGCGACTAAAAGTCACGGTTTCATCAACACCGAGTCACAAGAGAGCGTGACTCGGTCACACCTTTACCTTTTTGTCGCACAAAACGTTGGGATGTTGACAACACAAGAAATAGGGGCGCGTTAGGTGGTTATCAAGATTAAAACACACGAGTTTGGGCGCGTGTAGGGGTAGATCGAATAGAGGATGAGATGGGGAGTCTATTTGTGGTGGTCGTGTGGTGTAGTGGTCGGCGGTGGAGCAGCAGTGGTGGCCGGACTGTTGATGTCGGCTAGGGTTTGTAGGAGGTGGGAAAAGAGAGAGGTGAGAGATGAGTGAGTGAGGTGTGGTGTGTGTTGTTGTGAACCGAACCAAACACAACCCTTTGTAGTTACTCTTTTTCCCTTCTTTTTTTTGTTATTAATAATAATAATAATAATAATAATAATAATAATAATAATAATAATAATAATAATAATAATAATAATAATAATAATAATAATAATAATAATAATAATAATATTACGGTGTGGAGCGGGTAACGTGGGTAAATGTAAAAACATGTGGCCCGAACCCGAACTCATTTCGACTTTTAATATCTTCCGAAAACATCTCGTAAATAAATAACATATAGTCGGACTCGTAAGACGAATCATAAAATTTTCGTTAGGTAAACCTAGTGCCAGAGTCAACGTAGTACCAAGTGAGAATTCAAGTATACATCACCGAGCATTAAATCAAAAATGAATTATGAACATAATTCACGAATTCCATAACGTCTTTAATTAAAAATATCCATAAAATAGGTCTTACAAGTTCGTTGTGAAATAAAAATTTCAAATAAAAATTATAAACGAACTTTAATCGTAATGCGGGTTTTTAAAATAGCTCCCTAAACTGCCGGTTGTCACATATTTTTTTTCACACATCCACTACTAAATCTAAACTCTTTATACTTCCTCCAAAAAAAAAAAAAAAAAAAAAAAAAAAAAAAAAAAAAAAAAAAAAAAAAAACTTCTTCATTCATAATGGACCCAAATGAAAATGCCGAATCATCTTGGACTTGGTCAGACCTAGATGACGAAGAAGATATAGAGTTTATGATTGCTGTGTACGAGTATCAGCAACACTTAGAACAAGAAGAAGCTTATCCTCAAACTCAGGTGCCTCGTACCCACATATATCGTGAACGTGAGCTTGCTGAAGAACGTTTGCTAAACGACAATTTTATTAAGGGTTGTAAGTATACGCCCCGTAATTTTCGTAGAAGGTTTCTTATATGTGGGGATTGCACCCTCGCAACATGTTTTACCTCTCAAGGGATCTCGAGAAGCTTACAACCCCCACCAGGCAGTGTACCTGATCGTTGTAGTATAGTATAGTGACAAGTACCGGGGGATTGATCGTTCAACTCAGGAATAGTGTCACTAGGATTAGAAAGCCTCCTAAACTAAGTTTAGAGGTGAGGGATGATTCATTTTGTATTTTTATATTTTTATGAAAAGCAAGTAAAATCTCGGGTTTTGGAAGAGTGGACGGAATTAGTTGCTAGCCAACTAACCCAATTAATCTAAAGATGCAATCAAAATAAAATAAAAGAAATGAAAATAAAACTATTTATAATAGTGTGGTGGAAACAATAATGAGGAAAGTTGTGTTTACTTAGGTTTCATTACTCCCTAGATATCTTTTACAGGTTGATTAATTTGTTACAATTGCATGGATGACGAGTCATATTCCTTAATACTAGTCGTAGGGCCGTGTACAATATTCCCTAACTCTATAGGATTCTACTTCACTCCTATGTCAAGCCGTTAGAAGCTCCTAACATGGGATCATTATAATTCTTCTACGCATTAAATACAACCAAAAATCGTAGTACACCTACGATCATGTTTTTTAAGACGTTCAAGCAAGTTACCAATAGAAGTCTGCCAGTTTTCTTTAAGACGTTCAAGCAAGTTACCAATAGAAGTCTGCCAGTTTTCTTAAGCCTAACATCGAATACAATCATCCGTAACAACTATAAACAAACAATCAACCCATAATTAACATCTATGTTTCACTACATCTAAGCAAACACAAGAAAATCTAGCCTAGCATGTTAAATAGAAGACAAGCGTAAGATATAATCAAACAACACATAGACATATTGAATGATTTGAAAGAATACTTATCTTTAATTGAACATGAAAGATTCAAGGGGTTGAAACCCTTGAAAAGCTGATAAAATTCGGACTAGGGTTTATTCCCTCAAAGTTGCACACTAATGAATGAAATTTGGAAAACTATATATAGATTTTACATTGTGACGGCGTCATGTGTTAGCCTGTGACGCCGTCAACTCGCCGCCATGATAAAAATCGTATTGCCTAGCTCCATTTGTGACGCCGTCATGTGTAGTTATGCTGGCCTTGGTGACGCCGTCAGGTCCTATGCTTAAAAACTCTCTGGATCGTCACGTGTATTTTCCACTTCCACCTCTTTTGTAACTCTTGACGCCGTCATGTGGAGAGTCTTGACGCCGTCAGGTACTGTTCCTAGCAACGAAAATTGAGACTTTGCCGTTTTCTTCACTTTTATGCTCCAAAAACGTCCAAAATGCTTCCTTTTCCAGATTTCTCTCCAAAAGTACCTAAAATGACAAAAGGAATGATTTAGGGCAATATTTGATCAAATAATCTCGAATTCATGCTTAAATGACCCCTTAAAAGCGGTTCACTTTTCGCCTCATCAAATACCCTTACCTTTGAGATTTGCTTGTCCTCAAGCAAATGCGCTTTTATTCTAATCAAAATACAAGTTAGGGGTCATTTAACACTAATATAAAAGTAATTACAACAAATAATCATTCCACTAAAAACCAAAGATAAGCACGGAGGTCATACACTAGCACCTCACAAATAGTGTTTAGATACTCACATCTCTCGGGTGTAATAAAGTATATATAACAATAAGGAAATGGAAAACATCTCTCACTACCTGTCATAGCAAAATAGATTACCATATGCTTGGGAAATGATCAAACCTCCACCACTTGGCGTAAGCACCTAGGATAAACTATCAAATAGGTCTTTTAAATGGTTATAACGTTAGGTGTAGGGATATGGAAAACACGGTTTTGTTGGATAAAGGCAATATTTACTGGTGGCGAGTTAATCATCTTGGTTAATTACATGTACAATATGGCATTGCTAAGCCAAGACTCGACTCGACTTAAGCTAATAAATAAAAAATAACAAAAACATAAAAAAAAAAGACGTAGAATGAAACGGGATGGTAGTTCGTATGTTTTTTCTCTTTTCTTTTTCTATTTTTTTTTTCCTTTTCTTAATCTTTTCGATTTTTTTTATGGAATACACTCTTACGTTACCATCCAAAATAATACATCATAGGGAATGTACATTCCCCTTACACTTGAATTTTTACATACTTTACAATAAACTAATCTAATTACTCGAATCAAAATAATCAAAACACTTGGAGTACTTTTTAAGATTAATGCACATATGGGGGTAATAATTGATGTTCTTCTCCGTTACTCCACAACACAAGTACTTTACCCATGAGTCCCAATCGTCCCAAAACAATATGTACAAGATATGACTCGACTTAGCAACCATGTAATCAATTAGATAATTAACTTAGGGTTTAAACAAATAACAATAATGCACTAAAGATGAGTGCATACACGGAAGGCTAAGGCGATTTGGTTGCACATTTGGGTGGGTTGTAACAAATTCTTCCTTTAAGTAAAATGCTTAAACTTAGAAAAGAAAAGATAGGCTCGGGGGGGGGGGGGTGTACTAGGGGTTTCGTGTACTAAAAATGAGTACAACGCTAAAGTGTGGGAAAATCAATTGACTTTACTAGTCAAGTAATATGACTTAAGTGGTCAAGTAATTATGATATGGGTTTAACACAAGGGTGATCCTAATGCCTCTTATCATGTAGTAAATCCTACTACACGAATGTAGTCTCACTAGCGGTCTCGGGATGCATCACTAACGCAAGTTCTAGAATCTAAATGCTACCGGTACACTCATTAGCACTAATAATGAATGCTTTTCCTATCAAATCTAAAGGCGAACCTCACATATCTGGGTGGAAAATTTTTCTGAATGGTACGGTTTTGTGCTAGTCATAAAACTCCTATCCATGAGACGCTTGTTAAGGCTAAAGTTTCACTCTTAAATGTTGTAAAAAAATTTAAATTTGGCGCTAAAATTACAATAACAAGTATTTCTCTTAGTTTTATTACACACCTACCATCATACAAACAAACTCAAGTGTAATAGTATCCTATAAGGTATCATCATTTATCCTCCCTTACACTTAGGATGAACATTGTCCCCAATGTTCAATTAAAGAATGTAAAAGTAAAACAGGTAAAAGAATGAAAACAAATACTCCCCTGATTCGTTCGGTGTGGATAGTTGATTAACAAGGTTAGATCTTCCTCCAAGAAAATGAACATTCAAAGCTTCTCTTCCAGAAATATAAATCATCTTCTTGTCATACATAACCTGTTAAACCTGAGAAAACAATCAAGGCAACCTCGCGTAAAATCGGCGGCAATCTATATATACTAAAAAGTCCAAGAAAGCAATTTAAGATATAATGCTTGTGGAATGAATGTTTGCAGATTTCCTGGAGTTTATAAAACTAAAAAATTAACAAAAACTTCAAGATTCCGTTAGAAAAACAAAATTCGCAAAATTTCCATAATTTTACACGCGACGCCGTCAGGTGTTAACTCCTGACGCCGTCAGAAGTGACCTGCAGAAATCTTTATGTTAAGTTTCTGGAAATTTTTTGGAAAAATTTATGTCCTATTTCCTAGAAAATTCTGCAAAACATCATTATGACTCGATACAAGCATTTGACTCTAACAAATACTAATACACATGTTCATATAATATTGTGGCGAATCATGATCAATTTCGTTTTTAGAAACAAATTTGGGGTTTCCCCTTACACTTAGCTTTTGCAAAATACCTTTATATGAAGTTAAGACGAAGTTAAACAACAAAATAAAGCATTTTCACAATTTTAGTTTGAAACATGATTTACCAACAATAAAAATGAAGCATGCATACGGAAACAAATAACAATCAAACAATTAAAAATCACACGAACACACAAAACATGGGTTGCCTCCCAAGAAGCACTTTTCTTTACTTACGAGTCTTGTAGCTAGACTCAAGGTCATGGGCAATTACGTGACCTCATCTTCAAATGTTACATCCTCCTCACTAATCATCTCATTACTACTTTCTTGATAATGTTTTACACGTTGTATGTTGACAGTGAACTCTCTATTTTCATCGTCCATTAACACAACAGTACCCGTTTTATAGGAACTTTTCATTGTAAAGGGCCCATACCATCTAGACTTAAGTTTCTCGGGAAATAACCTTAACCGAGAATTATACAATAGAACTTTGTCTCCTTCTGAGAACTCCTTAGGTTTCTTAATTCGTTGGTCATGCCATCTTTTTGCCCTTTCTTTATATGTAACGGAGAATTCATATGCTTCTAGCCTTAACTCATCAAGCTCATGGAGTTGCAAGAACCTATTCGTTCCAGCGACCGTATAATCCAAATTACATGCCTAAGTGCCCAATAAGCCTTGTGTTCGAGTTCCATTGGAAGGTGACACGCCTTGCCATAAACCATGCGAAACGGGGTCGTTCTAATAGGTGTCTTGTAGGCCGTTCGGAATGCCCATAAGGCCACATCGAGTTTAAATAACCAGTCCTTTCTGTTTTGATTAACCGTCTTTTCCAATATTCTTTTAATTGCCCTATTGGTGTTTTCGACTTGACCGTTGGTTTGTGGGTGATAAGCGGCGGAGAACCGGTGGGAAACTCCATACCTCTTCATGACCTTTTCCATTTGCGCATTGCAAAAGTGGGTTCCCATATCACTAATGAGAGCTTTAGGAATGTCGAACCTAGCAAACAGCTTTTTCAGAAAATGAATAACTATCCTAGCATCGTTGGTCCTAAGGGTTTGTGCCTCCACCCATTTTGAAACATAATCAATGGCTACTAAAATGTATTCGTTCCCCCTTAAAGATGGAAAAGGTCCCATGAAATCAATTCCCCAAACGTCGAAAACCTCACAAACTTGTATAAAATTCTGAGGTGCTTCATCTCTACTTGATATATTTCTGGCCCATTGACATGCATCGCATGCTTGTATCATCTCCTTTACATCACGAAACATTCTGGGCCAATAGAATCCTGCATCGAAAATCTTTCGTGCGGTGGTGTTTATCCCATGATGGCCCCCAGAAGAGCCCGAATGACATTCTTTCATAATCTTTATTGCTTCTTTTCCCGAAACACAGCGCCTGATTATTTGATCAGGACATCTTCGGAATAAGAAGGGTTCGTCCCAGAAGTAGTATTTTAGTTGGGCAAAGAAACTTTTCTTTTTGTATCTAGTCATGTGTTCCGGAATGAGCCTGCTTGTGAGATAATTAGCATAATCAACGTACCAAGGTTCAGAATCTGTCATTGACATGAGCTGTTTGTCAGGGAATAAATCCCGAATCTCACTTTTTTCAAGCTCACTAAGGAGGGGATTTTCGAGACGAGAGAGGTGATCAGCAGCCAAATTCTCTGCCCCCCTTTTATCACGAATTTCAACATCAAATTCTTGTAACAACAAGATCCACCAAATTAGTTGTGGTTTAGCGTCTGCTTAGCAAAAAGATATCAGAGAGCCGAATGATCAGTAAAAACAACCGTCTTTGAAGGGACAAGATATTGGCGGAATTTGTCAAAAGCGAATACCACGGCTAATAGTTCTTTTTCGGTGGTAGAATAATTCTCTTGAGCGGGATTCATAGTTTTGCTAGCGTGGTATATAGGTTGGAATTGTTTGTTACACCTTTGGCCTAATACTGCCCCAACAGCATAGTCGCTAGCGTCGCACATGATTTCGAAAGGTAACTCCCAGTTGGGTGTAACCATGATTGGGGCTTGCGTGAGTTCCTTTTTCAGGAGATTGAATGCATCCTTGCATTCTTGAGAGAAATCGAAAGGGGCATCTTTTACAAGCAATTGAATCATTGGCCGAGCTATTTTAGAGAAGTCTTTAATGAATCTCCTGTAGAACCCGGCATGACCCAAGAAGCTGCGTATTGCTTTAACAGTCGTGGGATAAGGTAGTTTGGATATAGCTTCAACCTTTGCTTGGTCCACCTCAATCCCATTTCCTGAGACCTTATGTCCTAGCACAATCCCTTCTTTTACCATAAAATGGCATTTCTCCCAATTTAGGACCAAGTTGGTTTCCTCACAACGTTTGAGCATTTTTCGAGGTTAGCGAGACAGCGATTGAAAGAGTCCCCGAAGACCGAAAAGTCATCCATGAAAACTTCCATGCTGTCATTCATTAATTCGTGAAAGATTGCGGTCATGTATCGCTGAAAAGTGGTGGGAGCGTTACACAGCCCAAAAGGCATCCTCTTATAGGCGAATGTTCCATAAGGGCAAGTAAACGTGGTTTTCTCTTGGTCCTCAGGGGCTATGGGGATTTGGAAATATCCTGAGAATCCATCCAAGAAATAGTAGTACTCGTGCCTGGATAATCTTTCCAACATTTGGTCAATGAACGGGAGGGGAAAGTGATCTTTCCTGGTGGCATCATTGAGCTTTCTATAATCGATGCATACCCGCCAACCAGTAACCGTTCTCTGGGGTACCATCTCACCGTTGTCATTTTTCACCACAGTCATTCATCCTTTCTTTGGTACAACCTGTACAGGACTAACCCTCGGGCTATCCGAAATCTGGTAAATCAGCCCTGCATCCAAAAGATTGATAACTTCTTTTTTCACCACCTCCTTAATGTTGGGATTCACCCGCCTCTGGGGTTGCATGGCTAGTTTATAGTCTTCTTCCATAAGAATCTTATGCGTGCAAAAGGTTGAGTCAATCCCCTTAATGTCGGCTACACTCCATGCAAGGACTCCCTTATATTTCTTTAGGACTCCTAAGAGCCTATCCTTTTGTTCATGCTCAAGGGAAGAGTTTATGATTACCGGCAGTTGATCCTCTCCCTAGAGGAAGGCATACTCCAGGTGGTTTGGGAGTTCTTTAAGCACTAGCTTAGGTGGTTCGATAATAGAGGGCTTTAGCTTGTTTTCGGGTTTACGAAGTTCGAGCTGTTCAGTGGTCTCTTGTCTGGGATAGAAGGAGACTGCGCTAGCGCCCTCCGTCTTCCCCTCCTCCATTATGGGGAGGAAAATCTCATCCCGTAACTAGCCTTCTTCGATTTGTTCATCAACACAGTTGTCAATGACATCAGTTAATTCATCGACCTCTCCAATGAAATAGAGCCGGTTAGCTGCTTCGAGAGATAGATTCATAGTGTCTTTAATATCGAAGGTCAAGCTATCGGTTCCTAGTCGTAAGGTTAACTTGCTGTCGTGAACATCAATGACTACACGAGCGGTAGCAAGAAAGGGTCTCCCTAAGATGATGGGCACCAGGTCATCCTCCTCCATCTCCAAGATCACTGATGAGTGCTTAATCACTCATCTTTTTAGACCTTTAAAACAGACCAAAAATACCAAATACTAACCTAAAATGCCAAGAGAATGCATGTTTTTGTATTTGTGTATGTGCAGGTACGAATATGTGAATACTGAACGAAAACGAAGCAAAACCGACAAAAACGAGCACGAGATTGGAAAAAGGTCAAAAGCCGTAGCCGGGGAAGCAAAATGATCAAAGATAGCTCACATTGCTCATAGAAGTCCTCAAAGATTCAGAAAGTTTCAATATTGGTCCCTGGATAAAGTTTAGGGAGATTGGCAGTTTTAGTCCCTACAGTTTCAAATCTTGGCAATTATGGTCCTTAAAAGCAAAATTCGAAGAAAAAGATAAATTGGGTCCTCCATTATTTAGAATATGGCAATTTATACCCTTGGGAGAAAGTTGGAAAGATCTACAGCAAAGGTCCTTGCAATTTTCAGAATTACATTTTAAGTCCTTGTCATTATCCTAAACCTTATATCAACAACACAACCGGATCCACATCTAATCCTAGCCCATCCTACAACTAACCAAAGCCCACTTCTCCTTATATTATTTACAGCCCAACACCTCCCTTTTATTATACCCGATCCACCCCTGACCTGGCCCAATCATCAAAATAATAATAAAAATCCCAAAATCATTTACCCGCCCCCTAAATTACCAAACCCAGAAATTAGTTACTGTACGAAGAACCCTAGCCCTTACCCCCACTCAATTAACCTCGTACCTAATTAATTACCCATCATATCGTGACAAGACTTGCTCCAGGACAAGGAATGGCACGTGGACCAATGGAACGAGGCAAAGGTACTCCCCCTCCACTACCAATGGAATCAATGGACCATATAGCTGCTTTATGATCAAGGCAAAATGGATGGACGAGATTGAAGAGGGATGAGAGCATCATCTAGAATCATCCCAAACCCTAGTTCTTAGCTTATATATACCCCCCCCCCCCTCCATTCATGTAAGGGGTGCCGAGTTTCAATTAGTGTTACTCTGCCAAAATGTTTTTGTAAACCTTTTATTATTAATGAAAATCATCTTTATTGTCTTATTTCATTTCAGCGTTTACTTATTTACTTATTGTCTTATTTAGCTTATTTACTTTCTCAGCTTATTTACTGTTTTATTTACTTTAAAGCAAGTCTTTTATTATTATTCATTCAGTATTCATCTTCTGTTTCATTTCTTTTTCTTGTTATTATTGTTTACTTATCAAAGAAAAACAAAAAAAAAATATATACAAAAACTTAAAAAAAATATATATAGTGATAACTGTTTTCCTTCTTTTGATCTTTTCTTTGTTGTTTTATTGTTGTTTCAAGATCATATAAGCTTCTATAGCTTACTGTGATCATTGATACTTCTTTTCTTGTCCAAAAGTTCAAAGTAGCAAAAAGTCAACGAAAGTCAACCTCATCTTATTTCAAATAAGCTGAGGCTTGTGGTGGCTAAAGACAGCCAAAAGGTTACCATTGGCCTGTCTAAAGACAGGCTTGCATAGTGAAACCCCTTTGTTCTAGCTGAGGGGTCTTAAACTTGTGAGTGCTACTTCATTTTCTCTTATCTTTTATAGCTTATTGGTACAGTGGTGTAGATCTGATCATAGTAGCTTTTTGGTGTTGAATATTGCTTAATATAGTTTTATAGTGCTATCTTGATTGTTGTTTCATTGTTTGTATATCTTTGGTGCTATATGCTTAGTATACTGTCTCACATAAGCTCAATCTGTGGATCTTTGATTCTTGGTGAATGAATATTTGTGATTCTTGTTTCTGGATTATATCATGTTCTTGCATCATATTGAGGGTTTATGATTTGGTTTCAAAGTGTTTTGTGGTCACTGTGGTGGTTTCTGAGTGGTGAAATACCCAAAAGGGGTGTTTGGATTGTGTTTGTTTGATAAGTTGAAGTCTGAGACAGAGGGTTTTGATAGTTCACACATCTCACCTAGGCTATATTAGAGTAAGTTAATACATAAAAACAGTTAGTCAATATATAAAAAGTCAAATTTAGCTTATGGTTATTGATCACAGTTAAATAGATTAGAGTATAGGCTGCAATATCAGTTGAATAGTAGCATAGGTTTGAGTCTCAGCTTATTACAGTTATAAAACAATTTTTAACACAACTTTCAGTTGAAATTTTGAAATCAAAAGTCACTTTGGTCAAAGCAAATTTGAAATCAAAAGTCAAAGAATATTTAGTTGTCTGTTTTGGTCAGATTTTCCAAGAGAAGCACAGACCTAATCTGTGATTCAAAATACCTTTGAAAAGCATTTTTGAAAAGCTTGGTAGTAAGAAGATCAGAAGCAAAAAGAATTTTGGAAATTGAAGTGGAATTGCTTATTGAAGATCAATAAGCACTTTTCAATAAGCAGTTTGGGTCTAATCAGCACTTCCAGTGCTTATTTTTCTATTTTTCTATTTTTCCTAGCTTTGAAATATAATTTTAGATTTTCCCTGAAATTTTCATATTTTTCTGAGCTCATTTGCTATTTTTCCCATTTAATTTTCATTTTTATTCATTTTTAATTACTTTTTAATTACTAAAAAATACAAAAAAATCAGAAAAACCCCAGAAAAATCCAAAAAAATATTAGAAAATTATTTTTAGTTATTTTAGATTTTTAGAAATTTATTTTGCAATTTTCCCATTTATTTTGAATTTATTTTTCATTTTTAATTAGTTTTAATAGTTTTTAATTTCTAAAAATTACATAAAAAGCCAAAAAATTTAGTTTTTAGTTTTAAAATTTCTTTTTAGTTATTTTATAATTTTCAAAATTTAATTTTTATTTTTCTCACTTTATTTTCATTTTCTTTTAATTTTTAATTAATTAAATTAGTTTTTAATTCATAAAAAATTATTAAAAAGTCAAAAAAATATTTTTCTTTTTCCCAAAATTTTCTTTTATCATTTTTAATTCTTGAAAATTATCTCCAAGCCCATAGGAGTAGTGTAGCTTAAAACTCGCGTTTTATTTTGTACGTTAACGTTTAATTAACGTTTTAGCGTACGGTTTCGATTTTACGTGACGTTTTTAGTTTCCTTATTTGAAATACGTGTTTAAGTGATTAATTGTGCCTTATTTGCTATATCATTAGTGTAATCTCATATATATCACTTTGTACCACTTTTCACGACACATTTTCCGAATCGGAAATTCGGAATTCCATTCACCCTTCACACAGAATACGACCTCGGGTTATCCGTATTTCTTTGCGGATTTCTTTGAGCTTACTATCTATACTATAATATTGATATTGTGTTTGCCACGAACCAATTTTTGGCGCCGCTGCCGGGGAAGGTTTGAAGTGAATTTTTGAATATTCGTTTTTGAAAAATTGTGTTTTGTTAAGCCTTCCTCTATTTTGTATATATTATATAAATATTGAAAAATCAAAAACACTTTTCCTAAAGTGTTTTCACAAAAATACCAAAAAAATAATAAAGTTATTGCCTCGACCCGATCGAAAGAAAGGGCGTTGTAAACCAAAAAAGTCTCCCAATATAATTACGCGTGAAATTAATTGCTAATCGGATTACTTTGGATTCTACGACCGGATAAGCGGAAAATACGGATAGCTTTGACATTAAATTGCAAGCTGAAGAGAGATTCATTCTTCTCTCCCGTTCCGTCGCGAGTAGGTTTAAAGGAAACGATTTTCGATTAACGTAACGTTTGAAAAAGAGAAAAACAAAAATATAAGTTTTTGAATTTTGCTTTATAAAAACAAAAATACAAAAAGATTTTCCTTTTCAAATTTGATTTTCCTTTTATTTTTCAAAATTTGAGTTTTTGTGGTGTATGAACACCCGTTCATCTTCTAAACGTCTTATTTCTCCATTATCGAACCCCGAGAGTTTGATACGTCATACACACAAAGTTCGTTTCCCAAACATCATGGAAATGGACAATCAACACCCTCCGGTGGGTATTGAAAATGCACCAGCTCCCGATCTCCGAACGATGGAGGAGCTGTGTCAACCGACAATGCACGGTAGCGGCGGTCCGATTTCCCCTCTCAATATTGAGGCTACGGATTTTGGACTTAAACACCATATGATTCAACAGGACCAGAATTCATGCCAATTTCACGGTTTACCGGGTGACGATGCAAACAAGCATCTCGATAAATTCTTAACCGTCACCCAAAGCATGAAACAACACGGGGTCTCCGATGACGCCCTTCGTCTTTCTCTCTTCCCCTATTCTTTGACGCATCATGCCACCGCTTGGTTTGATCGTCTTCCCAAGAACTCGATTCATAACTTCGAAGAAATGGTATCGAAGTTCTTGGCAAAATATTTTCCTCCATCGATGGTGACGAAACTCCGAAACGATATTAGCAATTTCCGTCAGCTTCCCGACGAATCTTTATTCGAAGCTTGGGAACGCTATAAGCTTGCTATTGATCGGTGTCCAAACCATAACATGCTTCTTGTTACGATAATCGATACGTTTTACAATGGTTTGACTCTACGACATCGGGACACGATCAATGCAGCTGCGGGTGGTACTTTTATGAAACGACGTCCTGAAGATTGTTACGAACTCATCGAAAATATGACCGCTCACTACAATTACTGGGATTCCTCTGCCGAGAGGAATGAATCGAGAACAACCATTGTCCACAATTCTTCAACGTCTAATCCCGAAATAGCCGCCATCACTAAGAAACTCGATGATTTATCGACGGCCGTTTTACGAATGCACCAAACGTCTAATAGTCCAAATCAAGTCAAGAACCATCAAGTCAATATGGTTAATCATGTTTGTGAGACTTGTGGTGGTCCTCATTCGTATTTTGAGTGCCCAGCCACCGGTGGCTGCACTCACGAGAATGTGTATGCTACTTCGGGAACCTACAATATGGGCGGTAACGGATACCAACCACAGGGTGACCGAAATCTTCTTAGCTACCGTTCGAACCATTATGTTGGACCACCCGGTTTTAATCAACCGACCCAAGTTAATCAAGTGAATCAAAACGTGCAAAACCGAAACCATCAATTTAATCAAAATGCTAATCAAAATCGGGTTAACAATGGATTTCAAAATCAAAGTCATGGTTTTCAAAATCAAAATCGGGGAAATTATAATCAAGGCCCGAATCAAGGGAATTTTCAAGGAAACTATGCTAATCATGGAAATTATTATCATGGAAACCAAAATTTTCAAAATCAAAATCAAGGTTTTAACAACAACAATCGTGGTCAAAACTTTCAAAATCCAGTTGTGAATCAAAATCAAAATCAAAATCAATCTTCTTCGGATGAATTACTTAAGCAGTTTATGAAAAGTCAAGAGAAAATGAATAAAATGTTAATTAATCAAATGTCCGAATTGAAGAAGTCTTTAAATGATCGACCCTCGGGCTCGGGAACTCTTCCAAGCAACACGATCGCTAACCCGAGGGGCGATGCTAAGGCGATCACGACTAGGAGTGGTATTGTAATCAATGAACCGACGGCTCCGACTACCTCTTCTTCTCTTCCTCCCAAGGTAGTCGCCCGTGAAACCGAGGTGACAACGGATACGGGAATTCCTATTAATAATGGAAGGACCGAAAACATCCAACCTCCGGTAGTCTCAACGTCTAAAGGAAAAGATAAAATTGTTTATGAAACTGAGAAAGAAACTCCCGTCAAAACAAATTTGCCATATCCGTCACGATTGAATGAACAAAAGCACCGCGAGAAAGATAAAAACCAGATGGAAAAGTTTTATCAAAATTTTCAAGAATTACATTTTGATATAAATCTCGCGGATGCTATACTTTTGATGCCTAAATTTGCCTCAATGCTAAAAGGTCTTTTGAATAACAAAGAAAAATTGTTTGAGATATCACGAACCCAGATGAATGAGAATTGTTCGGCGGTTATCCTCAAAAAGCTTCCCGAAAAGCTTGAAGACCCCGGTCGATTTCTCATTCCATGTAATTTTCCTGGGATGGTTCAATGCTTCGCCTTGGCCGATCTTGGTGCTATCATTAACCTAATGTCGTTATCCATTTGTAAAATGTTGTCTTTACCCGATTTGACTCCGACTTGCATGACCCTCGAGCTAGCCGACCGAACTACTTCCCGCCCGATGGGAATAGCCGAGGATGTCTTTGTTAATGTGGGAAAATTTCATTTCCCGGCCGATTTTGTCGTGGTTGATTTTGATGCCGATCCACGGGTTCCTCTCATTCTCGGAAGAGGTTTCCTAAGGACCGGCCGTGCTTTAATTGATGTTTTTGATGAAGAAATTACCCTACGCGTGGGTAACGAAGTCATAACTTTTAATTTGGATCAAACCGCGAGGTACTCCTCCGATTATGGCAAATATTCCGTTAACCGAATCGACGTTATCGACGAAGTTACGGAGGAGTATGCTCAAGAGTTACTTGGTTTTACCGAACATGCTTCGAGTGGCAATCCCACTCATTCTTCTGAACCAATCATTTCCGATCCTTCCCCTTCCCTCACTCCGTTTGAGGGGAGTGATTTCATCTTGGAAGAGATCGAGGCCTTTCTTGCTAATGATTCGATTTCACCGGAAATTGATCATTCCGTTTGTGACCCGGAGGGAGATGTTATTTTGATTGAAAAATTATTAAATGAAGATCCCAACCCATCCCTCCCTCCGATGGACCTCAAAATGGCCGATGTTAAAGAAATTAAGCCGTCTACTGAGAATCCTCCGGAGCCCGAGCTCAAGGATTTACCTCCTCATCTTGAATACGCATTTTTGGAAGGAACCGATAAACTTCCCATCATAATTTCAAAAGAACTTAAAGATGAGGAGAAGAACCGTCTCGTAGATGTGCTCAAGAAGCACAAAAATGCCATCGCTTGGCAAATTTCTGATATAAAGGGTATCGACCCTCGTTTTTGCACGCATAAAATCTTGTTTGAAGATAATTACAAACCGTCCGTTCAGCAACAACGACGGGTTAACCCGAAAATTCATGAGGTTATCAAAAAGGAAGTTATCAAACTCCTCGATGCCGGAATGATTTATCCAATCTCGGATAGTTCTTGGGTTAGCCCGATCCACTGCGTTCCGAAAAAAGGTGGAATGACCGTAGTAACTAATGAAGATAATGAATTGATTCCGACACGTCTTGTTACCGGATGGAGAGTTTGTATTGATTATCGAAAATTAAATGATGCGACTCGTAAGGACCATTTCCCACTTCCATTTATGGATCAAATGCTAGAACGCCTAGCGGGAAATGAGTTCTATTGTTTTCTTGATGGATTCTCCGGTTATTTTCAAATACCGATTGACCCTCCGGACCAGGAGAAGACTACGTTCACTTGCCCTTATGATACGTTTGCCTATCGTCGTATGCCTTTTGGCTTATGCAATGCTCCAGGCACGTTCCAAAGGTGTATGATGTCTATTTTCTCGGACATGATCGAGAAAACCATGGAAGTTTTCATGGATGATTTCTCAGTTTATGGAGATTCTTTCACTTCTTGCCTCTCCCATTTAGAAAGTATGCTAAAACGGTGTGAAGACACCAACTTGGTTCTAAATTGGGAGAAGTGCCATTTCATGGTCAAAGAGGGCATTGTCCTCGGCCATAAGATATCAAAATCTGGGATTGAGGTCGATAGAGCAAAAGTCGATGTGATTGCTAAATTACCTCATCCCACCACCGTTAAAGGAATTAGAAGTTTTTTGGGTCATGCCGGCTTTTACCGACGTTTCATTCAAGATTTTTCTAAGATAGCCCGGCCCCTGACCCACTTACTTGAAAAAGATGCTCCGTTTATCTTCTCTAATGAATGCATCGAAGCATTTAATATACTTAAAGAGAAGTTAACAGAGGCTCCGGTCTTAATTGCCCCCGATTGGGACTTGCCCTTTGAGCTAATGTGCGATGCGAGCGATTATGCTATTGGTGCAGTCCTGGGGCAACGTAAGCTTAAACATTTTCAGCCGATACACTATGCTAGTAAAACTATGACCGACGCTCAATATCATTATACGACTACTGAGAAAGAAATGTTAGCCGTCATTTACGCTTTTGAAAATTTTCGATCTTATTTGCTCTTGAAGAAAAGCATAGTGTATACGGATCATTCGGCTCTTAAATACCTAATGGCAAAGAAAGATGCCAAGCCACGCTTGATGCGGTGGGTTCTCCTCCTTCAAGAATTCAAAATTAAAATTCGAGATAAAAAGGGAGCTGAGAACCTTGCTGCCGATCATCTCTCACGTTTAGAAAATCCCCATCAAAGTGCTTTCGAGAAAAAGGAAATTAACAAATCATTTCCTCTCGAAACACTGGGGAGTTTATCACATGGTGATTCTAGTACCCCATGGTTCGCCGACTTTGCGAATTACTATGCGGGGAATTTTATCCGTAAAGGGATGTCGTTCCAACAAAAGAAGAAATTCTTTAAAGATGTTAAGCATTATTTTTGGGACGACCCCTATTTGTTCAAAATTTGTGCGGATCAAGTGATCCGACGGTGCATTCACGGCACGGAAGCCGCTGAAATTCTCATGGCATGCCACAATGGACCCACGGGGGGACATCATGGTGCCAACTTCACCGCTAAAAAAGTATTTGATTCCGGCTTCTACTGGCCGACGATTTACCGGGATGCTCATGAGTTGGTTAAATCATGTGATTCTTGCCAGCGTCAAGGAAAAATTACTCAGAAGGACGAGATGCCTCAAAATGCCATCCAAGTCTGTGAAATTTTTGACGTCTGGGGTATCGACTTCATGGGTCCATTCCCGTCTTCTCATGGAAACAAATATATACTCGTGGCCGTCGATTATTTGTCTAAATGGGTGGAAGCGAAGGCGCTCCCCACCAATGACGCCCGAGTTGTTGTGAAATTTCTCAAAAGTCTCTTTGCCCGATTTGGCGCACCTCGTGCTATTATAAGCGATCGTGGGACCCATTTCTGTAACGACCAATTCGCTAAGGTTATGCTCAAATATGGTGTCACACATCGTCTTTCCACAGCATATCATCCACAGACAAGTGGTCAAGTTGAGGTCTCCAATCGTGGCCTGAAACGTATCTTAGAAAGGACCGTAGGTGAAAACCGTGCTTCATGGGCTGACAAGTTAGATGATGCACTTTGGGCCTTCCGTACAGCTTACAAAATACCCATCGGGTGCACTCCATACAAGCTGGTTTACGGGAAGGCCTGCCACTTGCCCCTTGAACTTGAGCACAAGGCCTACTGGGCCTTGAAACATGCTAATTTTGACTTACAAACCGCGGGTGATCACCGTAAAGTTCAATTGAATGAATTAGTCGAACTTCGTGATCAAGCCTATGAGAATTCTTTGATCTACAAAGAGAAGACAAAGAGGATTCATGATGCTAAAATTAAAGATCGTGTCTTTAGTGTTGGTGATCGAGTCCTCCTTTTCAATTCTCGATTAAAGATTTTCTCGGGAAAGTTAAAAACCCGTTGGTCTGGACCATTCACCATTACCCAAGTTTTTCCTTATGGAACCGTTGAGCTTGCTCAAAATGACGGTCCCAACTTTAAGGTGAATGGTCATCGTATCAAACATTACTTTGGAGGGGACATACCACCCATGGTTGTCCCGGATCTCCAAACTTTCCCCAAGGACGATTAAATTCGGGGATCGAGTCAAGCTCATGTGACTCGGTAATCAAAAACAAGCGCTTCGTGGGAGGCACCCCATGCTTATCCATTTTCATTTTCTATATTATCTATTTTCTAAGAATAACGTTACGTGAGGGGGGCGACCCTTTCCAAACTCGTGTTTTCGTGGTTGTTTGTGAATGTTCAGGAATTTCCCCGAAGTTTGAGGACTCTCGTGCTCGTGGTTTGTCGTTATCTCCACTCGAGTCTCATCCTTCGCTGCTCTATTGGAAATTCACCATATCCAAAAATCTTATCGACTAACGTTTATCTCTTGGCATACTTAATAAACGGCCTTAGATTTTACGTAGACTACCCGTACCTTTCAAACATTGAGGACAATGTTTCACTTTAGTCTGGGGGGGTGAATCTTCGATTCGATTTGACCTGTACCATCGTCTGAGCTGTTTAACTTACGCAACTCCGTTTTCCACAAAAATTTTAAATTTTGTCACCTCTTTATAATGCAAAAAAAAAAAAAAAAAAAAAAAAAAAAAAAAAATTTGAATGATATGATATGAATAATAAAATTTGACACCTTGTTTTGACTTTCCTACCGGCGAGAGTAGAAATAAATGTTTCGACTTGACCTGTACCATCGTCTGAGCTGTTTAATAGAGGGCTTTAGCTTGTTTTCGGGTTTACGAAGTTCGAGCTGTTCAGTGGTCTCTTGTCTGGGATAGAAGGAGACTGCGCTAGCGCCCTCCGTCTTCCCCTCCTCCATTATGGGGAGGAAACTCTCATCCCGTAACTAGCCTTCTTCGATTTTTTCATCAACACAGTTGTCAATGACATCAGTTAATTCATCGACCTCTCCAATGAAATAGAGCCGGTTAGCTGCTTCGAGAGATAGATTCATAGTGTCTTTAATATCGAAGGTCAAGCTATCGGTTCCTAGTCGTAAGGTTAACTTGCTGTCGTGAACATCAATGACTACACGAGCGGTAGCAAGAAAGGGTCTCCCTAAGATGATGGGCACCAGGTCATCCTCCTCCATCTCCGAGATCACTGATGAGTGCTTAATCACTCATCTTTTTAGACCTTTAAAACAGACCAAAAATACCAAATACTAACCTAAAATGCCAAGAGAATGCATGTTTTTGTATTTGTGTATGTGCAGGTACGAATATGTGAATACTGAACGAAAACGAAGGAAAACCGACAAAAACGAGCACGAGATTGGAAAAAGGTCAAAAGCCGTAGCCGGGGAAGCAAAATGATCAAAGATAGCTCACATTGCTCATAGAAGTCCTCAAAGATTCAGAAAGTTTCAATATTGGTCCCTGGATAAAGTTTAGGGAGATTGGCAGTTTTAGTCCCTACAGTTTCAAATCTTGGCAATTATGGTCCTTAAAAGCAAAATTTGAAGAAAAAGACAAATTGGGTCCTCCATTATTTAGAATATGGCAATTTATACCCTTGGGAGAAAGTTGGAAAGATCTACAGCAAAGGTCCTTGCAATTTTCAGAATTACATTTTAAGTCCTTGTCATTATCCTAAACCTTATATCAACAACACAACCGGATCCACATCTAATCCTAGCCCATCCTACAACTAACCAAAGCCCACTTCTCCTTATATTATTTACAGCCCAACACCTCCCTTTTATTATACCCGGTCCACCCCTGACCCGGCCCAATCATCAAAATAATAATAAAAATCCCAAAATCATTTACCCGCCCCCTAAATTACCAAACCCAGAAATTAGTTACTGTACGAAGAACCCTAGCCCTTACCCCCACTCAATTAACCTCGTACCTAATAAATTACCCATCATATCATGACAAGACTTGCTCCAGGACAAGGAATGGCACGTGGACCAATGGAACGAGGCAAAGGTACTCCCCCTCCACCACCAATGGAATCAATGGACCATATAGCTGCTTGATGATCAAGGCAAAATGGATGGATGAGATTGAAGAGGGATGAGAGCATCATCTAGAATCATCCAAAACCCTAGTTCTTAGCTTATATATACCCCCCCCCCTCCATTCATGTAAGGGGTGCCGAGTTTCAATTAGTGTTACTCTGCCAAAATGTTTTTGTAAACCTTTTATTATTAATGAAAATCATCTTTATTGTCTTATTTCATTTCAGCTTTTACTTATTTACTTATTGTCTTATTTAGCTTATTTACTTTCTCAGCTTATTTACTGTCTTATTTACTTTAAAGCAAGTCTTTTATTGTTATTCATTCAGTATTCATCTTCTGTTTCATTTCTTTTTCTTGTTATTATTGTTTACTTATCAAAGAAAAACCAAAAAAAAAATATACAAAAACTTTAAAAAAAAAATAGTGATAACTGTTTTCCTTCTTTTGATCTTTTCTTTGTTGTTTTATTGTTGTTTCAAGATCATATAAGCTTCTATAGCTTACTGTGATCATTGATACTTCTTTTCTTGTCCAAAAGTTCAAAGTAGCAAAAAGTCAACGAAAGTCAACCTCAGCTTATTTCAAATAAGCTGAGGCTTGTGGTGGCTAAAGACAGCCAAAAGGTGACCATTGGCCTGTCTAAAGACAGGCTTGCATAGTGAAACCCCTCTGTTCTAGCTGAGGGGTCTTAAACTTGTGAGTGCTACTTCATTTTCTCTTATCTTTTATAGCTTATTGGTACAGTGGTGTAGATCTGATCATAGTAGCTTTTTGGTGTTGAATATTGCTAAATATAGTTTTATAGTGCTATCTTGATTGCTGTTTCATTGTTTGTATATCTTTGGTGCTATATGCTTAGTATACTGTCTCACATAAGCTCAATCTGTGGATCTTTGATTCTTGGTGAATGAATGTTTGTGATTCTTGTTTCTGGCTTATATCATGTTCTTGCATCATATTGAGGGTTTATGATTTGGTTTCAAAGTGTTTTGTGGTCACTGTGGTGGTTTCTGAGTGGTGAAATACCCAAAAGGGGTGTTTGGATTGTGTTTGTTTGATAAGTTGAAGTCTGAGACAGAGGGTTTTGATAGTTCACACATCTCACCTAGGCTATATTAGAGTAAGTTAATACATAAAAACAGTTAATCAATATATAAAAAGTCAAATTTAGCTTATGGTTATTGATCACAGTTAAATAGATTAGAGTATAGGCTGCAATATCAGTTGAATAGTAGCATAGGTTTGAGTCTCAGCTTATTACAGTTATAAAAAAAATTTTAACACAACTTTCAGTTGAAATTTTGAAATCAAAAGTCACTTTGGTCAAAGCAAATTTGAAATCAAAAGTCAAAGAATATTTAGTTGTCTGTTTTGGTCAGATTTTCCAAGAGAAGCACAGACCTAATCTGTGATTCAAAATACCTTTGAAAAGCATTTTTGAAAAGCTTGGTAGTAAGAAGATCAGAAGCAAAAAGAATTTTGGAAATTGAAGTTGAATTGCTTATTGAAAAAGCCCATTGAAATGACATGTTTGAGCACATAAGTGCCCTGCACCTCAGCCATCATCCTTATTTCTTGGCAATTTTTAAGTTAGTAGATTGGAACTAAGATCTAGTTTATTGGTTGTTTTTGTATCTCAGCTAACTGGTATTCATTTTGCATCCACAAGTTTGTCTTTCTTAGCTTATTTGTGCCAATTATTTTGCTTATCAGTTAGGTGATTGATCATTAAGGTCTGATTTCAAGTTTAAGGGCTGCAATTTTGTTCCTTGGCTCATAAGTTGAGTTTTGTTGGTTATCTGAGATCATTAGTGCCTATAGTATCTATTTCAGTTGGTATTATTGCTTTTTGCTTATCAGCTTATGCTTTTGGCTTATTTCACTTTGCTTATTTGAACCTGTTTGATCCATATATGTGTTACTGAGTCTCATTTGGCTTAAATTCTGTTCCAACAAGTTTATTTGAGTCCTACAATCACTTAGTCAAAGTTTGGGTCAGCTTGGTTGACTTTTGCTTATCAATAAGCACTTTTCAATAAGCAGTTTGGGCCTAATCAGCACTTCCAGTGCTTATTTTTCTATTTTTCCTGGCTTTGAAATATAATTTTAGATTTTCCCTGAAATTTTCATATTTTTCTTTAGGTCATTTGCTATTTTTCCCATTTAATTTTCATTTTTAATTACTTTTTAATTACTAAAAAATACAAAAAAATCAGAAAAACCCCAGAAAAATCCAAAAAAATATTAGAAAATTATTTTTAGTTATTTTAGATTTTTAGAAATTTATTTTGCAATTTTCCCATTTATTTTGAATTTATTTTTCATTTTTAATTAGTTTTAATAGTTTTTAATTTCTAAAAATTACATAAAAAGCCAAAAAAATTAGTTTTTAGTTTTAAAATTTCTTTTTAGTTATTTTATAATTTTCAAAATTTAATTTTTATTTTTCTCACTTTATTTTCATTTTCTTTTAATTTTTAATTAGTTAAATTAGTTTTTAATTCATAAAAAATTATTAAAAAGTCAAAAAAATATTTTTCTTTTTCCCAAAATTTTCTTTTATCATTTTTAATTCTTGAAAATTATTTCCAAGCCTATAGGAGTAGTGTAGCTTAAAACTCGCGTTTTATTTTGTACGTTAACGTTTAATTAACGTTTTAGCGTACGATTTCGATTTTACGTGACGTTTTTAGTTTCCTTATTTGAAATACGTGTTTAAGTGATTAATTGTGCCTTATTTGCTATATCATTAGTGTAATCTCATATGTATCACTTTGTACCACTTTTCACGACACGTTTTCCGAATCGGAAATTCGGAATTCTATTCACCCTTCACACGGAATACGACCTCAGGTTATCCGTATTTCTTTGCGGATTTCTTTGAGCTTACTATCTATACTATAATATTGATATTGTGTTTGCCACGAATCAATCACGAAGTCAACCGGAAATTTGAACTTCCCTACTTTGACTAGCACGTTCTCGCATATCCCTAAGGGATATTTGACCGATCTATCGGCTAGCTGGATGTTCATATGGGTAGGCTTTAGTCTAGAATATCCTAGTTTGAGGAACATGGAGTGGGGCATGAGGTTGATGCTTGCCCCTAAATCAGCAAGAGCATTCTTTATTGATAGAGATCCTATGGAACAGGGCAAGGTGAAGCTGCCTGGATCGTCTACCTTTTTTGGTAGCCCTCGTTGGGTCACCACCGAACATTCTTCTCCCAGAGTCTCAAGACCCTCGAGTTTCTTTCGGTTGGCAAGCAATCTTTTGAAGTATAAGCTATACTTGGGCATGTGATAGCAAGCATCAAGGAGAGGTATGGTGACCACTGAATCTTTTAGATATGACAAAAATCTCTTATTATCGTTTTCAATCTTCTGGTTTTTTAGGAGGGATGGAAATGGGATTCTCACAGGTTGGTTAGGTGGAGTTGGTGGAGATGGGGTCACCAGAGGAGGTTGTTCAGGAGCCTCGTTGCTCACATTACCATCCTCCTCGTGGGGATCGTTTGGCTCAATGGTGACAGGAGGTGGGCTCGGATAAGGAGGGTCCTTGGTTGTTGTTCCAGCTCGAGTAGTCACCGCAAGTAGGGGATCTTTTTGGCTTACTGGTGGCCTGTTATGGCCATCGAGGGTGGCATTAAGCTTATTGAACCATTTTTCCATGTCATTTTGTTGCTCAGCGATGAGCTCGTCAAGACCTTTCAATTGTAAGCCTTTTTCCTGAGTAAAGTGACCAAGTTCATCCTCAAAACTGCTCCTGATTTTGTGTTCAGGGCCTTCCTCTCCTTCTTTTCTTTTCACCAGATTCCCCCAAAGGGTATAATCATCGTTTTGGTAAAAAGGCAAAAGGGAGGGGTCAGCGTAGATGTCATGTCCCGACAAACACGCATGTTCGGTCGTGGTTTCTCCTCCGCATTCTTCTACCTCGTGCGGGCCCCCACAGTAGTAGCAGATCAAGTAAGGATTTGAAAGTTGTTTAGTTGTTTGCAACCCTACAAGGTATTCCACCCTTTCGTGAATCTTTCTTAGCCGATCTGAGGGTGTTTGTGTGCTTTCAGAAGTGCTCATAGTCGAATCGGGTTCACCCCAAGTATCGTCCTGGTCTTGAGCATATTCCTCAATCCTATTCCACCCTTCCTCGGCGCTTAGATTAGCCATTCTCCCTTTTCTTGAATTATTGATTCCGTTATGATCGTTTGGGGAGACATTGTCGTAGAAGATTTGGACCGGAAGCCAAAGTTCGATGCCATGATGGGGAACTTGTCTTATTAAATCCTTGAATCTAATCCATGATTTATGGATGGGTTCGTCCTTTCCCTTTCGGAAATGGAGGATCCTATCCCTAAATACTGAAGTTTTCCCTGCTGGGAAGAACTTCTCATAAAACCTGGATATAAGTTGCTCCCATGTAAAGATAGACTCGGAGGGAAGTCTATCATACCACTCTTTGGCTTTTTCATAAAGAGTGAAAGGGAAGAATCGTAATCGGGACGTGTTTCTAGTGGCCCCATCCGCATGGAGGGTGTCCACTATCTTCAAGATGTCCCTGATATGTTGAATTGGGTCATCGTTATGTAATCCGCGAAACTTGCACACACTTTGGACAAACCAAACATCGCTTGCATGCAAGACCTCATCGGTGTGTTCATTTGGGAAGACAATAGCATTTGAGAAGCCACGAGGATTCGGGGAGGAGTAGTCCTTAAGGCGTTTAGGGGTAGGAGTTTCGGGGGTGCTCATATCGTTGTTGGATTGGGGGCTAGAGGGTGTGAGGTGATTATCTGAATCTTGTTCAGAAAGGGCCTCATCAAAGTTGATGGCTATGCTAGATGGTTCGGGTGTTGAGAGAGATTGCTTTAGCTTATGCATTTCTCTTTCAGGTTCTGCATAAGGAAAACGAGATTTCTAACAGAACTACGACTCCTAGTGATTCTAAGGTTAGAGAGATCTTTGTTTGCCATGATAGCGGATGGTAAAGGTTATGAACAAAGACACCAAGAAATAAGATAGACTAAAGAAAACCTAAAAATAAAAATAAAGCCTTACTAGAAAGGAATCTAGCAAGTAGACCTAATAAAAAGAAATCCTAACCTATACAATAACTATTCCCCGGGCTGCGGCGCCAAAAACTTGATACGTGGGGATTGCACCCTCGCAACAGGTTTTACCTCTCAAGGGATCTCGAGAAGCTTACAACCCCCACTAGGCAGTGTACCTGATCGTTGTAGTATAGTATAGTGACAAGTACCGGGGGATTGATCGTTCAACTCAGGAATAGTGTCGCTAGGATTAGAAAGCCTCCTAAAATAGGTCTAGAGGTGAGGGATGATTCATTTTGTATTTTTATATATTTATGAAAAGCAAGTAAAATCTCGGGTTTTGGAAGAGTGGGCGGAATTAGTTGCTAGCCAACTAACCCAATTAATCTAAAGATGCAATCAAAATAAAATAAAAGAAATGAAAATAAAACTATTTATACTAGTGTGGTGGAAACAATAATGAGGAAAGTTGTGTTTACTTAGGTTTCATTACTATCTAGATATCTTTTACAGGTTGATTAATTTGTTACAATTGCATGGATGACGGGTCATATTCCTTAATACTAGTCGTAGGGCCGCGTACAATATTCCCTAACTCTATAGGATCCTACTTCACTCCTATGTCGAGCCGTTAGAAGCTCCTAACATGGGATCATTAGAATTCTTCTACGCATTAAATACAACCAAAAATCGTACTACACCTACGATCATGTTTTTTAAGACGTTCAAGCAAGTTACCAATAGAAGTCTGCCAGTTTTCTTAAGCCTAACATCGAATACAATCATCCGTAACAACTATAAATAAACAATCAACCCATAATTAACAACCAGGTTTCACTACATCTAAGCAAACACAAGAGAAATATAGCCTAGCATGTTAAATAGAAGACAAGCGTAAGATATAATCAAACAACACATGGACATATTGAATTATTTTAAATAATACTTATCTTTAATTGAACATGAAAGATTCAAGGGGTTGAAACCCTTGAAAAGCTGATAAAATTTGGACTAGGGTTTATTCCCTCAAAGTTGCACACTAATAAATGAAATTTGGAAAACTATATATAGATTTTACATTGTGACAGCGTCATGTGTTAGCCTGTGACGCCGTCAAATCGCCGCCATGATAAAAATCGTATTGCCTAGATCCATTTGTGATGCCGTCATGTGTAGTTATGCTCTGGGCTGTCACTAGTAATTGGACCATGACGGCCTTGGTGACGCCGTCAGGTCCTATGCTCTAAAACTCTCTGGATCGTCACGTGTATTTTCCACTTCCACCTCTTTTGTAAATCTTGACGCCGTCTTGTGGAGAGTCTTGACGCCGTCAGGTACTGTTCCCAGCAAGGAAAATTGAGACTTTGCCGTTTTCTTCACTTTTATGCTCAAAAAACGTCCAAAATGCTTCCTTTTCCAGATTTCTTTCCAAAATTACCTAAAATGACAAAAGTAATGATTTAAGGCAATATTTGATCAAATAATCTCGAATTCGGGCTTACATTACCCCTTAAAAGCGGTCCACTTTTCGCCTCATCAGTTTCGCATGCGCCAAAAACTATTTGTAAAAATAGTCAAAGGTATTGAATTTTATGAATCCAATTTTATTCCAGATCACTTTTAATACTTTAAGCCAGGGCTTGATTGTACTGTCGAGGGAGTATTAGTGCTATTATGAAGTGTATAGCTGCCATATGCCAATTGGCATACGGCAACGCACCCGATGCATTTGACGAGTATTTGCAAATGGGTACGAGTACTATGTGTTTATGTCTTGATAATTTTAACATGTGTGTTATAGATTTGTTTATGCCTGAGTTTTTAAAAAAACCAACATGGGCGGACATTCAAAGTATTTACCTAAAGCATGAACGGGAACATGGGTTTCCGGGAATGCTTGGTAGCATTGATTGTATGCATTGGGCGTGGAAAAATTGTCCGGTTGCTTGGCAGGGGCAATTTGGTAGGGGTGATAAAAGATACCCAACGTTAATGCTTGAAGTTGTTGCTTCATAAGATTTGTGGATTTGGCATGCATTTTTTAGTATGGCAGGGGCAAATAATGATATTAATGTTTTGGATAACTCTAATTTGTTCGACGACTTGCTAAAGGCGAATCCCCAAGGGCACCCTATATTGTAAACGGAAGAAGATATGAACAGGGGTATTACTTGGTTAACGGAATTTACCCACAGTGGGCAAGTTTTGTCAAATCTTTCTTGGCAACGACTGATGAGAAACATAGTTATTTCAAAAGGAAGCAAGAAAGTGCACGGAAGGATATCGAACGTGCTTTTGGTGTGCTCTAAGAACGGTGGGGTATACTACAACAACCGACACGTGCTTATGAAATTGTCAAGATACAACGAATCATGTCTATATGCATTATTTTGCATAACATGATATTGAAAGATCAAAAGTTTGTGCTCCTTGACTATAACAGATTGTTTGTGGATCCGGTATCTAATTTGGGGCAACAAACATGGGTCGACAGATGTGATACCCAGCAACGCAAGATAAGGGAATTGAGCGACTCAGAAATGCATTCTCAGCTCCAACGCGACCTTATGGAGCATGTTTGGCAGAAACGTCTTCAACACCAACAACAACATGAAGAAGAATATTCCGAAGACGAAGACAATGAATAATTAGTTGTAATTCGTTTGGTTTAATTTCATATGTTTCGTTTTTTTATATTTCGTTGTTATCGTTATTTCATGTTTTTTTATATTTAAGTTTTAATGTTATGTGCTTTATTAAATGAATTGTTAGTTTTAGTTTAGTGGTTGAATTTGAAAATATTTGAGTTAAAGCTGAGTTATGAATAGGGGTGTTTTTGTGTGAGTTAAAGTGAAAGTGTTAAAGCTGATGTGGCGCTGACGTGACACTGAGTTAAAGTTTAACCTAGGCGATTGTTGTAACTTGTAAATGCTCTAAATGAAAGAAGATTGGGTATAGACATCAAGATACTTTTGTATTGTTTGGTATACAACCCTTTTTCCTAAGGTGTTTTTTAAAAGGCTAAAGACTTGGCACTCAGTCAAAATCGAAACAAAATAAATTTTATTAGAAGGGAATGGAAAATTATGAAATGTTTTGAATTTTGTAATGTAATAGTTTGTTTTCTGATACATTTAATTACGACATACATGTAATTCTTTCATCCCAATAAATCTAACCAAACAAACTCTTAACACGAGATACTCAAATAAGAACTACGGTGCAAATTATTTGTGTAAACTTAAATGTATACTATAGACTAGAACTCTAGAAGGGTACCCACGCAATGTGACGGTGGGTATCCAGTAACTATTTTTGTGGTGAACAAATATTTTTTATTTTAAACCTTAATTATTTAGTGTGTTTCAAATATTTTATAATGTACTAGATGTATGTTTTTCAAAAATAGAACGTCTAAATTATTAATAGTGTAAATAGTTAGCACTTTTATTTTTCAAATTTTAGCATATTGGTGGTTATAAGTTTAGTGAGTTTTTCTTATAAACAATTCTATTAAAATATATCATTATTTAATAAGATTACTATATGGTTTAAATAAGATCTAAATTTTCAAATTGTACATTAATATTCTAATTTTCTTTTATAGTTTTTTTTTTTTTTTTTTTTTTTTTTTTTTTTTTTTTTTAATTTTAAAACTTTTATTTATAAGAAGTCTCAAATCTTTTATAATATAGTATGGGTTTTGTTAAAATGTGTGCCCACTAGACACGTGTTAATGTGTTTATAAAAAGCATGTTGTCGTTCATTTAAGAGGAAATTATGTTTAAATATAATAATTTATCACTATATTTAATGTGCATTTAATGCATTTTTTGGTAAATTAAGAAAATTTACACACTAAATGCATTTTTTGGCAAATTAAAAAAATTTACACACTAATTTGTGCTCGGTGGATACTTGTTAGCAAAGCTCATAGAGTGTTGATCGCTTACTTGACGGTAACTTGTCATTTTTGCTATGTACTTATTAGGCTGTTATGAATCACATGGCAATGCCATGCTAGATTTTATTGCCTTCTAAGTTTAAATGCATAAATCATAAATGATATTGATGTTTAGGGTTGGCAAAAATGATTCCATGTCTCCTCATATCTCACCATCTACCAATAATATCCTGCTACATTATTCCACGACTCTCTCATGTCTCATCATACTTTTTTAGTGGCAACAATAGTTACATGCCTCATTTAATTTTATTTTTTAATTTTTATATTCATAATTATATTAAACAATTTAATAAAAACTTAATATTTCATTTTATAAGCTCGTTTTTTCCTGCTTGTTTATGGGCTCATTTTCCATCTATAAGTCAGAAAATAAGCCAAAGATACATCATCATGACCAAGGTTTCATTACATAAAAGCATCTAATAAATAAAAAATAATACTTACAATATAAGATAAAGATATATCATCATGACCATAAATATTGGCTAATGATTTGCACACTCACAAAATTTATTTGCACACTCAAAATACAAGCAGTTAAAACAGAATATTTAATACTGTACAAGTATTTAATGCAGAAATAGAGTGTCCCAATCAATTTACCAAAGTGTGCAAATCAATTCCCATATTATTAGCTTCACCTTCTTCAACCTCACCTCCATAACCATACCTCATACTCCCAACAAACATCATCCTTAAAAAAACAAACACTTTTTTACACACAAAACAACAACAACAACAACAACAAAAAAAAACCTTAAAAAAACCCAAACGTTAATGAAATCCAAAAATCTCAACAACCCAATTCACTAAATCAAAAACCCATAAAGGGGTGGCAGTCATGATTCCATGTCTCATCACCTACCAATAATATCCTGTCACCTCATTTCATGTCTCTCTCATGCCTCACCATATTTTTTTAGTTGCAACCATGATTCCATGCCTCAACTAATTTTATTTTTTATTTTTATATTCATAATTATATTAAACAAAAAATTAAGTTTAAAAAAAGGGCTGCATAAAGATTCTAATTTCCAATCTATACTACATGATTGTTGCACTAGGTGTAAAATGAAAAAGTCAGCAAAAACAAGGGTGTAAAATAAAAAATTAAAACGTTAAAATAAAAAAATACACTTCATCATTTAAATCTAATCTTCTCCATCGCTGCCTTGAAAAAAAAATGCATCACAAACACAACACATAACACACAAACACAAAAGAAACAAACCCAAACGCTCAAAAAAACTAGCCGTTAAACGGCTATATTTGTCTTCCCCTCTCCCATGATTCAACGGCAATGTATGCCGAGCTCCTCCATGTCGAGTCCATGCCGTGCAGGTGACAGCGGTGTTGACTAGCGGCATGCTCCATGCCGAGCCCCATGTCGAGCCCACTGCCACCCCCTTATTGATTGAGTTTTGCTAACAAGTGCCCACTGGGCATAAGTTAGTGCGTATTTAATAAACACAAAATTTCTTAATTTACCAAAAAATATTAAATGTACATTAAATAAAGTAATAAATTACTATATTTGAACATAATTTTCTCTTAAATGAACCAAATATATCTTTTATAAACATGTTAACACGTTCCTAGTGGGTACATGTTAGCAAAACCCTTATTGATTTATGGTTCGTTTTTTTCTACTAATTATAAGTCTCGTGTATCCGGTGGGTTTACACATGAACTAAATTAATTTTAAAATTTTAATTTAATATATGAGCATATAAGAATTTAACAGTGTTTAATATTTTGTAACTGTGATATTATATGCACGGTTTCAAATTATAAGTACAACTAATAATTAAATTTTAACTAAATTTGTTTAGTATGACCTATAAATTATGTTTTCATTTAATACTTACTAGATTAGACGAGTACCCATGCATAGCAATGAGATTTTGTAGTGATATTTTGGTTAAAAAAAACACTTAATCAACTTGTTGAATCAACTTATTTTCACATGTATGTTCTTACTTTAACTTGTTGAATTCTTGAGGAAATGTTGTGTATAATTGGCATGTTTAAGATCTTATGTTGATTTGATGACAATTAAATTTGCATAACCAATTAGTTGTCTTTCAAAAGTATTTATATCATTGGTTTTTATATTCGTAGAAAATCAGGTTGACCCAGTTTTCGAACTAGACCTGGTTGATTATAAAACCGAGTTTTAAAACATTGGTAAAATGTCTTAAGTTAAACTTATAAAAGTGTTCCTTAACTAGTTTTAAGTTAAGGATTAAGAATTAAATATGTTGCCATGTTTATATTAAGGATTAAGGATTAAATGTGTTATCATGTTTAGATTAAGGATTAAAGAACTAAGCAAAACTACATACACCCATTATATGTAGTATAGATAATTCCGTGCATCTACAGTTTTTTCGTATTACCTATCGTTATCTGCATTCTAGTTTTTAATTCATGTACGCACGTGTTATTAAACGCGGATTAGGTTCGAAAAATGACTTTAACTAATAATTATATATCTCAAATCTATTTGTTTTGATTTAAACAATAAGATATTAGATTTAAAAATATGATCAATTAATTTTAATAATTTATTGTTTGAATAGTTTAATTTGATATCTTGACACAATTAAAATTCATTGAATATATATATATATATATATATATATATATATATATATATATATATATATATATATATATATATATATATATATATATATATATATATATGTATGTGTGTGTGTGTGTGTGTGTTATATTTAATTTATGCATATACTCAATACCATGTAGGATTATGTTGATGGTGTTTGAGTTAGGATCAAATAAGAAAAAAAATTAAAATGAGAAGGATAAGAAGAAACCACAACCACACAATCCAGATGCATCTACAAAAATAGATGCATCTCATCTTAAAATTCTCCCTCTTATTTGAAAAATGTGGTTAGAAATCTTTCTTATTCTTCTTATTTTAGTTTTTCTTCTTACTGGATCCCTTCCCGATGGTGTTTTAAATATTACGTTCAATTTTTTAATATTAACAATGATGATGATGATGATGATGATGATGATGATGATAATAATAATAATAGTTGCTTATAAAAAAAATGGTTTATATATTATTGAATTTGAGGATTTACACTTAAGTTTATAAAATTAGATGTAAGATTGAAAAAACTTTGCAAAAGTTTAACGTGTGATTGCAAATTCCGTTAACCAATCAAATTATAACATTCACTTACACTTAATTATGATTTATTTTTATTTTTTTAAATAAGCTCACAAAGCCGTATGTATTTTCATTTTTTTTAATCTATAAATTTTTTTAAAAATTTGACCAAACTAATTCAATCGTAACTTTAATTAGCCAATAAGAGGGCTCAATTTTACAACTAAGCTATTCTATTGGTCAATTGAAAAATCATTTGTCCAATTTGTGTCTTCTCTTATAGAGATATCGTCTTTGTTTTATTTCAGTTTGTTTTGCTTTTTGATTATTGGGTTTTCCTAACACGTCACTAGCCACATGTTACGGGTGCATTAAGTGAACACGAATTTATATATATATATATATATATATATATATATATATATATATATATACACACCAAAAAGTATTTAACAAGCATTAACTAAACACACAAATTACTCCCTTTGGCTCAATTACATGTTCACCTTTTTATTTTGTGATGCCTCAAAATAAATGTTCACTTTGTGTTTCAACCAATCAAAAATGATTTCAGTTGATTGGGATGATATTTGATTAGTAGGTGATATAGTTAGTGAGATTTTCTAAAATTTGTGTAATATGAAAGTGGACATTTATTTTGAGGAAAGAGTACTTTAATTAAATATATTTTCTCAATGAATTAACTTCAAATTTTCTTTTAAATGCACATTATCATATGACTAGTGGTCGCATGTTATCAAAACCCTTGATTATTTAAAAGGCCTAATTCACGTTATTATATACACAGTTTGTTATACACCATCTGCATATGTTGTCCATTTGTCAATTTTTCCTAAGTAAAACTATACAGGGTGTTCAAAAAAACATGAGAAATCGATAAATCTAGCTAAACCGACCAATCTGAAACCGAGAAAACCTAAACCGAAAATAACAGAAACCGGAAAACCTCGCTCATCGCGGTTCAGTTTTGGTTTTTTTTCCCGGATATTTGTGGTTAACTAAACCGTGCTTCCAACTTACGCTAAATAAACTTATTCAATGGTCATTGCTAATCGCTTTTGGTCACAAATCTTTGGGTTGCTTTTTACAATAAACGTTGGTTACATTTCTTTATGTTATTTCTACCAGTAACTGATTTATGGAAGCACTCTTGGAGTAGTCGGTTTGGCCTTGAACCTACATGCCTATGATTTCGTTTCTCAGGAAATTCGAGCGACAGTAAATTTTTAATTTGAGACTTTCTACACCAAAATTATTCTTTTAAACGTAGGTATTCGTGCTTGGATGGCGGCTCAAGATGAGCCTCACGAAAAACTTATATTTCCTGAGGAGGTTCTATGATGAGGCGAAAAATGAACCATTTTTAAGGGGTTATTTAAGCCCGAAGTCGAGATTATTTGATCAAATATTTCCCTAAATCGTTCCTTTGTCATTTTAGGTACTTTTGGAGTGAAATCTGGAAAAAGAAGCATTTTGGACGTTTTTGGAGCATAAAAGTGAAGAAAACGGCAATGTCTTAATTTTCCTTGCTGGGAACAGTACCTGACGGCGTCACATGTTCCTTAATGACAGCGTCAAGAGTAATACAAGAGGTGGATGTGGATAATACACGTGACGATCCAGAGAGTTTTGTGCATTGGAGATGACGGCGTCACCCAAGGTCGTCATGGTCCATGTATTAGTGACGGCCCAGAAGAAATTTACACATGACGGCGTCAAAAGTGGATCTAGGCAATCCGATTTCATTATAGGCGGCGAGTTGACGGCGTCACATGTTTACACATGATGCCGTCACCATGTATTATCTATATATAGTTTTCCAAATTTCATTCATTAGTGTACAACTTTGAGGGAAAAACCCTAGGTCGAATTTTCCAGCTTTTTCAAGGGTTTCAACCCTTTGAAACTTTCATGTTCTATTTGAAATAAGTACTCTTTCAATTCAATCAATATGTCTATGTGTTGTTTGAATATATCTTACGCTTGTCTTCAATTTAACATGCTAGGCTAGATTTCATTTGTGTTTGCTTAGATGTAGTGAAACCTAGATGTTAATTATGGGTTGATTGTTTGTTTATAGTTGTTACGGATGATTGTATTCGATGTTAGGCTTAAAAAAACTGGCAGACTTCCATTGGTAACTTACTTGAACGTCTTAAGAAACATGATCGGAGGTGTACTACGATACTTGGTTGTATTTAACGCGTAGGAGAATTCTAATGATCCCATGTTAGGAGCTTCTAACGGCTCGACATAGGAGTGAAGTAGGATCCTATAGAGTTAGGGAATATTGTACAGAGCCTACGACTAGTATTAAGGAATATGACCCGTCATCCATGCAATTGTAACAAGCTATCAACCTGTAAAAGATATCGAGGGAGTAATGAAACCTAAGAAAACACAACTTTCCCCATCATTGTTTACACCACTAGTATAATTAGCTTTATTTTCATTTCAGTTATTTAATTTTGATTGCATTTTTAGTAATTGGGTTAGTTGACTAGCAACTAATTACGCCCACTCTTCTAAAAACCGAGATTTTAATTGCTTTTATAAAATATAAAAATACAAAAAGAATCTTCCCTCATCTTTAGACTTAGTTTAGGAGACTTTCTAATCCTAGCGACGCTATTCCTGAGTTGAACGATCAATCCCCTGGTACTTGTCACTATACTATACTACAACGATCAGGTACACTGCCTGGTGGGGGTTGTAAGCTTCTCGAGGTCCCTCGAGAGGTAAAGCCTAGTGTGATTCCCAAGTATCATTCTACCGCGTGGAACCGCTCTTTAATGTAACTTTAGCTTTAGTTGGTCGCGACCAAGAAACTACCCATTTCGCTTGATGGACTAGGAATGTCTGGCTTATCAATTTGTATTGTAAACTACTAGGGGCTCGTGTAGCACATGCCAGATTCATCGTATTCTTGGCCGAATGTCTGGCTTATCAATTTGTATTGTAAACTACTAGGGGCTCGTGTAGCACATGCCAGATTCATCGTATTCTTGGGCGGAGCAATGGAAGTGGCTCATTTTGTACCAAAAAAGCTTATGCATGAACAAGGATTAGTTTTACTTCCCCACCTAGCTACTCTAGGTTGGGGATAGGTATTAATAGGGAAGTTACATAGTTTGTATTTGAAGTGCTTCATTTAGTTTCCTTCGTAATGTTAGGCTTTGGTGGTATTTATCACGCACTTTTAGGGCCTCAGACGCTTGAAGAATCTTTTCCATTCTTCGGTTGTGTATGGAAAGATAGAAATAAAATGACTACAATTTTAGGTATTCACTGAATCTTAATAGGTCTATGTGTTTTTCTTAGAGTATTCAAGGCTCTTTATTTTGGGGTGTATATGATACTTGTGCTCCGGGAGGAGGAGATATAAGAAAAATGGGGCTCCGGGAGGAGGAGATGTAAGAAAAATCACCAACTTGATGCTTAGCGCAAGTATTATCTTTGGTTATTTAATAAAATCGCCTCTTTAGGGAATGATGGATTGTTAGTGTAGAAGATATAATCGGAGGCTATGCATGGTTAGGTTCAATTTGTATAATTAAATATTTAAATAATTGTATAGATTATACTACACAACTTTTATTGTATAACATTTTTTTGTTCTTAATAAACATCTATGTGTCAAAATTGATTAATGAGATCGTAACCTCTAAACGTTGCATGAATATAATTAGTTAATTTGTTATGTATGTTTACTTGGCTGTAATTACCGGGACAAAATAACTTTCATATGACTTTGATCTATTTGATGTCATTTAGTTTTACTAAATGACATTTTACATTCTAGATCATATTACTGTTCATACGATTAAACTCGATAAAATATCTTAAATGGTTAACCGTGACCCGAATTGAGGGTAATCGCTTATTTCAGGTACTCGAATGTTCGGTTACTTGCTTAGTAGAGTTCTATTTCAGGTAATAAAATGAATTACCCAGTCTAGGATCAATAATTTAAATCTTACAACTAATCAAACAGAACTGGTCCGCCAACACCCAAAAACTATGTTTAATTCCCTTTTGAGCACGTGGTATAATGTCAATTCAAACTTGCATTTCATCAATAAACTTGTCATATTTGATACGGGGCATGATATACAGACCCCCCCCCCCAAAATACAAACGGTATCGCCCTTTATTTATTATTATTATTATTATTATTATTATTATTATTATTATTATTATTATTATTATTATTATTATTATTATTATTATTATTTTGTAATTTTGTTATATTAAAAAACTGTGAACCTGAAAGTACGGAATAAAAAATACAAAGTTTAATAAGTCAAAAGTATTAAACTGACAGAATATACGGAACAGAAACTGATAAAAAAAACTGTGTTGTACTGTAAACGGGATGGGCCAAGGAGGCAAAAGACAAAACATCACATCCTAGCGGGGTATGTATAACATAACCTATTTGATCAATGTGAAAGAAAGTGAAAGAGTGGGTGCATGACTTCAAGGCAACCCCTTTATGGACCGATGGGTAATAGAGTGGTTGTCTTGAAGTCATGCCCGTTAACTACTTTATACTTTGAGAGTGCCACCCTTGGTCGGCAAGTCGCAACCTTTCCATATTTGGGTATGCATATGTTTATCTCGTGACCCCATATTATATTTCTTACTCTCTTTAGGTTGGATTGTGCTCCAGATCCCTAGGTCACTCCAGACTTCTTACCTTACCATGGTTCATACGTATGTTACGTTCGTCCGTGAACAATAGGTTCCTTGTGACTATTTAGGTGGACCGGACTCGTCTTTTGTGGGTCAGGACTTTCATGAGATCCGAAGTCTGATGGAATCCGTACTTGAGTGTCATAGGTCCGGACTCTTTGAGCTCGGGGATGCTATACGTAATCAGCAATGCTCACATGAAGGTGATGAAACCCTTTTAACATCTTTAATATAACAATATACGATTATATTTTTTTCCCAAGTAGTAGTAGTTTTGCTGGAGAAAAACATTTGGCAACGTTGAAGTAATTTGTAAACACCAATTATCCGGTTCACAAAAACACAATACTCTGTTATGTTAGGTTGTGTTTGTATAACTAGCATGTTTAAATACGTGAAAAATCACTAAGAAAATTAATATTTAATGCATTAGTAAATAAGTTATTCAATAATTTTTCTATACTTATGTGGCTATGCATGTCTAAGGCTGCATGCACTAAGGAAAGGGGAATCAATCAATCCATCAAAGGATCGATTGTTTCTTAGTGTGGGGAATCGATCAATCCCTCAAGTTGGGCGATTATGGGTCGTTTGCACGATCGACAAATACACACATAAAAACAAAACTCTCACTTTCCAATTAATATTATTAAAGGTCACCTTTACTGAGGCATCCAATCCCATTTAGATTGTTGGAGAGAGAAAGCTGGCGTGACAGAGAAAATATGAGGTATTCCCTCCTTGAGTTGAGATCCATGAAGAACTCATACATGCTGTTGACATAAATAATGTGTGAAAACGTTATTCATATCTTTCGATATCTCTATATTTTGACGATCACAAAATGTAAAATCGTCAATCGTATAATTACTACGTAAACAAGTATTATGTAGGACCTTAGATTACACAACTTTATCACACCAATAGAAGCTTATAAGAAGTAGAGATGGAAAGATGGTGACTTGATATGTATGTATTTGATTCGTATGAATAGAGCTAGAGAGATGAAATATGAGAACTTTTATTCAAAGAAAACACACACAAATACACACACAAGCACACACCTCAAATGAGCCTTTGAGGTGTTTATATAGTAAGATACATGAGATGCCCTATGGGCTTTCTATGGGCTTGGGCTTGGACTTGGTTACTTGATTGGATAACTAGGCTTATGAAACATAGCATATAACATATTAGCTTGCCAAGTCCAAGGCCCAATGACTAAACTATTACTAATCTTAACAAACGACACAAAGTTACAATATGAGAATGACCATCACTTCATAATACATATTTTTAATGCTAACAATCTCCCCCTAAGGGTTGGTCATTCGAATGATGCTCCACGTGAGTGGGTCTTCCGTGTTCTTTATCTTTAACTTTGTGTGTCATTGTAGAATAGTCTTTAGTCTTCGTTCCTTCATGCTTTGTGATCTTTGATAACTGATTTTTCATCGTTCTTTGTTCCTTTGTGATGTGGAGTTATCTGCCTTTCGCCACTTCTGCGTCTGTGGTGGTTGTTTGCCATTCCAGCATGCTCATACATCTTTGGACTTTGATATTCATATGCACGTAGTTCCCTTTCTTACACTTTGATCTTTAGTCTTCATACTTTGTAGATTCTTCTTTTTGGCGTAGAATCTTTCTTTGAACTTTGTGTTGTATAGATCTTAAAGGGAGCTTTCTTTAACTTCCAGATGTATGTATGAGCATGTGGAATCGGTCGCCATTGGGATGAAATGTTCCTGCATATAAACAGTTAGCAATAAAACATCCGGTACTTACAGATAAGAATTAGAGATCGTCAACAGCATAGTGTGAAGACTCCTTCTAACCCTTACCAAGGCCGTTCCCATGTCAGATACTCTCGAGAGAGCTTACAAGACCTACTTAGTAGCTCAATGACTGGGTGAGTCGCTGGGGATCACTCCACGACTGTAGACCGTTTGAAACCACCGCGAACACTAAGCGTAACCCATAAAGAATTACCGAAGTGACCTGCTGTCAGGGCTGTTTGATGTTGAGCCTGGCAGGAATTTCCATTCAATCATTGAGAATCACAAAAGTGAATCCTCTCATAAATGTTCTGGCAGATTGCTAAGATCTGCGTAGGACTCTAAAGTTTACATCTGGCGTCCTTAATGATGAACAACCAGTGTAGAAATATCATGTGTTCCTATGAGATCTTATGATGAATCTCGGGGCTCTAGACTCGATAAGTGCACATTTGGTTTCCTATGCGGAGATTAGGGAGAGGTCTCCTGCTTCAATATCAACCATCTCTAAGAGACAGGTCGATAGATTACACCGGTTCCCCGTGAGAATGAAACAAGCTCTATTAAGAGAACTTGAGTGGTTAAGAAGTTTTAGTGCAGTGCGTCACTGGGTCCATGACGTCTTTGTCTCAATACCGGTGTCACCTTGGTAACAACCAGTAGCATATGAGTTGAACCCGGTGTCTGCCCTAAGGTTGAACATATGGAGGGCTATTTCTTTTCACCCTTTTTCATAACTTTTCTTTTTAATTCTTCAACCCCTTCTTTCTCCTTTCTCATTTTCTCCTTTTTTTCAATCATACCTAAGGACTTCTAATACTAATCTGTTGGATTTGTCCTTGGGTAGATCCCTCCGGCTCTGGCGGATCATAGGACGGTTTTTCCTAACCTTAGTCACCTTATAACTCCATGACTATCCTATCATTGATCACATGCCATAAAACCTTTTGTGAAAATCTCTCAAAGTGTTTATGATAATAAAACACATTTTTGTTACCACTTTGAGAGTTTTGCATTTCTTTTGAAGGACTCCCCCTTCACATGTGCTCATGAATTTTTAGAAATTTGCACATGCGTGAGGAGTTTGTACTTTTTGAATTGATCCAATTTCAGTGAACATGACCGATTCGAGACACGCTTACATCACTAGTTAGACTAGCTTGAAGTTATTACCCGTCCTGGTCAAGTCCAAAGAAAGTCTCTCGATACGGTACATTCTACTCAGACAAGTCCTATTCGAGACACGCTTACATCACTAGTTAGACTAGCTTGAAATTATTACCCGTCCAGGACAAGTCCTTTCGATTACTGACAATTTAAGCTTCGTCAATTCATTGGTAATATCTGAGTCGAGCTCTTTTGAGATTCAGTCACAAACTTTAAACATCTTTGATCACATTTTAATCATATCTTCTCCCCCTCAAAAATAGCATAGCGTGATATTTTTGATATCACCTGATTAATAAAAAACTTTTTGGAGAGAAAGACAGATTTGATTTTGCATGAAATTGGAACATTTTTCTTTTTGTACTCCCCCTTAATGATAGCATATTTAAAATTAATTAAGGGTTTTTAGGGAGTTATCTTGAGCACTAATTTTTAGAGATTTTAAGAAATCTTTTGAACAATCTTAAAAAAGTGCTCAAGAATTTTGTTGGAAAACGAGTTTATGCTTGAAATCTTTTTCGTTTGTTTAGACTCGAACTTTTTGAAAAAGAGTTCGTCATTGAACGTACGAGTCCTTGATTTGAAAATAATCAGAAGTCATCATTGAAGTTCGGGTTTCGTACTGAAGTATACGAAAGCCATAGAGAAGAAAATTTTGAGAAACGACATGTTTAGGAAAACATAAAAAAGAACTCCCGCTCAAGCATCTGTACATGTCCGTATCATTGTTGAATGACATTTCTAGAAACGTACAGAATATTGATTTATACGAGAGACATGTCGTGAGAAGAATATTTTTGGATTTTTTGATTTTATATTGTTTTTGGATTTTTTGAAAATTTTATATTTTTGTATTTTGATTTTGTTGGTTTTTCAAATTTTGTATTTTCTTTTTTCAAAAATATTTACAGCGAAGCGATTTTGAAAACATTTTTCAAGAAGATTCGAGAAGACGTTCTAGCTCCTCAGGAGTTAGGCTTCGCATGCCAATTCGTCGAACTAAATAGTCAAACCGTTCTTTTGGAAGGGCTTTAGTGAATAGATCGGCGAGTTGGTAGTCAGTCTTAACGAAAAATAATTCAACAGTACCCTCTTCCACGTGTTCTTTGATGAAATGGTAGCGGACTTTGATATGCTTCGTCTTAGAGTGATGTACGGGATTGCATGAGATGGCTATGGCACTTTTTGAGTCACAATACATAGGTATTCTGTCAAAAGTAAAGCCATAATCTGTGAGCTGTGTCCGCATCCAAAGAACTTGGGCACAACACGCAGATAGAGACACATACTCGGCTTCGGCGGTTGATAGCGCAGTACAATCCTGTTTCTTTGAAGACCAGCTTACAAGCTTTTCACCCAAAAATTGTGCTCCACCTGATGTACTCTTTGCTGTAACTTGATCACCAGCATGGTCTGCATCTGAAAATGTTGTTAGATTAAACTCCGAATCCTTCGGATACCAAAGTCCCATGTTAATGGTGCTTCGTAGGTATCGAAAGATCCGTTTAACCTCTTTGAGGTGAAGTTTGGTAGGCTTTGCCTGAAACCGTGCTAATAAACATACAGCAAATTGAATATCTGGTCGGCTAGCAGTTAGGTACATGAGAGAACCGATCATGCTCCGATATTTCTTCGGATCGATAGGTTTCCCAAACAAATCAGCACCTATTTTTGGTGAAGTGACCATTGGTGTACCAACAAAATCACAATTTTCCATTCCATGTTTTTTCAAAATCTCTATCGTATATTTAGCTTGATTGATAAAAATACCACGAGGGGATTGATGGATCTGTAAACCAAGAAAGAATTTTAGTACCCCCATCATGGACATTTCAAATTTGCTTTTCATGAGATTTTCAAAATGTTTTGAATGGTTAGGATTGGTTGATCCAAAAATAATGTCGTCCACGTAAATTTGAACGATCAAAATATCATCTTTGAATTTTTTGATAAACAAGGTGTCATCAACCGTTCCTTTTGTGAAGTTGTTTTTGAGCAAGAAAGATGATAGTTCGTCATACCACGCTCTTGGAGCTTGTTTTAAACCATAAATTGCTTTCTTAAGCTTGTAGACGTAGTCTGGATGATCTTTGTCGATGAATCCCTCTGGCTGACTCACATACACTTCTTCTTTCAGAGTTCCATTTAAGAAGGCTGTCTTAATGTCCATCTGATAGACTGTGATGTTTTTGTGAGCTGCATAGGCTAAGAAAATCCGGACTGCTTCAAGTCTAGCTACAGGCGCGAATGATTCTTCGAAATCTATCCCTTCTTCTTGTGGATATCCTTTAGCCACGAGACGAGCTTTGTTGCGAATGACAGTCATTTCCTCATCCAGTTTGTTCTTCCACAACCACTTGAGATCAAGAACTCGTTTATCAAGTGGTCGTTCAACAAGTTCCCAGCTATCATGTAACAGGTATTGAAGAAATTCCTCCTGCATCGCTTCAATCCATGGGTTTTCTGCCATTGCTTCCCGAATGTTCTTAGGTACTTTGGTGCTTATTGAGCAAATGTAAATGCACAATTCGAGATCGGTGGCAAGTTGTCTCCTCGTCTGAACTGGCATTGAAGGATCACCAATAACATGTACTAACGGATGGTCTTTTGTCCATTGAAACGTAGAAGGGTACCTTTGGTTGAACGAATGTGTGTTAGATGGTTCTTGTAACCTTGAAGAAGATTCAGCAGAGTCTGTTGCAAACGGGTTTTCAAATACTTCTTCTTCTTCTTCTAACGTAACATTGTTTGAATTATTTGTTGGTTCGTCTTGAAAATTAGTGTTTTGGTTTTGCTCATCAACTCTTGGTATTTCAGTGTCAAGTACTGGAGTTGCTTGAGTAGATGTAGATGATGTTGATGTAGTTGGTGCTTCAGCTTCGATTGTTGTGGATGCATCTTGTGGTGTTGGTGGTGGTTGATGGTTTTGAGCGGGTGCAGCGGAATGTTGTTGAGATGCATTTGTCGAAGTTCCACCATAATATTCATCAAACATTAACTCGAAGAAATTTTCCAGTTCTTGTTCTGAAGGTTTATCCGTGTTTGTTGACTGAGCTCCTTGAGGTACAAGTCCTGAACTGATGTGTCCAGAAGTCTGACTGTTTGGTGCGGGTCCTAATCTGGTTTGATTAGAAGCCATCGGATTAAGCGCGGGTTCTAGAGTGTATCTCTCAGAAGCCATTTGTGAAATCTCGTCAAACTTCACATTCATCGTCTCCATTATCTTTTTCGTTCTTCTGTTATACACCCTGAATGCCCTCAAGTGTTCTGAATATCCAATGAAGATTCCAATATCACCCTTAGCTTTTAACTTTCCTAGATCTTCTCTATCATTCGTCGGATAGCACAAAGCGCCAAACACGTGAAGGTAAGAGATGTCAGGTTTACGGTTGTTCACTAGCTCATATGGGGTTTTATTGAATCTCGGATGGACTAGGGATCGGTTTTGAGTAAAACAAGCAGTGGCTACAGCATCAGCCCATAAGAATAGTGGTGCACTAGAAAAAATCAGCATTGTACGAGCAGCTTCCACAAGAGTTCTATTTCTTCTTTCAACTACCCCATTCTGCTGTGGAGTTCTAACAACTGATGTTTGGTGTGTGATTCCAACATCTTCAAGGTAAGTTCTTAACTCCTGATTTGTGAATTCTGTGCCATTATCTGTTCTTATAATCCTTACTGGAGCTTGAAGTAGAACTTGAATACGCTTCAGAAAGGTGATGATGATGCCTGGTGCCTCGTCTTTTGATCTCAAAAACTTTACCCAAGTATATCTTGAATAATCATCAACAATAACGAGAATATACTTCTTCCCATTAATGCTTTCAACTCTCATTGGGCCACATAAGTCCATGTGCAACATATGTAACCTTGCTTCCGAACTAGGTACGGTTTTGGGTTTATATGATGCTCTTTTACTTTTTCCTTGTTCGCATGATGGACATAGGTGTTTCTTGGTGTATTTGAACTTAGGAAGTCCGGTGACCATGTTGTCTTTGGCTAACTTATTGATCGTGTCGAAATTGAGATGGGATAAACGTCTATGCCACAGCCAGGACTTAGTTTCGGTTGCCCTTGTCATAAGACAAATTGGTGATGTAGAAGCCATTTGGTTGATGTCGATAGCATACAAGTTTGTACCACGATTACCAGTTAAGAGATCATCACCAACCAAATTTCTTATAAAAACCGTGTTTCTTCTGAATGCCACTTCTAAATCTGCATCACAAAACTGCCCAACTGAAAACAAGTTGTGTCCCAATCCTTCGACGTAGTAAACTCGAGTGATCAAAAAATTCCCAAACTGAAGGTCTCCAAAACCCAGGATAGCTGCTACATGATCATTTCCAAAGCGTACAGTTCCCATGAATTTCCAAATGAAATTGATCAGCAGCTTTAAATTCCCGGTCATGTGCTTGGAGCAACCCGAGTCGACGATCCAAAGACATATTTCGATAACCTGCCAAGAACAGAAGAGTTTGTATTTGGAAACCGTGTTGAATTTGGTTCCATGGGGTTAGGAGTAAAAGCAGAATCACACTCATAGACAGTTGCTACTTGTTTAGCTTGAGTTATTTCTAATTTTCCGTCCTTAAGAGTGAACTCTCTACCCGTCGGAATCCACATACAAAACTTAAGATAGTTCCTAGGCATTCGACTAATAGTGGTAGTCCTAAATCGTGCAACTAATCGTTCTAAAGATCTGGATCTAGCACTAGGTCTTTTTGGAACATTCTTCTGTTCAGGCGTAACATTCACATTCTTAGAAACACATTCATCATGAACATCATTAATTAAGCATTTCTTGCATATTAAACAAACAGAGTCATTACATGCATTAGAACCAGTACTTTCGACATTACATTCAGATGAATCATGTTTCTTATTAAAAAGCGATAAATTCCTAGGGTGTTCTTCTACTTCTTCAACTTTATTCTTGCCACTACTCGTAGAGACAGGCGAGACTCTATTGTTCCTTGTATTGCTCCTAGGCTTTAGTCTGCTGCTCCTAGAGGTGCTTTCTAATCCTGTAGAAGGTAAGGCACACACATTAGGATTTATATTGTTGTCCTTTTTAGCATCCCAAGATTCTTTAGAATTAGCCTTTATGCACTTGTCATTTGTCTTAGATGTTGAGGCAGACGCACTAGTGGGACTAATCCTAAAAATGCCAGGTGCTATCACTTTTGGTGTTTTGACAACCGCTTTTCCTTTATCAACAATCTTTTCATTTTCACTTTTCTTGGGCAAGGGTGTTGGAGTGACTGGTTTTGTCAAATCCTTTTTCTCATCGACTTTTGGAGCAAACCGTGAAATTGACATTTTTGGTTTTGGAACCGTGTTTGAAACATTTGATTTCTCCGAAGTCAATGGTTTTGCAAACTTAGTTTCCTCACCCTTTCCTTTTTGACTTTGAAGCTGAGTCCTCAAAAGATCATTTTGCTCTTTCATTTTCTTTAAGTCACGCTCATACGACAATTTGTCATACTTGCATTCTTCCTTTTTTCGATCAAGTTGTTTAAAATATGAGACATTTTCTTTTTCAAGCTTGATAAGAGCATTTTCATATTTTGAAACAATGTCAGAGGTCTCAGCTCTCAGTCGTTCATCGTCTTGAACAGAATATGTTTGTAAAATGATAGACATAATATCGGTGGTCATAACAGCTTCGAAGAGAGAATCATTTAGGTTTTCCAAAACATTGATTTGCTCAAAAGATTCATTTGCCTTCTTTATCAGGGACTTGTGATCCGTAACGAAGTCAGCTGTTTCTTTCAAAAATGCTTGTTCAAAATGAATTACTCGAGCATGGATGTTATTAATTTGAGGAGCAAATTCATTTTCGAGAATCTTTTTAAGCTGTAAATGAACCGTGGAATTCCAGTTGATCTCATTAAGTCTCGTTTTAGATTCTAAAGTCGTTTTAAGTTGCCCAATTCTGGTTTTAAGATCATCAAGATATCCTCTTGCAGCACTTGTGTTAAAAGTGTTGTTTGAAGAAATCTGTTCCATGTTTGAAATCGATTTGGAAGCAACTACCTTTTTCGAAAACATTTTTGAGAATGGACATTTTATGGAAAACACTGATGGTTCTTTTTGTGGAACAAAAGTAATTCCCGAAAGTTTGTTCAATTTGTTGTAATCAATGGGTTTCAAATCCTTTTGTTTCATTTTAGAAATGCTCTCTTCGACATGTTCTATCGTTTGCACAGAATCCCGAACGACGGGAGGATCATGTTTGGTGTAAAAAACACTACCATTATACAAGACGTTCTGTTCTTCCTGAGCTTTCTTGAGATTACAAGGATTGTTGTTACCAAGAGCCACTTTATGTTTCGTATGGTAAACTGGATTAGTTTGATTTGAAATCATTTTCATTGTTTGACTCGACTGACCCGACTTAACCACCAATTCTTCTAAATGAGCAATCATGTGTTCTGACTCTACGATTTCGGCCAAAAGTTTGTCTTCTTTCTTTGCAAAGTCCTTTTTCAACTCTTCCATTTCTTTTTCAAGATTGGTATAAGCTGATTTTTGTTTAGAAAGTTGGTTTTGTAAATCAGAAATTTCTTGTTTTAAAGAGTTAATGGTTTTTGTTGAACTTATTTCAAGATTAGTAAACTTGGTTTTCCATTCCCTATCTTTAACAAGTAACTTCTTATAACCAATTTCAAATTCAGACTCGCGATCTTTGTGAATTTGAAAACTTTTTGCATTTTCCTTGTATCTCTCAAGCTCAGTGGTCAATTTCTCATTTGCGGCCTTAACATCGCGATTGACCTTTTTCACTTTCTCGATTTCAATACCACAATTATTTAATAATGATTCAAATAAAGCACGTGTTTCCTCATCATTCTCAGCATGCTGTGAAACGAAGCCTCCATTATGATTCACATCTGGAGTTGCTGAAGAAGTATTGCTACTACTTGGCGTGTCCAGGTATGTATCATAAGTGGGTGCTTGCTTCTCAGAATGTTGTTCCTCATGAGGAGACATATCAAATATATCATTATTATGACATGTGTTGAAATTAGATACCTCAGATGGTGCACTGGTGTCATAAATAGGAAGTGTGTCAGAATCCGTGTCATACTTAGCTTCCTGAAGATTCGCCATGAATATGCAGTTCGCATCGATATCCTCTCTGTCTTCCATTTCATCCATAAGAGCCATAAAATCATGTTCCTCTGCATTCAACTGAAACCCTGCCTTCTCTTTTTGTGCCAACAGAACTGCTTTCTGCAAATACTCTAGATCTTTCTTGTTCGGCTTAGTAGGACAGTTCCTTGCCATATGACCTACTCCTTGGCAGTTGAAACACTTTACCGGATTACCCTGATTCACATTTCCATAATTCCCAACAACTGGAGCTGCCACATTCCTATTCTGATTACCCATTGCCTGGTTACCAACATTCTGACCCCTCTGATTTCCAACATGCTGACCCATCTGATTCCCTGCATACTGACCATACTGATTCCCTGCATACTGACCTGCATTTTGCATATTCTGATTACCCATGTTTATTCCAGTAGCATATCCTTGCTGATTCCCATAAACTCCAACCATGTGGCCTCCATTGCCCATATTGAAACTCGGTTGAGCGATCTGCCTGTTGCGAGTATTTGATGAAATCCTTTGGTTGTTGTTTGTTGGTGTAGAATAGCGTCCTTGGAAAGCTTTTGTCAGAAAAGCAAACGCTTGAGTCAATGCTGCAGTAGCTTCATCATTTTCAGTGAATTCTGGTTCTTGAAATTGTGGGTATTGTTGTTGTGGAATAAGATGTTGTTGTTGCTGTGGGTAGAATTGTTGTTGGTAAACCGGTGTTGGTTGTTGAATGTAGGATGGTTGCCTGTAGTTGTGAGTGGAAGATGATGATGGTTGTTGTTGTGTGTTCACTGGTGTAGGTGTTGGTGTATCAGCCATTAATGCTAGAGGATCATGCTTTTTAGCTAGTAATTCAGCTCTTACTTCATTAGCTTCATCTTGATTTTGCTTCAAGAAGTCATACACTTGATCATAAGTAACTTCATGCAAATTCTTAGTCTGATAAACAATAGTGACATATCTTCCCCATTCTGGTTGTAACTCATTCAGAAAAATGGTGTTGTTAGCAATATTTGTCTGACTGAGGTTGTGTCTTGATAAATCATTCATGATCTTACAGAATCTGTGGTAGTACGTCTCTATGGATTCACCAGGAATTGAAGTAAACTTGCGAAGTTCTTTAAGCAGTTGTGTTTCCATTTCCTGTTTCCCGATGTCTGTCCCATACATTAACCTCTTGACTCTTTCCCAGACTGCATGAGCACTTACTTCACTGTCAACAGTAGCATAAATGGTTTCAGGTAAACCAAGAACGACGTAATGAAATGCCTGATCATCAGCTTCAATCTGTTTTCTGTCTTCCACAGTGTATTCAGTCTCATTCTGTTCTCTGTAGTATGGTTGTACTGGGGGGTACCATTTGGATCACCAGGGTCTAGTACTTGTGATGGTTTGAAAGGTCCATCCACAATGGATTTGATGAGAAGACTTCCATTTGTTTTGCTCTTAAGATAACGCATCATACGACTAGCCCACTGTGAGTATCCACCCTTTGACAGCATGGGAGGTCGGTTTTCGGCACCGGCTGCATGAATGTCTTGCTGCGTTGCCATTGATGAAGTGTAGATGGATAAAGTTGATTCTTGGATCGTTCCAACGAAATAGGAGTAGAGTTTAGAGTGAGTTGATGCAAGTTTTTATGGTGAAAATTTTGACTGAAAACCTTAAAACCTCATTAACTTCTTCTCAGAGCGTTTTTAGGCCTCGAAACTTCGCCTAAATTGATAAATCTATTTAGCGTGTCGTTCTCCTCTGTCTGACGGTCGTTTTGACAGCTGATTCATCGAAAACAGAGTTACGGTTCAAAAGTTATGGCCGTTTGAAGTTCAGTCGTCAAAAGTCAACCAAAAGTTCTCGAAAATGTTGTATTCTCGATAAATCCCAAGATCTCGATAAATTCTGATGTTCTCGAAAATCTCTGAAGTTCTCGAAAAAATGGAAAATTCTCGATAAATTCCAAGATCTCGATAATATCTGAAGTTCTCGAAAATCTCTGAAGTTCTCCAAAAAATTGAAAATTCTCGATAAATTTCAAGATCTCGATAATATCTGAAGTTCTCGAAAATCTTTGAAGTTCTCGATAAATCTGATGTTCTCGAAAATTATGACTTTTTCGAAAACCCAATTTCACAAGAAATTTCGAAATTATACAATTTCGAAATTTAGCCCGAAAGTCGAAGTAATTTCTTTCTTATACAAGAGAGAAAATACCGAGTATCCAACGGTGAGCACGAACGGAGCCTTTTCTTATGTTCTCGAAAACTTGGCAAAATGTGATTTCGAAAAAACACCAAATTTTCGAAATGTTGACAGTTTTGAGAATAAGCTTAAAGCACAACCAAATGACTTTTGCAATCCAAGATTCTTGTACTTCTAGGCTAAAAAACACCAAAATTTGAAGAAAGTTCAAAACTTGATGATTTTTATGAAACTTTTTCGTGATTTAGAAAACAAGTACAAAAACCAAATCTAGTTTTTTAAGCTATGAAACTTCAAAAAGATTTAAACTTTCTTGTTTGAAAAAGTTTATAACACTAGTTTGTAATAAAAAAAGTGTTAAAAACCAAGAAAAACAAGAGAAGTAAAGAACTTTTCAAAAAAACGTGATATTTAAGCTTAAAAAAACGAAACACACAAACTCAAAACCCTCCTAAATCATTGTTAGGCGATTGATACCACTTGTAGGACCTTAGATTACACAACTTTATCACACCAATAGAAGCTTATAAGAAGTAGAGATGGAAAGATGGTGACTTGATATGTATGTATTTGATTCGTATGAATAGAGCTAGAGAGATGAAATATGAGAACTTTTATTCAAAGAAAACACACACAAATACACACACAAGCACACACCTCAAATGAGCCTTTGAGGTGTTTATATAGTAAGATACATGAGATGCCCTAAGGGCTTTCTATGGGCTTGGGCTTGGACTTGGTTACTTGATTGGATAACTAGGCTTATGAAACATAGCATATAACATATTAGCTTGCCAAGTCCAAGGCCCAATGACTAAACTATTACTAATCTTAACAAACGACACAAAGTTACAATATGAGAATGACCATCACTTCATAATACATATTTTTAATGCTAACATATTAAGCTAGTTTATATCACTATATCCAACTTAATCACTTAAGGTATGGATAAACAAGTGCTTAATACATCTCATGATCAAAGGGGTATTTAATTAATTAACACAAAGTTTATTTAATCATATAAACATATTATATATTTTTGAAAAACACTTTTGGTAATAAAGAAAAATGTTTTAATCATACTAAATATATGATTTCAAATATTTAACCAAAATCAGTTAGTTTTTCACAAAATAAACTTTCCCCACTAAAAGACAAGTTTTCTGGCCGTTACAGTTGGGCGGCCCCCTTAATTATAAGGGGCGGTCCCCTTAATTTTAAGGGGGCCGGCCACGATTTAAGGGGACCGGCCAGGCTCCCCTGTCAGAAACTGTCAGAATTCTTCTCCTATAAATACCACCTTAATTCTGGAATTTTTCCCCACCTTTTGCACAAAAATTTTCAGATCTATAACTCTCTAAACATTCTCTAAAACCCTTTGATCATTAGTATATTAATCCTTGTTTCAAGTGATTCAATCTCTAATCATCCATTCTCATCCAAAGTGCAAAAGAAGAACACTCTCTCTACAACCATGCTCAAGAAGTGTTGAAGAATAGTTGTGCATAGTGTATATATATATTCATTTGTAAATATTGTGTTGTGCTTGTGATTAGTTGTGTAGATAATAGAAGTTGATAAGTAGTGAAGTAGGATAGTTGTGAAGATAGGTGTGAAGTAGAAGATTGGTGTGTACAAGATAGTTGTGAAGAAGATTGGTGTGTAGTATATAGGTGTGAAGAAGTTGTGTAGAAGGCGTGATCAAGTTGTGAAGTGGTGTGGTGTGTAAATTGGTGTGTAAGGTTTTCTCCGCCATAAGGGAGTTTGTTGACATAGTGAAGAAAACTCTCGAGTAGGTGACTCGGGGAGTGGAGTAGGAACAAGGAAGGTGTCCTTGTAGCCGAACCACTATAAATCCTTGTGTTGTGGTTTGATCTTTCCAACTCTTCTCATTACTTATTTATTTTATCTTTACTATATTAGTTTTGTTAGTTAGTTACCATACAATTGTTCATATAGTGCAAGTATTGAGTTCACATAAACTAGAATCGAAGTTTTTTAAAACAAACTTGTGTTTATAAATTTAAAAGGACGTAAAACTATTCAACCCCCCATTCTAGTTTTCCACACATGCCATAAAACCTATCAACCAATCATAGTCACCCATTTATATTTTCCATTTTTTTTCTTTTCAAAACAACATATCTTGCAAACGGTAAATCTTCAAGCTACAAAAAAATATCATCGCGACGAGAATTAAATGTTATATACTTTCGACGATTTTTTTTTTTAATTTCCGCCCAGAAAGAATCATATATGATTCGTAAAAATCATATATGATTCGTAAAAAATCATATATGATTCGATTCTACGAATCATATATGATTCCTACGAATCAATCATATATGATTCGTAAGAATCATATATGATTTTTTTTAAATCGAATCTTCTTACGAATCATATATGATTTTTTTGGGCGAAAAAAAAGTTCGTCAAAAGTATATAACAATGCATGTCTATAGAAAGATAATTTAATTCTCGTCGCAATGGTATTTTTTTTGTAGCTTGACGATTTACGGTTTGCGAAATATTTAAGTTTTAAAAAAAGGGTTGAAGTTTTTTTTATTTTATTTTTTTTGATTAAAAAAAAGTAAGTTGCTAAAATTGATTGATTAATTTTATGATAAAAGTTTGATCTATAAAGAACTTTTGCTTTCCTCATTACTCTCTCAGCCTAATAGCATATTAATTAGCATCTGTATACAATATGATCAGTATACAATATGATCATTGAGGGTTATGATCTATATTAGTATTACTTTTGTCAACTAAACAAGGATGATATTAAAAAAAAATGGTTGAGTAATTATAATATTTTTTTAACCATATGATGTGATGCAATGTATATAGTTAGTCATGTCTGTATATGTTATTTTGCAAAATACATGTCGAACGATACATGCACACCAATGGTTTGGCACGGCACATACATGTTTTTAAGCATCATTTGTTAGAATTTTATGTGTTACAACAATACTTGTCAAACTGATAGATGATTTATTATATGTTTTTCTTTTAGTAGTCAAGACTTTTTGGAACCGTTTGTGTTGATACAAAAGTTGGGCGTACCTGGTTATTGGGCTTTTGCTCTTATATCAATTCGTTCCTTAGCACCTTGTTACCTGCGTACTAAGAAAAATAGAACAACACCGTTAGACTTATCGAGGGATTGTCTCCCCCGATTAGACTCCGGCGTGAGAGTAAGTAATCGATTTAGGGTTTGGTTGAAGAGTTAGGGATTATGTAAATCGTACCTTGAATGAGAATCGTGTGATTCTATATATAGGGGCTAAGAAACCGTGTTTCTTGCTCCTTACTCTTCGCACGCGTGGTGCTTATCCGAGGTAAGGATATCTATTCCTTGAATAGATAATCCTTATCGTGTACCCGGTGGGTTAGATTGGGCCTTTGGGCTTCATGAGCCCAAAGCGTTAATACTGCGGCCCATACCATTGTCATGGTAGCCCATTCGTGATGGGCTTAGGTGTGAGTAATGTCTATCATTTGGGCTTGCGGCCCAGATATAGGCTATACGTCATCATGTCCCCTCAGTCTAGTTTGCGCGGCGCGTAGCCGTGGGTACTAGACTTAATATTGTCAGCGGTAAGCGTGGCGGGAAAGGAAACAAATATTACCGCCTTTTTTGTGGGTGCAATGCACCTAATAGTATCAAAATGGATGCCTCGAAAATCGGGGGTGGTGTCCACGTAGCCCTCGTAATTCGGGAAAAAGTGCATGTACCCGTTCGTCTCCCAGCCATACATTTTCTGTGAGTGGGTTCCACGTGGAGGAACATTAGAGTTTTTACCACTCCTATATAAGAGTCACCGCCCCCATTTTTACAATCACACAGTAAAAACACACACAACTACTATTCATCTTCTTCTTCTTTTTGAGAGCGTTTTTTGCAAGAAAATCTTTTAACTTTCGTAGGTAATCTTTGTGTGCGTCCCACTTAGTTTTAAGATGAAAATGGTTGCTCAATTAGAGGATTTTCGCTCCGCGATGTCTATTGAGGACGTGATGCACTTTTCTTCCGACTATTTTGTGCCTTTGGATGTACGTCCAGAGGCACCAGATGTCGATGCGTGTATAGCTGACTTCCCCGAAGGGAAGATAGGTCTATACACGAAATTTTTTGAGTACGCGAATTACCGCATACCTATATCTGTGTTTCTGAGCGATTTGCTCAATCACTATCGCCTTCACATCTCTCAGCTGCACTGTATAGGTGCGGCGAAGGTGTCGAATTTTGAGGTAAACTGCCGTTTACTTGCGATAGAACCAACCGTGGACTTGTTCCGCTCCTTTTACCACTCAACGTGGTCAAACGGTTGGGTTTCCTTTGCGAAGCGCCAGGGGGCGCTTCAATGTTATACGGAAAAGGTTGACGCCCTTAAGAATTGGAGGGAGTATTTCTTTTGGGTAGACGACGTAATCTTTCCCTCCCCTTTTGAGTTTTATACTCAGGCGTCCTTACCAAGGAATGGGCGCCCCGCACCCGGTTCCTACAGGCTTGCTGACGCGCAGACTTTAGATGCCAATCGACTGGCCATTAACCCCTATCCGGAGGAGTTTTTGGTACATGTGGGATTGAGTCGCGCTTATTTTGGCGCTGCAGATGAGGTTCCCACTTTCCTGAGTGAGGATGGCCGGGGTGGGTGTTCATCCCTTGTACTTGTTTGTAAGTTTTTTATTTTTTGTCTTCGCGCATTCACCAACTAATCCTTCTTTGTTTTTCCTTGCTTTATTTGGTGTGTGCAGAGATGGACCTGTTCACAGTGGTGAAGCTAGATAAGCCAAAGCAGGTGACCATAGGGGTGCGTCCTCTGAAGGAAGGGGAGCAGCCCCTGCTTGATGCCACCGCGGGGCATTTGACTGTTCTGCCCGCGACGGTCCCCGAGGATACGCCACCACTTGTGGTGACGCCCGTCCAGAGTGTGGCACCGGAGGTAGTGGTGGCGCCCACTGTGGAGGCGGTGCCTGAAGTGGAGGTGGCGCGCGAGGAGGCGCGATCAGGGTCCTCTGACAGCATCCGGATCCTGAAGCCTGAGGAGGTGCTGAGGGAGGAGGTTGCGCAGAGTTCAAAGCGCAAGGCCGAGGCTGGTGGCAGTGGTAATAGGAAGAGGCGTCGACACGTCATCAGAGACGCAGAGTCGAACGCGGAAGAGACTTCTACCTCTGGCGCTCGGTTGAAGGTTGATGACGCTTCTCCGTTTTTGTAAGTGTGAACTATTTCTCCTTTTTTTTTTTTTTTTTTTTTACTTGTTGTAATTGTTGTTGATCGTCTTTTTTGCGTAGGGATGACGGCGCGAAGGATGATGAGGTTTCCTCTCCGCAGAATGAAAACAAGGAGGGGGATACCAAGGCTGCTGATGGTGGTGAGGCGCAGCAACTAATTGACGAGTTGGCTGCGACTACTGCCCGTCAGGCTGAGCTAGTGGCGCAGCTGAAGGGAAAGTATGCTGGGGAGAGTCGTGCTCTTGCTCAGAAGGAGGAGGAGTTGGGGACACTCCGCGCGCAATTGGCGGACGCGCAAGTGGAGCTGGGGGCCTCGAGGGTCTATGCTGAGAAAATTGCTCAAGATAAGATGAGCATTTTGGCTGACCTGAAGTATGCGAGGGCGAAGCTTGAGCAGATAAAGGCGAAGACGACCTGGTCAGTGTCTTATCTTGAAGAGAAGAGGGCGGAGCATTATGCTAGCCTGCAGGAGTTCAAGGAGCGCATGGAGAAGGCACTCGTGATGCATGAGGAGAAGCTGCGCGCCCTCAGCATCGAGTATGACGAGGAGTTGTACCCCCATCTTATGTCTACGATAGCCGAGCGCAGGTATTCTTACATCTCTGTCTTTAAAATTACTTTATCGCCCTATTGTTTATCTTACACAATTATTACTTTGTGAATGCAGATGGTTGATCAGCCATGGGCTGCGCCTGGCGGCCCTGAGCACTTTAGAGTCTGCGGAGGTGGTGGAAGCCTTTGGGAAGGTTGTGCACTGCGCAATGGCGCGCGGCCGTTCGCAGGCCATGGAGGAGCTTCATGAGGCCAAGTTGCTGGGGAAGGACTTAGCGGAGATCCCTGGTTACAGCTCTACGGCTTACGACGAGCTGCTGCAGGCGATGGCGGGGCTAAAGGTCCTTGAGTTGCCGCATATAGGGAAGTTGGAGCGCGACCAAGATGACCCCATAGATGTGCTCATGGCGGGTCTGACTTTGCAGCGTCATCTTGGGGAGAATGCAGAAGAGGAATTAGATTATTATCTAAAACCTGATGTCTCGCAGCTTCAAGTCCCAGTCTTCGCACGGCCCCGCGACATCCTCAAGCCTTTTGCTCTGGAGAAGGAAATCCCCTTGAAGGAGGTGCTAGAGCGTCACGAGCAAAGGGTTGCCATAAAGAAGGGTATCAAAGGCAAGGCTGTGATGTGCGGCATCGGTGCTGCGCACCTTCCCCGATCTGATGGCGTGGCTGTGAGCGTTCCAACCGTGTCTCTCAAGGATGTTATAACCTTGAGTAAGCTTAAGGAGGCGGGGAGTTCCGCCGCTCTAGAGGAGGGTTCCGAGCATCGCCATAATATATAGGCTTTGTATAGTGATGTATCTTTCTTTTGTAATTAATATTTTGTTGAATGAGATACACTTTTGGTTTTAAGTTCATGACTCAAATATATATGCATTGTTTGCTTAAGTTTGAATTTTTAACTAAGTCTTTTAAGTACGTGACTTTGAAGAATTATGTTTGCATTGTTTGCTAAGGTTTTATTATTTGACCAAGTGTCTTGGCTCGTTATATTGCTAAGCTCGTACTGTGTACTTGGTATTTGCGCATCCGTCGTGGGGTGCGCGCGTGAAACTTACTTCGACGTCTCGAGAGTAAGGTGCTTAGCAAGGATGCGTGATCCAATGTTGATGGGTTTGCAACCCTCTTATTCAACAAGTAAATTAGTAGGTTAACTTATCCTTTATGCCTTCGTGGGTCTTTGAGTGGTGCATGCACGCCATGTAGGCAGAGATATAAGATGAACAATATTGACATATATGCAATAAAGTAAAAAATGCGCTATGGAGTTAGCTAGAAACCATAACATTTTATTAATACTTGCAAGTTATTTGAAAAAATAGAAAATACAATTCCTAGAAAAGAAAAGAAAAATAAACACTTATTGGGCACCACGTAGGGTGCAAAGGTGTTTGTGTGAGGGCCGTAGCCTAAAAGTAACATCTTTTGAGATTGCAAATGTTCCAAGTGCGCGCAAGGTCGTGACCTTCCGTGTCGCACAGTCTGTATGCGCCATTACCGAGCGCGTCTGTGACCTCGTAAGATCCTTCCCATTTAGGGCCGAGCTTGCCTGTGTCCTCTGCGTGGCTCGCATCGTTGGCGCGGTAAACAAAGTCTCCTAGTCTGAATGAAGTGTGTTTGACCTTTGCATCATAATACTTCTTCATTTTTGCCTTAGCCTTTGCTTCGCGTATAGCTGCGCGTTCGCGTCTTTCTTCCAGTATGTCTAAATCTATGCGCCGTTCCTCGTCATTTGTCGTGACGTTGACCTCTGCTGTGCGTATAGTTGGCATTCCTATTTCGGCGGGTATGACGGCTTCTGTTGCATAGACTAGGGAAAATGGCGTGTCGCCAGTACTGGTTTTGATGGTTGTGCGATGCGCCCATAAGACGTGCGAGAGCTCATCTACCCACTTTCCTTTATGTCTGTCAAGGCGCGCTTTTATCCCTTCGCCTAGACTGCGATTCGCGCGCTCAACTAGGCCATTGGTTTGTGGGTGTTTGACTGAAGCAAAGTGTTGTGTGATGTTCAATTATGCGCACCAATCTTTGAATGGGTTATCACAGAATTGTTTTCCGTTGTCTGATATGATCTCGCCCGGTAAGCCGAAGCGACAGACGATATTGTCCCAAACAAAGCGTTTGACTTGGTTTCCTGTGATATTTACCACCGCTTTTGCTTCAATCCACTTTGTAAAGTAGTCTATGGCTACGATGAGGAACTTTACTCCTCCCGCTGCGACAGGGAAAGGTCCTGCGATGTCAATACCCCATTTATAAAATGGCCATGGTGAGGTAATTGGTGTTAACTCTTGTTGTGGTCGGCGCGGAATTGGTCTGTGTACTTGGCAATTGCTGCATTTTCTTATCAAGTCGCGTGCGTCGCGATGCATTGTTGGCCAATAGTATCCTGACCTCAGAGCGCTTGCTACCACGGATCGTGGCCCTGAGTGCATACTACACGATCCTGCATGAATTTCGCGGAGGACGTAGTTTGCTTGGAGGGGTCCAACACATCTGAGCCATGACTGTAAGAAAGATCGTCGATAGAGTACGTTATCGCGCAACTCGAATCGTTGCGCTGTGCGCCGTATTCTTCGAGCATCTTTATGATCTTGGGGTATGATTCCCTTGCTAATAAATTCGATGATAGGTGTCATCCACGTAGGATCTTATTCCTCTATCACCGTTGATATCTCCATATCCAAGATTGACTTGTTTTTAAGGGTTTCCACTAATACCTGTTTTGAGAGGTGTGCGAAGCTTGTGGATGCGATCTTGCTGAGTGCGTCCGCCTTCCTGTTGTCGCCTCTAGGTACTTGTTTGATTGTGAACCTGTCGAAGTTCTTGATCAAGGATTTTGTCTTTTCCAGATATTGGACCATGTGTTCATCCTTGGCTTCGTATTCACCTAACACGTGGTTAGCAACTAGGCGCGAATCTACGTTTGCTTCTAGGTTGCGTACACCCATTTGGATTGCAATGCGTAGTCCGGCTAGTAGGGCTTCATATTCTGCCTCATTGTTTGTGGTTGTGAATTCAAATCGTAGTGCATAGGTGAATTCCATACCTTCTGGATTTGTGAGGATAAGGCCTGCGCCTGATCCATCTACACATGAAGACCCATCTGTGAACAGGATCCAGGGTTCTTGTAAATCTGCTTTGGATGCAGATGTCGGGCTGTCGCTATCTGGCTTCTCCACGATAAAATCGGCTAAGACTTGTCCTTTGATTGCAGTGCGCGGCCTGTATGAGATATTGTACTCACTTAGTAGTACACTCCATTTTTGTAAGCGTCCTGATGCGTCAGGCTTAGAGATAACTTGTTTAATTGGCTGATCAGTGATGACCACTATTGGATGCGCTTGAAAGTATCTACGAAGCCTTTTTGCTGCGAACACTAGAGCCAAGACTAACTTTTCCATTGCGCTGTAGTTAACCTCTGTTTTTTTTAGGGCTTTGCTTACAAAATATATGGGTGTTTGGACGGAGCCTTTATCTGTCAATAGTACTGCGCTAACTGCTCCATAGGTCGCCGATAAGTACATAATTAATTCTTCCCCTGGTCGCGGTGCGACGAGTTTGGGAAGGGATGCCAGATGGTTTTTAAGTTGTTGGAAAGCTTCTTCTGCTTCATTAGTCCAGCGAAAGTCTCCCTTCTTTGTGCACTTCGTGAGTGTTTTAAAAAGGGGAAGGGACTTGTCTGTTGACTTGGATAGGAAGCGATTCAGCCCTGCTAACTTTCCATTCAGTGATTGGACTTCTTTGAGTGTGCGTGGGAGGGGAGGTCAATAACAGCCTTTGTCTTTTCTGGGCATGGTTTGATTCCATCCGGTTCTATCAAATACCCGAGGAACATGCCTTCTGTCGCGCCAAAGGTGCACTTCTTGGGATTCAACTTCATGTTTATCCGCCCCAACGTTCGGAATGTTTCCTCTATGTCGCGCAATAACTCGTCCTCTGTATGGCTTTTAATGACAAGGTCGTCAACGTAGACTTCCAAGTTGCGGCCTACTTGTTTTTCGAAGGCTGTATCCACCAGTCGTTGGTACGTCGCGCCTGCATTTTTTAGGCCAAAAGGCATTTTTGTGTAGCAGTATACTCCTTGACTGGTATGGAAAGCTGTCTTTTCTTCATCTTCCACTACCATCTGGATCTGATGGTACCCTTTATATGCATCTAGGAAGCATTTGAAGGGGTATCCGCACAAGGATTCGACCTTCCAGTCTATCTCTGGCAGTGGATAGCAGTCTTGTGGACATGCTTTGTTGAGGTCTGTGAAGTCCACGCACATTCTCCAACTACCGTCGCTCTTTTTCACCATAACTGGGTTAGAGAGCCAGTCGTGGTAGTATACTTCTCGCATGATGCCTGCGTCCACTAGCTTGTGTACTTCTTCCAGAATAGCCTTTGCACGATCTGGGGCCTGGCCGCGCTTCTTTTGTCGTATTGGAGGGTATCCTTGTCGGATTTGTAGCTTATGTTCTGTGATAGATCGTGGTACTCCAGTCATATGCTTTGGTTCCCATGCGAAGATGTCTAGGTTCTTCTGCAATAGTGCGCATACAGCTGCTTTACCTTTGTCAGATAAAGAGCCTCCAATCGAGACTTGTTGTTCCGGATAATCTAGATGAATGGCGACTTTTAAATTTGGCATCTTTTCCGTGCGCTGTTCTGGAATGGTCTCTGCTTCAGTTGTGGCTGCGATGTATTCTCTTGGTGGTACTGTGGTGTTATAGAGGGTAACAATCCCTCCTTCCACAGGGAATTTAAGCATTCCATGCGCTGTGGATGGTACTGCGCGCATGGATGATATTCCTGGTCTTCCTATGATACCATTGTATGGTGAGGGAGATTTTATTACCATAAAGTTTATCCATGCTGCGGTTGAGTGTTGTTCATCTCCCACGACCACCAACAAGCGTAGCTGCCCCATGGGCCAGATTTTTTCTCCTGTAAATCCTGTTAATGATGTCGTAGCTGGTATCAATTGACTTTGGAGTTCAGGTCGCAGTCTTTTAAAACAGTGATCATACAGGATGTCCGCGGATGCTCCTCCATCAATATACATGCGGTGGATGTCGTGTCCCCCTGTATGTATTTCAATGGTTAGAGGCTCCATGACTGCGTTGTCCGCAGCTATGGTAGGGAAGGATATCTCTTTTTCTGGAGAGAATTTTTGGCTGATTTTTTGCTTTATCTTGCGTTGCCATGATTGTATCATGTATATAGTATCAGCTTTTTCCTTTGGGGGTTCTTTCTTGCCCCCATTTCTCTGTCTGTCTTTTCCCTCCTTGATGTTTTTTACGAGGTGGTCCATCCTTCCTTCTCTGACTAATTTTTCAATTAGTTGTTTTAGTTGGACACACTCGTTGGTTGTATGGCCTTTTTGGCCGTGGTACTCGCAGTATCCACTACCTAGGCGCTTTTCCTCTGCCGTGCGCATTGGTGGTGGCTTTGGGAAGTTCGCACCTTCTGTTACAAATATCTCCCTTGGAGTTTTAGTGAGAGGAGTATACTTGTCGTTGTCTCTTCCACTGCGGTAATTCCTGCTGCGGTTGTTGTTTTGGTCATTGGATTGTTTCCGCGGCTGTTCTTGTTGCCTATAATTTGAATATCCTTTCTTACTATCCGCAGCAGCTGCTTCTCCTTGTATAAAGGATCTGGTGCGCTTTGTTAGCTCGTCAAAAGATTGTGGAACTTTGTCATTAAGCTTCCGGATGAGTTCTGGATTATTAATTCCATTCATGAACCCTGAAATTTTTAGGATTTCAGGACATGCTTTGACCAGTATGCACTCATCTTTGAAACGTTCCATAAAAGCGCTGGTTGATTCCCCTTGACGTTGCTTCACCCTTGCCAATTCCACGGGATTTTTAGCGCACTTCTTTCGCTGGGTGAAGTTGAGGTGGAATGCTTTCCGTAATTCCTCAAAACCACCTATACTCCTACGTGGGAGTTTTCTAAACCATGTGCGCGCGTTTCCTACCAATGTGGAATTAAACATGTGACACCACACAGGCTGTGGCCAATTTTCGATAGTTGCGGCTGACTCGAAAATTTTTAGGTGGTCGTCTGGGTCACCTGTTCCATCATATGTTTTCACATTAGCAGGCATGCGCCTGCGCTTGTGGTCTGAGTAATCACTTATGCGCCGCGTAAACGCATCAATTTTCTGGCGTCGCCATGGGAGAGACATATCTTCGTTTTCTTCCTCGCGACGTCTGCCTTTTGACTTCCAGTGTCCTGTTTCTTCATCCTCGTTGTCCGAGGAATCGCTGGAAGAAGGATAGTCTCTCTTTCGGCGCTTGCGCCTGCTCCTTTCCGAAGAGGAGCCTGAGGGATCTCTGCTTGGGGATCTCCTTCTCCCCAATCTGTCTTGGATCCGCCTACTTCCAGGTTTGGAAGATCCTTGGCTTGGCGAATGTTGAGGCCCTAATCGATCATGTATTCCCCGACTGCCAAGTCTGGAATGGACATTGGTGCGCCTACCGCTGTCTCCAGAATTTTGTGAGTCAGATATCGCACCTAACCTATCATGGATAGTGGTACGTTCTGCACGTCTTCCTCGCGGATGACGTGGTGGTGATGGTTCGCGTTCTGGACCAAAATTAAGTCGGATTTGTAGGTCCGCACCTGCTCTTCTTACAGCTTCTTCTTGCATGAGGGCGGTTAGGGTTTCATAATTTTGGGACACAAAATTTCCCAAAGTTACTTCACGTGCGTCCTCAGTTGTTGCAAGAATTTCTGCCTCAGTATTAGGCACTCTGTTACGTTCAGGTGCGCCTGGAATCGCAGTGTTGTTCACTGCGGGTATGGCCTGATGAGGAGTGATGAAGAGGTTGCGCTGGAGTTCCTCAATGCTTGGGGACACTGGTGTGACTGTAGTAGTCCTTTCAGACAGTTCTACTGCTATACGAGGTGGAGTTGTTCCTGCCTCGCGGTGACCAGGTGTGTTGGTTGTTCCAGCAGCTTGTCTGGAGGTAGGATCTTGTTGATTCTTCCTCTGATGGTCACGCTTTTCTGACTGCGGAGTCCGCTGGCTTGAATTCTTATGCTTCGTCATTCTAGTTTTTAGTAGGGTCCCACGGATGGCGCCACTTGTTGATACAAAAGTTAGGCGTACCTGGTTATTGGGCTTTTGCTCTTATATCAATTCGTTCCTTAGCACCTTGTTACCTGCGTATTAAGAAAAATAGAACAACACCGTTAGACTTATCGAGGGATTGTCTCCCCCGATTAGACTCCGGCGTGAGAGTAAGTAATCGATTTAGGGTTTGGTTGAAGAGTTAGGGATTGTGTAAATCGTACCTTGAATGAGAATCGTGTGATTCTATATATAGGGGCTAAGAAACCGTGTTTCTTGCTCCTTACTCTTCGCACGCGTGGTGCTTATCCGAGGTAAGGATATCTATTCCTTGAATAGATAATCCTTATCGTGTACCCGGTGGGTTAGATTGGGCCTTTGGGCTTCATGAGCCCAAAGCGTTAATACTGCGGCCCATACCATTGTCATGGTAGCCCATTCGTGATGGATATAGGCTATACGTCATCAGTTTGAATCTATATTGGTTTACCCAGTTAACATTTAAGTAACTTAACACATATGAACCTTAAATATGACATTTAAAGTTCCACCAATTGTTGTGTTTATATCGTTGAATTTTATACATCAAATAAGTCCTTATGAAATTTAAATGGTGTTTATAATAGCCACTACTTTAATGTGATCATCACAAAGAAAATTGTTTCTTAGGTATCCGATTTGACATGTATGAAGGTGAGATTTGAGGTTTAATTCATCTCCGAGACGGATATGAAAAAACCTTACCCTCGTTTGCAATTTGTTTTACAAATATAGGTGATGCATATTTGTAAGCATAACATTAATATGTAATTTCTTTGTATTGTATATGGACTTTGCTACTTGGTTACCTACCATTGGTTTCTTCACAAGTAAGTAATGTTTGACTTGACATAATATACAATCTAGTGGAAATATTTAACTATCACCTTAATAAACAACTTTTGCCAAAAAAGCAAAGCAATGTAAACATGTCGTTTAAAAAGGGTATGATTATACGTACCTACCTCCTAAGATAGTTTTAAAAACCCCACTTTGATGTGACATATATATTTAACGAGAAAACTGGCACCCGCGCGTTGTGACGCGGTTTTTTTCTCGTTGGTTAAAACTACAAAAATATTAAGCTCATTTTGCTGCTCCAGAGGCCTTTTCATCAGTATATTTTTTATTAAAAAAATTCGCTAGATTTTTTTTTTATTTAATTTTTTTAAGATATGTATTAAACTTCAACATTTTTTATAAATTCGTGCTTATGTCAAAAATTATATCAATATTTGGCTCGTTTTGTTTGTAATCCAGAGGCTTTTCCGGCAGTATATCTTTTATTAAAGAAAGCGATAGATATTTGGTAAATAAAGTTTGTTATATATAAAAAATATTATTTATATATAATTCAAACTTACATAGAATTGTACGCTTTTGGCGTGTGTGGTTTAAACAAATTTCAGAATAGTTGTTAAGGTTATTTGATAGGTTAAAGGTGCATTTTTAAAGTTCCTTTATTAAAAACATATATTATTAAACTTCAACATTTTGTATAAAATCGTAAATATATCAAAAGTATATCAATATTATTATACAAATCGCTAGATATTTGTTAAATATTTAGTAAATAAAGTTTGTTATATAAAAAACTCATAAATAACAAAAAGTTTAAGGTAGTTTTGGTAAGTTGTTGCATAATTGAAAGTGTTTTTTGTAATTTATTATTATTATTATTATTATTATTATTATTATTATTATTATTATTATTATACCTATTTTCGGGCTTGTTGGGCTTTTTTTTGGCTTATATACTACTCCATCCGTCCTAAAATTATTGTCCAGTTTGAATTTTTAAAATCAAACTGGTTCAACTTTGACAATAAGTATAATTTTTTTATTATATAATATTTGATGAAAAATTATACCATTGAAAAGCACACTTAAAACCCAATCCATTTATAAATTTTGCAACAAATATTATATAACATCCACAAAAATATTTAATGTCAAAGTTTACTAACAAAGTCAATAGTGGACAATAAATTTAGGACGGAAGAAGTATATGTATATAATATTTGGAGCGATTATTTTATTCTAGCGAAACGACATCGAATCATGTGGTCGATAATATACATGCATATACTTTTTTTTAGTTTCATTTTTTATTATAATTTTTACATTTTAATCAAGTCAAAACAATATAAATTCAAAATTACCTAATTGTCTTAAATTGTTAATGCAAACAATGTCCTAAAAATGTTATATATATCTTTCGATAACTCTACGTTTTGATAATAACAAAATGTAAAAATATTTTACGTCAAAATTAACGTAAACAAGTTTTTAGCCAAAATATCCCGTTTCTACGTAAATCACTCTAAGTAAGAACAAACAAATTTATAACTTGACAAATGATTAAAGAAGTTAATTTGTGTTTCAAACTTCACATTTTTAATGTGACAAAATATTTTTTCAAAAATACATTTTACAAATTATATTTGAATTATAAAGAAATGTTTTAATTGGAAAAATAAGTTTAAAATTTCTAACACCTATTTTCTCCCAAATCAGCTCCAAACTTCCCCAGATAAATTTTCGCCACTAAAAAAAATGGAGCGTCATTGTCTAGGACGGTACAACGGTACCACTAAATTTAGTGGTACCATCTGGTATTTAGTGGTATCGTCCTCATGTAACGGTCAAACTTCTTTTGCCTATAAATACCAGTCCACTTCACAGTTTTTAGGCATCGTTTTTTCACGCAAAACTTTCTGAGTTTAATCGCTCATTCACACTTACTTTTCATTGATCATTTAGATAGTTTTCTTTTGTTTAAGAGTGATTCTTTCATCTAACCAAAGATCACCTTCATTCCTCTATTACTCAAGAGAAGAACACAAAGTATCAAGAAGATACAAGGTGTTAGAGTCTTTGTGTAGTGCACTTGCATTATTTATAATTTACTTGTTGTATCTTGACATACATAAAGTTGTCATAGTCTTGTTTAGTCATCTTGTGTGGATCATTGTGATCTTGTTAAGATCTTGGAGATCTCTTGTAGTTAGTGTGTTAGAGTGTTGATCAAGTGGATCAAGAGTAGAGTGTGAGGATCGTGTTGATCGTGTGAGAAGTAATGATCGTGTGATCGTGAGTGAGATTAGTACTAGCTAGATTAGTACTCGACATTTAGCTTAGTGTCGGACATTGTGATAAGCGACGTTGTACAGAGTTCTCCGCCTGAAAGGAGCTTTGTTGACATAGTGCTTAGAACTCTCGAGTTGGGTACTCGGGGAGTGGAGTAGGGCGAAGAAGAGCTTCGTTACCGAACCACTATAAATCTCGTTGTCTCGGTTTGATCTTTCCATCTCTATTCTTTATATTTATTTTTTACATTAGATAGTATAGATTAGTGTTCATATTGGTGTTGGTTGATTTCACAAAAGATTTGAATCTAAGTTTTTCAAAGAAACTTTATCAATTAAGAAAAATAAATCGGTAAAACTATTCAACTCCCTTCTAGTTTTTCACACTAATTCCCTTTAATTAGTAGAAAACAGTTAAACATTGTTTGTGCTAATCTTTGTTGAATGATGAATTGACACTCACGGAGTCATAGGTATATGGAGTTGTGACTGACAAATTAAACCTTTTAGAGAAATTACTATAAGAACAACTATTTTTTCTCAAAATATATTTTTCTAAAAATTAAAACTAACTAATAAATATGAGAGGTAAAAGTATAATTTGAGAGAAGGAAGGGGTTGCCAAAAGTTCCGTATAGAACTAGATTTTACCATAGATCCATTGGTGGGATCTCGTCCGTCCATCTATTACCCCATCCACGGTTAATATTAATCATGTTTTCCTCCCCCAATTAATGATAGGGGCATGGTGGTCATTCCCCAACCTTTCTTTTTCTTCATAACTCAACTGTTTCTCACTCTCAATCTCTCGCTCTCATCACCATCAAATTCGTCACATCGTCAACATCAAATCATCACCATCAGATCCGTCACATCATCACCATGATCTCCTAAAACCGTCACATCATCACCGTCACATCAATAACCGTCACATCAACCATCAAATCCGTCGTTAACCACCGTGAACCGCCGTGAAATGGTATCGAGTAAGGATAAACCGCTGGTAATTTCCTTCATATTACGGTTATTTTTTTTCATATTTTGGTTATTATTAGTTTGATTATCATTAGATATTGTATAAATTTGCTTATCAGTTATTTTAGAAATAGTTCTTATATTTAGGAAATAGTTATGGATGAAGTTGTTGAGATGCACACCATGTGTTTGATAAAATGCGTCTGCGATAATCATATGTGATTCGGAAGCAAAATCATATATGATTCTGTAACAGGTTATGCCAAAACGTGTTATTCACCTGCTTGAGAGGTATAGATGCATATAGAGATGCTCATTCATGTCATTAATTGATTAAGTTAGGTTCTAGTTGATGATGAGTTGTTGTTAGGTTTTAGTTTAGGCTATGATTAAGTCAGGTTATGCCAAAAGCGATTGCAAGTGGTGAAGGAAAGGAATGAAGTTCCAGAGGTTTGGATGTGGATGGGTAGGATAAAGGCGTACTTAAAGAAGTGGTTGGGATATTGAATGATGCGTTGCAAATAGTGCTGAGAGAGTTTATTTGAGTTAGAGAGTTTATTGAGTTTATTTCGGAAGTTGAAGATGCTTGTTTCGTTGAAACTTTCGTCTAATCAGCTTGAGGTAGTATTTCGATGTGATGCTTAGTGCTATAAGGTTACAGTGGATATGTAAATGATGTTAGGTTGGGCAAGATAATAGATTGTAATATACATGTGACTGTACTGATGTATGATTCTGGTAGAATCATACATGATTCTGGTAGAATCATACATAATTCTGGTACAATCAAGGTCTCGGCTCTTTGTGGAGTTTAATTATAGGACCTCCTAATACTCGTCAAGCACCACCAACAGTGCGATACTTAAGCCTTTTCATAGCTTCATGTTAGCCTTTCTAGAGTAGTTTATTGTTTTACTTTTTGCTTCTATTAATAGATCCTAGTACTAGCTTCTTATTTCTGTGCTTGTTTCTCTAATTTGAGCTTGTTTGCTTAGCTTAATTCTGTCTGCAAGTTACCTATTTAGTCAGTTGGATGTTGTTATTGGGACTATGCTAATTGTTACTTTATGCTGAGTGCTTATCTACTAATCGAATTTTGGTTGTGCTTATAAGTGAGTGCTGATTTGTGAAAAGCTATTATAAATTTCAATAAAAATCAGTAATTCATAAGCTCTTGATTGATTTTTGCTTATTCATTTGCTTATTCAGTTTAGATAGAGGATTTAGGTTAGGACTTGGTAGTTTTTAGCTTATTCCTTATTTGCTTGTGCCCTTTTTAGCTTATTCATTTGATGTACTGATGTATATTATGTTTTTTGTTTATAAGTGGATTTTGTTAGAATCATATATGATTCACATAGAATCATATATGATTCACATACAATCATATATGATTCAATGTGAATCATATATGATTCTGTGTGAATCATATATGATTCTATGTGAATCATATATGATTGTGTTAGATTATTTTATGGTTATTAACATTTAAAATTTTTATGCAGGTCGATCAAAAACTTTTGCACATAAGCCTAAAGAGAAGATAACAAATGAATCAGATATGCAGGTTTCGTTGTTGAGGCGAATGAGGTTCAAAATTGCTACCAAGATTCTGTTGCATGAGTTGAATTTGCATTCACAAAAGATGTATGATTTGGATTTCAAGTTCCAGGAGATAGATGAACAAACAAGGATCTTGATTATTGTGAATGCAATCAAGAACAGGGCCAATCGTGATCCAGAAAAAGTCATTCGTAAAGAAGATGTGCTTAAACCTGATAAATAGATGTCGTTAAGGGATTGTGTACTAATGGTAATTTTGGGGTAAACGGATGTTGATAAATAGATGGGCCCCTTTGATTGGGTACTAATGGTAGTTAACTGATGTATTTTGGTAAAATTTGATGGTAGTATATTTTGTAAACTGATGGTAGTATTGAACAAGTTCTGATGGGTAATGAAATGGTAAACTGATGGTATTTTGATGTATGTTTTAATTTTTCTGATGGGTAGTATATGTTTTAAGTTTATCTTATATTTTTCTGATAGGTAGTATATTGTGAATCATACATGATTCTGTTTGAATCATACATGATTCTGTGTGAATCATACATGATTCTGTGCTAAAAGTAAACATAGTAATCCTCACATATATTCAGAATCACATATATTTTTCTGATGGGTAGTATATTGTGAATCATACATGATTCTATGTGAATCATACATGATTCTGTTTGAATCATACATGATTCTGTGTGAATCATACATGATTCTGTGTTAAAAGTAAACATATGATTCTTCAGAATCATATATGATTCCATGTGAATCATGTATGATTCACGTATAGAATCATATATGATTCACATGGAATCATATATGATTCTATGTTAAAAGTAAACATATGATTCACATGAAATCATATATGATTCACAAAAATCATATATGATCCAGAAAGAATCATATATGATTCATAAAGAATCATATATGATTCTATCTGAATCATATATGATTCTTTTAAAATCACATGTTACAAATATTAAACTTACAGGAAAGACATGAAAATAGACAATTTTCATAAGAATATGCTTCAACATCAAAAAAAATTATTCAATCAAGATCCTCATAACAATTTTCCAACAGTGCAATAAAAATAAATAAATATCCAAATCTAAACATAGTATGTTTGTTCAAGGAGCGATAGTCGCTTGTTCAGCTGCGACATTTCCCGTTGCTTGTTCACTTGCATCAGTTCCATCCTCATCTTGCTCATCTAACTCACCCTCTTCCTCATCATCACGATCTTCATCAGCACTTTGGAAATGCACACAGAAACACCCCTTTAATCTAACAGCAGAGGTCAACTGTAATAGATATAATACGATAATGTCATAGAATACCTTCTGGCTTATTAATTCTAGTCCAGAAGCAAAATTCTCCAAACGTGCACTTCCGTATTTTTCGCGTTGTAGATATTCCTGCAAACAGAAATTGTAGTTGAATAACATATAAGAATACCATATCAAATCTTGTAGAATCATATATGATTCTTTTTTAATCATATAATCATATATGATTCTACAAGAGAATCATATATGATTCTTAAAGAATCATATATGATTCTACAAGAGAATCATATATGATTCTTAAAGAATCATATATGATTCAAGGTGAATCATATATGATACTAACAAAATATATACATCAGTACATCAGCAACAAAAACATATACATCAGTACATCGCTAACCACTGATTTCAATACAAATCAACTTATCTCACTCACAAATCAATAAAATAAGCTGAATAATCAATAAAATAAGCCGAATCACATGTGATTTGCCTTGAAACCCTAAAAACCTAAATAAGCAACAAAATAAGCTGAATCACATATCATTTACCTTGAATAGCAGCTAGATTTTATTCTTCATCTGGAAATTCAACATCTTTTCCATAAGCTTGTTTCCATCATCCACCACTTGATGTTCATCAACCGCAACTGGAAAATCAACTAAATCATTAGCTAATCATTAACAAGTGTGAAGATGTGGTGGTGATGAAGGTGCGGTGGTGGAGGTGCGGTGGTGGTGAAGGTACGGTGGTGAAGGTGACGGCGGCGGTGGAGGTGCGGTGGTGATGAATGTGCGGTGGTGAAGGTGCGGTGGTGGTGAAGGTGCGGTGCTGATGAAGGTGCGGTGGTGAAGGTGCGGTGGTGGTGAAGGTGCGGTGTGTGTGTTTTTTGTCCTGATCTTTTTGAGGAAATAATGAATGGATCGTTCTATTTTTTGTTTATGTAATTTCCATTTTTGCCCCTCAAGTGTAAATATCAGATTTAATCTAAGCCTTTGGATCAAATTGGATTGTATGGTTAGGATTTTTTGATTGGTTCTTTGGCAAGGAGGGGTTCTTCATGGATCACAACTCGAAGGGGTATAAAGAACCAAACCTTAATAATCTAATGAAACACAAAGCACATAAAAACTTGATAAAAGTGTTGTGTTTATTTAGGATTGGTCATGGGAAAAGTGTTGCGTATTTAATTTAAGTAGCCAATAGACACTGATAGTCAACAACTCATAGTTTACAAGTTGACATGTTTACATGACAAACAAGGTTGTAATCTCGCAAGGAAGGAAATATAACCTTGCAAAGTGCAAACTAAGCCTTAAGATAATGTCTTTGAAATTTCTTGGCGAGTTGAAAGATTCTAACCAAGTCATATAATATTCGTTACAACACTCTTTGTTACTTATAGGGTTTAAGCTATATATGTTAAAGTTTATTTTCACTTGCATATATAGATTTTTTTAACTGAAAAAATTATAATTTACCAGTTCACTATTGACTAATTTGTAAGCTACATATGTAAAAACATTGCTACAAAGTAGCTGACAATAATTCAGCAAATGCAACACCAATCTTACATGGTAAGGTTTTGGCTTGACCCAAAGCCAACCATCATAATCCTCCCCCTGCACCGTTGTGCAAGGGAAACCACGAGCTTGTGCCAAAGAAAGTATCTTTTATTTTAATTTTTAATTGGCTTTTTGTGTTTTAATTAGGTATGATGAAACTCACAAGTAGGTTTTTGGCTTGAATGATTAGTGAGAGAGTGTTTTTTATGTGTGAGCAACCATATCTGACGCTAGGGGTGAGCAAAACCGCTCGAGTCCCGATAACCGACCCGATCCCGACATAAACCAATAGTCCCAAAACCGAATAATAGCTTCTTAAGTCGAGAGTCGGGATGGATTTTTAGCATTTTCAGGATTCGGTACGGGTCGGGACGGGCCAAAAACTGACAAAATACAAGCAAAAACCGACTACTTTCGGGACGAGACGGGGTAAAAAACCGACTACTTTCGGGTCGGTATTCGGTTTACGATTTAAGTGACTTTTGGGATCAGGATTAGTCGGAACGGGTCGGATCAGGATCCGGCCCGATGCTCAGCCCTATCTGACGCTCTTACTGATACAACACAAAATTTCTAAAGTCAAATACTTAAAACGAACAAAGAGATAGTAAAAGGGCTCAAAAGGATCAAATATTCACAAAAAACACATTTTCTTAGAAAGTTTTACCCGATTTCCCCAAACATAAACATAGAGAGAGAAACACAAACACAACCAAACCAAAAAAAACAAAACAAAAACATAAATTTAGTGTCAACTCTATTCAATTCTAGAGAGAGAAAGTCACAAAACAAAAACAAAACAACTTTCTAGAGAGAGAAACCTCGCAGATCACAGAGAGAAAAAAGCGGCATTAATGGCGGAAACAAATAAAACCGACGAATGTGTGAAGCTCTTCGTGGGTCAAGTACCCAAACACATGACTGAATCACAGCTCATAGCAATGTTTAAAGAATTTGCACTTGTTGATGAAGTCAACATCATTAAAGACAAAGCTACTCGTTCATCACGAGGTCTTAGTCTTGCTTCCTTCATTACAGATCACAATGTGTTAAGATTTTTATAGTTATATAATTGTTTAATATGTAGTATAATTTAATGATGATGTTTTCGAGATATATGTATGTGTTGACTTTTGTTGACTGAATTGTACTAGGTTGTTGTTTTGTGATATGTCCGAATAGAGAGGAGGCTGATAAAGCTGTTGAGGCTTTTCATAATAAGAGGACGTTGACTGGGGTTAGTTTTTTCACTTTTTTGTTATAGTAATTGTGTTTTAGATCTTGTTTGTTTTTTGTGTGTTTCGTGTCGGTTTTGTGGTTGTTGGAGTGTTTTTGTGTAATGCATTGTTGATATTCGCCTCGTTGGATTAGGAATTTAGAATTCTTGTGAATTTATGAAAATTGCTAGCTTATGTTTGTTCTATGCGGTTTTTTTTAGCGTAGTAGGAGTTGGGTTAGTTGGTAGAATGAAATTTAGAATTTAGGATCTATGGAAAATATTGTTATCACGCTAGGGTGTGTCGAGAAATATTTTTGTTGTAACCTTAGTTTTTGGAGAATTGAAAACTTTCTATGTTAGGATATTATATGGACACTAATAGCAATTTCTATTTTTGGAATGTTTTGTAATAGTGTAAGTTTTTCCTTTTGAACATTTTTTTTATACCTTAGATTACTTATTTGATCGATGTTTTGTTACAAACTAGTGATGATGATATCTGTAGTCATTGTCAATGATGTGTTGAACTAATAGTCGACGTTCTTATTGGAAGACACATTGAGAGGAAGAATAGTTGGTAATGATATTGAGATAAAGTAAAACTGATAAAAGAATAGTTAATGGGTAATATGGCTTGTTTTTGTCATGCTTGATGTAATTGAATGCATGGTTTCATGTTTAAAGGGAGTTTGCTTACTTTTATGATTTCTTAATTAAAAGAAACAAAACATAAAGTAGAGTAAAGTTCTTGCAGCTAAAATAGGTGGACTAGAGCAACTTGCTTTACTAGACATCATCCTTGCTTTGAGACACTCATTTAAAGTTATCTAGTTCATTTCTCTTGCAAGGCACGACATCAATTATGTCAAAGATGTGTAATAACTACTATTAGTAGTATAATATGAATTTAATGAGGATCATGACGTATTATCAACAAAGTACTACAATAAGTTCAGATAATTAAACTGAGGGGCCTGGGCACTCCTTATTATAGCAGTTTAACTCTTTAAGGTAAATATTAGGAAAGAACTGCTTAGTATGTGCTAGGCAATGTTTTAGAAAATGAACTGGTTATGATTTTGAGATTGGCCAATAACGCTCCAACTTATTTTAGGTTTTCTGTGTATGATGTTAAATTGAGACCATATAGTGAGAATGAGAGTTGAAATTTACCTTTTTTTCTCAAGGGAAATTTGATGTTTGTTACACCAGTGAGTTAAGATGCTATAACCCTGTAGTCCATAAACACAAGTCAGAGATTCAGTTCTTTAAGATCTAGATGATTTCCCATTTTGATATTTAATATGGCACGTCGTTTGTTATTCACCAGGCTTCTAGTCCATTGCAAGTAAAGTACGCTGATGGCGAGTTGGAACGGCTAGGTATACCATACTATTTCCTTAATTGAATTGCAGATTGCGGCTACTTCCATAATCAAATATCGAAGTATCTGACTAGCTTTTCGTTTCCCTGATCTTCTGTTTAAGAACACAAGCTTTTCATCGGTATGCTTCCCAAGAATGTTTCCGAAGGTGAAGTTTCAGCATTATTTTCTCAATATGGAACCCTAAAAGACTTGCAAATACTTAGAGGTTCTCAACAAACGAGCAAAGGTGCATACTTAATTCATTACTGCAAACTATAAACACTTGTTACCTATGTCTGTGGCTACATTTCATGTTTTATTATCATGATTGTGCAGGTTGTGCTTTTGTGAAGTATGAGACAAAAGATCAAGCTGTTGCTGCTATAGAGGGCCTTAACGGAAAGCACAAGATGGAGGTTGTGCTTTTATTTTTCACTTTTTTCTTCTATAGGTAGTTGGAATTAGTTTGTGTAGTTGTAATCTCTGTTGTATTTCTCTGTATTAGGGTTCAACTGTTCCTTTGGTCGTTAAATGGGCAGACACCGAAAAAGAAAGGCAAGCTAGAAAGGCTCAGAAAGCTCAATCCATAGCTTCAACTTTGGCAAATGTTGACCCGACCCAACATCCATCTTTATTTGGAGCTCTTCCAATGGGTTATATGTCACCTTATAACGGTTATGGGTATCAGGTTTGTTTCATCATAATCGTTGCATCGCTTCGAAACTCCTAGTAGCACCCTTTCTATCATTTATTTTTTTCATGTGATTAAGAATTGATTTTGTACGTAGGCTGGTGGAACTTATGGGCTGATGCCACCTTACAGCCCAAACCAAGCAAATGCATTACAAAGAGGATCTCCAAGGAACTTTGCAGTTTCGCCAACTGGTTATATGGGCTCTCCTTATCCAGCCGTTCCCAGGCTTCAGTATCCTTTTGCATACCCTGGAGGAATGAGGCCTTTGAGTGGCCCGTCTAGTCCAATACCACCAGAAGTTGCTAATAATCATACTGCAACATCTTCAACTGCCGGTGGAAGTGCTGCTGACCATATTGAAGGTTGTTAAAGATCTTTTGGGTGAAAAATGAGTGAGTCAGGGTGGGTGGAGTAAAGTCAAAACGGGCTTGGTTTGGTTGACCTCTAAAGCATATTTTGTTAGTAATTTATAACTAGTAGCTAACCATTAAATATGATAACAAAACTAACTTATTACAAACCTAAAAGGTAAAATGATTTATGGGATTGTAACTATTACATATTCACCTTAGGAAACTTTCAACCCATATGGCCTGTTTTACTTATATCATTTATTGATATGAACCCATTCATATGGGTAGATTGACCTCTCGAATCTTCTATGTACATCACCTTTCTTTTGATTATCTGTGTGTGATTTTTCTTTAACATACACTTCTTACCACTATCATAGTAAATTTAAGCAGTTTTTGTTTCCATCTTCCGCTGCAGGTCCACCTGGTGCTAATCTGTTTATTTATCACATTCCTCAAGAATTTGGCGATGAAGAGCTTGCAAATGCCTTCCAATCATTTGGAAGGGTTTTGAGTTCCAAGGTTTTCATTGACAAGGCAACTGGTGTTAGCAAGTGCTTCGGTATGGACTTCATTATATTTCTTCCTAGTAGATGTAGCTACATATGCTGGTTGAGGGGGTTGGGTAACAGGCTAAAACTGGTCATTTTAGTGCGGTCGAAGCGGGCTGACCAAAAACATTTTATATTCATTTTTAAGTTTTAATATATAATTAATGCCTAAAAAGTAAATTACAATTGTAAATAATATACTTTCAAAAATGATTTAGGAGGCTATATGCAGTAAAAACTACCCTTCATGGGACTTTCTACCTGTTTGGCTCGTTTGACCTGTTCTAATTTGAGCTGAGTATCTGACATTTTTATTAAGTTTGACCCATTCGATTCAAACAGTAACCCAAATCGGGCCATGCTTAGATTAAAAAGGTCAAATTAGCAACCTTTTATTCCAACCATGGGAGTCCTTGTGTATCTAATTAGAGTTATATGCTATCAGGTTTTGTCAGTTATGACTCTCCAGCTGCTGCACAATCTGCAATTAATACAATGAATGGATATCAGTTAGGTGGTAAGAAGTTGAAGGTCCAACTTAAAAGAGACAACAAACAAAATAAAGCTTACTGATTTGACTGTAAGTTATAGAAGGCCGCAGAACTATATATGTAATCTGCACATTGCAGTTTCTGCGGTTGAACTGAACTGCTACAACACATGCTGTTCCATCCCATGTGTAGCCAAAGCCCTGACACTTGTAATACTTTCTTTATTGTGTGCTTTTGTATCTGTAATTGTGTAACATATTAATTCATTTAGTCATTGACTTTCAATATATTCATTCTTTTCTTTACAAAATTTGTAGCATAGTACTTTAAAAGCTTATTTTCTGATTCTTTTCTCTCCTTTTAATTTAAAATTCTGATTCCTCTACATGATTTTTGTCTTTCTTGATCATCTATTTATTCTGTAAAATTGAAATATGATGTAGGAAGAATGTTTTTGACACACACAGATATGTGATTTTTTTTCTTCATTTCTATCTATGTCGAGGATATCGTACCAAAACATGTGTTTCGTCTTCAGGTATTTGACATTTTTTGTGCATGTAACTTCTTGCTGTTCCCTTTTGGCTGCTCTTATTAATGTTCATTTTCTGGTTATTATCCTGTGGAGTGGTCAGATTATAGTGAATGGCACGTTTAAGGTAGATGCTGATTGTTTATTTTCTTGGAATTTGATCTTTGTCCAGTTAGCTCATAGGGGCGTGACATAACCAGTTTCTTGTCATTTTCATTGGGTTCCAGGCAGCCAAGTCACTGCATCTATCAAATGGGCTGGCCATCACCTGTATTGGAATGAGAATGTTATTATATCTTTGCTCAAGTGGGAGAACTGGTACTCCGTGATATCAGGTAAACTTTTAGCTAATAGTTGCTTTTGTATTGTTACTTTATAATAAAGTTCTTGAAAATATATTGGTTACATGAACATGAAAGAGTCTGAGCTGTGCTACTGACAATAAAAACAACTATAGAAGGCTACCTGAACTACCAAAACTAACCCAAGCACAATTGCTGAATGAGCTATCCAATAATATTTAGAAGCTTTTCTGGCTCACTTTTATGTAACTGTCACCTAAGGTAGAGAAAAGCCTTCCAGTAAAATTTTATATGCACTTACAGTAAAATAACGTGGTTAAGTCTGAAAAAGTTATTAAGATATTTTCTTAAAATAACAATTGATTCCACTTCCCTTCCTTGCTCTATTTGGTAAGAAACTTAAAACCTACTTTTTCATCCATAATTCAAGACGCACGCATGACATACATGCATTTATGGAAAAGAAGCATGTACTGGACACCCTAGCTTAGGTAAGTATGCTCCATGCCCCTAGGTACAACCGGCCTAGATTTGAGATATAACTAAATTTAGTTCTGAAAAGGGTCAATATGGGTTTTGCATCGTCATAAATGGGTGAAACAAAATAATTATGCTAAATACGGACTTATTGAAACAGTTCTTATAATTATACCTCATGCATTAACTATTACTTTTAGTTTTAAAAATGTTCAAAAAGCTTTACTTGTTAACTCAACCAGCCGGGGACTGCTTTATAAATATGCTTGCTGAACCCATTACCCAACCCGCTGACCCATCCATTTTGGCACCTCAATAGTTATGTTATGTTACGTTATCCAAACTTGTCATCTATTATTGTACATCAACTACAATTCATGATGGTAGCTTAGTTACTTGGTTTTAATGGTAGAGTACTTTTGTTTATGTGCAGAGCTAGCTTCAGGGTCGGCTACTCGAGTTGTGTCAGGCGTGACGAGCAAAACTCTCAATTTTCAGTGATACATGGTGAGAATATTCAAGTAATTTCACTCGATCTTCTTGTTTTGCCACTGCAAAAACCCCCAAAGTCAAGATGTTACTTTATGTTTCTGTTGACTTTTTCAACCATTTGCTGTTTGCCACTTTAAGATTTTCACCCACGAAACAAGTTGAAACAGATCTTAGAGAGTTTGTTGAGTAATTACTCCTACAATCCCTTTTACTTATGTTTGATCAAAAGTGGATAATCTATTTACAATTGTAGGTTTTTGAAAACGTGTTTTTTTATCTACATTTTTGGTTTTGTTATCATTTTGAATAAACATGATCTTGTGCTGGTGTCGATAATTGTATATTTATTATCTTAGCTGTTAAGTTTTTGTTGCTATTCCAGCAGTTGGGACTCATTAATGAAAAATAGAGCATGTCCCACTTTAATTATTGTCTAAAATGTTGCATACAAATGGATCTGAATGTCTCAAGCGATAAAAGGTAGGACTATTGTTTTGTTGAACTTTTTTGGATACATAATGTTCATTGTCTCGTTATAATAGCGACGTTTTCTTTTTAAATATCTTCTAGGCAAAAGTACAAGTTAAAAGGATACTAGTTTTTCATGTTACTGTTTTTTGTTCACATTTTTTAGTTGTTGAATGGTATTTCAGATGTTTTTGAACCATATGCGCTGAACATATGGCATCTGTAGTATTTACAATGTAATTATGTTCTAGATTGATTGTGTTTTATTTTAACATGCTGAATTTTTTTATTTTATTTTATTTTATTATTATTATTATTATTATTATTATTATTATTATTATTATTATTATTATTATTATTATTATTATTATTATTTATTTATTTATTTATTTTTTTCTGAAATAATGGCTGGTGGGTGCCTATGCCTGAATACAAGTGGTTTGTGCAGCAATGGAAAAGAAGTAACGGTATTTTGAGCCATTGTGCTAGTCAGTCGTCATCCCTTACTAAGCAACCATTTACCTTGTTATAGTGCAGGAAAGGAAAATGGGTAATATATTTAAATGGTGATTGTAAACACTTGATCTTATGTCGAGTTAAAATAACCAAACAACTTACTTAGTAATTAAGGGTGCTGAATAGTCGATTTCACAAATGTCATGCAAATTACGTCAAATTATTTGTCAACTGAACCAATCTTGACTTCATTTGCTTGTAACATGGAAACCAATGAAATTAGAACAACACTCATAGCTTAATCTAACAAATACATTGCAGTTCAATCGGCATATGATTATATTACTGAGGAGCCATTTTACTAAAATTTCGAAAAGTCAGACCGGGTCAGTAATTGATGACAGAGAAAGTTGTGTTGAAATAAATAGTGGTGCGCGCCCTGACGCACAGTTCTTGTATGCTTATAGCAGAACTTGTGTTGTTCCTGGTATATTGAATGCATATGGATCTTCTTCAAGGTCAAGCAAGAGAAACGGAAATCAAAAGGTGGAAAGAAGCATAAATAAAATAGTAACACCTGTCGACACTAATAAAAACCACGACTACTGCGGCATACAGTGTCTCAAATTAAATTAGTCCATGTTTTGGGTCACAAACTGTAAGTTACAAATCTTAAGCTGGTAGAATCTTGGAAACAACACCACCAGTTCAGCCCCCAGCTGAACCAGACTTCTACAAAGGCAATAGCGCAATCCAAACACTCCTTCAAAAACATACTAATTGTTGCTGCTACTAAATAAGTACTAATTTACAAAAGAAACATGCATATAAGTTTTCCTAAAATCCTACATTGCCACAATTCACTTCACACATTCCACAATCTTGTTCAACATTTCCACTTCCGTCCCGACCCCAGGACTCACACTCATACCCGACATATATCCATCGGTTATCCCAGATGACTCCTCTTGGAAATCAAACCCACTAGTCGGGCTAGACCGTTGCTTCACCATATTTCCCAGTTCTTTCTTGAAACAATCTTTAGCATTTTCATTTTCCATCAGCTGTTTTATGAAGTTTTCTTCTATCTCACTAAGTGATTCAACTTCATCGTCGTCTTCATCTCCATCATTGTCATCTTCTGATGATGGTCGTCTTCTAAGCTCACAGCTGGTTTCCATTTCTTCTTGGCTGTAGTCTGATTGCCTACCGGAGCGGTATGACATGGGAGAATATCCACAATCTGTGGTTGCAGCATCTTCACGGTCTCTTAGTGTTTTTGTAATCAGGGTCTTGAGCAAGTTCATGACTTGTACAGCATGCATGAGGGCCGTCAATGGATCAGACATCTAATCCCAAAAGAAAGAGAAACTTTATTATCACATGAAACTAATGTTTAACAAGTCACGCAATGTATAAACTTAAATGGTTAAGAGTGTGTCTGGGATTGCTTATTTAAGGGCTTATTCACTCAAAAATAAGCAAAAGGAATTTGAAATAACCAATGCCAAACACCCCTTAAAACAACATGTGCTTTAAGCTAATGAAGATAAATGCCATCAAAGAGGTACATATCGCCATATGCTATTAAAATGGGCTAATATTTGATATTGTGTACCTGAGTCATATTGGGAGCAAAAACCATGGCAATATTTCTGGCATTCATTTTGTTGGACTCTTCATGTTCAACAACATCAGCCATAAGATCAACAGCCCAGTTAAGCAATGCAGTCTCAGTCGGTTTGAGGTGTTTAACGAGCTCAGCACAGTCATCTTCTGTGTTGCAGCTTAGTACATCTTCAGGAGAAAGCCCATCAAGCACACCACATGGTAGCTCTCTAAACCATGCCTTAATCAAACCTGCTAAACAATGAACCTCAATGTCTTCAGGTACCATGCCGCGGTTTAGCTGGTCACGCACCTCCTCCTCTTTGCTGTTCTCAGCGTTTATACGAAAGATTCCTTCTGCCTATAAAACCAATTTTTAACACAAATATGCCATCAGATTTCACAACGAAAACTCGATAAATGTAAATACCTAAGTTTACTTATGAACAGAATCGAGGTGGGTGACGTGCTATTTCTAACACGTCGAATGAGCAGAATAAACTTTTTTCTTTTGACTACAAAGGAAACATGAGTATATATATGTTTTTCGTTTAAAAGGACAAACAAGCAAACGCAGCACGTTGTGACTTGTACTAAAGTCGAACCGACTTCACCATAATATGTGCACATGAAGAAATATATATACCTTTAGACCTCCTTGCGCATATAATCGTTCCTGCATCAGCAAGAGAATAGTAGGGACGCTATTGCCTCTTGAATCATAAGAGCATTGCATTGATTCCGCCGACACGCCAAACACGCTCACACTGCACAACAAAAACAACAAGATAATCAGGAAAGAGTCTGCAATGCTTGTATGTATGTAGTTTGTAAAGCTAATTTGAGCTTGAAGAGTTGTACTTTACAAAGTACAAACATATAAGCTTTTGTAGAAAAAACACTTTGCCCCAATAGTTACTTTTACTAACTATAGACTTTCTTAAACCCAAAAGAAAAAGAACATCAATCTATGTCAAATTCAAAAGAGTATCCTAACGTTATAATGACCATAAAGTCATAACTTTACACTTTTCCCAAAATAAAAGGCAAACAATCCTGCTTTAAGAAATTTCTTGGAACTTTTAAAATTAGCATTTTCTAACGGGTATATGCGTGAATTTTGTTTAAAATGTTTAACATGGGTAAATATTGAAAAATTAACCAAGCCTATTCCAATTGTAGTAGTTGACAATAAGTTGAATCAGTCTAGCAAATTTATAGATTAATCCATAATTAATTTTGAAGATAATTTTAATAAAAATAGATTTGGACTATAGTACAATCTGATAATCCAGTGAACAAATATTTTTCTAAAAATAAAATACATTAAAAACTAAAAAAAGTCAATTTAATGAACATTGGATTCCATTTTTATGTTAACATTCAAACATATATCAGATGTTCCTGTTCCTTAAATCCAGCATTTACTCCTATATTTACCCTCTTCACACTTTTCTCATCATCAAACAAATCCCAGATCCATAAAATTATATAAAAGTTAAATACTAAAAACTAATTTACCTAGCACTCGGAACACGACACGATATCTCGACTTCAAACTCGACAGGCAGGCCCAAAAAGCCTTGAAACCTATCAAAAGTAACATGAGTCAAATGTTGCACATTAGTAGGCCAGCCAATTTCCATCTGACACAGCCCGGATCCTACATCCTCTCGATTTTCATTCTCAACGCGGCACGCGACCACTGACTTCCTTAAAGCCGCTAAAAGTAGCGCGACTAGTGATATCTGGTTCTGTTCTTCTTCATTTACAGAGCCGGCATCAGAAACACCAGTACTACCAGTATCGCCTTTTGTGGCGATACTGGTGTTGCTGTTGCAGCCGGCTCCGCGTGTTAGCATTACCATACCTGTCATATGTTATACTAATGAAAAGGGTTTGGTTTTGGAGAGTGTGTGTGGAGGAGGGTTTGGTTTTATTGAAATGGGTGAGATTTTTGAATGTGTGTTTTGTTTTTATTATGGGTTGGTTCAAACGGACACTTGTTTTCAAATTTTTTGCTTTTTTATGTTTGGTTTGACGAGAATACCCTTTTATTTATAGTACTCCCTCCGTCCCAAAATTATTGTCCCCCGACAAAAAACACATAGTTTAAGAAAAACATAATTAATACAGCTTTCTCTCTCTTACTTTTTTGCCAAATAACAGATTTACCCTTAACCAATTAATTAACACTTTTTTAAAGTTTGTAATATGAATTTCAACTAAGGGTAATATAGTAAACTTGACCAAACTCCCCTATCTATTTTTAGTATTGGATAATTAATTTGGGACGTACTAAAAAGGAAACATGGACAATTAAATTGGGACGGAGGGAGTAGTATATTAGATATGACCAAAATGCCCTTTTTTTCTTCAAAACAACATTTTTTTTTCTTTGCTTTGGCTTGTAATTTTGTGAAAACTAGGATTTTTTATTTATTTATTTTTTTAATTTAAATGATAGGTTTTCTTAACTTGTGTCATGGATCGTGATAATATGAGAGAATTGCATGTATTTTAAGGAACTTGAATTCTTGTATATTTTTTAAATGATTAATTACATATATCATCTTATTTTCATGATTAACTTTATATATAACCAAAATACAGGTAGTGAATGCATAATATATAATGTTTTTAATGCACGTTTGGGTATATGGGAAATTTCCAACTAAAATAAGGGGAGATATGAAATTGCATCTTTCTAATTTTTTTAAAGGGTTGGTTATCGGTACCTCTAAAGTGCAAGTAACATCTTTCTAATTTTTTTATTTTTATTTTTATTATTACATTTATTTAGGGCTGAGCATCGCATGTTCAAAACCGAACCGGACCGACGAACCGGACCGAACCGACAAGAACCGAACCGGACCGACGGCCCGTCGGTTCGGTTTCGGTTCCGGTTTTTATTGAATTTCGGTTTCGGGTCGGTTCGGTTCGGTCCGGATCGGCTCAAAACCGACAAAAACATGCCAAAATACACATGGACCGACAAACCCTAACCGAACCGACGAAAACCGAACCGAACCGACGGCCCGTCGGTTCGGTTTCGGTTCCGGTCTTTTGTGAAATTCGGTTCTCGGTTTTTTCGGGTCGGTTCGGTTCGGGTCGGTTCCGAACCTGTGCTCAGCCCTACATTTATTTTAGAATTTTATTTTTATTTGCGAAATAACAAGAATGACAAAAAATATAAATTTTGATAAGTCAATAGCAGTAAAACACAAAAAATATGGAGCAAAAAACTATAAAAATTGTCTTGTTCTATTAATTAAATGGATAAAACTGTCGAAAAAGGTGCGGAACAAGAATTTTAAAGCTTGACAAGTAAAAAATAGTAAAGTTACTAAAGTCAAAAATAATACTCGTAATAATAATAATAATAATAATAATAATAATAATAATAATAATCTGTCTTTTCTTGCCAACACAGTAGGTGTAAAAGGTACCAATAGTACCACTTTTTTTAAATATGAAATTATGCAATTTTCTTTTGTTATACTTATTTCTATATATATATATATATATATATATATATAAAGAATTGTTGATATCATTTTAACATTTAAATATGATATTTTGAGCTAATTTAAATTTAAAAAGTTTTGTTAACAACATGTCTTGCTAAGGTTAAAGGGATGCTTTTTCTTACAGTTTTGTGTAATAAATATTGCAACCAATCAATTACAGTAATTGTTAGTTATGTATCTACCATTTATGGGATTGTTTTCATAATTTTAGTGATACGTTAATTCATTAATTGCAATGTATTGACAATCACTTGCTTACCTACCGTCTTAAAAATTGTTAGCAAACTTAAATTTTACTCATATGGCAATAGGGCAAAAGTTAGAAGATCTCTTAAATGAATCTTTTTCTAGTGATAAATATGACTTTGAAGAAGCGGGTATATAGATATTCTGACTCAAATTATCCTAGATGTGTCAATAAACATGTAGATAGATATATAACATATAAATGTTACAATATCTGCAATTTCGTATTTCTTGTAGAGTGAAGATTATAGTAGAGTTTTGGTACTTGGTTACATAAGAAATACTAGTTAGGTATCTGTGCGTTGTGACAGCGGGTAGTCGTGCGTGTAACCAAATAACATACAATAGCATACAAATAAAGCATCATAATCATCTTTATACATTATAGTATTAAATGTGCAATGCATCGAAATAAAAAATGGAGAAAGCAACAACGGTGTGTTTTGGTACACGATAATAGTGATGACATATCGTAGTTCATAATAATGTGAAGATAAAAAACAATGTCAATTATTAGTATTGCAAAAATGTCGTGGTTAACTTCACCATCTCAAGTCAACATCTCTTCTTTCACCACGTCTACAAGTTGTATTCAATCACTTTCTAAAATAAATTTATCATCTTTTCGTGGTCTTTTTTATACTAAAACAAATAACTTACAATTTAATATGAATTTAAAATTGTGTATTCGAAAATTAATAATGTTATTTACTTAATTGTATTTTAAATGTTTTCGGTTATAATCATTTATATTATTGATTACATAAATTAATTTCATTTTAAAGAACATGTGGGTTACTAATATGATGCTTTTAAGCCTTCAATTATACACAAGTCACAAATGTATTACTCTTTCCGTCTCAAAATTATTGTCGGTAGACAAAAATCACAAAGATTAATAAATTTGAGACCATTACAATTTTCAACCACTCAAACAAAATATTTCTCACTAAATTATCTTTTTATTACTTAAAATAGAAAGTAAACATTTTTTTAGACAACCTAAAAAAGAAATATGGACAATAATTTTAAGACAGAGAGTATAAAATAATATAGATCTCCAAAATGTGAAGAACGGTTGGATCACCCTGATCCCATGCATCCTAAAGATGCCAATCAAACCCTACCCTAAAGACACGGCCCCAGATAATGAGCATTCATCCCAGTGACTATACTTTGTATAAAATGAGGATAAGATAGTTAAATTCTAATAAATAAAATTAACTACACTAGTTTTAATTGTCAACCTACCATCTCTTTCATATGTATGAGCTCACAATTTCGTGTAATGAATGTATATTTATGAATTATAACGAACTATTCGTTCATGTTAGGTACCTGCATTAATTACTTGAGTTTTATAAATGGGTGCTTATATTTAAAACTCTAAATGATAATTAAAAAAAGCACCAAGATTTAATTTAGCAAGTATGAAAGTAACAAATATAACATGTGTTGAATTAATGATGCAAACCAATGTTATTTATAGTTGGTTGAATATGTTGGTTGCAAAATACACATCATTCAAAACTAGACGAATACCCATGCATAGCAACGAGATTTTATAATGACGGATCGTTTAGTGATAAAAGAAAGTTTATGGGTTATAAATGAAAAATAATAAAAGTTAGGGGTGGCAAATCTTGCCCAATTTGTAATTTTTGAGCGATTTTTGACACTTTTTTAAAAGTTTAGGGCGTTTTTTTGCCCCCTTGCATTTATTTGATGGGCTCTTACAGGCAAAAGATAAAAATAGATATTATTAGATGGGCTTTCGAATCACACAATTCAACTTTCAAGCAATTACTCTCATTTTTTTCCGACCAATTCACTTGTCACTGGTAACTATAAAACATTCCAACTATTTTAATTTTAATTTATCTCATTTATTAACTATTTTATGCATAATTATTTAATACTCTAATTAATTGATAGATATATTTAATTAGTTGCATTTTTATTCATTTAATACTCTATTTTTTTTAAGAAAAAATAATTAAATATAGTTAAGACTTAGATGCTTGATCTTTTTTTACAAGATGAATTAAAGTGGTTTTTAGGACTGTTCCGAATGTTTTTAATAGTTGAATTATAATTTGCTCGTTTTAGCCCGTGCCCGTTTGGCCCGATTTATAATTTGTCTGTTTAGCCCGTGCCCGTTTTAACCCGTGCCATTTTAGCCCGTGCCCGTGCCCGCCCGTTTTAACCAGTTGAACCGTTCCGGTCGAAAAATGGGTCGATTTAAACCGAGTCATGCTTTTAATAACTGAACCCGTCGTGTCCAGTTTTCAAAACTATATGTTTTTCCCAGTTGAACCCGTTGGTCCGGTCCTGTTTTCAAAACTATATGCAACATCAACTTGTTAGCTTGCATAAAGTTTTGTGTGTTTTATTAATTTGTATAATGTGTATAATAACATATACTTTTCATTTTAGGGTGTTTTAAAAATAACATTAATTAGTGTGTTTAATTATTTTATATTTTATATTATGTTGTAGCTTGTTTAAATTGTATATTGTGAAAATTTTATTGTACTTTTTTTTAGTAAGGGGTGTTTTAATTGATTGTTTTTAATTTGATATAGATGCTTTTAATTGGTTGTACCACATGAATAAATTATTGTAATTTTAAGTTATAAGGTGTTTTAATAAGAGCATTAATTACACAATTCATTTTCTCTCACCCTTGTAGTATAGAAGGGCAAAATGAGGATTGACTGAAAATTCAGTTTTTCACTTTTCCCCTTTGACTAAATCTACATTATAAGTAGTTAAGATATACTGCAGTACTATGAAAGTAATAAATATAACTATGAAAGTTAATTTGTTATGAAATTTAATGAGAAAAAAAAAAAAAAAAAAAAAAAAAAAAAAAAAAAAAAAAAACTATAGGTTTCCTCTTAAGACACTTTTAAGTATTATAGCTTTATAGGAAACATGTAATGGTAGTTTATTAACTGGAATTCGTATTCAACATGTGATTCCGAGCACATTCTAGCAAATTATTTCTTCCGTATGGTAAAAACAAACGAAATCAGTATACATTTCACTAAATGAGTAGGTGAACCACTAATGATATTCTAAAGCAAATTGATTATAATTTACATGTGATTACAAAAAAATTTGTATACTTTTGGTTTAATATCTTGTCACGTTCTAACTTAAAAAGTAAAATGTTAATTTTAAGGGTTAATTGCACGAAAATATATCTAACTTGTCACTTTTGATAGTTCTATGCAACTATTTTTGTTTTCTAGATCTAGGTAACATACTTTTAAATTCGGTCTTGTTTATGTATCCTATGACCAGTTGTGTTATATTATTTGACGATTTTACTTTTAATTTATACACTCAAGTTAAACCAAAAGTGGAGTAGATCGGTCAAATAATATTCGAAACTGGTCATACGATACATCAAAAAGACCGAATTCAAATGTATGCTATATAGATTTAGAAAATAAATAATTAGCTATACAAAACTATAAAAAGTAACAAATTAGATATCTTTTCATGCATTTAGTCTTAATTTTAAAATAACATACTATAGATCAAACTCCCTTAAACGTGTATGATATCGATGCCATGTGGCCAAATATATTATTGAGAACCTTATAAGCAAAGTTTAAGTCACGGTTACTTTTTTTTACCAAGAAATATAAACAAAAAGGTATTACCGTTGGTAAAGTAAAAAAAAGAATTTTGAATTTAGGTGGATGACCGTTGGGCTCACTCCATATGGCCTAAAATAGTGGGTTGGACCCATATGAGGGTCAAGACAAGTAAACAACAAATCAAAAAGTCCATTTACTATTTTAATGGGTTTCTGCTTTTCAATAAACAAATGCAAATCCAACAACCTTTTATAACCCTTTTTCAAATCCATTCCCACTAGTAAACAAATGAGTTTTTCTTTTTTTATCCTGTAACTCAATTGCAAATAAACAAATTTATTACTCCGTATCTTATTAAAAATTAATTACCTTACTTTTTTTTGTAAGTCGATATGATATGTAACTGTTAGTCAAGCCCGAGTTCTAGAATACTTTATGTATTATTATTTATGTATCGATACTAATTGATCAATGATATACACAATTCATAGAGTATTTTAGAACTCGGGCTTGAGCTCATGGCCTCATGCAAACTAAACTTGGGTGCTATCAAACATACGACTAACAGTAACTAAAAAAACTCATTGGAACGAAATGTTACAATGAAGCCACCGAAGACAACTAACAAATATCCTATTATTCATTAAAATGCATGTACATTATTGCATAATCATTAAGTAACGGAACCTTTTATTTAAAATCGAGATTATGAACACAATTATTAACGATGATTAAAATAAACTAGTTATGGATTTTAGTATTAACCATGAGAATAACTTTGCTTTCATTTGATTGTTGTTGTAGTGAGAAACATTGAATGAACTTAGAGTACACTAGTGCTCTTTAGAGAAGTTTTGATTAAAATATGAATTTTTGTTAAAATAACTAGTTATAATACCTGTGCACGCACAGGGTTTTTAAAATTTCATTTTGATTATGTATTATTATCGATTAAGAAATGAACCACTTAACATGTTTCAAATAGTTTTACTTAGTGGACTAAAAATAAAAAATCATATGTATATATGTTATAATCTACCTATTATTTTAGGAGAATGATTTTGGATTAAAAATTATATTTTATTATTCAAGCAAAATCACATGATGATACTTGACTTGCATGAGATGTTAGTGATATATGCTTTTAGTTTTGCAAACCCGTGCTATTAATTTACGATGTGTTTTGTAATTCTGGTATTTCTTTTACTTATATTTTCGTTAATATATGTAGCATATTTAGATAGCTTTGAAGATTGATTCATTTCCTTGATTATGAATAACCATCATACCATGTTTACTAATGTACCTTTTTGTTTGAAAATTTGTATTTTCATAAGTTTGTGCTATGTACTTCTCATGTTTGATCATAAAATTACCAAATTAACATAGATGCTTACACTATAGTTTCTTTATTACATAAAAAGAAACAAAAAAAATGTAATTGGTAGAACTCAAATTTAATCTTACGATTATTTATAATGTATAAGAATAATTTTTCTCTAAACCCGAACTATATAAGGAAATTATTATTACTTGTATAAGTAAATTATAAATGCATAAAAAATAACAGAGTACATCCGCAAGTCTTTTAGGATTGTTTGAATCCTTACCGACCTTTCATTTTAATGCAACTTTCTTCACAATTGGCCTAAATCATCAAGGTGAAACACACCCATATTTTAGACCGTTGGTTGACACCCATAGTGTTATTAATGACGGAAAACACATGCTAAGTTTTATTAATTTTTTCAAAGACAAATTACACTCCGAAAAGAATTCCTACCATAAAATTTCCCATATGGGCACTAAAATACATCTTTGGTACATTAACCTTCCATGACAATCATGTGTTGATACTTAATCCTCCTCTAAAAAGCGCACACAACAAATTGCATTACACTTTAGTGTGTGCGATAAGATCATAAAACTGCAACAACCACTAACATGTTGCATTATAGTGAGGATAACAACAAAGTTAGTCATAACATCAAATCAGAAATCTTCAGATTAGAATTAAAGGGGTGTTTAGTTATGCTTATTAAAGGTGCTTATTGGCTTATTCAATTACCATAACACAATAAGTTTATGATAAAACTATAAGCTTTTTTTAGAAGCTTAGTAAAAAACCCCTAAACTCCCAACTAATTCTATCATAGCTTAGTGTGTTTATAGTAAAAGCACAAATATTAAGTGTAGAAATTTTCAAAAAAAAAAAAAAAAAAAAAAAAAAAAAAAAAAAAAAAGTTGGTATGTATAACAAAAAAGTTAAACTATAAAAAAATTTACTAAAAACTATCAGCTAGATAAGGCATAAACCAAAGTGCTGTTGAGGTCTCTTTCGGATTCTATTCATAAGCAAAAAGGGGTTTACACATAAATCATACGTATAGAATAATGGTTGTATCTCACATCCGTGATTACCAAGTCAATAACATTATCGCTGTATAGTAACGTAATAACCTAATTAAAAACTATATATTCTCGCTGAATAATTCTCATGTACATACTTTTAATTCCTTTACAACAACCAACTATTATTATTTATTTTTTTATTTTTTTATTATTATTATTTTTTTGAAACATCAAATCAATGAATAAAGTTAGGTTATCACCTACGTAGTTTTTCTTTTTTTGATTTAGGAGGCGATTCTTATCAAATAAGGATTGTGATGCGTGCATTTTTTTTTTATAATTTAAGGAAAACACTTTCTATATTAAAGAATGACTATCTAGCCGATGTGTTTTTGTTTGTTTGTTTTTTTTTTTTTTTTTTTTTTTTTTTTTTTTTTTTTTTAATAATTAGCTTTGTATAACATTTTTAACTGATAGAGATGTTGAGTTTGAGGTTAATGTTGTTGTTTAACTTTAACTATTGATATCATGTTGTACAAAATGTGCGAATTTAGTGGCATATAATGAGCGTTGATAAAGTTAAAATATGTTCCGTAAAGTTTTTAAAATATTTTATGGATATCCATATATAAACTTTAAATAACAATTTCATGAGTCGTTGTTAAAAGTAGAATCACGTATATTTATTTTATATCATAGTAACTCATGCTTACCATTTGATATTTATATTCCCGTTACTAATAATTTAACCGTATTTCAAACCCGTGTACGCATAAATTAAACTTTTAAATAGTAACATGAGTCCTTATTTAAAAAAATATTCTAATGGATGAAAGTTTAAAACTAACATTAGTTTAAAAAATATTTAATGTATATTAAAACTAATTCGCATATTTACCAAATTTATTTTAATAGATGAAAGTCAAAAAAACTAATACTGTTACTCATATAATTTTAAACAACGTTAACATTATAAAATATAGGGGGTATGAAGTGTAAGAGGTTATTTGTTTATTATCTAAAGTTATTAAAAAAACATGAAGACTTATAATTTTACACTTAACCACTAAGGTTTTATTAATTGCCTCCTCTTTTCTTAAGTTTTTATTTTCATAAATTAGACACCTATATTTTTATGTGTTTTTTTTATCAATCAAATTCTCCACTAAATTTATTAAAGTTTGACCAAAATCAATTCAATTTTGACTTTTTATTGGCCAATCATATTGCTTGATTTTGCTTATGTGTAAAAATCGAGCTCTCCTATTGGTCCAATTTTTTTTTTCAATGAGAAGGGTTTTGCAAAAACACTCCGAAATGATATAATTCTTGTATTATATAAAAGATTAAGCAAGAAAAAGAAGGTTAAAGACAATAAGCATAGAGATCCTCTGGCGACATTTTCGATGCTAGCGTAAATTCGAACACACTCTACCGGCATTTCAAATTTTCATGTTTTCTGTTTTTTGTAATAATATCCAAAAAAACCAATCTTGTCTTTATATTAGTAAACGTGGATTCGGGGGCACCGTAGGATATTCATGTTCTATTTCTATGTTAGACTTTGACCCATGTTGTTGATAGCATCTAATCTATATCTTTTTATTTTGTGTTTACTAAATAAATGGTTAGCAACAAATTAAATCTTACTTTATATAATAAACAAGTTATGATTGGTGACATGAAAGATTAAATGCCGACTCATTTTTATGTCATCATATGAAAGTCCATATCAAGTCGACTTAAGCATATATTTTAAATGTACAAAAAAACACATGTTTGATGAGCAAAGATTTGAAACGCCATGATATTTAGTATGTTGTTTTAGAAACGCCTATATTTATAATACTTATAAAGGCTCTATATTTAAAATGAAAAGTTGAGTGTTGAAAAATGATTAAATAAGAGAAAAAAGTGAAATGTAACCTATTGCTGAAAAACACACACAGAGGAAACCCTTCCTCTCAAAACTACCAAAATACTCTCATCTCTTCCCCCTATTCTCACCACCACTACTCACACCACCATTCAAACGCCACCACCATTGGACTCCAAAGACCGCAGAAACCAACGTACCACCGAAGTTCACCCCACCGTCATCCTACCACCACAATAGCGATACGACTGAGAGGAACCACCAAACCTACGACCATCAAAAGAGTTTTTCAAGTTTTGAGGTATTCTTTTGAGTTTTTTAATTGATCTATGAGTTTTAGTTTTATTTCATTTTTTTTTTTTAGATCTATGTATTTTAATATTTTGGTTTTTTTTTGTTAGTGTCGTCGCTTTTTCACCGGAAAAAGTCGTTGGCGTCGGGAAGTGTTGCTACCGACAAAAGCCACCACCAAATATTGAGGTATTTTTTGTTGAGTAATTTTATAAATCTTCTCTTTCCCTTTAATTTGATTTATAGATTTTTTTTTTTTTTTTTTTTTTTTTTTTTTTTTTTTTTTTCATTTTCATTTTTGTCGTTAATATATGTTTGTTTGGGATCTAATGTGCTTTTGGATTTATATAAAGCATAATTGATTTGACTCGTATATGGGTTGGAATTGCCTTCTCTAAGATATTGTAGTTGAGTGTCTTGTTAACTATTCTCAAAAGTTTAATGGTTTATAATGATTTTTAGAATCTAGATCTTTCTGGTAACATTTTTTGAAGATCTGTTGATCACGTTGCTATATGTTAAAGTTTTTCCATATCATAGATAAAGTTACAAAGTCCAATCCTGAAGGCTGTGTGATGAGATTGATATGATTTATATTCTGTTTTACACCTTTTATCTGATCTTTACTGATACATGGATACAATTGTACACTGTAACAGGGATCGACAGTGGCGAACTTCAGGTCTTGGAAAGCCATGTAGCTTATTCTTTGAGCCAAGCAAAGACTGTCACTCGCTTTTACATAGTGCAAAGCACCAAATCAATCAACGAGGATAATTTTGTCACTATTCAATATGCTATTTATAGGTTAGTATTGGTTGTTAATTTCTTTTGTAGAACCTTAAGGCATTGGTTGCTTATTTAAGCAAGAGATATGAGTTGAATATTAAGGGGTTGTTTGGTTTGAGGGGTAAAGGTTCAATAGTGTTTAGGTATGGATTTGGTACCATATTATAGTGTCAAGATATATGGATTGTTATAACATGGCTTTGTTGTCCTATTATTATGCAGCTTACAAGATCCTGTGGTAACGAAGAGTGCAAGAAGTTGGGTGATTGCTCCTGTTGTTGAGTACTATTACCTGCTTCCTTACGCTGATATTGTATCAAAGTTTTTATCAAGGTAAAAAGTCAAACTGAAAATCGCAAAGTATGGCAGTTTATTTTTTTATTTTTTTTTGTTTAATATAAAATGTTCTACTTAGAAATACAGTATAGTTTTTTTGTTTGTTTATTTGTTTTTTTTTTTTTTTTTTTTTTTTTTTTTTTTTTTTTTTTTTGTTTTTTTTTTTAGAGAAATGAAGTGAAAGTATGTTGCTACTTAGAAATATAGTTTATTATTATTATTATTATTATTATTATTATTATTATTATTATTATCATTATTATTATTGACTTTTGTTTATGAATCTGACTTTTTTCGCTATTATCATCAATGCATTCGGCATCGATTTTTCCGGATTATATTTTGAGAAAGGATATTGTTTTTTTTATTTTCATTGTTCCCAGATTCAAAAAAAAAAAGACTCCCGGTGATTTTTGATCAGGCTGTATCTTTTTGTGATATGTATGGTGATCATTGTGTTCATATTTTGTTGTCATCAAAAAACATATTATTACAATCTTACAAATTAGTTTTATGGCTATTGCAGACAGTGCATAAATAAGAAAATATCATGAATTGCAAATATTATTGGAACTGTCGTTGCTATTGGTGAGATTGTTCCGACCGATAATGCTGATTTGAAAAAAGTTAGGCAAAGTGTCATCATTGTAGATCATGAGTAAGTATATTGGCCGATGTTACTTTTTATTTGACTTTTGTTATATACAATCTTTGAGAAATGATTTCTAATATAATCTTTTGAGATAGTTACGCATCTAACGATTGAAATACTTTTATTCGGAAAGTGAACTTTGTAGAATATCTATTATTATTATCAGAACCTTTACAAAAAAAAATGTAATGGCAAATGGAGTGGGTGTAGCGGAGATCGGTAACCGAAGATGAGCACGTGGTAAAATCATGTTAGAAAAGACTTTGAATGGAGCTTTTAAAGCGACACTAGAAGTAGCGACTATGCATTTATGCATATACAAAGTGCATGCATAGATCCTTATTCTCATGTGCGCACATATACATACATATTTTGCTCATCACACGCTCTTGCCAAATGTTTTTTCAAAATCGATCCTTTTACTCTCGAATAGAACTATCGAAATGTGACAAAACTGGGCATAATTCTTGTTGCTAGAATTGAACCATATGAGACGACGACGACAACAACAACAACAACAACAACGACGACTTTTCTAAAATAGTCGCCTTTAAAAGTTAAAAACATGCAAATGTAGTGTCATATTAAAGTGGTTGGGAATAGTTATTTGCAGAGCTTAGAGGTTTATTATTAGGGTACAAACTGAATATGCACGTTCTAACACTTTATACATCTAAGAGCATCAGGTATAGTGACATGAGTCGTTTCGCCATCTCAACATTTCACTTTTCGCATTCACATACTAAAATACCACTTCACTAATAACTCAAGCCATTTAACCTTTTTGGGACCTACCATTAGGGGTGACCGGACCGGCCAAAACCGGACCGAATCGAGACCGAACTAGCACAAAACCTTATGTAAAAACGTAGAGGGGGAGGGGGTGAATACGTTACCGTTAAAAAAAAAAACTTTAATACTTGTTGTATCAAATATCCAATTTTAACTTGTTCTAATATGAAAGATGTTACGTGTAGTTTGTGACTAGCATAAACTTAAAATATGTTATCGCACAAGTATAATCAACAAGTCACAACACAAACAATCACATAATGCAAACATTAAAGTAAAGCAATAAGTAAAAGAAAGCTCAAACTGAACACGATGATTTATAGTGGTTCGGTCACGGAGCTCCTCTCCGCCCTACTCCACTCCCCGAGTACCCAACTTGAGAGTTACTTCACTAGATCAACAAGCTCCATTCTCAGCGAAGAAAACCTTATAATCGTCGCTTACACTTTATCCGGTACAAAGCTAAATACTGGGTTCTAGTTCGAGGTAGAACCATCCTAACGTCACCTATACAATATTTCCGACACTAAGCTAATGTCGAGTTCTTTTACAAGGGTACAACCACTCCCGCTATGTTTTGTGGCCCAACATAAAAACCTTGTGTTTTATGGCACAAACACATAAACCATCTAATCTAGTTTGATGAATATATTGTGATGATACAATGATGATCCATGACATAAAAGTCTAATGGATATGAATGACTAATCTAAATGAACTTCTTGAATAAGAAGTCTTCAATCAATAAGGATGAAAAGTGCCCTTGAATATTCATATGTTGATATGCTTTGGTGGATGATGATGGCAAGATCTCCAAGCTTTGTTTGGTGGATCAAGATGTATGATATGCTTACAACAAAGATGAATGTTAGAAGCACTATGGTCATGTGATGGTGAGGGTGATTAATGTATGTTACTACATTGTTATCTACTGATTTAAATGATGCAAGAAGGGTAGAGAGAATGTATGTTCAAGTGGTCAAGAAACAACTAAGTTTGGCTTGCTATTTATGGGCATAAACCCACAGCAAACCACGGATCAGGCGGAACCAAATATTTGGTTCCGTCCTTATATCATTTTGGTTCCGCCAGTCAAATGAGATCTTCCAAATCTCTAACGAATCTAACCAAAATATTCTCTATCTCTCTAGTATCCTACAATATCTCTAGTATCCTACCAAAATCCTATACAAGATCTTTCCAAAATCTTTCACAATATTTAAAAAAATCTTGCCAATATATTTTCTAAGATCTTTTCACTATACAAGAATGATTAGTAAAATCTTTCCAAATTATTTTCCAAATCTTAACTTTATACATTGATGGATAATCTAACCAAAATATATACAAGATCTTACCAAAGTAAACTTTGACAAGACATGAATGATGCCAGACATGATGTAAATGAATATTTCCATTTTTAGATTATTATGAAAAAAAAGTAAACTTGTAAAAATGTTTATGTAGCTAAGTTAAATGACGTTTGTTTAAAAATGTTTATGTTGCTAAGTTAAATGACGTAAGTTAATGAGTTACTAAAAATGTTTGATTACTTATGTCGTCATAAGACACATTTTTATTATTAGTAAAACTTGCTAATTTTACCTAGACACCTAATGTGACACTTATTCTATTTGACACCTAAAATACTTAAAGACTCTAAAAATAATTTAATCATTTTAAATGGTTAGTCAAGAGGTTTGATCATAATGCCACATAACAAACATGTACGAACTTATGTTGTAGCATACGAGGACTTGTGACGTCGAGAGGTGTTGAATGTATGTTGAGACAAAATATGATTACAAGTAACTTGTACATTTTACGTTATATATCAAGTTATATGTTTGTCATCAATCAAAACAAACGAGACTGTATAGATTAAATATCGTAATATTTGCACTAACACCTTAAACCGAGGACCGGACTGAATGTGTTCGGTCTAGTCCTGTTGGTCCAGTCCTTCGGTTGGTCTAGTCCAATAGAGCATACGTAAGACTGTTCTGGACCGAACCAAACTGAGACCGAAATAAGGAAAAATTGGCTTGTGATCAGCCTTACCCACAATATCCAATTAAAACACAAACTCAACAACAAAACTCAATTTAAAAAAAAAACAAAAAACAAAAAAGTGCATAATAGCGTACGCGAGAATTGGCTTGGCAAATGGCACAAGGAGGATGTGGGGTATGGTGACACCGAAATGGCTCAAGCCATTTCCCTTCCATATAAGAACGACGCCAAGGTGGTGTTACTACACCCTTGCTCTAATACTATGTTTAGCATTTCCATAATATAAAATTTGTTTTTGTCCCCTTTTCATTCTCTTCTTTCGAACAATTAGAGAAAGATGTTGTTAGCTTGCTGAAAATGGATCTAACAGTTCTCCATAGCTCAAGATATTGGAACACATGATCATATTTAATATGATTAATTTTCTTATAGCTAAAAGAGCAGGGCTTATATAGCATCACCGCTTACAACTAATATTTTGTAAATTTACATCGGGCTTTGTGGAGATAGGGACAAGCCCTTACGTCAAGCTGATATGTTGCTTTATTCTTGGGACGAAGGGCTTGATGTATGTGTTGACCTGACGGGGTCGTCCCCTTGACGCAAACTGGTATGGTCGATTTTGTGCCGGGTCGTGCTGTGATTGAGGCGGCACAACGTAAACGCGTCAAGTATGAGGCTATATGCGCAAATATTGGATATGGGTTCCTCCCCTTCTCTTTCTCTTCTTTTGGGGAACTTGAGAAGAATGCAGTGACCTTACTGAAGCGAATCCGTAAGTTCTCGATGACCCAAGACATTGGAGCGCGTGCTGCTGCTCATATCTTTAGTAGGATTATCTTTTCTATAGCTAGAGGAGTGGGAGCCCAGTTAGTATATCGGCTTCCCACTAACTTCTTGTAAATCCTATGAATTTCTAATAAAGTGTTATTTATAAAAAATAATAATAATAATAATAAATGTGATGTTTATAATAAAGTGATTGTTAAATTGTATGAGTTTCTAATAAAGTGATGTTTATATAAAAAAAAAATAATAATAGAATAAACAATAATAATAAAATAAAAAATAATAGTTTAGTGTTAAGTATATGTGTGGTATTCTATATTATACATTATACTATCCGTTGGGATCTTTGGCGCAACCACAGTGAAAAAACAATTTTTTTATTCTAGCTACAGTAACAATATTATATTTTATTCTTATGTTTCCTTATCCCCTTCCCCCTCCTTTGTGTTTCGGGCCCTTTCCCGAATCTTCTTCCATAAAAACACCTCTCTCTCTCTCTCTCTCTCTAAGCAACAAAACCCATTAGATCTCTATCTAAAAAATATATCAATTATCCACAAACAAAGGTAATCAGTTTTGTTTAATTTTGTTTTTTCTTCTTTCCTTCATATCTTCAATCAGTAAGTATTTTAGTAATCTTTAACATATTATAAGATGTGGTTTTGAAGGAATTGTAAATCCAACGGATAGATTTTTAGATATGGTCATTAATAGGATTAGGGTTTATGCGTAATTGGGGTTTTGTGATTTTGTGTGTTAGAGGTTAATTATTGTAGTGGGTTTTAGGTATTTGGTGATCCTAAACATGTTTTTAACTCTTAATCGTAATCTGGAACATCAATTGTTAGGATTTGGATTTAGGGTTCATACGCTAAATTGGGTATTTTTAATCTGTTGTGTTTTTTTTATGCAATTAGACTAGGGTTATGCCTAATGAATCAACTTATTTTGTAAGAAAATAGTTATACAATAGCTTATGTTGCTGGCTTATGGGCTTATCTGCCAATATGTTTGTAGCTATGGGTATTGTGAAACTTAGTTCTACTACCTTTCATATAAACAATGTTGGAGTTAAAAATTGATTCTTTGAATCCACTTAGAGTTTCCCAACTCGTATATACTAAAACTCAAAAGGCACGCTGACCATTTCGATTTTAATATTCCAAATCCGTATTATTATATTTGTATAAATGTTAACCCGTTAAAAATTTGGTGAAGCCCAAAAAGTGTCAGCCTCATTAAATATTAAAATATTAAACAGTGAAAAAAAGAAAACTTACAAAATACACCCTTAATTTTTTAATATTTTTGATTTTTTTATATAACAAACTTTATTTGTCAAATATCTAACAGATATCTAGTGGTTTCTTGAATAAAAAAAATATTGGCAAAAAGGCATATCGATAATGAACAAAACAAGCCCAATATTAATATACTTTTGACGTACGTACGGTTTTATAAAAAATGTTAAAGTTTATTATATATATATATAGCTTTTAAATAAAAAACTTTCAAAATGCACCCTTAACCTATCAAATAACTTTAAAAATTATCCTAATTTTTTTTAAAATTATAAAGGCCAAAGCATACAACTCTATAAAAGTATATATATACTAGTAATTTTTTGTTTATATAACAAAGTTTATTTAACAAATATATAACAAATATTTAACGATTTATACCGCTATAAACGCCTCTACATTATAAACAAACCAAATTTAATATTAATATATTTTTGACATACGCGTGCTTTTATAAAAATAAGTTAAAATTACCAATAAATTAGCTCCACCGGAACACAGTAACGCCTGACACAATATTCATTTCAAAAAAGACATCAAACGACAACTACAAATATAGGTTGACACAACATTTAACAAGAAGCCCTTCCGGTTTCCTCGTTTAATATCTATAGCACAATTAACCTTGTTATTACAACCTTAAAAGCGCAAAAAACCCTTTGGTTGACATGAAAAGAAACCGTAATTTCAATTGAATCACGTTTTATATACCTGCATTTAATTCACCATCATCATAATAATTATACTACGACACACCGATATTGAGCTCATAAAATAAACCCCCCTCAACAATTCAATTCATCCTCCTTATTTCACAATTAACAACAGGTATACTTCCATTCTCAATCCTTCAAACCTATTCAAAACTAGGGCTCGTATGTTTAATTATATAATCAATGCTCAAAATTAAGGTTTAATAATATAACTGTTTTTGTGTCTGTGTCTGTGTGTGTGTTAAGGTAGGTGGAAATGAAGATTGTCAAAGAGGATGTATCATGCAGGAATGTAATTGTAAGCAATTTTTTTATTTTTTATTTTTGCTGATTAATTTTACTTTTATTAGTTTTTTTAGGTCTAATTGTTATTCTATAGTTGCCCATAGGTGTGGCGTATGCGTATCTTAGGTTACGGCTTATGTTGTTTCGTATATGAGGTTTTTAAGGTTTTTTAAGATATTTGGCTATTTTTGTAATTTGCGCTCCTAAGGAACCAATTTGTAGTGTAGTTTCTTGAAATTATCAAAGTTTGCCCCCTTGGTGGTGTAAGTGATTGATTTATACGTGTTGTTAGGTATTATGAAAAGAAATGTGGTTTCGTTGATTAAAGGGTACATGATCTATATCTAAAGTTAAAACCTTTAATAGTACTAAACAATCCACTTTTATAAACATACGCAAGTTTAATGGTGGGGTTGTCATAGCCATAAGACTAGGTGTAGTCCTCACTCATTAGATACTCCTTACTCACTGCCACTTCAGCGCCACATCACCCCCCTTCCCTCTCACTCACTCACCATTTACTTATACCAATATTGGTGTAGATATAAAACACACACACACATACTCTCACACAACACTTTGTACCCGAACGCATACCAAAATCGCTTAATGGCTTCATGCTTGAGGGAGCCTCTTACACATCACCCTCACGCACCCACCAAGTCTTAGCGATATGCCGATATTGATTCAAGTATTCTTACTTGAACATTTAAACATAATTTTAAAGGTTGCCATGTGTGAGATAGTTACCCTATTGTTTCTCACTTAATTGTTACTGTACATGGCTAGAAAAGTTTGACATTAGTATATAATGGTGACAAAGGAAAATGAAAGGTTCCTGTGTTTGTGTTGGTTTACAATAATCATCGCTGATTGATAATTGTGTCAATTAATAACAAGGTGTAGTATTGTTTGTTTGAGCTTGCCTTAAGGTTATCCTGATGACTACACAAACTCACAGCCTTGTTTGTTTTATTTAGTAGTGTGGATATGATGTCTCTTTGTATATAAACAATTTTCGTTTGTAATGTATGCTGAATAAGTGTCTGAATCACAGTTTTTATAGAAATATGAGTGACTTGATTGAAAAACCTACACCCTTGTGACTTTCCCAATTAAGACAATTATTAGATTAAGTAATTTTCCCAATTAAGACAATTAAGTCAAAATCAAACTGTTAGCCAAAGAATTTGGTTTTCTTGACATGGTTAGATGTCTCTTTAGAAATGAGGGAAGCCCCACCTGAGCTGGTGTGTAGATTCAGACTCCACAAACTACTCCAAAAGATCCATGGAGGCACACAAATCAACATCCTAACACGATTTCGATTGTCAGGCTGGGGTACGTGCCCCTAGGAGTTGGGGCTTACGAGATTTGAACATGCGAAATAAACTACTCTTATTTATGGGGGTCATCCACACCAACCTAATAACCCAAAAATAGTGGAGGCTGGTGATTTGCATGGTTCCGTAGGTCTTGCGTGGTGGTCAATGGAGCCCAGGGGTTCACGTGCCAGGTCACCAAAGGTGGCTTGGGTGGGGCTTCGGTTGTATATAAAGAAACCAATTCTATGACATCGAAGTTACCCATGAGAAGTTTATGAAATGTTACCTAAGTCATGATTAAATACTTGACACTCCCTTTTAAAATCTTACAATATTTAGGAGGAACTCTCATCTTAAATCTGTTTGTAAAGATACTGCATGCAGCTTTTATAGTTTATCATTTCAGAATCTTTCAAGTCACTTTCTTACATTATTTTCCTTTTGGAGCTTGTTGAAGTTGAACCATGAAATTAGTATTTAATGCAAATCATAACCATCAATGCGTATCTACAAAATTTCTAAGTTTGTACAATTATATGTTTAATAAGAGCACATGTCCTATTTATTAAATGTACTGAAGATTAGGACGGTTTGTTAATTATCCACGTCATTCATATATTGTTCCTCTTTACCAAGTATTATTATCTCTGTATCTCTCACACAAACACATGTTCTGTGCCGAGCCACAATGTTTCCCTCTTTGACGCGGTAGTCCAATCAACTTTTTGGTTCCTGTGGAAATTTAGGAATGACATGGTATTCTCGCTTAAACGGCCCTCGAGGGATCTCATTCTCAATGACATCAAGCTCGCTTCCTTCAATTGGGTATCTTCTAGAGTTAGAAAGGGTAGGCTTAATTGGATTGATTGGGTTGTTAACCCATGTAATACTCCATGTAACTGATTGTTCTGGCTTCTAGCATCTTGCTGGTTTGCTTTTGTTATTTATATTATATCTCTCTGCTGTTCAAAAAAAATGTGTCAGGAAGTGATTGGTATATATATATATATTTTTGTGTAATTCTTATGTGGGTATAGCATTCCTCTACCATGATATACCTTTTCCAAATGTAGCTTATTCATGTTACTTCAATTGCTTCTATATGCAGCCGCCACCGATCGATATGATTTCAGCTGTTACTGAACTACCTACATTAAGTTCTCAGGAGCTTAGCAAGTTAATTAGGGATGCAGAAAATGATACTATTCAATACACCACCAGTAATGGATCATCAAAACAGGTTGGTAGATTTTGCGTAGAATCAAATTTTAACAATTAAGCATTTGCTTTGACTAGTGCTTGCTGACCATCTCTTTTCAATGAAATGTTTCAGATCAATGTCGAATCCCTAGCAAGATATTTGGCTTGGCACCTATTGGCAACACCTTTTGAAAGAAGACGAGATGAAGAACATTATAGATACTTGTTAGGTGGGTTTAGACTCTTGCATAGCTTGTGTGATCTTGCACCTCGCAATTCCTTACTTGAGCAGGTAATTTAATTAATTGTTTAATTTTCTTTTAATTCTTTCATTTTATAAATTACTTTTCACAATACAGGTTTTGCTTGAGGATGTGAAAGTATCTGAGCAGATGTTTGATTTGATCTTTTTCAATGTCGCCCATCTTGTTCGTTGGAGACAGGTTAATGTAGTTCTGTCATTTAGATAATCTTATCCTTTCTGTACATTTACTATCTTTCACTGACAGATTTCATTTTGTTATTGATCTAGGATAGTCAGCTAGTTCTGCTGCATTCAGCACTGTTGGCCTGCATTCTACATCTGTTTACAGCATTTATTTCCTCGCAATGGCATGAGCTTGCACCAGTTCTTCTAGCTCACCCTGAGGTGACATACTATGCTCAATGTCTACAATCTACAGATTATGGGTTAGACAATAAGGTGTTTAATTATTGTGTTTGATATGTGTGACAGGTTGATGAATTTATGCATACAGCTTTTGCTGCTGTTCGTGTAGACATTCAATATCTTCAAGTGAGGTTGCCTGGTCAGTATACCAATGGTGGCATGCAGTCAAATCTTGCTCAAGTCAACCGTCTGTGTCAGCACTGTGAGGCTTCTCTACAGTTTCTTCAGTCACTTTGTCAACAAAGGCCCTTCCGGGAGCGCCTTGTTAAAAATAAGGTTTACCATTAATTGAATCTGTACATGCAAACACAAAAGGGCTACAAGTATTCCTTTTAGATGCTTCTTATGTTGGTATATCTGACTTTATCTTTATTTCCTTCAGGACCTATGTGAAAAAGGTGGTATTCTTTTGTTGGCACACGAGATCATGAAATTACCATTCTGTGAAGATTCATACCTTATGGCTGTGGTTTCTAGGCTGAAATCAAAAGTCTTATCTATTGTAAGATCTAATTATACACCATGTTATATTTTGGCACTCTATGAAGTCAGCTGCAGGATTTTACCTATGTTTCTGTTATAATGGTGTCGATAATGTATACCATTCCTCTTTTTGCAGCTGCTGAATCTCTGTGAAGTGGAAAGTACCTCTTTCTTGGATGTGGCTGCCAGCACTACAGTGGGTTTGGATTTAGCCAAGTCTACTATATCCCAGGTTTCTTTCAATATATCCAGAGATTTATGTTTTTATTATGTGCTAATTACAAAACTAATTTGCGATTGTGTGATATAGGTCATTTCATTGCTGAGGACAATGTTTCGTGGAGATTTGAATGGGCTTGCTGCTTATTCGGACAAAACTTATCCAAGAGGACTTCTGCAACTCAATGCAATGCGGTTGACAGAAATTCTGTCTGATGATTCTAATTTTCGATCCCACATCACCCTGAACTTTGTAAGCTTTTAACAAGTGCATATTTATATGATTCTTTATGACATATTAGTATGATTTTTTATGATACATGTGCATACTTTCATTTAGGTACGTATGTTAGACAATTTATTATGAAGATGCTAAGATGTGCGTCAATTGAATTAGCAATTTGTTGCCCTTTTTTCATGCAGACAGAAGTTCTGACCACAATTTTTTCGCAACCACATGGGGAGTTCTTGTCTAGTTGGTGTTCTTCTGAATCTCGGCCTTCTGAAGAAGATGCTACTCTGGATTTTGATTCATTGGCAGCTGCTGGATGGGTTTTGGGTGTGGTTCAATCATCAGATGTTCCAGAATCCACTTTTAATGCATGTCGTGTACCTCGGACTTCTTATGCATTTCAAAGAACATCTTTACTGGTCAAAGTTGTAGCGAATCTCACTTGTTTTATTCCTGATATATGTAAAGGTGAATACTGTAATCAATCATTTTCTTCTTTGGATAATTGTAATTGTTCTTGTCATCTTAACAAAACTACTTCTTGCTCACAGAGGAGAAAGATCTCTTCCTCAACACATTTCTGCAGTGCTTTCATAAGGAACTTCTTAATGTGCCATATGGAGTTTTAAATGACGCTAGAGCCGAGAGAGCTGCTGTCATTACCCAAAATCTGGGTATATGTTGTTTTAACAACTCCTTAAGTTTATTACAGACGTATGCTTTTGCTTAGATAACATGATGCGTTGCGTGTGCAGGTTCCCTATTAATTCATGCAGCATCTTTAACTCCTACATTCCTTAACCAGGATGATGTGCAGCTGTTTAAGTAAGTATACTGCAATGTCTTCCTAAACTTGTAGGTTTCAAGTGTTATCCCATATTATCATGGATATGTATTGCAGTTATTTGGTAATAACTGATTAAATCCCAGACTAGCTTCCAGTAAATATTAGAAAATTTCTATCAGGGATAATCTATCTGACACATTGATAAGTAGTGGTCTATTATCCAACCTATAAAGTTACTGGTTAGATCCCAGACTAACACAGGCTAGCTTGCAGTAAACAGTAGAAATCATCTACCAGGGACAGTTTATCTGACACATTGATAAGTAGTGGTCTATTATCCAACCTATAAAGTTACTGAAACTCATATCTGCTGTCTAACCACACAATCTAGCTTGATGTAAACAGTAGAAATCATCTATCAGGGGCAATTTATCTGACACATTAATAGTAGTGGTCTATTATCCAACCTATGAAGTTACTGAAACACATGTATGTTGTCTGAAGTGGTTGCTTGAACTTTAATAGTAAACCTGCATCTTGTATATGGTTTGTGTAGGTTGTTCATTGCACAGTTGGAGCCACTAATTACTCAAGAATCCAACATTGAACCAGTTATAGTAAACTTTTCATCCCTTCTTTTGTTTTGGTGTCATGTTTTTATGCATGTACCGGTTGTTACATGCAAGTGAGATTTGAATGTAATATATTGGAATTAATTATGTAGGAGGCTGATGTTAAAGTACAAGAATCTCCAGATGCACATGAAAGAGATGGTGACCAGAACAAGGGCATATCTATCATATTACCTTTGGAAGGAGTGAACACGTTAACTCTCAATGGAAACGAAGGTCCATCCAATGGTCTGCAGATTCAAGAACAGAGGACAGAGGCAGCTCAAACTTATACTGTTAGGGCTGTTCATGAAAGTGAAGCAGATGCTCAGAATGCTGAAACATCTGGATTGGATTCAAATACCATGCAGGTAAAGAAGTCTCCCGAGATGTGTTTTAATTGATTTATTTTAGTTTCCAATAACTAATGATGACGTGAAGTTTTATAAACATGTAGAGTGAGGATAAACAATCAAGAAAAAGGAAGCGCAACATAATGAATCACATTCAAATAAGTATGATCGAACAGGTTTTAGTGACCGAGCCTGAGATGCAGCGGAAAGCTGCCATGCTACAATCATGGGCAGAGAAACTTAGTCTTCATGTATGTGAGATTTTCATCTTCTAACCTTGGGAAAAGACATCCTTCACATATCTCTGTTAATAATAGTTTCTTCCTCCTAATTTGATTTCGCAGGGTACAGAAATATCTTCCTCGCAGCTAAAGAATTGGTAAGAAAGCCTGTTCTTATTTTCGTATTAGTACTAGATCACGAGTATATGTTCTCCATTTCATATTTAGTATTGTTAAAGGTGTTGATGGAATATAGTCATTTAACTATTTTAGATGACCCAAGTGACTTACTTTGTGCAAGTGTTTGGGTCATTTTGGGAAATTGAAAATTACCCAACGGGCTGAAATAGGCTGACCCAATACTCAAGTACTTAAGAAATTTGAAGTGGGTCAAGTCAGGTAGGTACTTGTGTCACATTGGGCATCATTTGAAAAAGGATTTAGGAAAGTGATGTGCAAGACTGTAAGCCATCAAGGATGATCACCGTTTTCCTCATTACTCTTTATTTTAATTACTAGTAAAATGAGTGTATGTCATTTTATTTTACATCTTTAATTTGTATTAATAAATGATAATTTGTATTGTCACGTTTAGTGTATTGGTTGTTTGTTGTAAAAGAACTGAATATAGGATAATCAGAGTTGACCCAATCCAACCTGATCGTGACCCATTACCCAAACTGACCCAACTTGCCATTTTGCCACATCTAAATTTTCAGTTTTGGTGTATTGAAACTGCATGGTCTATGAGAGTACATTGACATTATAGTTGCCTTTTTCGTACAAAAAGGACATTTTTCTTCCGAATTTTGCATTACAAGAACTTAATAGGCAGCAGACATCATATAACAAATCCTTAGCTTTCTTTATAGAATTTTATCGGTACTTGTTATGTATGGCTTCATTATATCAGGAAGTAAATGGTTACTCTGGCAAATGAAAGGGAGCCATTTTCTTAACTTCATTGACTGTTGTCAACAGGTTGAATAACCGCAAAGCCAAACTAGCCCGTGTAGCTGCCAAGGATATCCGTGCACCTTCTGTGGGAGACAATGCTTTCACTGACAAAAAAGGTGGCTCAGGAACTGACCCTGAGAGTGCTGATGAATTCTCTAACCCATCCCCGTCTTCAGCTCGGAGAAACCCAGAGAGTGGCTCGGTTAAGCATGAACAAGGGCAATACGTGGTGCTTACAGATGGGCAAGGAGAAGAGATTGGCAAGGGTCGTGTGCACCAAGCAAGCGGCGTATGGTCTGGGACCAACCTTGATGAATCTGGCTCGTGTGTTGTGGATGTTACTTATTTAAAGTTGGATAAATTGGCCAAGCTTCAACAACCATGTGGTGCTACTGGTGCTTCGTCAGGTCCTCCTGAACAAGGTATTGGCGTGAAGAGAGTGCTGTGGGAATCTAGCAAACTTGTGCAGCAGCAGAAGCCTGTATGATAACTGAAGCATAGGCGCATAACCTAGTTTTATGGCTGCACATATGCTCTTTGGTACACAAATGCTTTTGTTGTTGGTCAAACACGCAACGCATGACTTTGTTTTCTGGCTGCACAGATACTCTTTAGTATGACATTAACCTTGAATCTTAGTTATCGGCACAAGCCTGAGTACAGAAATGTTCCATATTTATGAACTTCTGTCTTTTCATACTTTGTAAGGTAGAAAAGCTCTGGCGGGCTCCTCTTTTTCTCCCCTCTATTTTTACTTGTGAATGAGTCAATTCAGGGCATGTTTCCCTTTTATTTATTTTAGTTACCTTTAAGGGGTTAAAAAGGTAAAATGCGTAGTACATGTTAAAAGTCTGGTGCTTAAATTGCATAAAACCTGCTATACCATTTATGAATAAGATGAGTTCGATAACATGGAAAGAACAAACGAAAAAATTTTGTGTTCACCAATGGAAAATATTAGACTCCATGGACAAATAAGTATATCTATATGGAAACTTTTTTAGAGTTAAGTTTTGGGGAGTGTTACGTACACGGATTAATTGGATCCAACACATAAATTACATGCCAATCATCTCTTATTCAATATGTTCAACTAATCTTAATGAATAAAAAACTAAAGATTCACGAATATAGCTTTTGTTTGTGTTCGTTCATTTAAATATATACAAACATAAAATCCTACTCATATTCGTTTGTTTTATAAATAAACGAACATATATGATGTGTTTTCTTCGTGGTGCTAAGTAGAAAATAAGGTTATTAGATGTTAAAATTTAGGATATTTTTACTTTTTTAGTTAGTTAGAGGAAAAATATATTCATTTTTTTTTCTCCTTACATTCATTCCCCTGTTTTTCTTTGATCTATCAGTTCTTATGAAATTAATTTAATTTGAGTAATTGCAAATATATTACAGTATATGTTTAATATTCCAAACTAACAAATTATTTTGTGATATTGCAAAGTGATTTGATATTTTTTTGAACAAATCAGATCATGCATATGTTCTGCTTTTGTTACAGTTGATTCATTTTGGTTTTGATGGATTCGAAACCATTGTTGCATCCAGCTCCAGATTATTTTCCATTGGAGGCGACATGGGACACAGATGATGATGCCCCTGGCCCTCGTTGTGGCCACACTTTAACCGCGGTTTCTCAAACCAAATCTCATGGACCTCGTTTGATCTTATTTGGTGGCGCTACCGCCATTGAAGGTGGCGCGTCGGCTGGCATTCGTAATCATCTCATCTCTCTCTTTAATTTCATGTATTGGGAAATAGGCAGTAATCATATTCACCATTAGATTCTAAATAAGCAATATAAAACTGCTTACTTAAACAATTTATTTCACTGCATGTAGAGTGAACAAAAGCGTAAGCATTTTGATTAATCTAAACACTTAAAAGTGCTTATTTTCATTGAAAATGCCAAGAGAAGTTGTTTACATTGACAATTCTAAACACCCCTTCATGAAATGGATGCACATTGTATTAAACAGCGTCCCAGTTGTATAATTGATTGATAGCTTTTTTTTTAACAGCGTTACTTTTATAGCTAACAGTTTGGATGACACATCAGCTATCATAAAAAACTTACACACGATGATAACATACGTGCGGTAGGTTGGAGGTCAATATTTTTATAAAAGTAACAAACTTATAGTCGAGTCGTTAGAAATTTTCTAAACTAAGTTGGAACAAACATGGAACTTGGTTACCATTTAGTGGCTTTTTCCTTATTTTATGAAGTTTTAGGGATGCATATGTTGCATGGCCTAGTAGCTTTATATTTTTGTTGCGTGAGTATACACACAATTAGTTGCTTGGCAATGCAACAAATATATTCCCTAAAGTTTTCTAATACATGCAAAATGACGCTTTCTCAGCTCGCTACATTTTGGATTTCAGGATTAGCAGGGGTGACAAACTCTCTTCATTCATATGACGTTCTTACCAAAAAATGGACCAGGTTGCTTCTATTTTAAATTAACTGTTTTTCTTTAATTTCGTTAACCTTTTAGAAATGAAATGTTGATTTGTAAATTCAGAATGACACCGGCTGGGGACCCCCCTTCACCTAGGGCTGCTCATGCAGCTGCTGCTGTTGGGACTATGGTCGTATTTCAGGTGATTTGATACTACATTTATGGTCCAACATAGAAGCACGAGAATAAAATACTCTTCATTGTTTGTGATTTGTGATAAAGTTGATGCTGCATTGCTAGGGTGGCATAGGTCCAGCTGGCCATTCGACTGATGATCTTTATGTGCTTGACTTGACTAACGACAAATATAAATGGCACCGGTAAGCGCCTCCCACTCATATGTTTAGGATGCTTTTTCTCATTGATAAGGTATTGATATGACATCTTATTTTACACGAGTGCAGAGTTGTTGTTCAAGGGCAGGGTCCTGGACCTCGTTATGGTCATGTCATGGACTTAGTCTCACAACGCTATCTTGTTACTTTTAGTGGCAACGACGGTTAGTGATGGACTAGCTGTCCTACAAATTGAATCTTAATTAGTAACTCAAGACTCCAAATAAAAACTCGATATTCTTGCAATAATGCTCTTAATTTTGCTCAAAAGTAACATGCATACCATATTTTCCGTTTTCTTCATAGAAATAAAATAGCATCTTTTTTTCTCTAGGAAAGAAAGTGCTTTCAGATGTCTGGGCATTGGATACTGCTCAAAAACCATATGTGTGGCTGAAGCTAGATACAGGGGGTGACAAACCTTCAGCTAGAATGTAAGTATGCATTTTCTTTGTGTGCACATTTTGAAATTCACAGGGGCATTTATGTTACGATTCTGCAGATGTCACATTTTTATCTTAACCAGTATTGTAGAGTTATATTCATTTTATCATTTATTTGTATACAGGTATGCTACAGCTAGTGCACGCTCGGATGGTATGTTTTTGCTTTGTGGTGGAAGAGACACCTCAGGCGTGGTATGTTAATTTGGTTCTGCTGCATGTCATATCCAACACACACGTACAACACACATGTATATATGCATCTACAGCCTTACATTTTTTGCTGATGATTGATTGTATATGTGCATGATTTACAGCCTTTAGATGATGCTTACGCACTACTTATGCATAAAAACGGACAATGGGAATGGACTCTTGCACCCGGTGTTTCACCATCATCAAGATACCAACATGCTGCTGTAAGTATTAGTTTATAATCCTCAATTGAATACTTCCTTTTGCAGTAAAAAAAAAACAAAAATCAAGATTTTAAAATTCTGATAATGTTATATTATTCAGTATTGTCGTTAATTTGAAACTATTTGGCTTGTGATCAGGTATTTGTTGGTGCTAGATTGCATGTCACAGGAGGAGCTCTTAGGGGAGGGCGTGTGGTCGAGGGTGAAGCAGCTGTTGCAGGTTAATTGCATGCAAATATAAATTTTCAATTAATTCACTGAAGAAAGTGTAATATTTGCTATTGCGATTACATATTATAGTGCTTGACACGGCTGCTGGAGTTTGGTTAGATAGACATGGTTTGGTGACTTCGTCACACAGTAGCAACGAGCAAATTGAAGATCCGTCTTTGGAGCTCATGCGTCGGTGTCGGCATGCCGCGTCATCAGTTGGTTCTTGTGTTTATGTATATGGTGGTCTTAGGGGAGGTAAGTCTTCCCTCTTTTACATTATAACTTTGCAAAGCCAAAGATTTTTGGTGCACCGGGCCGACAATAATAAGTTTATTTGTTTCCTGTGCTGCAGATCTCTTGTTAGATGATTTTGTTGCAGCAGAAAATTCTCCCTTTCATTCGGATGCTACTAATACAAGTGAAAAGGGTTCAAACATGACAACTTCTAGGACACACAATTTATGCCTGTTTGATCCTATATCTAATGATGACGGATCTGAAAGTCCATTATCCACCGGCACAAGGTTATGCTCATTTTCCCTTTGGGTCCTACCATCATGGGTGGACCTACATGGACTCCAGGGTATGCGCGTGCATACATTAAAATATAGGGTACTAGTATTGTACTATTTAATAGCATTCGGAAAATATGCCAATTCTTTTGTTAAGGTATTGGATACCCTGGTTGAAAAATCCGCCACACTTACAACCCTTTAGACGTTGTAAATTCAATAAAGAAACACGTATTTGTATTTGCAGTGTGGAAAAAGAAGTTGATGCTGCTCAATGTGTGTGGCAAGCTGCACAATCACATATTGCAACTCCCAACGAAATGATGGGTCCAAATGTGAATTCGCATGCTGCTGGGACTACTTCAGAGGGCAGTGAAACACCCCGGGATGTTCAACTTCACCCTAGAGCTGTGAGTGTCATCTCTATTAATATGTATGTTAGGGATTTTTTCTTATTTTGGGGTAAACGAACTTGATAGTTATATGTTGCAGGTTGTGATTGCTAGAGAAGCAGTAGGAAACCTTGGTGGGTTGGTAAGGCAGTTATCATTGGATCATTTTGAAAATGAGAGTAGACGTATGATGCCTTTTTCAAATGACATGTCATCATGTCCTGCAAAGCGGTACATGAGGCAAAAGTCACCTCAAGGCTTGCATAAAAAGGTAACATTTAAGAAGTTGTGCTTGTTGTGTAGCTCTTTTCCTGATATTAAAGGTGGCAAGATGACAAGGTCAAGTGGATCGGTCACGGATAAAAATGGGACTGGGTTGAAATAGACCAGTTCTTAGTACAGATTGAAACACGTCGGATTGGATTGGGTTGGCTTGACCCACAAATACTTTTTCGTCAGTTTTAAAAATATATATGGTCGCTTTATTTGGTTAAATGTGTTACAAAAACTCAAACAATATTATCACATTGATAGCTTAAATATCCTTGTATCAAATGAAATTAGGTTCTGGCCAACTTGCAACCTGTTTGACATGTTCCCCTTTTTAGCTATTTTTTGGCCACGTTTGAGATAAAACACAACACAAATTAACCCAAGCTTAAATAATGGGTCAAAATAGGATTTCTGTATGCAAAGTATAGATTATAAAGAGTCTTTCTTTCAGGTGCTTGCTACTTTGCTTAAGCCTCGGAACTGGATACCGCCTGCTGACAGAAGGTTTTTTCTCGACGCCTATGAAGTGGGAGAGCTTTGTTATGCTGCTGAGCAGATATTTGTCAGTGAGACTACAGTCCTTCAATTAAAAGCTCCAATTAAAGTGTTTGGTGATCTACATGGACAGTTCACTGATCTCATGCGGTTATTTGACGAATATGGATTCCCTTCTAGTGCTGGAGACATAACGTAATCCCATACATTCATCTGCATGGCTTAAAATCTGTATTAATCAGTTTGATTCTTCATATACTAGATCTATCAACAAACATTCAAATTTGTAATTGTTATCTAGGCACTAGGCTTACAATGGGTCCGTATACTACATTGCTTACAATAACTATATTCGCTTTCTAGAAAAAAGGTTCATACAGAAATCCCGATTTCAAGCGATTTACACAGATAGAAGTTAAGAAATAAAAAAAAGAGCAAAATTCTTGAAAATTAAGGTTTTGACTTTTCTTAGTCCTGTCTTTTGGGTTATTTACATATTTATAACCGTTATTTGAACACTTACTATTTAACCATTCTTTTTTACTTTCAGATACATCGACTACTTGTTCCTTGGAGATTATGTTGATAGAGGACAACATAGCTTAGAGACAATAACTTTGCTCCTAGCACTAAAGGCAAGTTTCTACCTTATATTCCCAGTCACTAATCTATTTCAAGACTGAGATTTTTTTATTTTTTATTTTTTTTTGTTCTATTTTATTATTCTTTTTTTCTAATACTCTTTTTAGATTAACTATCCTGAAAATATTCACTTAATACGTGGGAATCATGAGGCTGCTGATGTAAATGCACTCTTTGGTTTTCGTCTTGAATGCATAGAGAGAATGGTACACATTGAAACTTTTGAACATTTGTTATGATTTTTAATTCTTTTTGGTATCTGATGATGGTTTTTTATGATGTATAGGGAGAGAATGATGGAATTTGGGCATGGCAACGGTTCAATCAGTTGTTTAACCATCTTCCACTCGCAGCATTTATTGAACAAAAGATAATATGTATGCATGGTGGCATAGGAAGATCGATTCATTTAGTTGAACAAATAGAGAAAATAGAGAGACCCATAAACATGGATGCTGGATCTGTTGTCTTAATGGACTTGCTATGGTAAGTTTTTGCTTATATAAGTTTTTAATTTTGTTGTTAGTTTTTTTTAGCAAGAAAGAAGTACACTAAGTGAAAAACATAATTTATTTTAATCGAAAGATATGGTTATTTTCAAGTTTGTGTATGTTCTCACACGTTAGCCATGCTCTCACTCTTCTGTGAATGTAATTACTTAATATGGATTACATCACTTCTTGGTACATTTTTACTTGTAGGTCTGACCCCACAGAAAACGATAGCGTGGAAGGCTTGAGACCAAATGCAAGGGGACCTGGTCTTGTTACGTTCGGGGTATGTATGCATCTTTTCGTATTAGGTGACTTATTCCTAATTTTACTTGCCAAAATATGTATTCATGTAAGCTTCATTCAATATAAAATGTTAAAACTTCATGAAGTCTATCTTTAAGGAATAAAGGAACCCTTGCAACAAAACCCAAAATGTATATAAGCAAGAACTATGGCTAATTGGCTATGGTAATTTTTTGCTTATATATGTTTTGGTCATTCACAAATACTAGTAAAAGCCCAGTAAAGTAAGAAATGACAACGTTGGTTGGTCAACCCGACCCATTTTAACATGCATTGAAAAATACCCATGTTGACTATCCTACTCGCCTATTCTGACTCACACTTTTGATACACCATAATGAATTGTAATTACATGCAGCCTAACAGGGTTACAGACTTCTGTAAAAGAAACAAACTTCAGCTGATTATAAGAGCACACGAATGCGTAATGGATGGATTTGAGAGATTTGCTCAAGGGCAGTTAATTACCCTTTTCTCAGCAACAAACTATTGTGGTAACTATTAGCTATTCTTGGCTTCTTAGAACTTCTTTGGTTGTTTGTGGCCAAATGACTTTTTAAATTGGGCTAATTGTGTGCAGGAACTGCCAACAATGCCGGAGCTATACTAGTAATTGGAAGAGGATTAGTAGTTGTTCCAAAACTTATTCACCCGTTGCCCCCACCACTTGAACCAGAAACATCTCCAGAATATGTCGAAGAACGCCACTGGATGCAGGTAATCATAATTAGCACATTTAAATCTATAATAAAAGTATGAAAATAAACAAAAAAAGAGCTGGTAGGAGAACCTGCTCGACCCATTTTAACCTTTGCTAAAAATACTTAGTCGTCTGCTGTGATTGTAATATGATCATGATTGATGTATGTAGGAGCTAAATAATCAAAGACCACCTACTCCTACACGGGGCCGGCCCCAGCCTGATCACGATAGGAGCTCGCTTGCATATATCTAACAACAGAAGTCCATATTTTCGAATTCACTTTAATATATAACAGAGCTTTTTCCGCCAAAAGATCAGATTATCAGTCTAGTTTGCAGATATGCTACAACGACAAGCTGCAATATAGGCCGCTTGTTGTTCAAAAGCTGTCATTGTACACGAGAAGCAGTGTTTTTCTAACGACGACAAAATGGTTGCATAGTTTTGTATCCATTTCAAGAAAAATGTAAGGAAATGTTTGAGCTTTTTGTTGATCTTCCGAGAATATTTTTTTTTTTCGTGACAGATGAACATTACTATCTTTGGTGGCAATTAATTTTTTGGGACTTTTTTTTAGACTATTCCAATGACAACTTGTATTAATTCAATTATATGTTGGTTTTAGTTGTTTTGATTTTGAACAAGATTGACAATCTGATTTAATTCAATTATCTGTTGGTTTTTAATATATATTAACGGGTTTAGTTGTTTTGATTTTGAACTAGATTGACAATCTGTTAGGCAACACCGCCTTTACTGATGTGTAGTGCATTAGCAAAGTTCAAATAATGATAGCAAACATATCAAAAACAGAGTGCTAAACAGTTGTGAAATATATGAACGAGTTACTTACTAAATAAGTGATACCCTATGTATCGATACAAAAACAGCAGACCAACTAGCCAGTCATCATCCCTAACTGAAATTATGGACTTTCTTGTTGATATTTGAAGGTTATAGCAAATTTGTAGCAGTATGTAATATTTTTATCTCCATGTCGCGGATTGTGCTGATTGCAGACTATGGTGCTCAACTGAGTAATAACAGAAGGTAAGACGACATATGCCGCAGCATGTATTTTTTATTTTTTATTTTTTTTTTCTTTTTTCAAGATAAAGTAATCTAAAATGGTAATAATTAAATCAAGCAATAAGATAGTGTCTTCAAGGTAGTACTTCATTAATTTCATAAGATAGATAACTTCAAATTCAGTTCGACAACTACGGATTTTATTTTCTGATTATAGAAGGTCAGATTGGAAAATTTAGCCCAGTGATGATACTCACTAATTAGAATCTCTAATGGATCCAACTATAAGTAAATTCAGCAATAAAGTTATGCTGTTGCTACGTTTTCATAAGAAAAAACTGCATTAGCACTACAAGAAGTGTAACAAAAGTAAATAGCTTTTTTCATCCGAGTATTATGCAGATGAAACGAGAATTTGATGCACCTATATGCTAGAATTCCAACTGCAGTCACATAACATGGGCAAAAACAAAACAATGAGAACAGATATAATAGCTTACTGGCTTGAAATATACTCCAATCTGTTAAATGCTACATTTATAAAACATTGCAGCAACAATACACACTATAGCATCACAATATCTAAGGGTCAAGGGTGTTAACTAAAAGTGTTTTGTGACATTAAGTTTATTAAACTTAATCAAGTAGTTAGCTCCAAATGAAAACATATATTTCATCTTAAAGTGTTCCTATGATTGGTCAAACCAGAGTATAAAAAACATCATCTCAAAGCATCATTTGAACTCGACATTTTCTACATAATCTTAAACTAGATCGAACATATACAAGAACGTAGAACACACCACCTGTTCGAGCAACTAGCATTGGTCTTTCATCAAACTCCTGGAAGGTATTCCAATATGACTGATAAACATTTTCTAATATGATAGACAAACTTTTGGGGTACTGAATTGAAGATTCCTACCAGCAATAAGATAGACAAACATTTTCTAATATCAATGGCTTTTATCATTTTAATAAGATAGACCAACAGCAAATAAACCAAAATCCAAAAGTTTTAAGTAAATCATAACAAAAGTATGGGTCAAAACTGGCCGGGTCAGTTTGATTGCAAACAATTTTTTCCTCAGATTTCTGTATGTATAAATAACAACTTGTACTGATACGCAGCGCATTCACAAGTTCAAACAATGATATCAATGAACAGATTTCAACGCGGTAGTAAAATATTTAAACAAATTACCCAGTAAACAAGTGATGCCTCAAGGTGGGCATTCCGTTTGAACGCCACACAACTGTGAACCTTTATAATAAAAAAGAACATTTGAATTAAGATACCATGGGGAAAAAGTCATAATAGGTGTATTCTTCATTTTGGATGGGGAAGGAGCATTCGTCTTCATCATTTAATTCAGTAATACTATTACCAGTCATGATCTCTGACTCTGATGATAATGGAAACAGAGAGAGTGTGGGCTTCCTAACATCTTTTAAAACTAATCCCGAATCTACCACATCATTCTCGTATACCAAACGCAGCTCACCACTCATCATCATCATCATCATCATCATCATCATCATCGTCATCGTCATCCTCATCATCATTATTACCAGTCATGATCTCTGACTCTGATGATAATGGGAACAGAGAGAGTGTTTGCTTCCTAACTTCTTTTAAAACTAATCCCGAATCTACCACTTCATCCTCGTATACCAAACGCAACCCACAACTTTTAAAATCGTATCGATCAGTAAATTCAACTTCCACAGTATCACCCGCTTCCACCACCAGTGTCGTATCATTAAGGGGACAAAAGATAAGCAACTTCCCATATAAATGATCCTCATTGTCATTTTCAACGAGCGTATGACTTGTTCCTTTCGTTTTATTGTAAATTGCTAGAACAACATATTCCGTACAGTCTTCATCGTATGTGGCACAAAAGATGAGACCACGTATTTTGCTATGATCAAATTGGATAGGTGCCACAAAAGATAAAACATTATTTCCACTGTTCTGATAAGTACAACACCACTCGAGTAACTTCTCCACCGAGAGACCGATGAATAATCCTTTATTATTCATGAGTGATTCCTGTACAGCATTCAAGCATATTATTTAATAATACATGAAAAAGGCCTCTTCATTCCAAAATATATATGCGACAAGGAGGGAGAGAGAGGTTGCTTACCTTGAAAAATTTGGAAGGAAAAATATATGCCTTTTGCATTGAATCAAATGGCATCACATCTAATGAATAACAATATATTGCATCTATCTTCCTCAATTGCGATGGAAGAGGTGGAAGTAACTGTAATTCAGAACACATTTTTATACCAAGTTCCTCCAGTTTCGAAAGGTTGCTGAAGCTCTCCGGTAGACTAGAAAATGTGTTTTTTGAAAGGTCGAGAAACGATAATGACACCAAATTCCCAATTCCACTGGACACTAGCGAAATATTACAATTTGTCATGTGTAATTCTCGTATGTTCCTCAGTCTTGTAACTTGTGTGAAACCTTCAGATCCAAGTTTACAGCAACCATTCAAAGAAAGTTTGATTAGAAATTCTAACTCGGAACAGTTTGAAGGAAGATTCACTAGGTTTACACAACCCTCCGCAATTAACTCTTTAATGCTTGGAGGAAGATCTGGAATCGACTTTACGTTTGGGCAGCAAGATAGATCTAATCGGGTTAAGTTGGGGAATTCATCAAGGTTAAATTGTTGAAGAGATGTTAATTTGCCTATAGAGCTATCCAACTCCAAATTTTCACAGCGACTTAAGTTAAGTTCCTCAAGATTCTCGAGACCAGTGAGATTTCCTGTCTTGGTTAATGACCTTGACTGACTCACATCCAGAATCTTCAGCTTTTTGAAACTCTAGAAACACAAATGTGATAGTAAGCGATAATTATGTGATTTCAAAGCCTTCAAAATTGCATATTTATCCAACTATTTTATACAAAATTAAAATCTTAAAATTAGTGAAACTTATCATCTATTTATAAATTGAATATTATGGACGACATGTTAAGCTATCAAAAAGTGTCCCAAGATAAGGAAGGTATTGGATTTTCAAAATATGGGAAAACCACTTCCAAGAGTCTAACCAAACCAATAGCGTTTGTAAAAGAAAGCAAAAACGAGACTCCAAAAACCTCTGAGTCTGACGCGCTGGGTGACACGCCGACGCGTCACCAGCGCGCTAGACCTGAGGGATAATGGAGCTTCGTCAAATAATTTTGTTAAACCAATAATTCCTCAAGCTCATTTTGCAATTACTCGAGGTAATCAAGCACCCATTACAAGAAGAGAAACCCCAAAACAATCTTATAACTCAGGTTCTCGTAATGGCCTTGGTTACACACAACCTCGAGTCAATCATAGACCACTCTTACCTACACCCAATATGAGACCTTCATCCTTATACAAACAAATATCTTCTTTTCAATATAATCAATCATTTCCAAGGAGAAACTTTTATAACAACAATCAAAGGTCTTCAAACTATCAATATAACTCATACCAAAGGAGAGATAACTCCTATACAAACCAAAGATTCTTTAGACCTCAAACACATCAAAGCCATAGACCAAGCTATCAAAACCAAAATGATTTTCAAGACAATCCTTGGTCTACTTTCTCTAGATTTGGTATTGAGAAATTATGTGTTTTGCTTCAAGACCCAAGAATGTTTAACTTGGGCACTTTAAATACTAACCAAAATAGACCCAAGAAGCAATAGGTACCAAAAACTTGAATTGCATCTTTGGTTGTGGTTTGCCTCAAATGTGATCTACAACCGGATGAGTGGATAGTGGATAGCGGTTGCACTAAAACATGATCGGGAATAGGAGATTGTTCACTTCATACAAGGCGTATGACGTCAATCAAGTCATATTTGGAAGCAAACTTAGTGGGAAAATCATCGGTAAATGTAATGTCCTTCATGACTCCATAGAAATTACCAATATTGAGCATGTTAGTGGTTTAAACTTTAACTTAATTAGTGTTAGTCAATTAAGTGATGATGATTGTGAGGTTAATTTTACTAAAGTAGATTGCACTATTAGTAAAAGTGGTGTAGTATAAGCTATGGGTCATAGGAGAAATAACTTGTATACTTGCAAGTTGGGAGATAACTCCAAACAACACATATGTCTTACATCCCTGGTGGATAACTCAATGCTTTGGCATAGGAGGTTAGATCACGCCGATATGAGGTTAGTCCAAAGTCTAGCTTTCAACAAGCTAGTAAGGGATTTACCAAAGTTGAGCTTTGAAAGGCATTATTGTGATACTTGTAGTCTAGGGAGTCAAGGACATGCAAACAATAGGAATAGAAATGAAAAGTCAATTAATAGGGTTTTAGAGTTGCTACACTTAGATTTGTATGGTCCATCTCCAATCCAAAGCTATGGAGGAAACTTCTATACTTTGATTATTCAGATTACACTTGGGTATTATTCTTATCATCTAAGGATGTAGTGTTAGGAAAATTTGATATACTAAGGAAAAATCTTGAAAACCTACTTGATTGTTCTAATGTTTCAATAAAAACAAATCATAGTAGTGAATTTGATAAATTACAATTTTATAGCTTTTGAAAACAACATGGAATATCTTATAACTTATCATGCCCGTTCACTTCTCAATCGCTTGAGATTGTTGAAAGAACACATCGTATGTTACTAAAGATGAGTCGTGCAATGCTTGACGAGTAATGCATTCCACAAAAGTTTTGGTGTCATGCCCTATATACCGCTTGTTACATCTTTAATAGAGTCTATATTAGGAAGGTTATCAATAAAACACCTTATGAGATACTTAGAAATAGGAAGCCTTCTTTAGAATATTTTAGGGTATTTGGTTGTGAAGTATTTACGCTTAACACCAAAGAATATCTCACCAAATTCGACCCAAATTCGTATGAAGGTGTGTTCTTAGGATACTCTCAAACTAGTAAAGCATACATAGTGCTTAATAAGGAAACAATGAGGATTGAGGAATCTCTCAATGTGACCTTTGATGAGAGCATGCCTGAGCCTAAATCATCTCCTTCGGTAGAAGATGATGTGATCAACGAACAAATAGTTCAAGATCAAGAAAGGTCGCCGTCACTACAAGTTAATGTTTCGGATGAAGGCAATTCTAAGAAAGTGAGAGAAGCGAGGAGTCATCCTATAGAACAAGTCATTGGTGACTAGAATAAAAGAACACTTACGTCACAAACTAAACAAGACTAGGCTTTGGCATGACATTTTTCAAAAATCCAAATTGTTTTTGGGATAGGTTTAGATGTTCATGGTTGACATGAATCTTAGGGAAACAATCTTCTAGGATAAGTTAGATGTCTAGATAGTCGTTTGCAAGGTCCTACTTAGGTGCTCTTAGAGCTTATGTGACTAGGACTTATGTGAAGGCATGGAAGGAAATTCAAATATATGATTTCCGAGAGGAAATATATCTATCAATGCATTATTCAAACTATGATTGATAATATCCTAGATCCTACATGTCTATACTATATGTGATAAACAAGAAAATTTGATACAAATTATTCTATTACATATTCTAGAATTGAAAGTCAATTGTGTCAAATTACCAAGACTAGATAAAAATTTTGGATCACAACTTACACTTGTGTTGAAGATTTTGTATCTATCTCTACTTGTTCAATTTATGTGAAAATTGCATGCTATGTGTTTAGGGTAGAAAAGAAAAGAAAAGATTTTATGCAAACATACAAACTACTTGCGTAGTTGAAGAGAATTCCCGTGGTTTGAATTCGGTATGGTATTGCATAACAAACTAAAATACACAATTAATAGACTTAATAAGCTAAGTATTTCATCCGAAATCTTAGAAACTTATTTTGTTAATGCATGTAACAAATAAGGATTATTAATGTCGACACACTACACAACAAACTACAAACCGGAGATATCTAGCATTGTATATTGACTTTCTATACAATGTGTGATGGTTCGTAGAATCTAGCTTGTGTATCCATTAATAAAATATACACTTGATCTCTATGCACAAACAACTACATTTTTGAGATGACTTACATGAAATACTTGCACTTGGTTCATGTATGATGAGATTTAGGTTCTAAATTGTGTTTAATAGAATCATTTAATGTAACAATTTGCAATTTCAGGTTAATTACTATTCCCGGAAAGTTTACTATTCACTTTTACTATTCATGTTACTATTCATTTTTACTATTCATTCTTTTTGAAATTTTCCCGAAAGTTGATTTTTATTTCATATTCTCGAGTGATAAATCATTTCCATGGCAAATTAAATGTTTGACATTCGTCAGATCATTTTCGTGAAAGTTATTAAGGAATTACACGTAACTATACGTTTTAGGGTAAAACGTCAATCAGAAATTCTACGCACAATGAAATTTGATCCCGTCAGGTGACCCCACATCAGAAAAATGTTTAGCACACTCATGATTTATTTGAGAATAAATCATGACTGAGAAAAATATGACCATAATAAACCTCGGCCGTGAAAAACTGGAATTTTCAGTTTTACGCGTTTTTACTCAGCCGTAACCCTAGCCTTTACCTGCACCGCGTTTCTAAGATGATTTGAGCTTTCAACTTATTAAAATAAGTCAACATATTTTTCCCTCCTCCATTGACTAAAAATCATTCTTTGATTTTATAAGTCATTTCGTGATTTTTAGGCTTCCGGTTTGATGTCTAAAAGACATTTAATACCAACCGACACTAGACTGAGCCCAGTCTAGACATTATAAATCATTTTAAATCATTTTTATCATATTAGAAAAGTAACATTTTACTTTTCTCAATTTTACGCAATATTCGTACATTTTACGTATTACGCGTTTTAGACCCGTGTTTTCAGCTTTTAGCAGGGTTTTACCACCCGAATGACACCTACCACTCATTTTATATTTTATTATGAGACATATGGACATATCTAACAATACTTTAAAGTTTCATAATTTTACGACACCCGGTTTTACGTTTTGAGGCCTAATCATTTACGGTTGGCATTTCCCGGAGTCAAAATGCATCTAATATCTAGATATTATCATCAAGCCAAACCAACTCACCCCCCTTATCCTTGTGAACCGCCATAGGGGGGGGGGAGTCACACCCTTGTGTGGCTTGATCTTGTGCCTTGTGATCTAGGATGCATACATGTGTGATTTTTGGCAAAAATATCTTAGTAATATAACCTCCTCATGAGACTATATATACTCCCTCTCCCCCCCTTCCTTGGCCGGCCATCACAACACACCACAACACTTCATCCTTAGTTTATTTCCTTCCTAGTTCTTGCAAGATTCAAGTGAAGTTCAAGTATAGAAACCCTAGTTGATCTTAAGTTACCAAAACTCTTCCAAACCCTAATATACTTGGTGTTTTCTCTTGAGTTTAAATCCACTCAATACACCTCAACCATCATCATCCATCTTTCAAGAATACCAAGGGTAGAAAGGTTGCATGAAGTGAAAAGGGTTGAAGCAAGTCTATCAAAGTCCATTTCCTTACTTGTTACTCCTTTCTTTAATTAGGAAGCCAAAAGTTGTAAGCCTAAACCTAACATGCTTCTTGTTAATTTCTCATGTTCATATCATTTACATGTTATCCTTGCTATATTATATCTTGTATGAATGTCCATGGTGTATAAAGATAAGTAAAAGATGTTGTTATAATGAATTGTTGAAACAAATTACTAAAACAAGCAAATTAGTGAATTTCTTGGTAAGACCTGATCAAAATGGTAAAAATATGATATTGGATTATTACATATTACAGTAGAGGACTTAACAAGGAAACCGTAGCAATTTGAACCACCTAAAAAGAGTATACGAGTCAAAAGTTATGGCGATTTGAAGTTACCAAAGATTTCCGGCAAAACTGCCTAAATGTTTCTGTGACAGAACCTAAAACACGCAAAAATAGGCCTTTCTGGTCCGTTTCATGAAAAAGTTAAAACACGAAAGTTGTCCGGAATCACGTTTTCCTTCAGGAACAAAGAGGCTCGAGCCTTGAAAACACTTTCTGAGTAAGATATTTCACAATTTCTTAACAGCTATTTACATATATATAAGTCACTAAGTTATGGTTATACTTTAAAAGGAACAAGAGTTATTATGACCTATAAACAAGACCACCACCATGGCTAGAGCCAAGGTTGGGTCTCATGACCTTGGAACAAGGACCAAAGGTCATGGCTAGGCCATGACGAAATGACCATAACAACTTACATAGGCGTAAACATGAAATAATGAAATTGGCGATAACATGAACAAGCAATTTGGATCTACTTCACTTAAAAGGAAACCATGAGATTTTACCAAAAGAAAATGGTCATTCAAGACTTATGAAACTACCCCTAATAACAATCTTCATGTACTAATAAACTTTCCTAAGTTTATTCAAAATATCGGACATGTAACTTTTCGGATCAAAACTTATATCTATATATTTTATCAACTACTACAATAGTAGGGAGCCTCATGTGAGGAGTTCATTATGTAAGCCGTCGAGATGAGTTGTGGATTTACGAGTTAAAGTGTCCTGACTCCTCGAACGCTTACTAACATGACTTCTGAAATATGTCAGCCCGAACGGTAGTAAACGATATACAAAACATACATGTTCATGAATCTTTTCTTACAAAGACATACAATATATATACATCATACCACATCATGGACTAAATGCAATATATATATATTGGCACTCCGTTATATTCTTTACACAAATCCTAAGTCGCAACATTCTATTATAGGTTGCTCGTAGAAACCTACACGATCAAACCATCACCTTCATTACTTGCTATCGTACTTAAGGTGAGTTCATAGCCCCACTTTACATTACTTCAATGTTTTACAAACCCTTGGGGGGAATACATGCTACTTTTAAACCGAACACAATGCTTTGAAACTGTATGCTGCCTGATTGTTTTATTATTACTAAGTACCTTCCTTGCCAATCCTAGGCCCCATCATGAACCATTTAATCACTAGTATTAGTGAGCGCGAGTATTGTGAATAGGCCTATTGGGATTGACGAATCCCATTTGTTTGAGCAGATTAGTTCAAACGAATGCACTATATTTGAACATTAAGTATGACGGCAAAGTACTTACCGGGGCAACAAAACCGCCGATTGATATTGGTACCCGTTAACGTCTTGGTTGCATGAGCTTAGTAC